>VIBL01000006.1:4805000-6072795 GCA_008271625.1 Lutraria rhynchaena | reverse complement strand
CACGTTGGAACAATTCTGCACGTGGCTATTCAATCCCACCTATCGAGGATCTACAGTGATTGCTCACAATGCTCAAGGTTACGATGCCCAGTTTATTCTTAGATATGTCGTTACCCACGGGACAGCTAAACCACAACTGATTATGAATGGAAGTAAAATCATTCTGCTACGAGTGCATGGAATACGATTAATTGACTCACTCAGTTTCCTAAGTATGCCACTCTCAGCTTTTCCTAAGACATTTGGACTGACTGAGTTAGCTAAAGGATGGTTTCCATTTTATGCCAATACCTTATCCTATCAGGATTATGTGGGACCTTACTTACCGCTACATTTTTACAAACCTGACAGTATGAAACCAGAGCAACGTCAACAATTTCTAACTTGGTACCATGAGAAAAAAGGTGATGAATTTGATTTTCAAAAAGAAATGGAAAAATACTGTAAATCGGATGTGGACATTTTAAGACGTGGTTGTGGTGAATTTCGTCAACAATTGTTAGCCAGTGATCAAATTGACCCCTTTACGGAAGCGACCACGTTAGCCCAAGTGTGTAATAAAGCCTGGCGGAAAAATTCCATGCCACCTCATAGTTTAGCCGTGATTTCTGATGCAGGATATCCTAATAAAACTCGGTATTCCATGAAAAGCATACGTTGGTTACAAATGACTGCTGTAACTGAAGGGATTCATATTCGTCATGCCTTGAATCACAAAGGCGGAGAAGTTAAAATTGGACCATATTATGTGGATGGGTATTGTGAAGAGACAGACACGGTGTATGAATTCATGGGATGTTGGTTTCATGGCTGTCCCACCTGCTTTCCCAACCGGGGTACCATCAATCCATATACGTTGAAAAGCATGCATCACGCCTATGAAGACACACAAAAAAGACTTAAGAATTTGAAAGAACAAGGATATCCATTAGTGGTCATGTGGGAATGTGAATTTGATCAACGTTGTCAAAAAGACCCTGAGTATAAAACCAGAGTAGAACGATTTTATGTGGGTCAAGACCCTATTCAACCCAGGGAAGCTTTGTTTGGAGGTCGTACCAATGCTGTCCGACTGTATCATGAAGTAGAAAAAGACCAAGAGATCAAATATGTGGACATTTGTTCCCTCTATCCCTATGTCAACAAGTACAGAGAGTATCCATTGGGCCATCCTATGATTTTGAGTCAAGAGCAAATTGATCCACAGCGTCTTGAGACATACAAAGGATTAATTAAATGCCGTGTTCTTGCACCGCAAGATTTATGGATGCCTGTCTTACCTATGCACTGTAATAACAAAATGGTATTTGCTCTATGTCGTACCTGTGCGGAAGAGGAGTTAGATTATTGTACACATTCACCGTATGAACGGGCATTGTATGGAACGTGGACCCATGTAGAATTGGCGAAAGCCATTTCTTTAGGGTATAAAGTGTTGAAAGTCTATCATGTATGGCATTGGGATGAATGGAGTACGGACGTGTACCGTCAATACATTGACAAATACTTAAAAATGAAGCAAGAAGCCAGCGGGTATCCTCCCGGCGTGGACACAGAGGAAGATAAATTGAAATTTAAACAAGATTATTTGGAAGCTGAGGGAATTCGCTTGGAACACGTGAAAAAAAATCCAGGAAAAAGAGCTTTTGCCAAAACCATGTTGAATTGTTTATGGGGTAAAAATGCTCAAACCAACCTGTTACCAAAAACGGAGTATGTCCATAAATTGGATCGTTTCTATGAGATTCTGAATGATCCTAAAAAGTCGGTGAAATATGCCGAGTGTTTTGATCATGATGAATTCGTACTGATGAATTTCACGGATGAATCGGATCGAGCTGATCCCCATTCTTCTTCTAATCCTGTCGTGGCTTCTTTTGTGACGGCTTATGCTCGATTAGAATTATACAAAGTGCTTGAACCTCTGGGAAAAAGGGTACTCTATTTTGATACGGACAGTTGTATGTACATTCATGACCCTCAAGAATACAATGTACCGATTGTCTCCAGTCGTTTGGGAAAATGGACGGATGAAGTGCCTCATGGACGTATTGTAAAATATGTCGCTTTAGGTCCAAAAAACTATGGCTATGAATACATTGAAAATGGAGAACGACATCAGGCGTGTAAAGTGAAAGGCATTACATTAGACTATAATGCAACTCAACAAGTGAATTTCAATAGTATGGTGGACTGTGTGAAAGACAGAGAACATTATTCTACCGTAGTTGAATATGCGTCTAGGATTAAACGCCATAGAGATAGAACAGTGACGAGTGAGAAACAAATCAAAACATTTCGTTCTGTGTATACCAAACGGATCATCGTCGATGATTACATGACTGTTCCTTATGGATATCTGCATGACTGACCTTGACCTTGTTGTTTTTTGGTCATAAAAAAAAACCTTGACCTTGTTGTTTTTGGATATATAATGGTGCAGACGTTGTCGTAGTCGTAGTAGTGGTCGAATACAAACAGAAACACAAAACAAAAATACAAAATACAAAACAGAAAACAGAAAGAAACAAAAGTATGGATTGGATACCGTTACTTCCTATAGAGTTAAGACTTAAAATCTATCGTTATGTGATAGAGGCTAACACTAAACCATGGAAGATGGAGTTAGTACATGCATGGGCGACCCATGGTGCTATTCATAGTTTACAACGTATGGACCCTGGACGGGTAGATAGACTATTAGAGGATGTCAGTGAACGCCAGGATTTGACTGTCAGTCAGAAATTACCTATGCTACGAAAGTTTAATCTAATTCAACAAAAATTGGATCGCATGATATCGACTGGATGGGTGTTTTGTATCCACGATGCTACTTTGAATGATATATCTGCATTAACGAATGCATTTAAACCTACTGACAATGTCATATGGTTTAGCATGGCTGAAGAAGACAATGGGATATCTCAACCTGGATGGCGAGTGTATTCCCAATACAAACTACGCGGTATCCTGTTATTTAAGGAACCGATCCCTTTCACTGAGGTCAGATCGATTCTATCCTACCGTGCTGTGTTCTTTAAACAAAAACATCATTTACGTGTAGTGACACAAACTATTGATGCTCTTCATGCGGATGTACCTAGACTTATTATGAATGCGGGGAATATTCCATTATGGACAGACCATCGAGACGACCCCGATATGTGAGTTTATTTTACATTTTGGATTTTGAGTTGTACAGAGAAACTTTATTCAGTATTGTACTAGATGACCTTGACACGGTCAAGGACATTCACGCCTGGATTCTGAATCCGCATACGTTTGAACTATTTAAACGGATGATTCATCAGGCGATGATCAATGCACATTTAGACTTGAAAGCTATCCATCGAGACGATTGGAATACGTACGTGGTGAATAACAAGAAAGTGATTCAAACCATTCAAGAATGGAACAGTTTGATATTATGAAGCATACCATGTTAAGAAAAGCATTGATTTTTGCTTTTCGTATGAAAATACCTGAAGGTCATCATAGTGTAGAATGGATTCGACAACGTTTGAGTACACCAGAACTGTTTGAAGAATTTAGAAATGGACTTCATGTGATGAATTCATTTTATAAACAGACAGTGCCACTAGACTTTAGTGAAACGGATTGGATGAACCATGTAGTGAACAAGGACGAAGTCATCACTTTTCTGAGTGAATATGGACATTCAGAATGTGTGTTTGAATTTTCGGAGAAAATACTACCACCACTTCATGACTTTTGTTGTCAGTGCTGTAACTGTGTGTCAGTGTAACTATTGTATATTAACAAAAAAAAAGTTGACATGTCAAAATGTAAAATTATTGTTAATGTCACTGTTGTATATTTTAGTGATCATAAAAAGTTGTTGTTGTTGTTGTTGTATGTAAAAAAGTAAAAAAAAAAAAGTCAATAAAATACTTTTGTTTCATTCACTTGATGTTAGTTGTGATTGTCACGTCATGGAGTCCAGTTTATTGTTTAAGCATCCTTGTAATATGTTTATCTCAGGTCCGAGTGGATCTGGTAAAACACAATTTGTCAAAAAGATGTTGACTTACAAATCGGATCTGTTTCAAGTGGTACCTGAGCGTATCGTATGGTGTTACAAAGAATGGCAAACAGCCTATGCTCAGTTACAAGAACAGGAACCCCACATTCAATTCTTACAGGGTATTCCTGAGGATGAGGAGGAGTTGGTGGAGGATACCTCCATTCCCCATTTAATTGTATTTGATGATATGCTTGGGGATAAAGATGAAGAGAAAATTAAATTATGGTTTACACGAAAAGGTCATCATCGTAATGCCAGTGTTATTTACATTACACAAAACATGTTTCAACAATCGAAAGCCAGTCGTACATTAAGTTTAAATGCACATTACATGATCTTATTTCAAAACACAAGAGATAAAGGACAAATCAAAGTATTGGCGAATCAAATTCAATTGCCACACTTGTTACCCGCGTATCAAGATGCGATTTCTACACCCCATGGGTATTTAGTGATTGATTTTCACCCTCAAACACCAGACACGTATCGGTTGAGAACCGATATTTTTCATCATTGGATCACTGGAGAGGAACGTGGTCCGACGGTGTATATATAAAGGAGATAGAACTTAGAGAGTCATCATAGTCATCATGGCAGACAGAATGAACACCATAGCTCAGTCGCTAGAACATTTGAGTCAGGAACGTGATCCTGCTCAACGGGAGCAGTTGTTACGATCAGGATTAAAAGAAATGGTCAAATGGTTTACGTTAGCTGCTAAAGTGATTTTACAAAAGAAATTGCTGTTACCTAAACAAACACAAAACTTTATGCAAAAACATCAGCATGAACTAGAGCAGTTAGGTGATGATCAAGTGGATGTGGACACCAAACGTCAACTTATATTAAAACCAGGAGGGAGTGGATTTCTTGGAGGGGTCATGATACGAAGTTTACTTCGATGGAATGGTCAAAAGACCATTCGTAAATTTGGCCCTAAGAAAACGCCTGCAAAAAGAACGCCTAAAAAGAGAGCTCCTGCAAAAAAGAGAGCTCCTAGAAAGAAACGTTCTCCTAAAAAGAAAGCTCCTGCAAAAAGAGCTCCTGCAAAGAAAAGAGCTCCAGCAAAAAGAGCTCCTGCAAAGAAACGTTCTCCTGCAAAGAAAAGAGCACCAGCAAAGAAGAGAGCACCTGCAAAGAAAACACCAGCATTTACAGTTTCACCCACAATCGATGAACGTTTTATCACCCTTCGACGAGGTTCCCGTGGATCTTCCCGTGGATCTTCTTTATCTAGAAATGGGAGTTTATCTAGAAATGGGTTGTCACCCATTGGATCTTCTTTAAGTGGATCACCTCCCAATGGGTTGTCACCTCCTTTATCTAGAAATGGATCACCCCAGAGTCCATCACCATTGAAAACTCAATCACTATCCAACTCTCCTATTTACACGGCAACACGATGGTCACCTCCTGCCACCAGTACTCCTATGACAACTCCAATGAAAACTCCTATGAGAACGCCAATGAGAACGCCATTGAGAACTCCTCCCAGGACGCTAAGAAGCAGTTTGAGTTTGAGTTCTTCTTCTTCTTCCACCAGTGGGTCAAGATACAAATGTTCGACCTGTGGATCAAGCAGTTTAAGTTCTTCTTCTTCCAACAGTGGGTCAACCAGTACATGTTCGACCTGTGGATCAAGCAGTTTGAGTTCTTCTTCAAGCAGAAGCGGATCCAAAAAAAGCAGATCCAGAAGCAGATCCAAAAGCAGATCCAGAAGCAGATCCAGAAGCAGTAAAAGTTCTACTTCGTACATCAGTTCTTCATCACCAGATACCCCTGTGACTCGATTTTCACCCTTGAAATTATCGCAATTATCAAGACAGATGGTATTGAAACCTATCTTACAAGGACGTGTGAACTTAATGAGAACCCTACCGATGAGTTCAGCTTCTAAACAAGCCTTAGATGCTTTATATAAACAGTGATGTATGAAACAACAGCATCAGTTGATATCATGGCTCCAAAGCGTCCACTCCTACACAAGTACGGTCATCTGGTGTTGGGTTTAACTCAAGCCCCAGAGGGAATGAGAAGAAAGATGATACAAAAAGCACCGAAAGAAGTGATTCAATGCGTCTCCGAGTGTTGTCACAATGTTTTAAAAGGCAATGTTGCCTTATCCCCCACTCAAAAGCAAAGGTTGAAGTCCAAGCGTCAACATCTCCGTACCTTAGCGGATAAAAAAGTATCGATTCAAAAAAAGAAACGGGTGTTAAATCAAAAAGGAGGATTATTTCCATTATTGGCACTCGCTCCAGTCATTGCTAAAGCTGTAGCGGCAGGGGCACTCAGTGGTGGAGTGGCTCAACTCGTGAAAAAAATATGAAGAAAATGGCTATTGTCCCGTTTAAAATGCTAGAAGAGATGAATCGATGGAAATCAGAACAGCGACCACGTTTACCTCCTCCCCCACAAGTCACACAGACCTCTGATTTACAGAAACAAATGGGGGAAGTACTACAAAATGAATCCTTGTCCGAATCAGAAAAAGCACAACACTATGGACAAGTCTTACAAAAGTTTCAATTGTCACATCAAAAAGCGCGTGAACCCACCATGCCACCTCCAGCAGTTCCAGCACCAGCTCCAGCACCAGCTCAACCAGCTCCAGCAGCAGCTCCAGCAGCAGCTCCCGATAGACTAACCCTAGCCGATAGGATTCTTGAAAGTGTTCCCCAAACCATGCGTCGAAAAACTCAACTCTTATTACACTTTCTTCAAAATCATCCTCATATGTCATGGAATGAACAAGGTGTTTTGGAATATGATGGAAAACCCGTACAAGGATCCAACATTATAGATTTAGTTAATGATGTGATTCGTCAAAGAAAAGGGTCTAGCCCTAAAGGATGGGAACAGTTTTCTCGTGGATTAAGAGAAGTCAATGTACCCCAAGAAGTGGTAGGAAATAAACGGAGATGGTCCTGGATACAACAACCCGAGTCAGACTCAGAGGAAGATGAATTTTACGATAGTTTTGTCGATCCTTCTGCGTCTTTTACTTCTTCTCCTAGGAAGAAACCTGCGACTTTTACTTCTTCTCCTAGGAAGAAACCTATAAAACAAGAAAAAATCAAACCAGAGCCTCAGTGGGAACCTTACTAGACTCTTACTACTACTTAGACCTCTATGGATCCCAAAGTAGATACCGTGTTACAGAAGATCTATTATGATCCCTTACATCCTGCTGCTTTTGGAGGGATACGCCGTCTCTATAAGACAGTGCGAGCTCATGGCATTACTTTGAATCAAGTGCGATCCTGGCTAAAAGGACAAAAGACGTATACCTTGCATAAACCTATCCGTCGGAAATTTTCAAGACGGAAAACCAAAGTGGGTGGTATCGATCATCAGTGGCAGGCGGATTTGGCGGATATGCAATCCTTAGTCAAACACAACACACCGTATCGATATCTGTTGTGTGTCATTGATGTATTTTCAAAATATGCGTGGGTCGTTCCACTCAAGGATAAAACGGGACTCACTTTGATTGAAGCGTTTCGCTCTATTCTGAAAACAAGACAACCTAAAGCGCTGCAGACGGACAAAGGCACTGAATTCAAGAATCAAAGATTTCAAGCGTTTTTAGAGAAAGAAGGTATTCACTATTTCACGACTGAAAATCCAGAAACCAAAGCCAGTGTAGTAGAACGTTTTCAACGTACTTTGAAATCCTACATGTGGAGATATTTTACCCATCATCACACACGACGATATATTGATGTATTACCTGATCTGGTGCAAGCCTATAATCATCGATTTCATCGAAGTATTCAAATGGCACCTGTATCCGTGAATGAACACAATGAATCTGAGGTGACCTTGACCTTGTATGGAAAAAAAGAAAAAAAGAAACCACAACAAAATCTTCATGTGGGAGAGATTGTGCGCATCAATAAAACCAAACGTACCTTTGATAAAGGCTATCTACCAAACTGGACGACTGAAGTGTTTAGAGTGACCCATGTCAAAAGAACTTCACCTCCGACCGTCCAATTGACAGATTTAGATGGAGAACCTATTCTGGGTTCGTTTTATCTCTCTGAAATACAATCTATAAAAGACGATGGTATCTATGAAATTGAATCAGTGTTGGCTCGTCGTAAGAGAAAAGTAGACGGGAAAATAAGACAAGAAATTAAAGTACACTGGAAAGGATACCCTTCGAAATTTGACAGTTGGATTCCTGAATCTCATCTCGTTTAAATACAGCATGTCTCAGTCTGACACAGCCAGTGTGGCCGTGAGTACCTCAGTGAGTACTTCAGAGTGTACCTCAGAGCAAGTCAGACCCATTGAGCCGAAGAACAAGGTCGCCTTTTTTGCCCAAATTGCGGTGGTGTTTATCATTATTAGCGTGTCACTCTTTAATTTGTGTTTTGAACGACCCGATCGTGAATTGTGGCTCCTGCTTTTAAGTAGTTCTCTGGGTTATATTCTACCGAATCCCTCTTTGAAATTCAATAAACCCAAACCAGCATGAGTTCGTTTTACATTACCCTGATGAGTGACAGTTCAATGGATCTGTTCCCAGACAATACCCAATGTTGTTTTCGTACCAAACTACTCAAACCCATCCATCTCAATAAACAAGACTGGGAAATTGGTTTAGTAGAAATGATTGTACCTAGTCAAGTCATTAATATCACGGAGGAAGAGCGACATTTTTCCATTGTCACACGGGATCCTATCCTGGCCAAAACGTTTGAGGCTTTTCCCCATTACTGTCTTTTCCCCAATGATGAAAAAGGAATACGTCTTTGTATTCCGGTAGGAACTTATGTTACACCACAACATCTGATAGAGACTCTGGATCAAGTCATTAAAGATTACCTAGGTCAACTGTTTAGAGAGAAAAACCTCCGTTTTACTGTAGGTTTCTCAGGAACAAGTAAACGTATTAAGATGGATAGTTCAAAGAACTTAGGCATTCAGTTTCATCCTAGTATGTTTATGAAAATGGGTGGGTCTCCTCATAGTGCTCCTACCATTTATTTAACTGAGAATCCAGATCCATTTCCTCACGGGGTAGACTTGAACATGGGTCATAATCATTTGTTTGTTTATTCTGACCTGGCGGCTTATACCTATTTGGGAAACATTGAAGCTCCCATTTTACGTGTGGCTCCTTTTGACCCGAGAACCAAAGCAGGGACTAATCCACATATTCATTTCGAGTTCTTGAATGTACACTACGTGCCACTGGCTAAAGCCCACTTTGACACCATCGCCATCCATATAAGGGGTGACACAGGGCAACCCATTCAGTTTATTCATGGGAAGTCTATGGTAAAGCTACATCTACGCCAACGACAATGATGCCTATATACCAAGGTCAACCTCGTCAGTATGGACAGGGGCTTGGATCTATGTTTAAGAAAGCCATGAAACGTATCATGCCTTTACTGAATCCTTTGGTTCGATCTGGAGTTCGAACCTTGAAAAAAGAAGGACTCCAGCAAGGAAAAGCGGCCATGCAAGAGATCATGTCAGGATCCAACCCTAAAAAAGCGATACGAAAAAGAGGAGCTAACGTATTGAAAAATGTAACCGCATCCTTGTTACGTGAAGTCACCAAAAAACCTAAGAAAAGTATAAAGGCCAAACCCATCAAGAAAAAACCTCATTCGAAACTTCATCGTCGTCGAGTGAAGCAGGCCAGACCACTTGATATTTTCGACTAAAAGAAAAAAAGAAAAAAACAATCATGATGCAACACGGTTCTTGTGAATGTAGTAAGACAGAATTGGACGTGTCTGTCGTTCCCCCTACGATGACTGCCATGCAGGAGGGACAATGGACTGAGCATTATCCCATTTCTGCCCTGGATAATAATGCTCCTATTGAATTCGTGATTCCTGCACAAGTAGAAAAATGGACAGATCTGAATCAGTCTTATCTGTATATGAAAATCAAAATTATACAGGCGGATAATACCGACTTGGCGAATGACAGTGAAATTGCAACCGTCAATAACTTTTTTCACAGCATGTTCAGTAGCATCGATGTGTATCTGAACAATAAACTGATCACCAGCAATGCGGACACGTATGCCTATCGTGCTTACCTAGGAAATTTACTCTCCTTCAATCCAAGTTGTAAAAGCACTCAGCTTCAAGCATTAGAATTATGGGCCGCAGATACCCCTGGTCAGATGAATACCAAAGTCCATGATGGAGATAACAAAGGTTATGTGGAAAGGCGAAATCGTGTCCATCAAAGTCGTGTAGTGGAACTATGTGGTCGACTTCATTTGGATCTGGTGATGCAAGATAAATATTTACCTAATGGGATAGAAATACGTCTAAGACTGAACAAAGCATCACCCAATTTCTGTCTCATGGCTGCTGCACCTGCAAAAATCAAGTTTATGGAAGCGGGTTTCAATGTGAGAACCGTGGATTTACTCCCTGTGGTGGCCAATCAACTCAATCAACACATTGCTCAACACAACATGAAAATTCCCATCCGACGGACTGAGGTGAAAACCTTTACTATTCCTAACGGTCAACGTTCCAAGATTGAAGATCATTTATTTCAAGGTCAATTACCAAAACGACTGATCATTGGTATGGTGAGAAATGGAGATATGAATGGGGATATAGGGACCAATCCTTTTGATTTCCGTCATTTTGATCTCAATCATCTGGAGGTCAGTATTGATGGAAAAAGTATTCATAACAAACCGTTTCAACCCAATTTCGAAACGGGAGAATGTCTACGGTCCTACATGTCACTCTATCAAGCCACAGGAGCACTTGGACTTAATCGTTCCTTTGGATTGAGTTTGAATGATTATCAACACGGTTACACACTCTGGGGACTGGATTTGACAGCCGATCAAGGTTGCGAGGAAGGTCAACTCCATCCTATAAAAACGGGGAATCTGAGATTGGAATTTCACTTTGCCAGAGCGCTAGGACAAGCTATTAACGTGATTGTGTATGCGGAATACGATAATCAGATTGAAATCAACCAGTTTAGAGAAGTACTTCTAGATTATTGATCAATGGAAAAAATGGAACACAAACAAAACTTTAAAATGCAATGGTTGAATCTAGAAAAAATGGACATAGATAACATGGAACCAGGACAAGACTTTGAAATGCAATTATTGGCGTATCCTTGTGATACAAGTGAACGAACGGAATCCTTGCGAGAGGGATTGAACCACCATGTGACAGAAGCACTTCAAACGTTGATTTATGATCAAGTGCATAAAGACTGTTACGGTTGTCAAGTGGATCATCCTAGTCAAGTACAACATGTCCTGTGCTTATTCACGAACACATCAGAGTGGACAGAACTGTACATTCAAAAAGCGATTCAAGATTTGGATGTGTTCAAGGTCATGGAAAAGTGGTATCCTGAACTCGTGACCTTGACCGATAGTGAAAAAGGAGATGCCTGTCGATTATGGATTCAGTTTAAAAACGAACTCTATCAGAATCAGTCAGAACTGAACGATTCCTGGATAAGTGTGTGGGCAGAACGTGTGAATAGACATTGGCATTATGGAGACGAATGAACTTCAATACATCTTAGATCATTCACCGATGTTATCGACATTGCATGCTCGTGTTTGTGCAAAAGATCAGTTACCTTCGGAGAATCCTCATCATATAAAGGCTTATATTGTGAATACACACAATGCGAATCAACCTGGAGAACACTGGGTGGCTATTTACATCAAAGACCATACCATCGTGTACTTTGATTCTTATGGACTACCACCCTTTGAGGAGATTCTCTCTTTTGTGAAAAAACATTCAAAAACGTATCAGTGGAATGCATTGTGTATACAAGGGAATGTTTTACCTGTGTGTGGTGTGTATTGTATATTCGTTCTGGACTTTATTTCTCGTGGATGTGACCTGAACCAGATCCTTCTGACTCGATTCAAAGTGCTAGAGGATAGACCAGGAGATAACGATACGTATGTGACCCGTTGGTTTGAACAATATTATGGCACTTATTATAGACAAGCTCAGTATGTGAACAAATGTGGACAAAAGTGTTTTGGACGACACAATGATAGAATAGGAGGTGAAAGACATTTGCAATATAGAATCATGAATACAAACATGATGTATTATTCACTTTAATTTGTGTGATTAGTTTCATCTTGTTCTGTTTAAAAATATGTACAAAAAAAGTTCTGTTTAAAAAATATGTACATAACATGTTGTTCTAACAAAAAAAAATATGTACAAAAAAATGTTCTGTTTAAAAAATATGTACAAAACATGTTGTTCTACGAAAAAAATGTACAAAAAAAAATGCTGTTTTGTTTAAAAATGGTTGATTTACAAAAACATAGGGTTCATTATTGTTCTGTGTTTAAAACATGTGGTTCGTGTTGAATAAAAATATAAAAAAATAATACCACCTGTTTGTTTTACTTTGTTGTTATTAGGAGTTAAGAAACACAAAACAAACACAAAAACACACCAAAAACTAGCGACTAAAAATATGGACGTGACGTCATTTAACATGTTCTCACACAGGTTCGCGCTTGCGGTATAAAAATCCAATGCATTGCGTCACGTCATTTCATTTCCTTCTAAGCGCTCAAGATGAATGCATTGTTGAATCAGCTAGAAACGGCTAGACAATTGACGGCACGACAGGCTAGGGTATGGCGGAACATCCGTCAACTGGCGGCTAATGTGGTTAACAAGAGAGAACAAGAAGAACGGGCTATTGGTGAGTCCATGAATTGTATTGAAGTAGATCGCTATCATCAACGTGATGAAATGATTCGAATGAGACAACATTTTCTGAATCTTGAGAAACGAAACCAGAGACCCGCCAGGACAGCTAGTCCTCGGCGGCAGCGGCGGCGTGAGCAACAGGCTGCTAGAGATCGGGCTCTGAATAGACTCAGAGAGCGAGAAAGTAGACAACAGGCTATGGATGATATCGAGGCGAAGGAGCAGGTCGATAGGGAACGGGCGTTTGCCGAGTACGAGTCAGAACAGAGGCAGAAAGAACAAGCTGTCTGGGAACAAGCAGCTAGGGAGCAGGCTGAACTTCAGTCTGAGATCAGACAGCAAAGACAAGGGCTGGAAGCGTATTATCAACAAAAAGCTGAAGAAGAAGACCATTGGCAATTGATTACCACTGCCGAGAGAGAGTACTTTCAACCCTCTGTTCCAGAACAAGAATGGTACTGCGGGGACCCGACCTGCCGAGACTGTTATCCTCAACAAGATTGGTACTGTGGGGACCCCACTTGTCAAGACTGTTACTCTGACAAGCGTAAGGTCTACGTCAAACAGGAGCCTGCTACCAACTAGTGCTACTACAAAAAAATACCAACGGTCCTTTTTAGGACCAAACTGGTCTAATGACCACCCCCAACGGCCCTTTTCAGGGCCACCATGTTTTTTGAGAAAGCACACTTCTTGTGTCAAATTGTGTCAAATTGTCTTTTGTGTCTAAAAAAACAAAATCCCACACCAAATTAAAAATTGAAAAATCCCACACAAAACCCAAAAAATAACATAAAAAAATACATAAATTGTCCAATAAAAATGAGTACCAGAAGAAAACAAAACATTGGCCAAAATTTCACAATTTCACCCCTTTTTTCAACACATTTTGACCTCATTTTCCGAAAATTTGGTACCAGAGTACCGCCCACAGTGAGGGAAAAGTGGTACCATAAGTACCTACGATGGTACCAGGGTACCGCCCTTCACTACTCATAGCTCTGTATATGCGATAGTGAGTATACATCATCTTGTAATACAAAAGGGAATGTGAGGCTTGACAAATTTGGGAGAGATACCTCATATAATTATAATAAAGGAATAACATAATTGTAGTATATTTGTCAATTTTGGGGTATATCAATAATTTTACAAAATGTTGTTTAGATGAGATTTAACTTTTTCCTTCATTCGCGGGCGACAATTTCAATAGTTATTACTAGAAATGCTTATTTCTTCACGAGTAACATAATTGAAAAAATGGGTCGTTTTAGAATTCAGCCGTTTTGACCCGCAGTACAGTCCCTGTGGACCTCCCGTGTGCAAAAAGGTCCATAGATAAGTTTTATTTCAATTTAAAGCTACATGTTTGAAGTTTTCAAAAAGTTTGTAGAATCATGGTACGTTTTGAGAAATCCAAGATGGCCGCCAAATAATTGAAAAATCACCTATTTTTATTTTTCTGGATAAGATAAATTGGTTATCGAATAGATTTCATCAAAAATGGTCAAACAACTTCGCGTCCGGTTGTACCAATATGAAAATAAGCAATTTTATATCCACAACTATTCATGATTAAATTGTGTCTTTTCCTGTGCTTGTTCTTTATGCAACTGGAAATTTATTTAAAACATAAAATACACAACAATAAGCTCAGATTATGTGTGTCTTTTATTTAGTATATAATAAATGACGGAAAAACATATATAAAAGATCATTATAAAAAGACTAAAATTATATTGGCTGGGGTAATTGCACTATATCCATTTACTGAAAATAATCTTATAATTATGATGAGAAGGGTGTCATTATCCCAGCCATGACATAAACATTTTAACATAAATTAACATTTACATAAAGAAGGTGGTGTCTAAAATGGCATGACATAAACATTTTAACATAAATTAACATTTACTTAAAGAAGGTGGTGTCTAAAAAGTTTAACAAAAATTAACATTTACGTAAAGAAAGGTGATCTGACAATGTTGATTCACATGTTTGCAAAGTGGATCGGGTAAATGTACATTATATCGCAATTTCTAGTGAAGGTTTATATCATGATCATTGGGCCATTGAATTGTTAACAGGTAATGCACTTGTGTGAATACTTGTGCGATAATTAATTTTGAAGGTCAGTTGATATTTGTATTATTGCGATGTTATTAAATGGTTGGGTTGCCATGGCAACAGTGTGGCCCAGCTAGGTCGATTTTGTAGATTTCCGTTTCAAACATTTACTTGAAATCAATGACATGATTAAAAATGGCAAATGTTATTAGTATTACTGATAATTATGACTGTAACTGTCATTAACATTCTTAAAAAACTTCATTATAGGTGGGGTGTCATTATTATTTTCTAGTGCTTTAATGCTTTAATACTAATGTTTTTAAGTTGTGTGTATTTCATTTGTTTTCTTATAAGGCTTAATTCAATGATCACAACTTCAGTTGAGATTTGGTTGTTATAGTGGTTTCCATAGAAACCAGTTGGTATTATTTAACAGTTATTATGTAATAGTTATTATTAGAAAGTGAAATTGATTGAGATATAACTGAATGCAAAATATTTTAATTGGTTTTTGATAATTTCTTTTCGTCATTACTTTTCATGTAAAAGCAAAAGAAGTGGAAAAATGATTAAGTAGGGATATGGCATGAATTAATTGAACTTCGAAAATTGCTACTATACGGTAACAGTATAAAACTATTGCTAGTGCACATAAGCAATAAAATAATATACGCATGTACATAAGTTGCTAAACATGGTGAATGCTGTGATTGATAAACCATCAAATATGCAACAAGGTGTATTTTCGTTTTACATGTGTTAATCAATGAGCATTATATGCATGTATACATGAATCGCAAAATATATTAAATTCTATGACTATTAAGTACAGTCAAGCAATTAAATAATACATCTCAGGTATATGAAATAATAAAATTATAATAATATAGGCATAATAAAATTAACACTTTTGCTGGACCGGAACATACCCAGGCCACATTGTTCTGGAGAGTTTTTCCTGTACTAGAAGTCTTAAGTAAAATATCACCTGTTATATAACACTTTGTACATCCATTGTGGATGCTACAAGTAACAATTGTTGTATGCAGATAGGTCACAAAACATTATCTGTTTATGATACATTTGTATGATTTTGAGGAACAACAATCAAAAGGATATATTTATCACAAAACAATTTATTTGCAAAGAAATTATTAACCAAGTTTTAATGAGTCTAAACTTTATCAAAAATATACAAAAATATTATCATTATCTTAGCATAGCTTTTTACAGCTTTATACCTGGACCTGACTAGAAAGGTATCCAATTATGTCAAACTTTAAAGGACTGTCGGTGAAAGTAAAAACCTATATGACACCTGCTTAAAGGCATTTAGTGGTAAATGGTTTTCCTTTACAACATGATTTTGTTGCAGACACTACATAGTAGCTCTTATAAGGTTTACATACAAAAAGAATAAAACTGCAACGTAAGCCGTTGATCATGATTATTTTCAGTATTGAAAATATTTTTAAATGGTGTTAAACATCAATTGACAGAATTTGGCAAAATCCTTAACGAGGCACTACCTTTAGTTAAACACATATCTTTTTTTTATTTTTTGTTGTCGAAAATTGATAAAATAAAAAATATATACAACTAAAATGAGTTGTCATTATAATCATATAAGTTTAAGAAGTGAAATGTCTAAGCAAATTATTCTATTTGATTGTTCAAAATGAATGATTTTTAAATGAAACAACATAACATTGAAAAAGCACCATTTTTTGCACCTCATTCAGTTATTACTTACAAGTGTATACATGACTTGTTATTACAAATTATGAACGATAGGCATGTCATATATATCGTAGTCAAGCTAAATCAACATCCTGCATGAACAAAAAATCACTGTTTTCCTTTAAATAAACCATACCAATCTACTACAGGTCTGTATAACATGGGCATATTTTAGGGGGACAAATATAGTGAAAATGGTGTACATTATAGTGTAAATTTACCAACTTACCATTTGCAGTGCATAGTCAATACAACATTGTACAGTAATCAACTAAACATCTATAATGTAATGCCAATATAGTATGTAAGCAGTTTTGTTGACATGTGCATGTACATGCAAACATATAACTACACACAATAGATATATTAATCTCATTAAAATTCAATATCCATTAATACGTTCTCAACTGAATACACATATAACAAACACATGACAAATCAACATATTGTGTTCTCAAAGTCTAATTAAACAACGTTGCAACAAATACACAGCAATAGGAACAGAAAGAAGAAAATGTTGGTTTTTGCAATGCACATCGCCGCTTTCTCTTTTACAAACTCAATAAATGCAAAATTGTATACCAGCTTTTCTAAAATTGCACCTCTTTGTAGAGCATGTTACAATTACATACTTCGACAATACTGCTTGGGACTGGCAAATTAACAATGCTTGGCATTAGAAGGCCATTTGTCTCTTCAAAACCGAACTCAGTAGGATTGACATTTACATTATGAGACAATTGGTTTGAATAAAACAAACGAACAAACACCTGAAAATATATACAGTATTTCAATTCATCAATTGTTGCTCAGTTAGAATTCTGGAAATTTGTTTGATTGTTTGCAATAATTAATTTCTATATTTTTGAAGATTTTTCACTTCGTTGCCATGGCAACTGAGTGCACTTTTCTTAATTTTGCGTTGTATGTATCGGTAATTTTTAATCATGTCATTGATTTCAAGTAAATGTTTGAAACGGAAATATACAAAATCGACCTAGCTGGGGTTCTTTCTGCATTTTGCCACATTGTTGCTATGGCGATCAAACTATTTAAAAACAACACAATAATACAAATATCAAATAGCCTTCAAAATTAATTATCACACAAGTATTTACACGAGTGCATTGCTTGTTGACAATGCAATGGCCCAATGATCATGATATAAACCTTCACTAGAAATTGCGATAAAATGTACATTTACCCCACCCACTTTGCAAATATGTGAATCAACATTGTCAGAACAGATATGCAAATAATAATGGCACAATTGGCAGAATGTTGATTTTGTCTATATACTGAATTGTTAAAATTTTTATTTCCTTCCCTATGCTTGTGTTGACAGATGAAAGTTTCAGCCCATACCTTAATTTTGCTCTATTTCCATGCATTTTTTTGGAGATTTGGAGATCATAAAAATCCCGAAAAGGAAAAACTGACTTAAAAATTGCTTATTTTCATATTAGTCCAACTGGACGCGAAGTTGTTTGACCATTTTTGACCATGAAATTAATACGATAACCAATTTATTTTATCCAGAAAGATAAATATAGGTGATTTTTCAATTATTTGGCGGCCATCTTGGATTTCTCAAAAAGTACCGTGATCCCATATGTCTACCAAAACTTTTTAAAAACTTCAAACATGTAGCTTTAAATTGAAATAAAACTTATCTATGGACCCTTTCGCACACTGGAGGCCCCCAGGGACTGTACTACCGACACCTTAGTGAATGCCTGTTGAAAAAACATCGGGTTCAAAATAATATTAAATGACAAATCTGATATGACAAAACATTTTGAATTTTTTTCTTTAGTCATCTTATAATTGCTGCAATTTTCTCTACACATATCCGAGAGATAAAACCAGTACATCATTAGAATGAATTTTGTACATTCACGCTATTTCTGATTAAATCAAGAATTGATGCAGTTAATGACTATTGAAACATACAGGCATCAAAAAAGCAGCAAGCGCGAAATATGAAGATAAAGTTATTTACGATCTTTTCAGCCTTGAGAGTTATAATCCTCATAATTTTGAAAATCATATAGGCATTTTAAGGTAGAATAATAAGTACTACTTAATATGTATTTGTATAATAACAAATAAACTGATTCCATGTAAGGTAGATCTGAAATACCTGATTCTAACATAGGAATTCCATACTGGTTCGTAAACATGGCCATATTAAGTCAATGTTTATTTATTAACGTCAGTCATGAAGCCACTAATGTACTACATCTATGTTATACAATGCAAGAAAGACTATGGTATTTACCGAAGACCCATGAGTTGTAAAAGTATTTTGTACAACTGTTTCCATTAAGTGAGCGCACATATAAACTAACATGTGTTCCTACTTTCAGGTACAGCAACCTGAGAGGAGAAAATATTCTCCTTTATGGACGTGTATGATTTTCGTAACAGTTGCGTCGACAGTTTCAATCGTTTGTATTGCTGCAGCCACCACAACCTTGCTATTTCTCAAGAAAGGGTATGTGTTGATTATTTGTAACTGCTACCTAATTTTTCGTTTTGTATGACTGATTCGTAGTTACTTGGCACAAAGTATTTGATTACTATGTTTGGAAAAGCAATTTTTGTCGCATGAACAAGGTTTGCTTATATGTGACTCACTTATTAAACTGTGTACACACTTCTAAATGGTATTTGAGTATAATGGGTTTCTCCTCTGACCACAAAAAATAAAACTGATAAAACTAGCTGGAACATTGAGCAGCATATTGGTTAAACCCATCACTTACATTACAGGTATTTTTCTAAACATATACGAAACCGAAAACGATGCATTTCCAGAGTGCACATTGCATGCATAAGTATATATAATACAAATAATTTCGTGAGTTTACCATTATTTCTAGTTTAAAGTTTCTAGTTTAAGATTGCTGATAATGTATATTTAGAGGCAGTGAAGAAAATGAAATCAGTGAAGCCAAAACGAGCAATTACAGCAATTACAGCAATTATAGCAATAACAGCAATTACACAAACACAGAAGAACCGCATAATGCAGGCATGTCTGACAGACAGAAGTACTTCTTCAACTTAGGTATGCAAGTTTCTTTCTTCAGTCAACTATTGTATATTGTTTTTAAGGCAGACGATAGAAAACCATCAAGTTTATGTTTCATATTGCTGAGCAAACCTTTCATGTTGCAAAATGTACGAATGTATTTCAATTTTTCCTAACCAACATGGATGGCTTGGAGCATCTTGTAAAACACCCAACTTTATCGTTTTTATGCATGTCTATTTGAGTTTATTTTATTTTAACCGACATGTCATGGTTTTAAGGTGATCAGGTATATAGATAATAAAATGTAAATCTGATCACCAGAAATGATTTTCTTTTGCTTAATGTTATTTCAAACGTCCTTTATCATGAGCTTAATTGGACATTATGAAATGCACCAAATACAAGAAATTATATTCGTCAATTTTATTTTAAGCTGGTGTTTCTTAGTCACTGTTTTTATATGAGCTGTTCTCGAGTAGTTTCAACGGTTTAATTTTCTCGATTCAGAACATGTTCTTCTAATTTGGATACGCATAGCTTAATACATGATTTGCACCAAAATATTTGTATTTTTTCTGTGGGTGATCATTGTACTCATTATGATACTTTCATTGTATTTTACTCCAGGCACAAAAAACTGAAATAACTTATATGTCATTTCTACAAGAATAGTTCATATCTTTTTACGTCTGACAATGAATAGTCATACTCATTTAATGCTGATATTCTCTTGGTAATATGGTGTATTATCCCGCAGTAATTTGGTATATTTGTTGTTTTGCTTTGTCGTTTCCGGGCATGCTAGTGCTTTAAATAGACAGATAAGTTTTGATATTGCATAATTATGTTGTATTCAGACAGTATTTGAATGAATCCAATTTACAGTAAAGAGTTTCGTTAACTCTCTGTTTACGTCGCTTTAATGTTTTACCAGGCCAGAAGTCTAGTTAAAGCTAGTATTTCTTTGTAAAAACAATTATAAGCTGCGTATAGTACTTCCGTGGTTTAAGAACGATACCCTATTAATATACTTAAATGAGTACAACTATTGCTTACAGTTTAACCAGTTGTTCAGAATATGATATCGTGGATGAACATACTATTTTTACTGCGAATACTTCAAGTGCTAATTCCAGATTTTTATTACATGAAATTAGACAGTTGTGCAATCCATTATTTGTATATGGAGATCAGAAAAATATTTTCTTTCCATTTGACAAAAATGTGAATAGAAAAGTTTTACAACAAAGCGAGAAAATTAAGATGGGCCCGAAGTGTTAAGCTGATGTATATTAACGTTTTATTTACTTGTATTTTTATTGAGAACTCGCGAAATAAATCTTGTCGTGCCGCAGCAAATCACGCGTCTTTTTCAAAATCGTGCAAGAATTGAGTTTTCATACGCCTGTAATGTAAAGTCCTTGTTCTCACATGTGTATAATGGTCTCAGTTCTCACTCAAAAATTAATCGAGGTTAAATATCATTCTAAGTAACCCCCCCATTTATTGCATGTTTCTGTGCGTTGGATGGGATCTTGGTGATGGGTTTGGGTCAGGTGATGTTTTGGAGATATTAGATATTAAATATTTTAATGTTCTTATTTCTTGAAGTCATTTTCATATCCATAATTCATAATCATATTTACAATAGAAACTTCTGCTTGCTTTGTAAATTTTAGGTGTGCGTCTAGATAAAGACATTCAGGATTGTAAATCGGGAGAATTAAAGTATTCCTTTCCGAATCTGGACTATGCATTCTTAGGTTACGACATCTTAAGAGGATATCCATTAGCTGAGTCCCACGACCCTGGATTAACTAATCCCATTTTTGCAGCTGACTATTCAATGAACGTCCAATCAGCTGATTGTCGCTTCACACTACCCAATGGTGTTCTTATCATACCGGATGTTTCATGTGTAACGTCATTTTCATCAACGGAAATAACGAGCGAAAGGGAATTGGCCGAATCATTAGCAGTATCTGCTGAAGTCTCTGGGGGTGGATATGGTGCGGCATTCTCTGCCAGTGCTGGATACCAACAAGCAAAACGCTCAATTCAGAAAGAAAATTCAGTTTTGATTACATCATCCGCTCGTTGTGATTACTATTTTGTAAAGCTGCAAAAAGAATCACCCCCTGCTTTTCATTCCACGTTTCTAACATGGCTCCCTAAACTTGACAGACTTGATGAGCTTATTGATAAAAATGAGTCTAAAAAAGTAATCATGGAATTCTTTGATAAATTTGGAACGCACTATTTGACAGAGGTGACATTCGGAGCCCGATTTACTTACGAACACAAAATAAAACAATCATCATACCAGAAAATGTCATCGACGTCCATGAGCGCCTCAGTAAGGGCTAGCTACTCCGGTGCCTTTAGTGTGGGCGGTGGCTTCAGTCTAGATAATGAACAGCGTGAAGCAGCGCTCGAATTTTCTAAGAGCGCAACAACAAGAACAGTAACCGTAGGGGCAGCTCCACCTTCGAACGGTGATGCTTTAGCATGGGCATCTACGGTCCAAAATAATCCGGTGCCTACAAAATATAAAATGTCTCCAATAGAAGACATATTCGTATCTGATTATATGCAGCATACTGGCATCGACTATGACGCAATAAGGAGTTACATAATAGAAAACAAAGGATTCTATCAAGCATTCCGCAAGAAGAAGGACGAGGAAATTCTTCGTGCAATAAATACGACGTCTTCAACAACATCGTCAGGAATGGGTAACTAGTGTTATTCTTATTCACGCAAATAATGATAATAATAATAATAATACATGTAATATAAATTTCGAATCTCGGTATATTGAACACTTACGATTGCAGAATATTTGAACATACTTTACTGCAGCAAACTCATTATTTATAAGTTATAATATTTCATGATTTATAATAATTTGCATTCATACATTCTTCATTTGTAACTCCAATGGATAAATGAAATGGCCTATTGTGAATCAAAATGTCTAAATGCATGTTACTAGATTTTACTAAGCCGAGATTGACGAACGAACGGTATTTCATTTATATTCGTTGGATTTATTTATGTCGTTGAATAAAACGTAATACGTGCGATAATGAAATCAAGGCAAAATAGTAACGTAAATAAAACAATACATTCTCAATTAGGTAATTGGCGTGTACATGCCGTACTGGCGGTAGAAGGAGGCAAATATGGTGACTGGAAAAAAGAAGAATTTTGTCCACAGGGAATGTACGCCATTGGATACAACTTGAAAGTGAGCAAATATTCATTGAGATTACATTGAGATAAGTGCATTTAAATATCAAATGTGGTGTACATTTGTAATTGCCGAATTATGTACAGAAAACGCCGCGGTAACACTCTGAACTTGATATGGTTTAAATTAGAGCACCGATGAAAACAAGAAAGAGGCTTACAGATATGGCACCAACAGATTGCTGATCGCACATTGCAGAGGAAGACCAACAAGTGTACCAAAACATACCATATAGTTTTCAATTCATGGTTGATTGTGTATCAAAATTTCATATGTTGCAGATTGAAGCTGATGTAGATGTTGACGATACTGGATTAAACGCTGTCAAATTATTTTGTGCTAATAGTCATGGAGAGAAGAATGGTGATGTAATAACATCCGGGCAACAGAAATGGGGAACATGGGCAAGTCAAAATGCAACGTGCCTGATACAAGGAAGGCGTCACCAATTCTTGAATCAGTTTTCACTACAGTTCGTAAGTATTTTCAATACCATTCGTGGTCATTTGAATGGTACATCAATGTCGTTTAAAATGAAACATTTATACTAGTATTATATTGAATGCATGTGAACCGTATTTGTTATTCTCGACCAAAACAAATGTTACCCGAATGTTCCCAAAGAAGTTGCGGCAAGATTCAAATATCTCGTACAAGGCGTTGATAAAAATCTTGAAAAGTTTATCCTCCTATGAAGTGTATTTACATAATTTATGTCACGCAATATGATATCCGCCAATAGATATTTTGACAACAAAACAATAATCGTAAATGAATCGTTAAGTCTGAACAAACTTTGGAATAAATTTGTCCTTTTTGACTGTTTCAAGCCTTTGCCTACAATGTCTTCCTACCTGTAATATAGGACACAATATGGTCGAGTACTACCCCCCCCTCACTGCAGTACGTTCGAACCTCATCCGGGACCAGACATAATTCACATGTAGGGAAACTGGTCAGCTAGTTTACGGACATTCTGTTGTTCGAACTACCTGTTCGCCCAGGACCGTTTTCCATCATTAAAGCCGGAAGTCTCCAAAATGACACTGCCTATTGATGCAACTTGAAAAGCAATAGCCGAAAATTAGATATGAGTCTATTTACTAAATTTGTTCCGAAATTCTCATTTATTTTACCGACTGTATCTATTTTAGTATGATTTCGACAAAATAGCGGCTGTGTTTATTAGATTCCACTGTCAGGATTTACACCAGGAGGGTAACCCGTATCCTCTTGCTGTGTTACCGGGAGAAAATACTGAGCATGGTAGATTTTGGCGTGAAAGTGGAAGATGTCCGAAGGGCACTGCGATATGTGGCATAAAGACGAAAATTGAAGAGGAACAAGGATCCAATGATGACACGGCGCTTAATAATGTGAAGCTTTACTGTTGTGGTTATTAGTTTTTAGCTCACTTAAGCACGTAGTGCTCAGTGAGCTATAGTCATCAATCAGTCTACTCTGGCGTCCGTCGTCCGTTGTCCACACCTGGGGGTTGTTAATGCTCTAGTGGTCACACTTTTGAGCGAGTCTTCATCAGACCTGGTCAGAATGTTTGTCTCAATGACATCTTGGACAAGTTTGAACATGGGTCATCTTGGGTCAAAAACTAGGTCACCCGGTCAAACCATAGACAAACCTTGTTAACGCTCTAGGGGTCGCAGTTTTGATTGTAGGTTCAACAAACCGTCTCAAAAAGATTGTTTTAATGATATCTTGGTTAAGTTTGAACATGGGTCTAGGTAAAAAACTAGGTCACCAAGTCAAATCATAGAAAAACCTTGTTAACGCTTTAGGGGCCACAGTTTTGATTGGATCTTCACCAAACCTTGTAAAAATGCTTGTCGTAAGGATATCTTGGACAGGTCTGAATATGGGTCATCTGGGGTAAAAAACTAGGTCACCAGGTCAAGTCTTTTGAAAACCTTGTTAACCCTATATAGGTCATAGTTTTGACTGGAGGTTCACCTAACCTTGTCAAAATGATTGTCTTAATAATATGTTGGTAACGTTCGATCATGGGTCATCTGGGATTTTGATTGGATCTTCCTCAAATTTTATCAGAATGTTTGTATTAATGATATCATGAATTGGTTTTAACATTAGTCAACACTCAGGTTAAAAACTAGGTCACAAGGTCAAATCACAGGGAAACCATAAAAGTTGCAATTTTTACTCAGGTGAGCGAAAAAGGGCCATCTTGGCCCTCTTGTTGTGTATATCTCTTCTCTAAATTTCTTTTGTGGAATAATTGCTTTGTGTTTGACAGATGCATGAATCAACGTAATAGCTAATGTGACGTTCTTGGTTACGATATCCACAACCATCCGAAAACAAGATGATTTCTTCTATATCTGGTTGTATCAAATCTTCCATCAAATCATAAATACACGAGGCAAAACTATAGGATGTCACACTCATGCCCGAAATAACAGTTTACGCCCTTTGATGCTAAGTTATAGGTTGTAAAATTGTGACAAGCTTAAAATAAACAACACTTGTTTGAATTGATGGACATAGTCACATACTCTGAGCACCCATGAACACTTTAAAACTTTTTATTATCTATTTGTTTATCTGTTTGTTTCTCATTTCTTGCAGAATCTTTTCTTATCACATAATCCTGATATTCTACTTCAGAGACATTATTTGTTTCATATGCAACACACAAGTCACACTGGTCCTTTTTAGGTCGAAATAGGGCTATGTTCAATTCACGGAATATCTTAAGTAGGGACATCTTTAAAACGGACCTAATTTCGTTTGAAGAGCAATAGTCCTTGTAAACCCGAAAAAGGCCTTCAAATGATTTGTAATCTGGTTCAAGATATTCTCTTTCAGAAGACATTCTACAAGAAAGGGATGGCATTTCTGGAAAATCATGAAATTACTTCGCACGTTGTACGCGTGGTGATTCCTTACCAAATATGACTTTGACTATTAATTGATACTATTCAGTGGCATTTCGTGATCATTTGATCATTTAGACTGTCCATTCACCCATATTATAGCGTGTGTTGTCCATTACTTAATGTCGACAAGAACATTTCCTTTCATAGGAACACCTTTATTTCTCCATTTGTGAAGTAATACCTGTATGTGCACATTCTCCTACTTTCTGCCAGTACTGAACATCTAGTTTGTGTCGGCATACAACGCTCAATTAGTGTCGTTGCGTATTTTTCTGACCAATTTATGTAATTCCAGAAGGCATGGTGAATTTCTGTTTGAACATTATCGGTTATAAATTCATATTGTCTACTTTTACGTCATTTTTTTCCACATCTAGGTTCATGTGTAGAGAAAATCGACTATGTAAAATGTGCAGTTCTAATCAAGTTGAGTCTGAGTCCATTTTATGATGTGCTGTCAGAAATTTGATCATATGAGAATAAAATATTTGAGTAAAACATCTTGGCCAATTGTAGAATAATTTATTTCAATAATGTCGAGCGCAAATAAAATGTATCTTTGTAAAATTGCTTAATATTTGCAAGAGGTTATCTATATCAGGAACGAATCTTTAAAAAAATGTAATTTAAACGTCTCTTATCCTAAACCTACTACGTCTTTTTATCCAAACATCCGTTGAATTATATCCTGTGCCTTTTTGTATGTTTTTTTCTCGTTACTGCTATCATTTTTATATTCTAGTATAGTGTATTCTAATTTTCTGTATTTGTTTGTAAAAATCCATATTTGTGTTATTATTCATGTATTCATTTTTTGTCAAATAAACTAGGTTAAAATAAACAACCCGTTGTTTGCTGATTAATTTCGCTAGTCACCGCAATTACACATACGATATATGTATCTTCCGCTTTATTGGTGAACGGTTGATAAAGAAGAAATGACTTTTTGCCGCAGGATTTACAATCGCGGGTCTAAATAAATTTATCACTCTCTGCACTGTCCGGAGTTTGGAAGTAAATTTGCACGTAAATATCATTTTGAGGTTCCGCAATTCAGATGTATAATTCACATAGAAACAATGGGAAAATTTTCGGCACCAAGAAAATCGTTCAGATTTCAGAAATTCCTAGATTTCAGAAGACTCTGAATTTAGAAGTTACACCTTACAGGTTAATGTTTGCGTTACGACTTAATCAGCGTCGTATATTTGGTTTAATTTTTTGTTATACCTTCAACCAAAACAACATTTGGCTAAATTTTACCAAAGCTTTACACAATTGCCAGCCTAAAATTTAACCAAACATTTTACCAAATTTCGGATTTAATCCAGCGATTAAAAATAACCAATCTTTGCACAGTTCGGAGCAGACATGTAGCATGCTGCAAAATATTTCTCCTACACGTAATGAACATAAAATTTGCGAAGGGTTTAGTACACTGCATATATAAATTATTTTTATTGAAGTTTGCAAAGTTCCTAAATAACATCTCCGTAGAATTTTAGTTGAGAAATTCCTAAAAAAAGATTTTAGATTGTATTCAGTAACAAGTTTCGTGTTTGCGATGATAAATTGATATCATGACAATTTTTTATCATATACTTCAGTAAATAATTTATAGTTAATGATGCTCAAATCTTGATCTAAACAAAATGCATTTTATTCCAAGTCATTAGCTTTTAAATCTGAATACTGTAATTCATTGAGGTAGTAAGTAAGTGCCTGATTTCGTATAAAACGCAAAGAAATAAGTTATTTAAAAAGATTAAATGTTTTACATGTACTTTCATATCATTTAACAAAAAATCAAATCGAACGCACAAAAATAGCGCTTCATTGCGATAAACACTGTACCCCTTTATCAGCTAGAGACATCTTGGGGACGGCAGTCTGTAGGGGACTCCGTAAGGTGCAAATTAGTATCAGTTAATACGTAATTTGATTTGGCTTGCTTGCGTGATATTGCTCTATGTGATCAAAATTGTTATTTTTTTAATTGCATTTTTTCCTATTCTGGTTTCGTTTATATTTCCAGATGTTTACACGATTTATAGAACTACAGTAAATTAAATGGGCTAAATATTAATAATGTAAGGCCCAGTAAACGAATATTATTGTTTCGATATTTCATTGACATAATATACAAACAAAATTATTTCAGTATAATATTTAATTTAAACAAATCGATACAGTGAAAGCTACACCTAACAAAAAAGCGTAAAAACGAGGTAACTTTCGGGCGTGCATATTTTCGAGACTACGTTGTGTGATTAAATAAATCCTACAATCTTTTTGTGCATGTATAAGTCTGTCTTTTAAATGGTTACATTAATGAAACAAACATGCATTTATTAAACTAATCACAATTTAAATTCGTATTTCTATTGAAATATATCACTACTACTGAAGACAGTGGTCTTGAACACAATTTTCCGCATTTTCAAATTTTCCCCGTTGAGAGCCTCTCTATTTAGCATGATATCTGAAGCGCTGTGTATTGAGTTGGTGCAATATGATACTATTTGACAATAATTCGTTATTAAAATTATTTATGGACACCAACACTGGGAGTAGTTTCAACAAAGAAACTGCAAACAAAACTAAATCACAGTAAAAGCCTGTTAACACTCTTGAGGTCGAGGATTTGATCGGATCTTCACTCGTGCTAATGATATCTTGGTCAAAATCGAACATGGGTCATCTGGGGCCAAATATTAGTTAACCAGGTCAAATCTGTGGAAAGCCTTATTAACACTCTTGAGGTCACAGTTTTGATTGGATCTTCACCAATTCTTGTCAGAATTAAATGTTTTAATGATATCTTGTAGTAGTTTGAACATGGGTCATCTTGAGTAAAAAAACTAGGACACCAGGTCAAATCACAGAAAACCTAAGAAGTTGCAGTCTAAACTCAAGTAAGCGAATAAAGAGCTATCATAGCCCTCTTGTTTGTGTTTAAGTCAAGCTTGTCATACTATTACAATGTAATGTCATTATGTTTATTTTTTATATTTTTTTTTCGTTTCGCGGTCACGTGGTTCCATACACTGCTGTTACCAATTATGGAACAAACCCTCTATTGCGTCCGTTTTTGGTTTGCAGTTGTGTGGGTATGATGCATGCTGTGATTTCAATGTTTAAGAGATTTTATGATCTAGAGTCTTGACTTTTGTATAGCAGAACCACTATTTGATCGTATCAGCCTTTTATGAAAATACTGACATTAAAATTGCGTTGTCTTATATGTTATAAAACTAAGTATGGGGAAACACCAATAAATGGTAGCATTATGAGTAATGCTGACAGAACCACAATCAGTAGACAAACCCGCTGTTTACAAAGACAATACATTTATAACGAAGGCGGAACAAAATCAACAGTGACCAACAAAAAAGAGATTGGGACACGAGAACGTAATGTTAATGATGGTACAGACATAATAAAACAAAGACATTGCCAATGGTTACCCATGTGTTAAACATAAATTGAAGAGATAGTTTAAATTGGAATCTCCAAATACGCGATAAGAAATCGAGAAAAAACGAGAACATCACACGATGAGTGCAACCAAGTGTAAAAGTTCTGCCAAAGGCGTTACATTATCACAAACTATAATAAAAAATGTTCTTTGTGTTTTAATCTCTCCGTTTTAGCTGATTGCTGATTATTCTGCACGCATCGGTTTGCAGCCGTTACATTTCGTCAAATATAATTCAATTTGAAACTTGAGAACTGAATAATTAGCTCATTGGGTTTTATTGAAAGAAATCACATTGTATGCATTAAAGTCTTACGAATTTATTTTTAATTAGCCTATAGAAGTCATTAATAGTCGCGAAAGAAAAATAACTTTCATCCGGATGTATTTTAACTTTAACGAACAATGTTCTTTGTCAACGTTTCATTATAATCAAACCATTTTGATACAAACTGGCATCATGCGTCATGTACTGCGTGGTTATATGTATTGCATTTTCCGCGGAATGAAAAATATCCTTGGAGAGAATTTTTGTGTTTTGCATTTGAACATGAAGAAGTAATTCATACAATGGGTTGGATTGGATTAGTATGGTATAATAAGATGATAGTTCATTATATTCATACATGTATAAACTATGGTCATTATTGGGACATAATCGCGGGTTCACTCCGGTCCCTGGTTGCTTAAAAATAAATACACACTGATAGGATTTGTTGTTATATTACAGTAAAACCTCATTTAGTAATCACCTCGGTATTAAGACTACTTCATTATAACGACCACCTCTTTTCGGGCCATTTTAACATTCCCTCTATATATTAACTTGATGATTAGACGACCATAACATAAAATCAATTTATCTGATGCAAAATGTGGACTTCGTACAGTACAACCACTGAAAACCGGAATTCTCTGAAAATCGGACGATTTTTCAAGTCCCAATTTATCTCTCCGATAATCAAAAGTTCTCTGAAATCCGGAATTCTCAGAAAACCGGACTTTTTGCCCAGTCCGGAAAGGGTCCAGTTTTCAGGGTTTTTACTCGTGTGTTTTGTAATTTGAAACACACACATGACAAACAAACAAAGATCTTCGTGAAATCAGAACCAGAATTCAACAAACATTCCCCTGAGACAATGAATTTTCTTTTGCTGTCTTTCTCTTGATAATCCTTTCGTATCTTTGAAGTTAGGTTTATAAGAGACGGGAAACTCTAATGACGTTATTGAATTTACCGATGATAAAATCCACTCAGTAGCATGGAAAACACTGATCATGTTTGATGTAAAATTTATTATCTTTCCCGTAAAATTAACAAAATGCGTTCAAAGAATCTCAAGACACACACACTTTTTTACTCTGAAGAGATCATTTTAATTTAGACTTAAAACAATAACAAATTATTCGACAGGGCTAGCGAATAATCAAAAGACGTCAAAGGTGCCAATTATCCTTGCATGCGAATATTTCAATCAGTTTCATCAGAGCTCCTAGAACTCACATAATTTTACGTTCGTAATTTTCGGATTTGATCGTATGACGTTATGACGGTTATAACGAGAAAATGATTGATAAACTTTACCGTCTTCGGAATCTAAAATACGAACTAAACGATTTGTCTTGGATAAAATTAACATCTCAACTACATATATACGTTTTTACTTAAACTAATAGTTCAGATGATTGTTTCATTTACACGTTTTTCTCTTGAAAAAAAATTGACCAGAAGTTTCGCTCTCAGTAAAAATAATATTTCAAATTTGTCTGTATTTTTCTTTGGTAAAGTATTGTTTTGGGTAAAATTAATATTTCAGAAATAAATATATATAAAGTATAACATATGAAATATTATTTATATATATTTATTGCTGATATATTTATATTAAGCGTTGTATGACTTCAATACGACAACATACTATAGTATAATCCCTGAAAACTGAAATTCCCTGAAAATCGGACGATTCTCAAGTCCCATTTTTCTCTTTTATAATCAATAGTTCTCTAGTGACAGGAATTCTCAGAAAACCGGACTTTTTGGCCCAGTCCGGAAGGGGTCTGGTTTTCAGAGGTTATGTTGTACATTATCATACAAAATTATTTTATATCTGTATATTTCACTGACAATTAAATCTAAATCCCCTGGATGTCATAAACAAACAGTTCTTGTACTTGTATATAATTATTGGGTCGTACTTAATTTAGTTAGCATTGGAGGTGGCTATTTATAATTCATTGTTTATTTAAAAATGTTTGTATGTACAACATTAACTGATAATGATAGAGACAAATGGCTGTAGTTTAACGTCATGGAAACATATAATATCGTCTAAAATGCAATTCCTCGGGAGTTTTGCACTAACCTTCGCAGTTAGCAAGAAAAATCACGTTTATGCGTGCCAATTAAATATGTTATTAAACTTCTAGAGATATTGTTGTATTCCATCGCTATAGAAACGGGCCCATCAAATTTTGACATATTTTACCTGTTGTAGGTGTAATATTTGTTGGTTTCTTTATTACGATTTATTTTCATTTTTGAAAATTAAACTTTGTGTACGTAAACAAAATTGTGTGTATTTAACAATCTTAAGTTCTCCCAGATCGAAAAGTACCATGACTAAGGCGTCTTGTGCTACTGCACTGGAGTGAATTTGTGAAGTAATGCAAACTGTAAGAAAATGTAAAGCTTGCATGACTTAATACAAATCGTCATAGATTTGTCTCCCTTTATTACAATTTTGAATGTTTTGTTTCATTGCTAATGGTGCATGATTCAGTTGAAATAAGGAAACAAGGCATATTTTCTTGGATTAAAAAGTCTTTAAGCTGTGCCAAATTGTCCAATTAAATGGGTTTCCAAGTTTCAGACTACAAAATGCGTAGATAATCAAGAACAGGATATCTATCGGTGAACATGTAATAGTTTTCTCTTTGGTAACACGCTTTTAATGTCGATCTACAAGACAGTTTATATCAATTAAAATTCATTTTACATGTTTATTGGCATCCAATTGTGTAGCTTCTTTACAATAATGTGAAGACTTATAGCTTCCATGCCATGACAGATTCTTTTTGTTTGGTACCCCCCCCCCAAAAAGGGGGTAAATATCAAGAGAGTAGCCACCATTTTGTATGCTATGCTTGTGCATGATGTAAAAAAATCCACAGATAATTCAAAGTTGTCTTTTCATCTTCAGAAGAAAATCAATGGATAGAAAGCACCTCTGTATGGGCTCAGAATTCACCTAAAGGCTTCCTGAATATCACAATTTTCGGGATGAAGTCCCCAAACCTCCCTTTCAAGAGGTGGAAATTCCTTCGCATTCTCATCTACACTCCCCCACGCACCTTTGGTGTGCATACTATTTTTTCCCCTGGCTACGCCTCTGAATATAATTGTTGTGAAATGAAACTTTGAATCACAAACTTTGACCTTTGTGATGAAAGTGACACTACAAGCCATTGGTATAGGCTAAAAAATAATTATATGGTTGTCTATGAAAATATATTTTACTAATAATTCTTCAGTCAGCATATTTTAAACCATTAAGTGAAACAACAGTTTCCCAGTGAATTATGACAGGTATCTCTGAAACTACCCTCAGTAATGTTCAATAACCCGGTTATGATAGCAAACATGTTATTGTCATCAATAGAGACTTGTGAACTGATTTTGTTATGCAAGAATCATATCAGGCATAAAAAAATATTTGTTTCTGGTACATGCTCATTAAAAATAGAATAGTTAGGTCTGGCATTTTTAAATTTATATCGTTATTGAAAACCACTGTTAAGATTCTTTTTCTGCAAAAAAAGGTGAAAAAAGTGAGACATAGGATATACTGTTCATCCGATCTTATAGAAAGTCTAGGGTCGCAGGGGAAAATTAGGGTAGGATGGGTAACCATAAACAAACAATTTTTTTACACCTCATCAAACATTGTTACAGTATTTGAGAAAGCTGCATGCTCAACTAAATGAACAGAATTCACTGTCTAGTTGTAAACTTTTTTTTTCTTTCATTACAACTTCCTACGTCAGCTCCAGTTTTTGTGAATAGAAAATTGGGAATCCAGGATTTTGTTTTGCAATTTTTTTGCCGAATCAGAATAGAAAATTACAGATATGAGCACATTGTGTATTTGACAGTGAAAATACATTCCACATCAGAAATTTCATCATTATTCAGTGACTTCATCTCTTAAGTTCAGCAAGAGAGGTAACTGTGATACAGATCAGACAAAAGGCTGAGTTTAGAAATCTATAATTTAAATTCAAAATTTTTGTTGCCACTAAGGGAATCTTCAATCAATGAAGGTGGAATGTTAATTGATATAGAAACATCTGCAAAACTTAATGGTAAAATATTTTCTTTTTTGGTTTCTTATGGTATTTTATAGGGCATCCTTTTCCAATACCACAGGGCTTTTTTCTCAAGTAGGGAAAGGGGCCTTTCTAAACTGTAGTGAAAAAAATAAGGCAGTATTTTTGCAAAAGGAGAAGAAAAACATAATGTAAACTGAATTTTGGCGAAACTGCATCATTTTAAATATTTAAGGTGTCTGCTAAATGGGGATATCAGCATTGTATTTTGGGGAAATTCTTTTATCAAATTGGGAAAAAAAGAGGTTTTTTGCAATTGGGAAGTCATCGAATATCGGCCTCTATTATAGAAGGGAAAAGGGCCCTGGAGTCGTTATTTATCTGAATTGAAGCATTACAAGAGCTTATCAGTATATGACATTTAAATGTTGATGAATGATTTATTTAAAAATATCATGCAAGCACCCATATTTTATCTCTTTTGTATTTTAGGATTTATTCAATGTGTGCAATCAGAACGTAGCGTTCACAAATCTTAAGGGCTAAAAATGAGAGTTTAATCACATACCATATGAATATGTTTTATTGTAAGGTTTCAGTTAGGTAGGCATGGTCTGGCCATGACCTGTGAATGGTCAAAGATCAGCTAAGTCCATTCTGTAGGGTGAGCGGTATTTCGGAATGTGTCGATGGTTTCAGTTATGCATATATAACAGTTATTTGTCCATTTTATCCAATTTTATATTTTTCGAAGAGTATGAACTGCAAGTATGATATATTGGGGGTAATTTATGTTTGTTCATTATATTGTTTTTAACAGTGTTTCAGTGATGTGTTGCAGGCATTCGATGTAACCGGCAAAACTAGGTTATCAATCAGTACCAGCAACTGATAGGGATCAGTACAAATCAGGCAAGAAGAAATCATTACAACATGTCCCTCATCGCTGTGAGTTCGAGTCCCAACTAGGACCAAACCAATTTCATATATGAGGAGGCTGAGCAGTTAGTTAACTGAAGGTCACTGTTTCCACCTGGCCCGGGGCCTTCCTCCATTGTTGAAGCTGGCAGAATCACTAACTGACTCTACCTGTTGTTGCAACATAAAATCCTGGAGAAAAAAAAACAAAATACATGTATAATACAATGTTCATACAAGAGAGAAAATGACACAAAAAAAATAGGAAAGAATGAATCCACATAACCCTCCCTTTACTCACTCATACTGTTGAAGTTTAATCTTTATTGTTTTGTTTGTGTTGTGTTGTGCATAAATCAGGAATGTTATATTGTTTTCATAGTGGGACAGGTTTATTAATTGTCGTGTTGACTCAGGACTGTTAGAAAAACATTCAGATAATTAATTTTGTGTATTCAGAAGTAATTAGACAACATTTTACTTAAATTGGTTTAACAGACAGATATACAGGTGAGTTAATCAAAGAATGCATACAATGGATCTGTGTTTGTGATTTTAATCAGTAACTGTAAATATTGTATCAGCGGGGATGTGATGTTTAGTACTACAATTGTTTTGTGTTAGAGAAATTTTCACATTAGTTCAATGAAATGGTCAGTCATCTATTTTTTTTATTTGCTTCTTCAAAATGCGTTGGATTTATTGTGATGGAATTAAACAAGTAATTGAAATATCTGTTACAGAATGTGATTTTGAATTTTTTATTTGAGAAGTTAAAATTGAGATTTTGATTGTCAGTGTGGCTATCGCAGTAGTTGATGGGAACACAAAAACTAATTGTATTTGAGTTATACTTCTACGAACCCAGAAAGGTTCGCAATAATTTTTACGTAAGTATGATTAATTGCAAAAAGGTTGAGGCCGATATGATTATGTGTTTATTTGTTTCAGGAGTTTATTATTTGGCTCTACTGCATGAAATATCCAGAGCTTATTAATAGAATGAGATGATCTTTACCAAACTGAAAAAAAACGACTTTTAAAAAGGGTTGACCTACTTATTTATGATTGCATTTTGTTTTCAAAATCTAGAAACTACTGTTCTAGAAATTAGCTTGAAATATAACACTTAGTTGTGACAGCTATATCAATGGTGTTACGATAATGTCTCTACAAAATTAATTGCTGAGTCAACAGATTTGTCAAGACAGTAATTACAAGAAGTAATTTTTTGCAATTCTTAAGAGAAGCTATTTTACTGCTGGAAATATTTTTGCTGATGCAAAATTCAGCATACTTTTCCAGAAATACCTCATCACAGATGAAAAGTCTTAGCCTTTACTTTTGTTTGTTTTTATGTGGGTTTTTTTTGTCACTGGGGTTTAATGCCATTTTTCAACATTTATTTTATTTTTCAGTTTATATACAGCGACAGGTTCACCTAACCAGTTTTCCTGGACTGTATACTAACAAGTACTAACTTACCCTTCCACAATGAGCCCGCAAGTTCTCCACATATGGAGGAACATTGGCATTTTTGTCAAATTTTCATAGAAGGGTATGACCTGCCGTGACTGGGATTCGAACCTGCATATCCGGGTTACAAGTCCAGCACACTAACCGCTGGACCACGGCCGCGGCCTCTGAGCCTTTACTCATTGTCATTAATAAAAATAATATTTGCAGCTTGAAAACTCATACATAAACTACACAGAACTGTGTTTATTTAGGAATTTGAATTAATATTGGGGGATTAGGGACAATGATTAAGGAAGGGGTCTCTGTGGTCAAGTGGTTATGGTCTCTGACTTAAAATTACTAGTCCCTCACTGCTGTGTGTTTGAATCCCACCAGAGCAAAATTTCACATTTGAGGCAGCTCTCCAGCTGGCTTACAGGTCAGTGGTTCTACCCAACTAATGTAATGAACAAGCATAGCCATTGTTAGCTGTTATTAAGCACGTCCACTTACCTCAATAGGCTAACTATTTGATCATAAGTCCTTGGGTTACTGGGTTCCTGCCTTGGGCGCAATAGATGTTTTTTTTGTGACAGATTGTTTGAAGGTGTTTCACAGCCATTCATCCTCCACCACTAATATGAATAACTGATATGGAGAAATTGCCACTTACTTGCGTGGAACAGGGTTGTATTTGAACATAATCAAGGCCCATTTTATCAAGTTTACTGAGCACTGGTATGTAACTGAATTAGTGTTGAAAATTGGCATAATGCATGAAAAAACAATATTTTTTACTGGGTTTAATGTCATTTTTCAACAATTTTTTAGTTATATACTGCAGCCGGTCCATCTAACCAGTTTTCCTGGACTGTATTCTTTTACCCTTTCACAAGGTGCCAGCGATATACACATATGGAGGAAAATTGACATTTTTGTCAAATTTTCAAAGGAAGATATGACCTAATTTGAACCTAGAGTCCAGGGTAACCCAGGGTTACAAGTCCAGCACACTAACCACTGGACCACAGTGGCAACTCAATATTTATATTAAATTTTGTGTTATTTTTAAACATATATTTTCATAAAAAAATTGTTTCTATGACGACAGGGATGTAGGCTATCTCAAGACCTTGTTACATAGTTGACTGATGACATGGAGAAGTTCGGTGATAAAATTAATGATATACCAGTAACTCGCATGAGAATTTGGAGTGATTTACCTGACAGACTAGACCAGATAGGTAAGATGTATGAGCTTTTATCAGTCTAAATATAACTAAATATCAGTTTTTAGCACTCATGTGTTGCTGGAATGTTTTTTCCATTATTTTAGCTTCTGACACTTGATGTATTTTGTGGTGTTTTTATATTATCTAAGGGTGATTATTTGTTTTTTGTTTTTATGTCACATTGTCACTGGGGTTTAACACTGTTTTTCAACAATTTTCAGTTATATATGGCAACTGGTTCACCTAACCAGTTTTCCTGGACTGTAAACTAACCAGTACTAACTTATCCTTCCACAATGAGCATAGACACAGCATATGGAGGGACATAGACATGTTTTGTCAAATTTTCATAGAAGGATATGACCTGTCACGTTCTGGATTTGAACCTGGATCTCAGGGTTACAAGTTCAGCGCACTAACCACTGGAACAAGTTGGCAGCCCTCTAAGGATGAATTTATGACTAAAAATCAATGGAGGTTTTGTAAAATTCAAATTTATTGCAGTAAACCTTTTTTTTCAACCAGATTAATGATCCTGGAATTATTATGTTTAGGTATAAATAGTTGTATTTATGTTTCTTTATCAAATCAGTTTATTATCATATCTCTTTGTGATTCCTAGTCTGTTGGTCGTGGATCAAATCCAAGCTTGTACAGATTTCCCCCATCTAAACAATTCCTGAAACAGGGAGTTGAGTCCTTATGTGATCCCAGAGAGTAGTTGTGAAAATTGAGTCAAATAAAATTGTTATTTACTTCAAGTTTAATGTAAAATACATGAAGTTCAAATTAATCTATAAAGCATTTACTGAATAAACTTGTGATGTAAGATACATTAGATAGGTTTTAGCCAGTTTTGAAATTTTTCACCCTGAATCACTGGTTTGTAGTCGATGATTTCCACTCTAAACTGTTACAGATTAATTCATTCTGTAAATCTCAAAGGTACAATCATGAAGCTTAAATGCTCCATGATATCATAATATCAATTACCTTAATGTTTGTGCACCAAACTTAAACTGGCATCAGAATATCAATTTATCTGGCATGTTTTGTCACACGCTTTATAATGTCATTAAAATTGTTATCAGGTTCACAGCTATCTGAAATTTATATTACTCTCATTTAAATTACAGAAGCTGCGAATAATTCAATTATTGATTTATTTTTTCAATTCATTACTGTTGCTTAGGCCATCGTGGTCAAATGGTAATGGTCTTTGACTTGTATTTACTAGTCCCTTACCACAGTGAGTTCGAATTCCATCTACGACCAAATTTCACGTTTGAGGAAGCTGTCCAGCTAGCTTACGGTAAATCAGTGATTCTACCCTGCTGTAAGTCTGGGGCCTCCCTCCACTGTCATGGCGGGAAAGTCACCAAATAACCTTGGCTGTTGGGGCAACGTTAAGCTTTAGTGAAACTATTACTGTCACTTTAATTAAAAGGCTGAAGGAAAACTATTGTTTTCATAAACATCTTACATATTATTTTGCCACTAACAATTTACCACCTAAAAGAGAAATTACGTATTGTTATTAAACTAGCTTATAAAACAATGTAAGCTTTCTGTCTATTCTTCAGAGAGGTCACCATCATTGATTTATAAGTCAGATATCTGCTGTCCATGTTAACTGGATTATAATAATATTTTAGTAACATCTAAATTATCATATGTGTCTCTATGTGGAAATTGATTTATAGAATAATGTAGAAAAACTAGTTGAAATTCATCAATAATTGGGTACAATAAGTTGCTGTAAATGTCATCAATATAATAGAATAATGCATGTAATATGCCTGTAGAGTGGTTAGGTTAAAATGCTTTAAAATACAGCTGTGCCCTTTTAATTGTTTTTTTGTATCATCCTTTATTTATTTTGTTTTTATATGACTTATTGTCACTGGGGTTTAATGCTGTTTTTCAACAATTTTTCTGTTATATATGGCAACCTGTTCACCTAACCAGTTTTCCTAGTCTGCACCCAAACCAGTATTAACTTACCCTTCCACAAGGAGCCAGCAACTTCTCCACATGTGGAGGAAAATCAACACTTTTGTCAAATTTTCATAGAAGGGTATGACCTGCTGCAACTGGGATTCGAACCCAGATCTCCCAGTTACAAGTCCAGCGCACTAACCACTGGACCACGGCCGCGGCCTATACCCTTTTGTTTTCATCATCCTTTTGTATAAGTTTCAAAATGCTCCTTAAATGCATACATTTATTTGCAAGATCTGAATTTGATAACATTCTGTGGAAAGATTTAGTATTTCTCTGCTACATAGTTATCTTCACAATTAGTCGAACTATTTTTCAATTAATGTAAATAACAGTTAGGTTAGTAGTTAATACAGCTGGTTATTGGTAGAAAATACTGGTGGCTTCTTCCCTTGTACAGATTTTCATATTCTTGAGCGCAACTTAGAAGTATTCTTGTAATCTGACATGCGTTCAGTGTAATTATGTAAATTCCTAACAAAATAGCAATTACTAGTAGCATCTGAATGTTTTCTTTTTGGATTTTATAATACTGACTAATGAGAATATAATCAATTTAGACTATTTGGGCCAATTACTAGTTATCTAAATTTAGTTATACAAATCATATAGCTTTAAACATGCTAGCTAAATATCATTATATAACCCTTTGCCTCACAAGCATAATTTGGACTCTTCCAAATTCAAAGCAAATATACAGAACATCAATTTATTTATAAAAATTGGGTTATTTCTCTCTGACAGAGTGGAAAACATTGTGGCAAAAGAAGTCATTACTCATTACAAGCAATGGCTTTTTTTGCCACAATGTTTTCAAAAGTCGTCTGCTTCAGATGCTGGGGGGGGAATGCGGCATTACGAGGTACAGGGTTAAGGAGCGAATTTTGAGAAACATTCTCCATGTATGAGAGAGAATGATAGCTTATCTGGTTGTTTTGTTACAAGCATTGTTATTTACCTCCTGTGGACTTTTAACAGTCTGGTGTGAACCATTTATAACAGATAAATCCATCATAATAGTGCTATTTTAAGACATTAACAAACTCGCTAAATTGAATGCTATTTATTTATTATAGTAATGCTACACTTGATCAACTTCACTGAAGATAAGTATTGGATGTAAAGCCTGACCGTCTTGTAATAGAATTTAGTTATCACCGTCAGCCGAAACATCTCCCCCAGTCAGGGACTTTGATTGTTTGTATAGAAAACTTTATAAAACACCAGACATGCCCCAGGGGCTTGCACATAACATTATAACACCTTTTATTGAACTTTAAAACATTTTGGGAGTTGCAAACAGGTATTACTGGTTTTTATATCAAAATGATGTTTAAGTATGAAAGAAATGTGACAAAACTGGTTGTCACGTTCGTAAAGTAGAAAATATATCATGCTGATGACAGTAAAAGTATACATTGTGTATAAATGATGTGTCTTGTTTTGTTCAACTTATTTATAAACTTTCTCCACCATATATATATATTATGCGTATTATTCTGAGTTATGTAATGCATGATAAATATACCTATAATTAAGTAATGGAATACATTTATGTGTAACTAATTAGTGTGTTAATAAATTTGTTGCCAATTTGGAGTGGGTACTATGTATGTGTAAGGATGTAACATTATACCGGACAGTTATTATGTGTGGACAAAAATGATGTTATAGTTTTATTAACAAGAATAGGATATTTTTCTGTTTGTGTCATAGTGTTTATGTTTCATCTGGATAACATGGATTTAGTAATCCTGATATAGATATTCTTACAGTACCAGATAATATAATATACATGTAAGTGTTGCAATTTTTTATCATACCATATCATAAAACATTAAAAAACATAACATAAAAAAGTTCATTCTTATGCATGGAATGAATAAATGGACATATTTCACGAAAGCTGTTTAATGGACATAATTTCTGTCATGGCTAACCCATATTTTTTAGACTAGTCACTTTGCAATATCATGAACAGATTACAATGTGACTGCTAATTGTCTATTTATCAATGATTTAAGGTGAAAATTGGCATGTTTTATTTTAAAAAATCAGATCTTAACAATTTTCACATTATTACGTACCCTGTTACAGTAAAACCTCAATAATGAGACCACCTTCGGGACCCGGAAATTGGTCATCATTATGAGGTAGTCTCATTATCAAGTTGAATTATAACGGAAATTATTGGAATCCAGTCTGATAATAAGTGGTTGTTACAGCAAGGTAGTCATAATATTGAGTGGGTTGTTATTTGAGGTTTTATTGTATATAATGCAGATATTAAATACAAATTTTAGTATTTTAGATGCAAATGGGAAGAATTTCATTGAGAAATGTCAACATTTTAGCGCCATCATTATTTACTTGATTAATTTGATTTTCTGAATATATATTGTCTGCTTTTTGATCTGTTTCAGTGGAAAATGGCTCCATCTGTAGAAGGAGAGGAGATGACCATTAACACCATATTTGAACATGTTATACCAAATACTACAGTACCAGGTCTGTATTACCTTATTCAGTAATTAATTACCACAAGGATTAGTGGTACAGTGCACCCTCTTTAAAGCAACACCCTTCGGGAGAAACAAAAATATGTTGTTGTTGTTATCGAGAGGTTGTTGCTCTAGAGACTTGATAGTCAAATTGTAGAGTGGGAAAAAATTATGCTGTTGTTGAAGGGAAGTTGTTGCTAAGAGAGGGCCGCTCTGGAGAGGTTGCACTGTACATGTTAGGTCTAGAAACTATTCAGTAATGGATTCTCTAAGCATGATCTTAGATAAAAAGACCAATAACTTCCATCTATTTGCACTTTCAGCACAAACCTGTGTAGATATACTGTATATCAAAAGAGATAAAATGTAAAAAACCAACGTTTTTGCATACATCCCCGTGGCTATTTCTGTTATATTCTTATTTGTATATATTCTCATTTTGACTCAAGGCTCCATGACAGCCTTTGTGATAACCCACATACATATTGCTTGGTGTCAGTGAAATTATGCAACAATAAATAAAGTTCTAGGGCAGGTGTATCAGATCATTGTGTAGGCAGTTTGTGGATCTCTTCGTTTTTTGTCTGCCTGCTTCATAGTGTCCCTTTATCTCCGAATCAGCTCACAGGATTCTTACAAAATTTACCCAGTATTCATATGATGCTTCGTAATGTGAATTGTTATTGCGTCGGGTTTGACTATTTTTTATTGAGTTACTGCCCTTTGATCACTTCGTTAATAATTGAGAGTCAATTAGCGTCTTATGAGTTGGGAACCTTTTGATGTATTTAAATTGATTATTTCTGATTCATATGGACATGCATCAGTGTGATAAACAATTTACTCATTTATCTTCCTACAGGAATAACAAAACCTATTCTTCCGTACTGTCACATTTACAGTAAAACCTCAAATAGCAACCATCTTGGTATTATGACCACCTTATTATAATGACCACTTATTTTTCGGACTGGCTCCCAATAACTCCCTTGAATTTCGACTTGATAATGACACCCCTCATTATTACGGCTGATTTTTCGGGCCCTGAAAGTGATCTCATTTTCAAAGTTTTACTACATACAATGGCATGGTCCTTATTATCTGTCTGATGCTAATAAATAACCAATGCATGGATAAGCGGTAATGTTGGGGAAGGAATCAAATTTAGTGATAATTAACTCTTACTGGTTTCTTTTTATTTATTGGGGTTTAATGCTGCACCCACCAACAGCCAGGGTCATTTGGTGACTTTGTGTTGGAAGACCCCAAGCATATACCTGGGTAGAACCACCAACCTTCTGTAAGCTAACTGGACAGCTTCCTCATATGTGAACTTTGTCTTTGTCAGTCCTGGATGGGTTTCGAACTCCAGTGGTGATTACTAGTCAAAGATCATTACCACTTAACCACTGAGCCCCCTACTGGTTTCTGCCAAGTTGAAATTAATTAAATGAGATAATAGCAGCTTAAAATTAGCAAATACAACATTTAGACAAATGCCAAAACCTTTATGTCTATTAAAACTGTCATATTTGTCACATTCTTGTCTAACAATTTATATTATTTGAAATGAGGAGAAAATAATTAAATGAAAATACAGTGCAGCCTCTCCAGAGCAACAACCTTCCTTCAACAACAGCATGATTTTTTCCTACTGTATGATTTATCTATTAATTTAAACTCTCTAGAGCAACAACAATTGTATTAGACATTTTGGCCATCGTTAGAATCACTAGTTCATGATAATTGGTGTGTGTTGTAAGAATTACTTGTTTGTCTGCTATTTAGTTACATATAATGACATGTTTAAGTGTAAACAATAACAACCTCTCTATTGTTATTGATTTAAAAATTAAATCAAACAAGTTGTACAGCCATCAAGGTGCGAAAAACATTTGTGTCTGACTTCATAATGAACAACGCAAATCAGGTGTGAAATCATTAATTCGGACTTCAAAATTAGTTTGACATAGCAAAAAATTCGAGAAGAATTCATCTTAGCCGACAGAATTTTATATATTTTAAGATGGAAAAAATCGGGACTTAAAAAATACTTTGACATAACGGAAAATTCATCTTAACCAACTTTGCCATAACGAAAGTGTAATGTATGACTATTCTCTCCCCTGCCTTATATAACTTTGTTTTAGTCTAGTTTTTCAAATAACTTAAAAACCCTCCCAAAGAATTTTCAAAGAAAGACAATGTTTTCACTTTGATCCATACTGCATTATGTTTACCATTCTACCATGATAGTATTGTATTGTCTCCCATTCTTTCTGCGGTAAAATGAAGTGTACTAACAATAGTTGAAAGCATTCTCCTACAAGCATTGATTATCAATGTTATTCTTATATAAATAAATGAAGTGAATAAGTTAAATGACTGCTGTCAGACAAATCTATATTTTTTGTATAATTATTGATACATAAAGTTTACAAGACTGTAAATATTTGAGAGAATTTTTATCTACTAGTTTTGTTTTTAAAAACAAACGAAGTTGGAGCAAGTAATAATCAAATAGTTTGAGCGTTACGTGAGGATAATGAATTACTATTGTCATATGGGAAAATATTCAGATAGTTGTTTTATTGGTGGAATTAATCAAAATGTTGTGTTTGTGTGGAGTACATAGATGACTTCGTACCACGTCAGTGAAGGTTGGTATTACAATATTTGGTATAATATCATATATTAGATGATCAATTTATATATTTTTAATATATGTTTGAGAGTTGTTCATGGTAGTGTAAAATTCAATTTTGTTGTTGGTGATGTACAACTTTATGACAAATTGTTTGGTGAAGGTCATAATGTGACTTTTCTTTGATAAAGCATGTAACTTGGGAAATCATGTAATCAATTGCAAGACTTACAGATTGAAGTATTGTACCTTGGACTTCAGTAGGGTCCCTGTCCAATATGAATACAAATCTTGTTTTTCTTTAAACTTCGCTAAGAAATATTTGCCGCCTCCCCCTGCACTTCAGTTAGCATTGCAGTTTTTACTGATGATTGGCATGGAGACAAAAACAGCTTTCTTGCTTTTCAATATGGGATAGGAACCCTATTGACATCCCTGCTGAACCTATGTTACTTCCAGCTACGACTGCAATAATTGGTGGAATGGTGGAATAGGTTATTTGTGTTTGGACCCAGTCATTGGGACCCCAATCAAAGACAACTACAAAATGTTTCTCTTCCAAAGGTGTATGCTTTACAGGGTTTCCACTGCCATTTGCCAGTTTCGTAAATGGCAAAAACAAATCTGCAAGTGGCGAAAAAAAAAATTAAGCATACTTTTTTGTATCCCGGACCCTCCCCTTTGTACATGTGGCCAAAAAGTATAATGTCCAGTGGAAGTCATGGCTTTACATCAATGATTATTTTCAAAATCTGGAAACTACCTTCATTAGATAACAGTGGATTTGAATGCTTTACTGTACATGTTTGCTTGTCCTCTGATGTGTAGAAAAAATATAGCATTAATCATACTGTAGAATGCTTACATCAAGTTTGAATTTGTCCGTTTTGTATTTTGATATTAATTAATAATTATTATCAATATACAGTAAAACTTTGTTATTACGAGCATCGATCAGTATTATGAGCACCCGACTTAACTCGAAGACTTCTTAAAGTCCCATCAATTTCTGTTCTTAGTTGTGCATGATTTTCAAGCAACAAAGAAATACCTCATTATAACAAGCACACATTTATTTTGAACATTTAGTTTGTTCCATTGACTCCTCGAGATAACGAGGTTTTTACTGCAATTATCTGTGACGCAGCCGTGGTCCAGTGGTTAGTGTGCTGGACTTGTATCCTGGAGATCCGGGTTCGAATCCCGGTCGCGGCAGGTCATACCCTTCTTTGAAAATTTGACAAAATGTCAATTTTCCTCCATATGTGGAGAACTTGCAGGCTCCTTGTGGAAGGGTAAGTTAGTACTGCTTAGTATACAGTCCAGGAAAACTAGTTAGGTGAACCGGTCACCGTATATAACTGAAAAATTGTTGAAAAACGGCATTAAGCCCCAGTGACAATAAATCACATAAAAACAAAATTGCAATTATCAGTTTTGTGTGACTTTTTGAAACTTGAGTACAATTTTCTGAAATCAGTCTGTAGATATGTCCTTTCTAACATTTTGTGAGTTACAGCAATACATCAAATAGCAACCACCTCAATATTACAACCACCTTGTTATAATGACCACTTATTTTCAAACCAGCTTCCAATAACTCCCCTATAATTCAACTTGATGATGAGACCTGACCTCATTATTAAGACATATTTTTCAGGTCCAGACAGTGGTCTCATTATTGAGGTTTTATTGTACATTCTACTTGTATTATGATTACATCATTTAGACGCTGGTAATCCAATTCATAGCAATGCATTTTTTCTATCTTTTTTAACGCTTATTCCAGGATCAGAGAGATTGATCGAGCATGATTAAAATGGCCTTTTATTTTTTTTCATTTCATGCATTCTAAATTATACCAGATATTTTCATATGATATAATTACAGCAGTCACAAATTGCATCCTTCATGTAAATGTCCTCTGTGCTGTGATTAGCTGTGTTTTACAGCAATTAATGGCTACATGCATAAAATAATCGCAGTATTCAGTTGTAAATATCTGTTATAGGGCGGGTGGGGGATGGATGGAAAAAAGATGTATAATGACCTTACAAATGATGTTTATGTTTTTACCTTCAGATGCATTTGATGGATCTATAAATGAGACAAGTGCATCATTTATTGAAAATGAAGAACAATTATCTTGGACCATCATATGTGTTGTGTTATTTATTTTTGGAATTACCTTGGCAACTGGACAGTACTTATGGTATGTTAAGTGCAAGTATACAATTTTAGTAAAATTAAACCTCATTTGCATTTTTCTCTATGATTCATGTCCTGTTATAACAGATTGTACTTCACTTTTAAGAACAGAAGACAATTGTAAGTTCAGACGATTTCATGTATGAGACATTGGATGGTGTAAAAAATGTCATTAGAATGAAGATTTCTATTTCTATTGTTTAATACAACCAGACTCATATGATTAGTGTTTCTGTGTTTCTGTATTCATTGACATGTCTGATTAAGACTACGTGTCCAAGTAACACATTTGGAATTGGTTCAAATACAAACAGAAGTGAATACTGGTTTGTTTCAGTCACAGTTGACTTTCATTGTTGTTTGTCTGTAGAACATGTAGCTATGAACAGATTTATGAGTCCCTGGAACCATCGCAGATGCAATCAACTAGTTAAAGGGTTATATGAAGGTGTAAATTTATGTCTACAGTAACAATTATGAACCCAAAAAGATAAATGGAAAAAGAACAAAATCAATGTTGAGAAGCATAAATCTCGCATGCATTACATACTTACCAACTCTTCTTTGAGTATCTTCTGTCATATACACTGCATTTGATTCTACACCACTCTTGTCAATACAAAAACAACTTGAACCTCTATACAATAAATACCTCACAGGTGATTTCAGCCTTATTTCAAAACTGCATCTGAAACATATATCCCACAAATCTTAAAGCTTTTTCATATAAGATAGAGTTTATTTCACAGATGATCTCAGTCTTATTTCAAAACTGCATCCGAAACATATATCCCACAAATTTTAAAGCTTTTTCATATAAGATAGAGTTTATTTCGAAAATTCTTCTGAATGGAGTAAGCTCAGGAAGCAGAGCATTGCAAAGCAACTGTTGTTACTTAGTTGCGAAGAATTTTCTATATAACTCTAACCAACTTAGTGTTGGCCATCCCTACACTCTTTAATGTGTCAACCACATTTGAGTAAAGAAGCGTATTATTTCAGCATGCAGATAATTTTTTATGAATAAATAACCTTTTTCCATGAATGAGAAAATTGGAGCCATCTGGTTGGCTGAAAATTTAGGGCAAGCACTAAGTTGGGTAAAATTATTAAAATCATACAAAAATCATCTTTTGACATGCTGGGTTCAAACATCATATTCATTTTTATCCAAAGTATGTTTTTTTTTGTCTGTGGAGTTTAATGTCGCACCAATAGCCAGGGTCATTTGGCAACTTTTCCACTTTTAACAATGGAGGAGGACCCCAGGCTTACACTTGAGTAGTACCACCAACTTTCTGTCGCTAGCTGGACAGCTTCCTCACATGTGAAATGTCCCAGGTGGGATTCGAACTCACAGTGGTGAGAGGCTAGTATCTACAAGTCAGGGACCATAACTGCTCAACTACAGGGGCCCCAAAATATGTTCATCTTCATCAAAACAATTGTAATGTACACCATGATGTGATCTATGAGAAATAAAACACCATGTTTTGAGAATTAGTTGAGTAATACCATTGGTGAGGTTAGCATTAAGTTGTATTATAGTTTTTACTCTGGTGCAAAATAAGGAATTCTATTCACATCTTGTGCATTTTCATTTATATCTTTGCTTTATGTAGAAAGAAATTAGATTTAAATTCTACGTTTCTTAATTAGAATCTGCAATCAAACATTACAATGAGACCCTTGTTTTACCCAGGGATAGAAGATATTTACCAGAAAATGTGAAGAAGAGAAAAGCGAGTGAACAGAAAGCAAAGAAAAGTAAGTTTTTAGATACACTTAGATATTCATCATTGCAACATTTCATAGGTTTACGTGTATATGAATATTTTAGTCTGAAAACATATCGTTTGTATTTCCTTATTTTAGTAATCTACCTTTAAAACCTGGAATGGACCCAAAAACAGAAGATAAAATGTAGCAGTTTTTAATAGGCAGTGACACTAATCTTAGTTAAAAATGCCATCTTAGGCCATTCTTAAAAAATTGTTGGTTTGCAGTGAAACAACCAATTCATTAAAAATCCCTTCTCAGCTTTTCGTTTTCAGTACAAGCATAAAATGTACCCCACCCCCCCAAACCAACCAACCCACTGTTAAAATTTGGATCGCGTAACTACAAACCAACATTGTTTTAAAGATGGCCTCACTTTATATGTCTGCGACATGACATCCAGGCCCAAATCGAGCTAGAATGTAACAGGTAACTGCGGCTGAGGGGATTTAGGAAATTATCTGTCAATCTTTTGAGTTTTTGTTCAAATCGTGGCCGGGGAGCATTTTGATGGGTACAAAGTTTTGTCTCGTTGTAGACTGGATGTTTTTATAGGATGGAATTTTAATATTTGGTTTTTCTAAGTCGGTACATGAGTAGTTGAATACCTCATGTTGTAGTCATATCTCTGATGAAAAACTGGTTGGAAATTACCATAGATCTTATCCTGTTGAATTTTATTTTGTAAGCAAATTTATTGTTACAAGATTTGAACTGATTTAATACACTATACTTGTCATCTCAAACAAGAGTTACCAGTATGCTTCGAAAAAAATCTGGAAATAAGTGTGCACTACATTCTATAGCAGCAGTTAGCTTTGAAAGTTTGATTTGTTTGTTTCTAATTACATTTCAACACTATAATCTAAGTTATTGTAAATGCTATGATTAGGAGATAAGGATATCTACCCCATGAATTCATATAAAGTTTAAGTATGCTACTTTTGCAGTTTACCTCAGTTATGCTAAAATCAACTTTCATATACAGTGCAACCTCTCAAGAGCGGCCCTCTCTTGAGCGACTAACTCCCTTCAACAACAGCATGCTTTTCCCCCACTATACGCTTTGACTATTTATTTAACCTCTCTAGAGCGGCAACCTCTCAACAACGGAATAATTTTTCGTCTCCCAAAGGGTGTTGCTTTGGAGAGGTTGCACTGTATTATAAATATCTTTACTCAGTTACTACTCACTTAGATACTACTTTGCTGTACCAAATAATGAACGTGATTAAAGTTCACTTCTTGGAGCATATTCTCTTCAGTTTTTTGTTACCATTATATATGAAAGTAATTAGTGCATTGTCTTACAGCTTCTAAAATTCACCTGTTTGTTTTTTTCTTTAATATTGTAAACTGTTCCAATTTTGTGGTATTCTATTTGATGAAACACTCCGTGTGAATTGTATACTGAGTGTGGATTTAGGATGTAATCAGTTGCACATATAAGGGTATTTGGTTTGTCTAGGGAGGCATCATGGTCTAGAGGTAAAACATATGACTTCTGATCCAAAGGTCCTGAGTTTGAATCCCAGCTTCGACAGGTTTTGTTCATGAACTTTACAATCTCATTTTTTGGGCATAGTACTGGTGTACTGCCCAGGCAGTGGACTTGAGCATGATTAATATAAGCAAAATTGTTTGTTTCGCTATTGAGCTGAAATAAATTAGTATAAACTAAGGATATTTCAGTGAAATACTCTGCCTCTAGTATGAATTAAGTTCTAATTAGTGAGTGTCAGTTTAAAGTAAAACACTGTCTCAAAAACACCAATTTACAGCATTTTGTTACTTAGCAAAAAAAGCATTTTGCAATGGTTAATCAGTAATCGTATTTATCAAGATCATTATGCTGTGGAGAAATTGTTTAACTGCCAGAGTTATCAAACTTGGTGATTTTTTTATTTGAAGAGCCTTGAGTTATAAATGTAAATGAAATTTCACTAAACTAAACACACTAAGGCTAATGGTATGCAATATAATTGTTCTAGTTAAGCCGTTATATCGGATATATGTTGTTAATGAAACAACGAAATGCCAGCAAAGTAAATGATCAATTATGGTATGTAGCAATATTTAAACTGATCACTGGCATTTCATCAATTATTGCTATTGATGAAAATAGTTGATGTGTATAATAAATGACATTGCAAAACACATCAGTGTGATTTTAAATTCCCATCTAATACCTTGTATTAGTTTGTATTAACGCAAATTTATACAATCGGAATATTTGTACTGCATTTGATGTACATAAGGGAAGTAACTCTGGATATACTATATATACTCTCTTTTAGGTTTGATATAGTTGTTCCCCTTTTGTCTTATTATTATTTCTGATCAATTCATCACCAAGATTTAGCATTTGAAACCCAGTGAAATATTTTTTTTTTTTGCTTATATCCCGCCAGTAATTATTTGTCAGGCAAACTCTGATGAAAACTGGATGATAAACTAAGTACAATATCTCCAACAGTGTACCGAGCCATATCTTATGATATATATGTTATAAATACCCATAATGATAAATAATAACGTGAAATTGTAGAATCTTTTCTCAGTGGCTAATTCAAATTGTCACCCATTTTGACGACTAAGCAGTTGATCAATATTCAGTTTAAGGCAAAACCATATCATTATGGTCATAACTACCAGTACATAGCATTATCATACTTCCATTATTCATTATTTAGAAATATTTGCATAATATTATGTATCTTGCGCTGTACCAAATGAACAATGTACCAATGAAAACAGCATGGGTATGACACGCCACTCTGTGGACACAACTTAACATTTAACAACAAGACATTATGTCCACTGAGATAACGAAAACTGCATCAATGTCATTGAAGTATAGATATTTATTGAATATCGGCTATGTTTGCTTCAAGATACTCTCATGGGATTAGCTTGACTATAATGCATTTTGGCAAGGAAAGTGGTGATCAATTGTGAGACTAGTGTCTGGTGCCATTGCCCTGTGGTAATGGGGACATTTGATTGGTTGATATAAATAATTCAAAAGTTTACAAGCCTCGGGAGATATAAAAGGTGTAAAAACACCATTAAACATTCAGAATACAATTGTTTGGTTTTACAGTATTAATCTAATTGATATAATATTTTGCTGGTGATATTTCAGAATAACACGGAAACCATTCAAACGTTTGCAATTAAGTTTTTTCTGCATGATAACATCATTGTTGTAGCTGTTCTCAGAACTGTGTGTATTTTTTGTGAAAGAAAATGTTGCATTTTGATAATAGCTTTTATTAGTTAGTTTTTGATATACATTTGATGACTTTTGGAAATTACTGTATTTATCTGAGTCAACTTGGATTGTCACTCTTTTGGATTTCGTGGATTTAGCATTGTTTTTCAACAATATCTCGGTAATATACGGCAGTTTTCCTGGACTGTATTCTAAGCTGTACTAATTTACCCTTCCACAAGGAGCTGGCAACTTCTTCACATATGGAGAAAAAAAGCCTTTTTGTAAAAGTTTCAATGATGGGTATGACCTGCCGTGACTGTGATTGAACCTAGATGGCTGGGTTACACATCCAGCTCACAGACCACTGGACCATGGTCACTGCTTCTCTTCTAGGCAGATGCTGAAAATGATGCATAGTTACCTCTGTGTCAAGAGGAATGCTTATACAGTATCTTCTTTGGTGGAACTTTCTAATGACCTGAATAGCTGATTATCATAATTTATGCACTTATTGTTTTCATCATTTTATTCACTAGAGAGAAATGCAGTAAAAAGCCTGTTGTTGTACTTCTGAATATCTACATTTCTCCATTCCACAATTTTTAATGTTTAAAGAGTTTCAAATCATTCCTTTGAGTATCTATCATGCTATTTTATATAACATGTTGCCAACATTGAATTCCCATTCTTGTAAAAGTTTTGTTGATTAAACCATAGCTAGGGAATATGCCTGCTAATGACCAAATATAATACAGTGGTTTTTAAAGAGGTTCACATTAATGTTCGAGTTTTGCTACTGATAATCATGGTATCATTTCATTTTGAACATAAATATTGTACCACTCACTGACTGTATTGAGGAATTGCTACCCTCTGTCAGTGTTATATAACTGATTGACTTGTATACCATTTTCATTAATATTTAAGTGTAAAAAGTGCTGGGTTAGCTAGGATATCTATTTGAAACTACTAACCTAATGTAAGTCAAAAGATCAAAGGAATCACAGAGTCTCAATGAAACCTTTATAAGAAAATGGACAGCCGAGACCAGTTTGACTGTATTCTCCCCAATGGAACCATATGCACTTGGTTTCCCTGATTTTTATACCCGTACAGACATTATTTTTTAATCTAAACTCATCAAACAATGAAAAAACTGTCAAAAAAAATCTTCATGTAGCGTGAATTTTTTTCGGGAACTTTGCTCGTGCTGTAGTGCACCAAGTTTAACAAGGTTACCGAAAAGTGCATGCATTTCAGAAGGAATGCTGAGACCCACGCTCATTTGCAACCTGACTTTCCCAGATGTCAATTGAAAAATTGGTGAGTTGCTTACCTTTATGATTTTCTTATATGCACAGTAGCAGCATGAAGATTTTTTTGACAGATTTGCATTGTTTGACTGGTTCAGACTAAAAAAATACGTTGGCACGGGTATAAAAATCATGGAAACTGAGTGCCTATGAATGGAACAAGGAAAATGATACATATAATAGGGTGAAAATTGACAATGTAACCTGAAATACACTACATGGATTGTCAGTATAAAAAGTCTGTTTTCCACAAAATTGATTGATAAAAATCAATTAGATAAACAAGAGTAAAGTCAATGAACTACAGTTGTTGTAAAAATTAATATCATAATGCTAGCTGTCAATACGCAGTCATGGTCAAATAGACTTGAAAGTTGAAATCAATTAGATATATTGTTGATAAATATATTTATTTCTGATTAACACGCTTTTTAAACTTACGTTAATGGTTTGATTTGAGTGAAGTAAGGTCTGGAATGTTTATGGTTGAATGGTTAGTGGTCTGTCTTCTGGTGAATATACTTGATGACTTAATTGTTTGGTAAAATTTATATGAGAACTAACAGATTTTGTTTAAGCTTCATGGAGTTTTTTTCACTGGAGTTGAAGGTTTCACCAACAGACAGGGCCAGTTGGTAACTTTCCTGACTTGAGGAAGACTCCAGGCTCACACCTGAGTAGAACCACCAACCTTCTGTAAGCTAGCTGGACAGGTTCCTCACATGTAAAATTTGTCTGGTCCAAGGTGTGATTCGAACTCACTGTAGTGAGGGGCTAGTAATTACAGGTCAGAGACCATAACCACTTGACCACGGATGCGCCATTTTACAGTATTGGGTTATATCATGTAAAAATTATGGAAAAAAAACAATGGTAATATTAAAAGAGCAGTAAAATTATCCTCAATTAAGTTTTGGTGTTTTTTTTTTTCTGAGACTGACTCTCACCATTTAATGCATTGGAAACTTATTGTTAGAAACATTACTCTGGGTACATAGTATGTTCTTAAGAATCCCTTCTAGACCCTAAGGAGCTTCACAAAGTTGAGGAACATCCTCACAATCTATAAATATCTCGTAAGTACAGTGCTCCCTCCAAAGAGCAATACTTGTCGGAGGAGCAAAAAAGTGTTGTTCTTTGGAGGGAGTTGTTGTTCGAAGGGAATTGATACATTCCTGACATGTATTTTTTATTATTTGTATGTGTGCCTTTTACTGTTGTTTCTTGAAGGGAATCAGTCTTTTGGGGTGATATTATGGGAGTGAGCACTGTACTAACTTGTCCAACATGGCTGTAATTAAGAAAAAAAGTTTTGCGACCTATCTACCTCAATCTTTTTGTAAACTGTTATTAATTCATTTGCCTGTTTGAAATAATTAATAGCTTATGGAAATGAAGTTTCAGCATTTGCTGGGTAGAAATAAAATGAAGACCTTTGCTGGATTGGTTTGGCTTTATAACAAATTACTGATATGAGGAATATTAAAAACAAATACAGCATACAATACGTCTGACCACACCTACAATTCAGAATCCAAAAACAAACTTCTTTTTTCATTCAAGTGAGCTTAAGTATTATATATATATATTAACTATGTTTCCTTGGGAACCAGATCATAGACTGACATTAACAGGTAAAATTCACAAATAAAAGGCTTAGTACATCAAGAGTGAAAAACCATTCTAATCCTAAAACCACTCATCTGAACTTTTTGTTGGTCTGAACAAGCTCAGATTAAAAAGGTTATACTGTACATGTACTATTTCTTTTTTCAATTTGATGACTTTTTGGGCGAAATTTTCTTGAATTTTCATTGTTTTTTTGTTTTTTTTTTCAAACAAATGTGGATCCTGCATTTATTAGGAAATAATCAGTATTTGAAGGTATCCCTGATCAAATGATCAGTGTTTACATGATCCATACTATGAATAGTATTTGATATGTAGTTTTTATCCCTAAACATGAACATTGTACTCTGAAGATTAAAAATTAATGATTTATCAGCAGTTGGCATTAACATGAAAGCAGTCAATACGACTAAACACAAAACAGATACATGTATGATGTAAAACAATATGATAAAAAGTTTCATACAGTGAAATTAATTGCCCTGGATGTTTTTACTAGACCTTTTCTTTCACTGGGGTTAGATGTTGGGTTAATCAACATCCAGGGTCATTTGGTGATTTTTCCAGCTCTAGCGAGGAAGAGAACCACAGGCACACACTTCGTAAGCTGGGTGGACAACATTTTCACATGTGAAATTTGTCTGGTTCAAGGTGGGATTTTAACTCACAGCTGTGAGGGGCCAGTAATTGTTTCATTGACTTATCTCTTTTCATGCTCATGTAATATATATTTCACTAATTTGCCTTTTAAACTGAGCCTGCTTGCGGTGAGCTTGATATAGTTGTCAAAATGGCAGTTCCGTGTATTTGAGTGCATACATGCGTGACTTTGTCCAGACCATAACTTCCCTATGCATCAATGAATTTTAAAATGACTTTGTCGTGCACATTCAGACCTTGTCAGCTAAGTATCTGATTAATGTGACCAGTATGTCATGATGTGTTTGGGGCCTCAGTAGTCAAGTGACAATGGTGTCTGACTATAGTACTTACTTGCCCTCACTACTGTTGGTTGGAATTTTGCCTGGGACCAGACAAATGTCGCATTTGAATAAGCTGTCCAGCTGGCTTATAAAAGGTCAGTGGTTCTATCCAGGGTACACCTGCGATCTCCTACCACCATTAAAGCTAGATAATTGCCTAATGATCCTGACTGTTTGTAGGACATAAGCTTCTTGACTGAAAAAAGTATTGCCTTTAGAAAATATGTAATGGTGCTGTATGAGTCGTTGCATTATCCCCATTGTTAGTCCGCTACAGAACCTTGCAAGTCTTAATTGTCTGGATCTCTCTAAACCAGCATCCTGTTCACATCCGCTTCAGTGATACACACCAAGTTGTAATGAAATTAACCCTGGGACTATATCCTGGATTATAGAACAAAGTATAATATAAGACATTTTTTGCTCACTACGGGACAGGAACATTTTCTGATTGATTGACTTAGTAAAGCATTGATTTAGTTTGCTTTGACAGTATTAATCTCGACACAAATTGATTTATACTGTGTGAGAGATTATACTGAGGAAATGAAACAATGTTGAGCCAGATTGCCTGTCTTTGTATGTACAGACAACTAATGTTACACTGCATTAACAATTACAGCGACTGTCTTATGTGTTCACATTTGTTCATAAAATAGTCTTACCATTTTTAGCTGTCATAAGGGTTGGCCGATATATTCACATTTTTAGCTGTCATTAGGGTAAGCTAACTAATATACTCACACTTATATAGCTGTTGTAAGGGTAGGGTAACTAATATAATCACATATTTAGCTGTTGTAAGGGTAGGGTAACTAATATACTCACATATTTAGCTGCTGTAAGGGTAGGGTAACTAATATACTCACACTTATATAGCTGCTGTAAGGGTAGGGTAACTAATATACTCACATATTTAGCTGCTGTAAGGGTAGGGTAACTAATATACTCACATATTTACCTGCTGTAAGGGTAGGGTAACTAATATACTCACATATTTAGCTGTTGTAAGGGTAGAGTAACTAATATACTCACATATTTAGCTGTTGTAAGGGTAGGGTAACTAATATACTCACATATTTAGCTGTTGTAAGGGTAGAGTAACTAATATACTCACATATATAGCTACTGTGAGGGTAGAGTAACTAATATACTCACATATATATAGCTGCTGTAAGGGTAGAGTAACTAATATACTCACATATTTAGCTGCTGTAAGGGTAGAGTAACTAATATACTCACATATTTAGCTGTTGTAAGGGTAGGGTAACTAATATACTCACATATATAGCTGTTGTAAGGGTAGAGTAACTAATATACTCACATATTTAGCTGCTGTAAGGGTAGAGTAACTAATATACTCACATATTTAGCTGTTGTAAGGGTAGAGTAACTAATATACTCACATATTTAGCTGCTGTAAGGGTAGAGTAACTAATATACTCACATATATATAGCTGTTGTAAGGGTAGGGTAACTAATATACTCACATATTTAGCTGTTGTAAGGGTAGGGCAACTAATATACTCACATATTTAGCTGCTGTAAGGGTAGGGTAACTAATATACTCACATATTTAGCTGCTGTAAGGGTAGAGTAACTAATATACTCATATATTTACCTGCTGTAAGGGTAGGGTAACTAATATACTCACACTTATATAGCTGTTGTAAGGGTAGAGTAACTAATATACTCACATATATAGCTGTTGTAAGTGTAGGGTAACTAATATACTCACATATTTAGCTGCTGTAAGGGTAGGGTAACTAATATACTCACATATTTAGCTGCTGTAAGGGTAGGGTAACTAATATACTCACATATTTAGCTGCTGTAAGGGTAGAGTAATTAATATACTCACATATTTAGCTGTTGTAAGGGTAGGGTAACTAATATACTCACATATTTAGCTGTTGGAAGGGTAGGGTAACTAATATACTCACTTATTTAGCTGTTGGAAGGGTAGGATAACTAATATACTCACATATATATAGCTGTTGTAAGGTAGGGTAACTTGCATTTTTAGCTGCTGTAAGGGTAGAGTAACTAATATACCCACATTATTAGCTGTCATAAGAGTGGTCTAACTAATATACCCACTTTGTTAGCTGTTTTAAGACAGGACTAATGAATATACCCATATTTCAGTACTTGATTTTTACTTTACTGTTATCATTATTATTTTGTTGCTTATGGTTGCTGATGCTCTTAAAATTATCTGTGCAGGTCTCAAAAATGATCTAGTCCTTTGTACATTCTTTTTTACCATTTATAGAAAAGATCTTGTAATAGTCTGATATGCGATGTCTGAATACTGGGATGTATGCAGTGTGAGAAACAAGTTGCAAACACTAGTTACAAAGCATCACAATTTAGCAGATCTGTCTCCTGTAAACTAATTTTAAACAAACTAAGGATCTTGATGGATAAATGAGAATGTAACAAACAGTTGTGTAGTTATTATACTTTTCATGCACAGAATACATCAGCAAATGTTTTATTCAAGTGACTAAATTTGAAAATTTATTATTATGACTACCTTTTGTTATTTTTTTTCCCTAAGTTTATGGTTATAAGCCATTCAATTTAGATTTATTCATAGGTATGTGGGAATGGTTTCCCATAGAAAGCTGGTGAATTTCATTTTTCATCAAATACAGTCAAACTGGCAGACAAAGGCTACCTGTGGGAAAGACAAAATGTGGCCTTTATTGACAAATGGCCTTTATTCAGAGGTCAGTTTGTTCTAATTAATCAGTGATGTTTTTTCTAAGAATGACCTGTATGAACAGGTCTTTATTCGGAAGTTGCGGCAAACACAGGTTTGACTGGATGCTATATCTGAAGGAACATGTGCTTGTTTTCATTGATCTCCTTCATTTGTGAAGTTATTAGTTTGCACAAAACTCTTTATTACTGGGTTCAGTTTCAGATCAACACACAGACTTATAAATGTCTCACTTATATCTAAGAGAATAATCCAAAATGAAATAATCAAATACATCAAGTACAAGTACACAGTCTTCATGATAACTTACTCGCCCAAATTCAGGACTAATTTTATCTCCTTGTAAGCAAAAACTCATGGTTTTTCTCTTCAAAGAAAATTGCAGCTGGCAATGAGACATGGAATTATATGTCTGACATGCAGATTATTGATAAAATAACAAATCTATTGAACTAAATTTTCCCTATACTTATCACTTCATAGTGAGTTGTAACCTCCCAAATGATTTCATTTGTAGATCTGAAATGAAATTGTATTCATAATACAGTTGAACACAGTTATAGTGAAATCCTGTAGACCTGATTATTTAGTTCATTGTATTCATATTTAATGGTATGTATTGTATTAAAATACAGGAGGGCTTGGTCGCAGAAATTAGTGTCCTGGTTCTTCACTAAGTTTGATTCTTCACTGTGTCTGATTCTTCATTATGTCTTATTCTTCAAAGTGTCTGATTCTTTACTTTGTCTTATTCTTTGCTATGTCTTATCTTTCATTATGTCTGATTCTTTACTATGTCTGATTCTTCATGAAATTCAATTCTTTGATGTCCTCGTTCACCCTAACCATGTTTCAAGGTACTTGTTTACCTAATGATTATATTAATTGATACAAAATTCCTGATATGCTATGAAGCATTTCTGTTTCTAAGAGCACAATAAAGCTGAAGATACCTCAATGAAATCAATTGGTAACTATACACAGATTAATGGAGTATATTCACAGGCATTAAATATTGTATGAGCATTGTCAACCGTTTGTTGGAAGCTTAGGCTCAATAGAATGCCTGTGCTTCCATTTGGCTCTTTAAACAGATCATCTGTTAAAATGCATTTAGTGAAATGCATTTGAAAATATTTGCATGGAATAAATGGTATCAAATAACACTTTCAGCCTATCAGTTTTCGGAAACAAATAACTCATAAACTTCTAACATGGTATCTTATTGGCCACTTAGGCTGGAGATAATTGTGTTAAAACATTATGGTAGTTGTAATGCCTACTGATATGGTATTACACAATGACACCATAGGGACTTATGTTACATCAAACATCATGAATTTTTAGAATATCATTCGTGAGTAATACAAGTGTATCAGCAACAGCAATTTCATTTTATGTTGTTCTTGTATTGATTATGATGAATTATTAATCATGATAATGCTAATGTATGGAATAACCATTTGTATGCGCAATAATGTGCTATAAATGCAGATAATTACAATGAGCCCTGGGACTGGCTAGTTGTAGATTTAATGTCATGCCAAATGAATATTGCTTATTGTGCCTGCTGTTACCACTCCTCATTTTATAAATGTCTGCATCAGGGTCATGTTAATGCTACTGTTGGAAATATATTAAGTTCAAACTTCCTTTTGGAATACTGACGTGGGTTTTTGTTTGAATGCTGACATAGGTTCCTGTGAGAATACTGACATAGGTTTTTGTTTGAATCCTGACATAGGTTCCTGTGAGAATACTGACATAGGTTTTTGTTTGAATGCAAACATAGATTCTTGTGAGAATACTGGCATAGGTTTTTTGTTTGAATGCAGACATAGGTTCTTGTGAGAATACTGACATAGGTTTTTGTTTGAATCCTGACATAGGTTCCTGTGAGAATACTGGCATAGGTTTTTTGTTTGAATGCAGACATAGGTTCTTGTGAGAATACTGGCATAGGTTTTTTGTTTGAATGCAGACATAGGTTCTTGTGAGAATACTGGCATAGGTTTTTGTTTGAATCCTGACATAGGTTCCTGTGAGAATACTGACATAGGTTTTTGTTTGAATGCAGACATAGATTCTTGTGAGAATACTGGCATAGGTTTTTTGTTTGAATGCAGACATAGGTTCTTGTGAGAATACTGACATAGGTTTTTGTTTGAATCCTGACATAGGTTCCTGTGAGAATACTGGCATAGGTTTTTTGTTTGAATGCAGACATAGGTTCTTGTGAGAATACTGGCATAGGTTTTTTGTTTGAATGCAGACATAGGTTCTTGTGAGAATACTGGCATAGGTTTTTGTTTGAATGCAGACATAGGTTCTTGTGAGAATACTGGCATATGTTTTTGTGAGTATACTGGCATAGGTTTTTGTTAGAATACTGTCATGGGTTTTTGTTAGTATACTGACATAGGTTTGTGAGAATACTGATATAGGTTTTTGTTAGAATACTGACAAAGGTTTGTGAGAATACTGACATAGGTTTGTGAGTATACTGACATAGGTTTGTAAGTATACTGACGTAGGTTTGTGAGTATACTGACATAGGTTTGTGAGAATACTGACATAGGTTTGTGAGTATACTGACATAGGTTTTTGTGAGAATACTGATATAGGTTTTTGTGAGAATACTGACATAGGTTTGTGAGTATACTGACATAGGTTTGTGAGTATACTGACATAGGTTTGTGAGTATACTGACATAGGTTTTTGTGAGAATACTGATATAGGTTTTTGTGAGAATACTGACATAGGTTTGTGAGTATACTGACATAGGTTTTTGTGAGAATACTGATATAGGTTTTTGTTAGAATACTGACAAAGGTTTTTGCGAGTATACTGACATAGGTTTTTGTTAGAATTCTGATATAGGCGATCCTGGAATATTGACATTATGAACCTGATACTTCATGCTTTCATGTCATATAGGTATAACATCACAGTATGAGAAACATTCAAACTGATAAATAAACTCTTCTAGTCAGAGTACCAGTTTAAATCAACCATTGCAGCAAAATCATTAATAATTAACAAGAAAAAGATTTAAGATTATCACAAGCTACTCGTATTAGTCACTCAATAATTAGGTTAGTCCATGTAGGACATTTGTTTTAAACCTGATAACTTTAATTGATGTCTTTGTTCATTGTGTGCTTCCAAAATTTGTATCCATAAACACAGGCAGAGGTAACTGACTGTGATAGTAAAACAATAAGCCTGTGTCCCTAACATGGTATTTTATGATGCATTATTAATTTTACACTTTGCCTCATAATTTCGCATTTCCTTGCATCTGAAGCAGACGACTTTTGAAAACATGGCAAAATGAGCCATTGCTTGTAATGAGTAATAGTTTCTTTTACCACAATGTTTTCCACTCTGTCAGAGAAAAATAAGCCAATTTTCTTGAATAAATTTCTTGTCTATTGAAGGATTTCTTTAACCTGTCAGAAGGTGTGAACTACAATTTATAAAACCCCACTGATCAACATATTGTTTGTTTGGTTTATTGTTTGCAATTTCGGGAACATTATTATCCTAATATGATGCGAATTTGGTTAGATGATTCACATCTAATTTTGATTTTATTAATAAATTGCTATACTGATATCATAATTTTACTTTAATATGTAATTAACATTTAAAGTGATCACTTTATTTTTGTCAAATTGTCACGAAATGCTAAAAACAAGCAATATACAGTATCTCCCATTATTGTTACATGATTAGGACGACAATGATATTAGTGATGCTAGTACAAGTGAAGCAAGATTTCCTTTACCCCGGATTATCCGAAACCCCGGATTATCCGAAATAATTCTTTGGTCCCGTCGATTTCGGATAATCAAGGTTCTACTGTATTTTGATTGGCCAACTTTTAGACTGGACTCAGGAACATTCAGTCAAATTCTTTGCTTATTAGACTGGTCAGCAAGCTAAATGTAATAAATTTAACCCATTTAATATCAAGTTAAGCTGACATTTAATCCCACTGTATGTTCATACTTATGGATTTGATTTTCTCAAACAATTTTGCATGGTACTTCTGACATAACTGAATACAACTCTGGCAAATTTTGTTTCTGACAGCATAAACTAAGCCTGTCATTGATTGAAGAGTTCATAAATTGATGTATTCACCTATAATGACATTACTCATTTGTATATTGACTAATTCTTTGCCACAGTAACGATAATTATGATGGTACATTAAGAAAATTCCAATAACAACATGAATTTATTCAGTAAAGATTTGTGGAATGAATTAAGTTAAACAAAAGTATGACTGCTGTAATAGTACATGTACCATAGTGTTTTTTTAATTCAGCAGTCAGCAGACCCCCTGCCATGTAGATTCATTCACAGTAAGACCGGAACAAAATAATTGTCAGTTTCCTGACCAACCCTATTTTTTTAGACACTGACCTTAAAATTTCTAAAAGCAAAATGTATAGAATGAAAGCATTTTGGGACGAACAATACCTCCAAAATATGAAAGGTATGTTTAGAGAACAAATTAGAAAAGACAATGTGATATACACCCTATTTTTTTGGTCAAGTAACAATAAACTTGATTATTATTTTCGTAGCCTATTGACAACAATTTGGATAACAGCAATATGACTGTGAGGATATTTATAGAAAGAAGTATTCCATATCTTTTGCATTAATATGCAGTTATTCACATACTGCATTACTGAACATGACTTACGAGACACTAATAATATTGTAATAAATGGTTATTGGTGTGAAACCCACCCATCGTATTGCTTGAAAATATACGTCTGTCACTTGTTTAGGCCAGACAAAAAACTATGTTTATGGTTGCCTGACCAACCTTTTCTTTGTCCTCTCAGCCCTTAAGTTTCTAATGGTAAATTACAAAGTATGTTAATACTTTGAGACAAACCTCCAAGGTATGAAAGGTACAGTAAAACCTCAAATACTGACCACCTTTGTATTACGATCACCTTGTTACAATAACCATTTATATTCAGACTGGATTTTAGTATCTCCCCAATAATTCAACATGATAATGAGACTCATGCCTAATAATTACAACTAATTTTTCGGATCCCGAAGGTGGTCACATTATCATGATTTTACTGTATATTCAGAAAAAAAGCTTGGAAGGAAAAGTTTTTGGGAGCTACCTACATATTTTTTATCAAGTAGCTAACAACATGACTTTTTTTCTGGACTTATGATACACAATCCATCAAAAATGCCCACTTAACAATTAAATAATCCTTGTACAGCAATTTGATAAGTGGCCCTGACGATTACGGTCAAGTCCATTTAAAAGATGGATGTTTTCAGTTTTTTATGGTTAGTTAACAGGTAACAAACCTATGCTTTCTCCCTCTTGCTAACATTCAACCATTTTTGTACATAAATAATGATATGTAAACATAAAATAACCAGAATGAACCTTTGAGGACCAATTTCATTCATAAATATTTACTACAAATTCAATCAAGAATTATTGATCTGTTTACTCTCTTTGAGAAATTATTTCAAAATTGGAAAATTTCAAATCAATATTAATGGGCTCATAAGGGTTGATGCATATTTGAAAAAGTAAGCTCGAAATATTGATGAACCTTTTTTATTCAGACTAATCTGTGACTCGTTCTCCTGTAATGTTATTGTAAGTAAGGGGTCATTATTCATGTGGATGTCAGCAGATTGGTTAGGCCAAATTTCGCTGCGTCTGCCTTAGCTCGATGAAGAATCTGTGTGACTCTGAGAATTATTGAGTATTGGAAATCATGATATGGCTAGGAGAAAACTAGACGAGCCTGCCAGATAACTATATTTGGTCTAGTACAATGTTACAATGTTTGATACAATTTATTTGGTTGGTTTCATTGCAATCGTATTGTTTAGTGGAGAATTTTCAATAGTTTTCTTGTTCAGTCGGAGTGGATAGAAACGAAAGCATATTAAATACATGTGCCGGTAAATTGGATATTACAAGCGCGTATTATGTAAGATATTCTGGGCTTCCATGTATAGTTTGATATTGAAGGATGTTGTGAATGAACATTTTAGTCGCTCAGTTTTGGTCGCTATATTCAACTTTGGAGTTTTATGTTATACAGTTGAACCTTTCTAATCCGAACTTGTTCAGATAGACAAAAATGTTTGGAATAGAGGGATGTTTGGAATGCAAAGGTTCCAGATTACAAAGTTTTTTTTTGCATTAAATATGTAATAAAAAATTGGGACCAGCTGACGTGTTTGGTTTAGAGAGGATTCCAGATTGGAAAGGTTCAGATTAGAGAGGTTCGACTGTACTTTTGTTTTCTTGTATTGCTCTTGATTTGGGTTGAATGACATTGTGAATTAATCTCGTAATTATCTATTGATACATGTATAATGTCCCTAATTTATGAATGGCTGGATGTTAGAGCGAAGAAATTGATTTTATATTTTAACTATAAAATTCATGGTATCTGTTCTTTGTGAAAGTCACGATGGAATTCTTCAAAGTTGATACTTTCCAAGACCAGTCTTAGAAAAATGTTTTGTGAAGCCTTGCCTTGTTGATGCAATGTCTACATATTGTTGTTAAGATGTACAGTTACTGGACTGTAGGTTTTATTTCATGTTCAATGGTTTGGCTAGTGTCACATTTCTACAAGTACAGAATCATACTAGGAGAACAACACTGGGATTTATGTTATGTTTATGTTTTAAACATATTTCTGTATCTTCGCTGAATATGTTTTTATCTGAACAACTATTTTTAATACTGCCTGTGCAACAATTCTTGAAGGGAAAGTAGAATTATTTGTAGAATATTTTAAAAATAAATCTTGAAGGTATTTATTTGGAGAACTTAGTAACTATATCCACCCTTTACTAATTCCTTATTTTAACTATGGGTATGTTGGTAGGTAAATATTTATACTGCTACAAGAATTGTAATCAAGTGGTATCTCAAATCTTCCATATAAAAATTGAAATATTAGAAGAAAGTGATAAAAAAATGAAATTACTTTTTCATGCATTTGTGTATGATTATCAAAGGCATTTGTCCTGAGAAATAACCATATGTTGAACTTTGTTTGACCTCTAATGGCGGTCTAAATAAAGTTTCTATCTAAAATAAAATCAGAATTTTTTATGGACATTGAATATTATACTGATGACACATGAGACCTCACAAAACTGCTGGCTCTGTTTGTATTTTAGCATTATCAGTAAATGTCTAAAATATTTCATTGTTGTATAACAATATTTCTTGTTCATCAACTGTCTGAAAGAATATATCTGTGCTTTTTAAAATAGCTTTAAAACAACAACGTTTTGAAATTTTACTTTGACCTAATCCCCTAAGCAACCTTATCATGGCATTACTAACAAACTTAAGATAGACACTTTGCATACAAACTTGTATGGCTGGATTTGAGTTCACAACAACACTAAAGTGTTGACCTCGACCACAAGGGTCCGAGACCCTGCAAAGAATCATGTTATTGTGGTGGTCTTAAGACAGGACGTCTTTTCTCGTAGGTTACTCCTTTCTGCCCCACCTCTGGCTTACACTAAGACCAAACAAATAATTGTGTGTTTAGAAAGATGGTCTGAAAACAACTAGGTAGGGTAGGCATCAAGTTTTCTATTAGTTGAAGTTGTTTTACTAACTTCTATCATTTATCATTTAAACAACCAAACATTTGAGAAAATCTAAAAATAGTCTAGGTTCGGGGGGATTTCACAGTCTAGTGTCAGTTTCCCGTAAACGCAAGATTTTATTATTGGCCTTAATAGAAAATTTGTTAGTCACTCACAAAATTTGTGGGAACAGGTTAGTACTGGAAAGTAATGTAGCAGCACCGGTTTGATCATGTGACCATCTAAATATTATTGAAGTACAGTGCTCCCTCCAAAGAGCAACACTTTTTGAGGTCACCAAAAAGTGTTGTTGTTTGAAGGTAGTTGTTGTTTGGAGGGAATTGATACATTTGCAATGGATGCTTTTTATTATGTGTATGTGTGCCTTTTACTGTCATTTCTTGGAGGGAATCAGTCTTTAGAGGTGATGTTACAGGAAGGGGCATTGATGTACAGCGTTTAACCAGTGCATTAAAACAATAATAACAACAAAAACATACATGCACATGAAACAGTTTGTAGTTACTAATGTTTATCTTCCAACTTTTAGACATAAATTAATTACTTCAGTGTTAACTATTTCCAACTGTTTATTCAATGCTTGAAATTTGTACTCTTAGATTTAGAATATGGTTGAAAATACAAATAAACTGATCCATTAAATTGAGAAGAATGCATTTCTCTTGTTCCTATGTTGTCAATGTCATTGATTTTCAAATTTCAGTTCTTTTCTGTGGGAAATGAAAACAGTATTAGGTAGTTACTGCAAAATGGGGTCAGCAATTCTAAAGATTCACTAATTGAATTGTCTTCTTCGACTTCAAACTTGCAATTGTTTTCATTATTAGTTAAGTTCGATTGTTAGTCTTTCAGCCAACATAGAAGTTAATTTTGAAAATGTTGAAAATGTTATTCCAATGAATGTTGTGATAATTGAATTGACTTTAGTTCTGAAATACTTTAGTTTCATCAATTAACTATACCTCCAAGAGCTAACAATGTGAAACCTTAGAGTGAATGAGAATAAATACCATCTCACCATAATAATCTCAGGAAAATCTCACCATAATAATCTCAGGAAAATCTCACCATAATAATCTCAGGATGTTCTCACCATGATAATCTTAGGAAAATCTCACCATAATAATCTCAGGAAAATCTCACCATAATAATCTCAGGAAAATCTCACCATAATAATCTCAGGATGTTCTCACCATGATAATCTCAGGAAAATCTCTCCATCATATAAAATCTCAGGAAAATCTCACCATAATAATCTCAAAATAATTTTACCATAATAATCTCAAAATAATCTCACCATAATAATCTCTGGAAAATCTCACCATAATAATCTTAGGATAATAATTTAGGATGAGAAAGACGATTGTGTTATCAGTTGTGCTTTAGCTTCATTTCTTAGAAAAAAAATCCAATAAGTTAGTTTTAAATCTCCCAGGGTTTGTTCCGACATCTGTCTGTTACATGCTTAAATTCTGGTACAAATTATTCAAATTGTACAGTAGATATTACATTAAGTCAAATCTTTCTATATTTCTGTACAATAGGCTCTTTTTATATTTTAATCATTAATTGACTGCATTTTACTTTTGTTTCAAATTGAATATAAATGCAAATAAACATAAAAACAGATTTACATAAAATGAGGAAAATTGGAAATTCTGTTACTAGGATTATGCTAGATTTGCATACATCATTACATGTTTTCAATTTTACTTGTGTGAATTAAATCATTCTGTTCACTGTTAGAACATTGGTTTCAATATCCATTTATTTATGTAGTCACCTCTTCTTATCTGAAGGTTGTATTTACTGACCTGAGGGTTGAATATACTGACCTGAGGGTTGTATATACTGACCTGAGGGTTGTATCTACTGACCTGAGGGTGGTGTATATACTGACCTGAGGGTTTTATATACTGATCTGAGGGTTGTATATACTGACCTGAGGGTTGTATCTACTGATCTCAGGGTTGTATATACTTATCTGAGGGTGGTGTGTATACTAATCTGAGGGTTGTATCTACTGATCTGAGGGTTGTATATACTGATCTGAGGGTTGCATATACTGACCTGAGAGTTGTATATACTGGTATGAAGGTTGTATATACTGATCTGAGAGTGGTGTATATACTGATCTGAGGGTCGTATATACTGACCTGAGGGCTGTATGTACTGATCTGAGGGTTGTATATTCTGATCTGAGGGTTGTATCTACTGATCTGAGGGTTGTATCTACTGATCTGAGGGTTGTATATACTGATCTGAGGGTTGTATCTACTGATCTGAGGGTTGTATCTACTGATCTGAGGGTTGTATATACTGATCTGAGGGTTGTATCTACTGATCTGAGGGTTGTATATTCTGATCAGAAGGTTCCATCTACTGATCTATGGGTTATGCCTATTGATCTGCCTTATGTTAATAGTAGAAATGTAGATCAAAGTCCTGGAAACCTTATATCTGTTTCAGGAGTTGACTGTTCATATGTTTAAAATGCTGTAAGTAAAAATGAGCATTTTTTGACTATTAAAGTAATTTAGACTTTCCATAAAGGTGTCTTCTTCTGCACTGACATGAATGTTTGATTGTCAGATTGTGTATCAGGGCTTTTTGTTGCTTCATCCATCAGTGAAAATGTTAGTTTTATTTTCTTTCTGCTTGTCTACTTCATGATTAATTAATTAGATGACTATGTTGTTTTCCAACATTAAAGTCTTCCATGCTAGTATCCTGTTGTTTAAGTGTTTCGAGTCAAGAAAAAATTCGGCAAAACCTTGATATTGAAACTGCCTTTTGGATGAAAGAAAAATAGTCTTTAGGCCTTAAAAAATAGGTTTGTTTCCTGTAACCTGACCAGCTGTCTTTTTTTACTGCTGACTGCATTTTGTTTTCAACCAAATATTTATTTGTGTGTAACCTGTCAACAACAACGCTAATTTAGTCATGTTCGATCTCATTGCTTAGTAAACAACCGGCGCTTTTCCGATCATGGTGAAAATTCTACATGTGGTGATTTTAAAATGTAATAATAATTTGTCAAAAATAAAGCGTTGGTTCTCATTTTTTGACTGTAGTTATCAGTTAAACTGAGGTTACTTATACCAAATAATGTTAAAATGTCTCAACAGCTGTAAAAAAATTCTTACCTACAGACCCATCTTTTTTTCAGCATGTTACAGTAAACAAACTTATTTTTTAGGCTTTTTATTGCATTGATGACTTTATCAAGGTGGAATAAAGAAGATCAAAGTATAGAAAATCAGTCAGTTTCAAAATTAATTGTCTTTATAATGCAGTGGTCTTGATGTAGTCTAGAAGAGAGGTTTTCACTGTAGCCCTCATGTATATTATTGTATATTTTCTCTGCTTAGTTACGATCTGTTGTCGTGTTATATTTGTACTTTGTTGAAATCAGATTTCATTGATGCGGTATCCATCAGGAAATTGTATGAATTATAAACACAGGCCATTATTGTTGTATATGCTGCACGGTTGAATGGTGTTTGCGTTAGCAAGTATCCTGCTGATTCTCCTGTCATTTTCAGCACTTAACGATGCATTATTTATAGGTTTTAGTGATTATTTGTGAACATGCACTCAAAGTTTTACCTAGATGTCAATGATGATTAGTCAACATTACAATGTGAAATGTGTTCAAGACATGTATAGCTATGTGAAAATCATTTCTACCCGTGAACATTGATAATTATAAGTACATTAGTGTGATGTGTTTAATGGATTTATTACAAGTGATGGTTCCTGCATGTGGCTACTTGTACACATATATTTGTATGTGAAGGATATGAAAATTGCTCCTGCAGGCTGTAAGACTATGACATGTGCAGTTTCTTGAAGTTGCTGGTTTCCAGTAACAGGAGACGAACTTCCATTAACCTAGGTAAGATAGTATGTTGTTTGTTATGATGATAACTGTATGATAATTTTGATGATCAGGATAACCATAATAGGCTCCGAAGCTTTCAATTCTTTGTCTGCTCAATGAATGAGTGTAATGGACTCAGGACCATTCAATTCTTCATCTGCTCAATGGATGAGCATAATAGACTCCAGAGCATTCAATTCTTCATCTGCTCAATGAATGAGCATGATGGACTCAGGAGCGTTCGATTCTTCGTCTGCTCATGATAGTTTTCACTGTTGATGTTCTCATTTTTTAGGTAATAGAATTCACATCAATTTATGAATTTTGTGCATATCTAGAGCTGGTGAAGTCCACTGTTTCTCAATAATGTGATTAAGAAAAAAAAGCATTGTTACTGAATGCTGTACTCTATGTAAATTGGTATGTATTAAATACCATCTTAATCTTTCAGTGTGATGGTAATTTGACAAAAAAATTGTTAATATAACTTTACAAAAAACTTAATATATTACATAAGTGCAACTTCTGCAAAAAGTGACCACAACTGCCCATGATGAATGCTGACTCATTTTAATGTCACTATTAACAGCATTGGTTGCAAATGGCAACTGTAACCTTATGTTAAAATACTATCATCCAGCCACAACCTGTGATGATCTAAGATCAGCTAAGTCCATGCATTTTGAAGGGTGAGTGGCATTTCGAAACATTTCGGTGGTTTCCTCAAAATATAAATAACAGTTATTTGTCCATTTCAATTGAGATTAAGGTAATGTTTATAAAGTACTTGGTCATTGTATGACTTACTTCTATTTCAAAAAGTGGAACAAACCTTGACCTTTCATCACACCTCACTGCCCGATTTCTATCTATACAAGTAAATATATACAGTAAAACCTGTGTTTGCAGCGATATCAGAATAAAGACCACCCTGTGAATAAAGACAATTTTTTGAAAAAACGTCACTGATTTTGATAGTGCTAACTGGTCTCTGAATAAAGGCCACCTGTCAATAAAGGCCACATTTTGTCTTTCTCAAGGATGGCCTTTGTTCACAGGTTTGGATGTACTCCTATCAGAGGTGCCAACTTTTGCAAGTGTTACTCTAGCGCACAAAAAGATAACAGTATCATTCTGTATCTGTACCATTCTGTCAATTGAAGCGATAAACACAAATGAGTTTCTTCATGTAAAAGACGATTTAAAATTCAATGTTTGAATACAACAGAGACTTAGTTAACGTAGAAATCAATATATCAAGTAGCCAAAAATTGAGTGACAGACAATAGGGTTTTGCCTGTAGCAACATGGTTATTTATTTAAAGCTCTAGTTTTGTATTGGTATTGGCATGTAAATTCAAACATTGAGCTGTCAGAACAAGATTCAATTTCTGAGAATTTCAAGTTGTTTAGACTACAAAATTACATTTCATTTTATAATATTTCTTAAGGCTAATATTTAATGATTAAGAGATCTTTAGTGAAGCATCATTTTGTCTTTTTTGTTCCTGTCTTAAATGAGCAATACTGATAACGAATTTGAAATTGAAAATCAGTCAAATGCATTAAGTTAAGACTCTCTTACCAGCATGTCAAGGTCATACAGACCAGCTTTAGTGAAAGTCAGGAAAGTTTGAGATCCCGCTGTGGTATACCACATTCATTTAAAAGGGTCATCCTTTGTCCAGAATTAGCAACACTAGGTTTTTTTGACTGGTTTGTTAATTGGTTAATGTTACCAAACAATATATTATATGGCATGTCTTCAGTACGGCTGTACAAAGTGGCAATTCTTGAGCTATTACCAGTAGATATGGTCTCTATATGATTGTAGCATAACCAATTACCATTATATGACACATATTGTCACAATGTTATATTCCTGTGAATTTAATGATTTTCAAATAAAGCACAACGTAATTGCAGATATTTCTATTAGAATCTGTGTTGTGTTTTTTTTTCAAAAACATTCAGAATCGAAGTATTTGTGGCATTCACGTTATGAAGTGTTTATTCAGCAATTCTTGCTTGACATGATTTCATACAAGGCACTCACCCCTGAGTTAAGTGACTAATAGTGATAATAGATGAACACAGGTGGTGATGGCTCTAGAATTATTAAACTTTCTTAATAATATTTCTATAAGATCTTTATTCTTGATACAATGACTATATTTGGGTCATTAACAATGTTCTTTATCTCATAAAGTGTCATATTACAAATGTCAAAATATCATATAAGCATTCTCGGGGGGGGGGATCTAGGTTACAATTAAAATGACATTTGATAAAAACTCAAATGTGTTATTTTAAGATTTGTACGATGACCTACTTTCCTGAGGCATTATTGAGGTAACGATTTTTATTGTTGTTAATTGAGGTTATGGTGGATAACGATGTCAATTTAAATGTTTCCAACCCGTTCCCTCAAAGAACTTTGTACTTTCAATGGTATGGCCATCCTTATGAATTGATGGTTTGCAGTCACCAGTACTAGCATATACATATAACGTGAACAATAAAATGCCAAACTACCTACCTATTACAAGTTTGGGGCACTTAACCACCAACCAACCTTTTTTTTAAGGATGGCCTAAACAAATTTATCTTTTAAAGATAGTTCATACCACATACAGTTTGGAGTCTGCTTTGTATATTATTGGGTATAGTTGTGCAAATTTTTCACCAAAAAGGCAACTGAACAGTGAGAAAGAAATAAGCTTTATACACTGTTGTCCTTTATCCATAGGTTTGTTAAATAGAGGTTGTTATTCATTTATAGGCCTACATTCAATAGAGGCCATTGCCTCAGGGTTTTGCTCAATTTTTTATAGAATAAGTTCAGGATACATTCTTCATTCATATTGATGGCTGTGCGTGTGTATGGATCAGATCAAGATTGGCAATATCAACTGACTGTGATGTTGAACTGTCACTGTGCATTGTTACATGGTATTCAGTCAATTATTTCTCAGAATTACTTATATCATACACAGACAGATGATCATATTTCTGATGAAATTGTCAGCGACTTGATTGGATCATTATGTCTTATTGAGTTTTCTTGTCAACAGCATTCAGTCATAAAAAAATTGGGTCATGATTAAAATTTGTGAGACAAATTTAATCCCTATGTTATTGTCTTCTATACTGGATACAGTGACTGATGTGATTCAAAGAATGAATAATTGATAATGTCATTTCTCACCAAAGTTATCGCATCATTTACATATTGAAAGGCATACACATGTAGATGACAACTGGAAAATTGGTCATAAAGAATTGCTATTGAACACCATATGGCTCGTCTTTTGTGTTTAAGATAAAATTTTGATTCATTTGTATTGTCCTTGTATGCTGTCATATTGAAGTTCAAGATGCAGGTAGTATAATGTAGGACTGAACTTTACTTTCACACTTACTTTTGTTCACAGTTGCTTGATAAGTGTTTAGTTTAGAAGTCTGAGCTAATAACTGTTTTAACTCCATTCTAGAGTTTCTTGTAGAAATTAAAGATGACGCAAATGATTTAATGTAAAGTCTATTCTTACATAACGATCAACATTCAATTTTGTACTTAATTTTTAATATGCATGAATTTATAATAATCATGATGGTCTTGTTGATGATGACAAACCAATGATTGTAAATAAATGTTTAACAAAATAGTACAGAGGTAATAATAATGTTGGTAGTTACAATGTTAATGTTGGTAGTGATGATAATATTGGTAATGATGATAATGATGTTGACAGTGATGATAATATGATAGTGATGATAATGTTGGTAGTGATGATAATGTTGATAATGATGATAATGTTTGTAGTGATGGTGATGTTGGTAATGTATAATAATTTTTATGGAGATAGAAATGATATAATTAAAAAAAAAACATGTTTTCCAGTGTTTTTTTCTCTTTAGGTGTTACTTGTTAATTTTTTTCCATGGACAGGCCATTTTATTTATCATTAATGAAAACTAATGTATGTTGGGTTGTACTATGTTTAGCCAGTAAAAAACATTCAAATGAACAACAAATTTGTTGAAGAAGTCAGAAACAAGTAAAAAGACATATCACTCAAATATTACATACCATTGAACTCTGTGGTATAGAAAAAGTTCTGCATCTACGGCTTTGTTAAAAACCACAGCACTCAGTTTTGTCCTACTAAATGACCGGTGACCTGACCAAATTGTGTTTTATGCATCTGTGGGATATGTTCATATGGCAGGAAAAATAAATATAGTTAAATCACAGTGTTATTTAAATATGGCTTAATAATGTAATATTTAATTTTTTGAATTTTCATATTTTTTAGTGCTTGAAAGTGTCTTGTATTCTGCGATTTTGATGCAAAAGCAAAAAGAAGTCCCATGTTATTCAGTTTTTCATGGAGATTCGCTGTATGAAAACCTGTTATAATGTAGTTCATTGCTAATGCATCTCATACAAAAATTGCTTGAAGTTCAGGCTATGAACATATTATGAATATTAATGTAATCAATATAATCAGTGGTTAACCCAGGTCAACACCATTTAGCAACATTTACCCAGCAATGAGACAATGATTTAAACTTATTGACATGTGAATGAATCCTAGTGCATATCCTGAAACCAAGTTTTTCATCGATATAATTGCCTATATCCAATTAGTTCCTACTTTGTGTCTGGTACTTTATAATGGAATGCAAGAATTTTCATAAGAAAATATTACGAGTGTACAAAAATACAATCAGCACTTACACTGTATCTCCTCTGTTCATTCAAAGCTAAGGAAGTCATTTTTCCTTATTACTGGCTCTTGATGCTAAATTTTAGTATGCATTTCATTAGTGCATTTTATTATGAGTGAGCTTTGTAGCCAGTGCCTACTTGATTGTACCTTGATTGCAGATTTTTTACTTTGTTAAGCATCTGCTTGATAGTAAGTTTCATCGCTAATTGCTTCTCTAGTTAATAATACTTAAATGATTAAGGTATTGTATCTATAATACACTTTTTTGACTTATCTGCTCAGTGCAGCTCGAAAATATTAATATTATAAAAATACTGGTAGTATTGCCCAATTATTGTTATTTCCTTGATGGTTACCTCAGATTGCTTTAATCTATTTTGCTACATGTTTTAAAAATTTTGTTAGAATTGTTGCCCTTGTTGAAATGTAGAAAGTATGAATTTCTGAAGATATTGCATGGTAACTTATATTTTTCTTTATCAAATTAGATTAATACTGTGTTTTTGCACCTTTTTACCATGACTTTACATTGAAATGGGTCTTTTTTTTCGTTAATTTTTTTAAAATTTACTTTTCCCATAGACGTCAATACAAATTTATTAAGTGACAATAGCTCAAAGGATTGTCATAATATTTGAAAATTCTCTTAGTTAATCATTTTCTATCATGGAAACCTGTAAAAGTTATAAATATTCCAAACATATGTCTGCCCCATATTGAGATGATAGTTTTTCACATTGTGGGTGTAAAACATTAACAAATTTTAGACTTATTTGATAATTCACTTTACCAAGACGACATGAAAACCTGAATACGTAACCCTAAAAAACTAGATCTGTCAAATATTTATAGGTTCAGAAGATACAACGAAACACGCAAACCCAATCTCTATCCAGAGTTGTTGTTGGTTATCCCTCACATACATCTCTGTCAACGTCTCAGCTTTTTATACAAGATTCTTGTAAAACAAGAAATAAAGCCACAAATGGTACAAAATTTACAGCTAATTTAGGCAATTTCTTTTGCGCAATACATTCGAGACAAAAGTTGTTTTAGTTTATAAGTAAAAATCAGAGAAATTATTTTATTTATCAAGCACACAATTTCCGGACAGAGAGCGTGTGTTTACTTTCAGTTTTAGGTCATAATTAAAGTTAAATCACTTAAATGGAAAAGAAATGCAGAAGTCGAAGGTAATCATGTAAAGCTACGACAATAAAATTTTTAATGCACATTTGGAGGAAACAAAGGTGTGATTTTGTGCCTCTGATGGAAACTAAAGGAGACTCGGACACATGTTTTTAAACTACTTTCTAGATGTTGACAGAGATGTACGTGATGGATAACGAATGACAACTCTTGTTTTGAGATTGATGCAAACCAACGTATAGGTTACAAGATACTTTGATACATTAAGTGGAAATACCTACTACTGGAAAGTGAGATAAATACATTCATTGCTTGTCACGACCATGGTCCAGTGGTTAGTGCACTGGACTTGTAACCTGCAGTTAAAATTTCGGTTGTGGCCGGTCTTACCTTTTTATGCAAATTTGACAAAAATGTTGATTTTTCCTCTGTATATATTTGTGGAGAAGTTGCCGGCTCCTTGTGGAGGGTTAAGTTAGTCCTGATTAGAATACAGTCAAGGAAAACTGATTCAGTGAACCAGCCTCTGTATATAACAGAAAAATTGTTGAAAAAAAGGCAGTGGGGAAAAATAATCATTGCCTCCTTTTTGATTGTAATATAGCAACACATGCCCTGTATTCAATTTATCAAATTACAATGGGACATTCATCCTCCACTACTGGTGCCATGTTATTGCGTGTGTGTTTACGCACAGGTGATAGACAAATGATTTGAACTGAACACAAAACACTTATCAGAAAACAGTAAGTTTCACTGAGATGCATTTGTAACAGTCTTGTCAGTGCAACAAGGTAACAAGGTTAGCATTTGAAAAAGCTAGAAAGTGACTTGCTTGTTGCTTGTCTCCCTTAGACAAAAGGGAGACAGGGTCAAGGACATTTTAACCCTTTCGCTGCCATAAGGACAGGTATACCCGTCCGCCCCAGTTTCAACATATTTGCCTACAGGATGGGTGTACCCATCATAGTTTATATGCACTTGTCACAGACCCCTCCATGAGGCCGAGAACAATGAACACCGTACATGGCCTCCCACCCCAGTTTTGGCGTACCTCTTCTTTTGGGAAACCCCACATAACACCACTACCCCCAACCAACCCCAGTAATCCTCCAGAAAGTCCTGACAAATGTGTGTGAACCATGCAATTAAATCCCTGGCAACAAAGGGTTAAGAAAGAAACTGTTTAGGATGAAAATTACTATGTGCCCATATCTGATCAAATAGGCTATAGATGGGACACATAAGTTACAAGCAATGGGTGGAGAGTTTATGGGATATTACATCATATTTTTTCCTTGTATCTAACAAAAATCTGATTAAGGAAAACAAACACAATTATGATTATGAAAACAACCTTAATCCAATCAGAAACTAGTCAATAATGATGCCTCTCACATCATTAATAAACAAAAAATAAAAACAAATTAAGAAACTTAAAATGAGATGGATGACCTTCAGAAGCTCTCGTAATATGTATGGAGAGTATCTAAATTGGAACACTTCAGGTGATAAAATCGCCCTGATTGATCACATTCTGTGCATAAATTTCTATGCAATCAAGAAGTCAGTATTTTGGTTTTAACCTGTTTTTTCACAATATAAATTCTCAGTCCTTTAAACTAATGTCTATACTTCAGATATACTACCAGTATATCTGACTTTTTACATACCCAGAAGGCTTAGGGTGTCATCATTAATTTGATGTATACATTTTAAAAACTGGTTGTCTAATAAGAACATAAAGCTGGGAATGTTAAATCAATTACTTTTTCTCAATTTCAGCCCTAGGGCCAATTCTTACACATTCCCATACAAAAGTGAGTCTGGCTTTTCTCAGTCCCTTAAACAATCCTGGGTTTCATTCAGGCCTCGGTCCAATAACATTCTGGATTTTATCCTTTTCTGTAGTTGGGTTCCAGATGTTTATGATTCTCCTGAAGGGAAAAATGTCCAAGCGCAGAACCAGTCTGATGTTTGTAAAAGTTGGATTCCATTTCACTGTTTTGTTGTTTTCTGTCCAGCGCAATTGGGTTGCCTTGTATTTTTGTGGATTTTTGTGCAAACCAAATAACAGAACAATTCACTGACTGTGTACAATAATACCTTGTTACACTGATCTGAAGATGTTCAATACTGCCATCGGACCTTACATTACTTAATCATAGCTTGTGGATAACCAACCTTGAATGTAGCTTCAACCTGCCACCATACTATCCTGTGATCTTCCATGATACGACTTTACCCTTTGGTCACTCCATCCTGTGAAATTCTTGGACATAACTTTAACTTGTGGTCACACCACCCTGTGACCATCTTGACTAAGACTTTGAACTGCTGTCACACCATCCTGTGACCTTCCCAAATATGATTTTAACCTGTGGTAACAACATTCTGTAACCTTTCTTAAACATGACTTTAACCTTAGTCACACCACCGTGTGACCTTCCATGACATGATTTTAGCACATGGTCAACTTATCCTGTGACCTTCATTAACATGACTAACCTGTCGTCACATCACCCTGTGACCTTCCATGACATTATTGCACTGTTGCTCTTGAATATAACCTTTATCAGATATGTAGTCGCATGATTGATATGTGAGTACATTTTGATCAGTCTGTGTTACTGACATTTCTACAGTGAAACCTTATTTGCGGCCAACGCCGAATACAGGCCACCCTGAGAATGAAGGCCATTCTTTGAAAAACCGTCACTGATTATTTAGAACAAACTGGCCTTCAAATAAAAACCATCTGTCAATGAAAGCCATATTTTGTCTTTCCCAAGGGTGGTAAGTTCGTTCACTGGTTTGACTGTACCTGTATTAAAGCCTGCAATTCAACTGTTTATGGGTTAGCATTGTTCTGTTTATTATTCTATGCTGATCAATATTTATTGATTGCTTTGAGTATTATTACTGTACATCAAAGTCAACTCTTTGTACTACATAATTAATGCCTTTACTTATGTTTGCTTATTGTTCCATTGAAGCAATGATCCCAATTAATTGTCAATTACCTGAATCAACTATCTGACTTTACTGTAAGAATTAGGTCCAATGTACAAGCATGTACCAAACAGCCTGCAATGTGTTGTGTTTTGTGAGAAAAACCCTGATAAGACCATTCTTAAAAAGATGTTGATTTTCAGTTTTGCGACCCAAACTGTTAACTGTGGGCGTGTTGGAAGGCAGACTTTTAACAGGGGGTAGATGGGTGGGGCATTATGCTTGTATATGCACTGAAATGAATAGGTGAATAAAGAAGTGAAAAAATGCCAAAACCAGAAAAAAGATGTTTAGTTTGATGGGTTATTGAATGAATTGGGTCATGTAACCGCAAACCAATAATTTTTTAGGATAGCCTGAAGTATTTATTTTGTATTCCATGCATATCACAGGTTTTTGTGCACACGTTTGATATTCATTGTTGATTGTAAGCTAATTTTGAGAACATTAGAGAACATGAACTACACCACAACTGTTGCCAAGTGGTAACATAGGACTTTGTTTTCATATATTTTCTTTGTTGAACTTCAATTTGATATCAGTTTATGTAAATTTTATGTTTTCGTGTCAAGAGTGCGGGTTGGTATGTTTTGAAGTTTCCTTACCTTTGATATGGTTTGAAATTTTTGTGTTGAAAACTCCTTGCTTTCCTACATAACTATACTGAAATTTATTCAATGCAGTTGCATTATATACCTATATATATATTAGTATGATTTTAGGTACAGGAAAACCTCGTTATCTCAAGGAGTCATCAGAACTGACAAAATGCTCAGCATAAATTGGGTGCTCATAATAATGTGGTATTTTTTTGTTTGTTAGTGGAAAAGCTGTGTATCCGGTGCATTCATGAGGCTGTTTACAGTTAAAGTACAAAATGCTTACATAAAATGTTAGTGATCAAACGATAATCGGATACTATCGATTGGCGGCGTGAAAAGGTCTGCCAGTTCCGATAATCGGTTGCAGTTTTTCTTAATCGATTATCGGTCTATCTCATTTAGGCGCCGTATCTAACTACTGATGCCTCAAACTGAACACGCATTCCAGGGAAATCACTCGCGTTGTTTAAAAAAAGATGGAGGATCGTCGATCGAGACAAAAAACAAATATTTGACCACCCCCAAGTCATTTGATGTTAATAGAACATGGTTAATGGTTCATATGGATAACACACTCCATTCACCATGCTTATATGTTACAATGCCAACTAGCATAAAGCGGAGGATGGCTAAGAACCAAAGGGTGCATAAATAGAATCAAACACTAGTGGTCTATTTATGTTACACTACTACACTAGAACCGATTATATAATTGGAAAATCGCATCGGATGTTACAACCGAATCAACCGAAATCAATTATGATTTTGAACTGATGTTGCAACACTATAAAATGTACTCTATGATGTCTGAATGTTTGCTGATTTTAGAAATATATGTTGATATTTTTGTGTTTTCAAATATACAAATATCAATTTTGAAAATCATGTTACTGTCAATTGGTTAAACATTACACAATGTGACAATTACTTTGTTGTACCACAATTGTACCATCTTGCAACAAACAATTCATATTTCATTGTCATGACTTGTGAAAAACAAAGTGCTCGATTAAGATTTCATTCTTTATTGTTAAACTTAATTACATGTAGGAAAGAAGGCGTTCATTGTCACATAAATATCATTGTATCAGGTGTGAATATTACACTGTATGGCACCCCTCAATATAAACAAGGTAATTAATGCTTAAAACCATGTTGAGGGACAAGAATTTGTGCTCAAGATATGGAGATAGCAAGATAATAGTGTTCATAATAGACATGAAAATTTATGCATATTATGAATGAAAACTGACAGGACTTTAAAAACTCATCTAGATAAGTCTGGCTCTGTGATATCAGATGCTTGAGATAAGTGTGGTGCTGTGATATTGCATGCTCAAGATAAGTCTGGTGCTGTGATATTGCATGCTCAAGATAAGTCTGGTGCTGTGATATCTAATGCTCAAGATAAGTGTGGTGCTGTGATATCTAATGCTCAAGATAAGTGTGGTGCTGTGATATCAGATGCTCGAGATAAATCGGTGCTGTGATATCTAATGCTCAAGATAAGTGTGGTGTTGTGATATCAGATGCTCGAGATAAGTCTGGTGCTGTGATATTAGATGCTCGAGATAAGTCTGGTGCTGTGATATCAGATGCTTGAGATAAGTCTGGTGCTGTGATATCAGGTGCTCAAGATAAGTCTGGTGCTGTGATATTGCTTGCTTGAGATATGTCTGGTGCTAGCTGTGATATCATATGCTCGAGATAAGTCTGGTGCTATGATATCGGATGCTTGTAATAATGAATCTTAACTGTATATGATGCTGCAACTGTACATGAGCTCTTAAAGCAAGACCACACATCTAGTGAAATAACTTTTTTAAATAACAAAATTTCATCACAGGACATAATTATTTTACTATGTTCAGGTTAGAAATGTTTCCTTTTTAAATTGACAACAGCTATTATTCTAATTTTGAAAGATTGAATGTTTCTGGTGGACTTGCTACTGTAATTAAAGGAAACTAAAGCTTTAGGTGAATATTTCCCGTTATAAACCAGATTAAAAAGTGACAAACAATTTGTAACGTCAGTGTGCCTTTACAGACAGTTACATTAAGGATAATTTTTTTCTGTTAGTCAGTCATTAACTTCTGGGAATTAAGTTGAAAGTAGTTTTTTGCTACCGACACTTCTGGTTAAATGGTTGAAAGACTATGAATAACTTATCGCTCTTAAAAAACTGAACATACAATCTACATTAAATCATGACTACCAGTGACAATAATGACGTATAATAGAATATACTGTAGATACTATCCTTCCTCTCGAACTTCTTCATTAAGTGTTTTTTTTTGAGAAATAATTTTAACAATGACGATAAAGGATATCTGTACAGTGTAACATCTGAATACTGAACACCCATGGGACCAGTAGAAATGTTCGTTTTTTCAGACGTTTATCGTTTTCAGAAGTTTTTGGTATATGAACCAGTGCAAATGTTTAATGTACTTGTTATCACTTCAAAGATTATCAGTTGCTTAGTACCATTTTGCTGTTGTATGTTAATAGAATAGTTTCATGAATTATATTAATCCTGTTCTTTAAGGACAATTTAATTCTTTAGATTTTTAGTGGTGTTTCTTTCATTTTCAGAATGATAATTTCGTAAAATACTATTTAGTGTCTAAGTTGTATAACTCTTACAGCATAAGACTTTGAAGTTTCGACAATGTGTAGATTTGTTTGACCACTGTGTGATCTATTGTAAACTGCTAAAGATTAACCAAATTTGTATCTAGTATATGCAAATGATTCAGCAATAAATTTAATACTAGTAATCTGCGAATATATTCAGAAGTTACGCTGTATTTTAATGCTTAAATTAGAAATATCAATTTATGGTAAAACTTTGTTATGGGCATCAATATCATGAACTGCCGACTTACCTCCAGGTGTTTTTAAAGTCACGTTTTGTTTTCAGTTATATATATATATATTATATTATAATTATATATATTAATATATATATTATGAACATCCTTATATCTAGAGAACAGAGTGATGATGGTCACTTTCCTTAGTTTTATCTGTCAATTACCATGACTATCTCAAGGGATTAATATTAGATAATGTTTGCATCTAATACATATATACATATATTTAAATGCCAAAGTGTTTTACTCATCATGACGTGGCATAATAAGATTTGCAATCGATTTTTGAGAGGACGTAGTCCAGTGGTTAGTGCGTTTGTACTTGAAACCCAGTAATCCAGGTTCGAATCCCGGTAGCGGCAGGTCATACCCTTCTATGAAAATTTGACAAAAATGTCGATTTTCCTCCATATGTGGAGAAGTTAACAACCCCTCGTGGAAGGGTAAGTTAGTACTGGTTAGTATACCGTCCAGGAAAACTGTTTAGGTGAACTGAAAAATTGTTGAAAAATGGTGTTAAACCCCAGTGACAATAAGTAACTTAAAAACGATTTTTGAGACCAAAGACTGATGTTTAAAACTGATTACAAGATTTTAATTACAAGATTTTAGAGAACTGAATTACAGATTTGAAAGGCCGCGGCCATGGTCCAGTGGTTAGTGGGCTGGACTTGTAACCCGGAGATCCGGGTTTGAATCCTGGTTGCAGAAGGTTATACCCTTCTACGAAAATTTGACAAAAATTTGAGAAACAGATACTAATTCAACTCAGATAAACCTATTCTTCACATGCTTCATGAGTACCACTTACTGCTAAAGTGTCACCGTCTGTCAGTAGAACATCTTTTAGGATATCTTGGACATCAAAGAGTTCATTATTATTACTGTGAGTTCTTACCTTAGCATTATTACCGTAAGTATGCACATTAATGCACATGGTAAACAGCTTTTTTTAACCAACAATCAAATACCTATGTTTATGAGCTCCCAGTTGATATTAAGCATTTGTCTATCCACAATGGCACCTCAAGACAATTAACTTTTACTACATTTAGCTTGGAGTGATGATTGTTTTGATAAGAACCACAAATATCTTTAACAGGAGTAGTGGCTATTATCCGTATAACCAAACTAGTGACCACAAAGTATACGGCTATTGTCCATAGAAATGCAATAATGATATCATGGGTTATGAACATTAATTTAAAGTCACAAAAATGTCATTTGAGAAAGGGCCACATTAACATGACCATTGAGTGATGACTGAAAACTAGTACTTACAGTAGGATGACTTGCTATTGACTTATCTATGAATGGACAATAGAAACAGGGCCTTTTTCCTTCTATAATAGAGGCTGTTATTCAGTGACTTCCCAATTTCAAAAAGCCTCCTTTTTCCCAATTTGGTAAAAGAATTAATACAATTACAATGCTGAAATTCCCAATATGTTGAAATATGATTCTCTCTATATCTTGAAAGTCTATCTACCCTTTTCCCAATTTGGCATAAAATCACATTTGAATTTCCCAAAATAAAAGGCTAAGGCCCCTTCCCAATGTTTGGAAAAAAAGGCCCTGGGAAGCGGGTTTTGAATCTGAACTCTGAATTAAATTAAGAATTTGTGTCATAGACTATGATGGCTAATCGCACACAACTTTTCTGTTGTAAGAGAAATGATGGCCATTAATTAATAACTTTTGGCTGATAACAAGACTTGTCTATTATTGAAACTTTTCTCATGGTAACTCAATGATGTCAATACGAAAGCTATGCTTGTACAATATGTAAGATCCTAGAACAAGGATGATCAACAGAATTGCCAAACAGTAGAAATAGATGAATACGCCAAAAATCTATTGGCCACAACTTGTGAGCATTTGATTTTACCATTGATTAGAATGTCAGATGTAATTCTGCTACAAAAACTGGAAAAAATGACAAACTGATGAAAATTTGATCCATTTCTGGATTACAGCAATCAAATCTGGTGCTTAGAATTTTGATGAACTGTTAATGACCAACACCGACATAGATATACTGATATAAAACAAAAAACTTGATAAATTCATTGAATCTGTATTACAATTGCTGCATTTGTGTTGTTTGGTAATGTCAGGAGATTCTATTGGTGATAATATTTGTGAATACATAGTCTGAGCTAAACATCTCAGGGGGCTGAGATTTTAGAAACCCTGCTATATGTTTATCTATTTCATCGATTTTCTACATCAATACTGCTTTGAAAGACAATTGATGTTCATTGGAAGAATCTGATTGAGAAAATTATGTTTAATAATGGATTTCATGCGTAATACAACAAAAAAGATTTTTAATTAATTAAAGTCGTTGTGTAGCTATAAATTTAATGGATATTACAGCCATTGTTGTAAACAAGCTATGTGCGAAGTTGTAAACAAGTCAGACGGACACCTGTGTATCTTAGAGCTAGAATTTTAACTGAATTATCCTCAGAATTAGTGGATCTTGCATGGCTTTCTTTAATTGGAACTGTCAGTGGCACTTTTATGCGTTAAATATATAGCTGTCTGTCTCAGTAATGGATGGCTCTGTGCTTTACCGAGCAGCATTGCCCTTTGATTACAGGCCAGTTGCCGAGAAATATAATTAATCTGTTTCCAATGGATGAAAAATGTCAAATCAGAAGATTAGAAATGTAATGTTTGTGTGCTTCACACATTTCTTTCTTCATTGATTTCAGCAGAATATGATGCAACCTACTAATGTCAGTGATGTCTAATGTTAGGATGTAAATCGTGCTCTGCGAGATGTTTTCTCTAAGCTTTGTTGCTACAAATTTGTGACAGTGATTGGGACACAGTCATTGATTATATGCGCATTACTTGATTAAATGAGATTATATTATCATTAGCCATTGTGAACTGGACGGTATAATCAATGTGTCTGTTCAACTTCATAACCATAGAATCACCATTCAATATATTGGTAACAAATACAATAGTGTTAAAGCTGGTGTAATAATACTCTATTATATGTATCATTATTCCTTAATAATGAGTTCAAATTTTTGAATAGGAAATTATTCATTTTTTTTGTTTGTTTTCATGTGACTTATTGTCACTGGGGCTTAATGCTGTTTTTCAACAATTTTTCAGTTATATACGGTGACCAGTTCACCTAACCACTTTTTCTTGACTGTGTACTAACCAGTACCAACTTACCCTTCCACAAGGAGCCAGTGACTTCTCCACATATGGAGGAAAATTGATTTTGCCAAATTTTCATGAAAGGGTATGACCTGCCGCGACTGGGATTCGAACCCGGATCTCCGAGTCCAGCACGCTAACCACTGGACCATGGCCGCGGCCTGAAATTATTTGTACTTGTTATCAATGCTTGTTAGCATATCTAACTGATGTTACTAGGTGTGCTACATGGATCAATTTATTCAGGACTGATGATCAAGTGGGCCAAGCTTTGGTTTGGCATATGTTTCTCTATGACTATTTGAATGCAGATATTGAATCCGAAGTTATCTGTTCCAAATTCTCTGATTAAAATAGTTAGCCATATCTTTTTGGTGTATCCATTGAATAATATCACTGGAAATACAGGGATTTAATTTGACATGTCTCGGTTATCTTGAGATGAAAGTAAACTTAAAAACAAAATGGGGGATATAAAATTGACAGGCAGCTGGATGTTGAGAAGTGTTGACTGTTAATACACTGTAGGCCCATACTTGTGCAGCATTATCAACATTATACTGCGACACGTTTTTAATGAGAAAATATGAAATATATTGTCACAAAAAAGACATAAACCAGTCATTTCTTATAAAAACATGTAATTATATTGGAATGATATTGCACTGAAACAATTACATTAATTTCTATCATCTAACAACTTCACCTGTCACAGGCAATATAAAATTTGTATACAAATCCCAGAAGCACTTTGTTGGGTTGATGATAAAACCCAGTTGCTGTTAAATTCCAGTTATTAATGTACTCTTAGATTTATTTTTAGCTGAATTGTTGCATAAAAACTATATCCTTGACATATTCGTTTTGTGTATGTTACACAAAGTGTATTTGTAAGAGAAGGATAAATGTTATTGTACCCAATCGTATACGATCTTGCTTTTATTACATATCCCGGCAACATTTGATAATTCCCTAATTGTCTTGGAAGAAATTTAATTTCTTAAGTTTTGCTTTTCCTGTCTGAAAAAACTGTCTGTAGTACATTGCTTTGAATAATGATATTGGTGGGTAACTCTAAGAACTTGAGATTTATATGATGAAAATGTCATGAAAAGCAGACAAGGTAAGCCCCCCTTTGCATTGCATATCTGAATTCAAGTATGATAATTCATATTCATAACTGCAAGACTGACATTTTATAGTGGTTGTCTCATCAACTTTTCCCAGTTGCATTTGTATAATAAATATAAATAGATTTGTACCTTGTGAATTTAAGGTTTTAATGACCTTGACATATTTTAATTGTTGTGTGATCACCTTTATCTGACTCTGTTTTGTATTGATAACAAATGTATCTGTATTACAGATTCTGGGTCACCTGGTTCTTGAATTGAGTCACTTTGTCCCTATGACCTTGACCTTGATTTGTTCCCATATTCTCTTTAACCTTGACCTTGAATTGAACCACTTGGTCTCTGTGGCCTTGACCTTGAATTGAACCACTTGGTCTCTATGAGAACTCAATGACTGTGAGCATACCATTAAAGGTAATGGTACTCAGTTTTAAACATATTTGGAAAGTGATTGCTGGCTGACTAGTAAACATTATCCATGATTGACTGCAAGCCAACCAATGTATTTATATTTATTGTATGTAATTATTTGATGTGTTGCCAATTATGTTTATATTCGTGTACAGTTGGCGGTTCTTGGCTGGTGTTTAATAGTATTATTTCCATTTCAATACCTTAACAGTTGCCAAACTTCATAAATCCATTTCCTTGTTATAATTTTTTGTGATCAATTCTATAGATATTCCATTGATCTTCTTGGTTGTCAGTGTATATAGATATGCTGTGTAAGACGTCTGCTTTAAGAAAAAAAATGTCTGCCCATTTAATGCATCACATCATAATTCATGATGTAATTATTATGTTGATTGTTAGTCGCTATATGTGTACAATTCGAATACACAGCATACAGACATATGTATGCATATGCAGTGTACTCAGTTTTGTTTGTTTCTTTATTGCTTATTATTTTGTGAGATACTGTATATTCCCTAATAAAAGCCCCCAGGGGCGTTACATTTTTGAAAATATGTTTGTGTCATTCCTTGGATTTAAAAAGTCTACTTTCTACTAATCTCTATTGTTCATCTCGGATTAAAATAGCCTATCATGGTTAGTCACTTTTTTTCTCTTGTCCAAAAAGGGGGGTGTTTATTAGGGGAGGGGCGTTTATAAGGGAATATTTGGTATTAAATATTGATATGTGTATTAATAAACTAATTATTGTACAGTGAACATGTTTTCAGATATGTATAGCTGAAGGAAAGAAACATTCAGCTGCCTGTGTTCATTTTATTGTCATAATACACTTGTAGACTGCGATTATCACACAGAAAATGTTGACACCCTATTTTATCCTCTATAAACTGATGTAATACTGATCCGATCTTGTTAGATACTATCCTATTTAAAGAAGAGAAAGTGTTGAATGAATTATCCCCCCTTTTCTTTGTGGGATTGTGACCATGGTGAAGGTCTTTTTGTCTTTTTCACTGGGTTTAACACCATTTTTCAACAATTTTGCTGTTATGGTGGCAGGTTCACCTAACCAGTTTTTCTTGGACTGTATACTAACCAGTTCTAACTTAACAGGAGGGAATGAATTGTCTGCTCCATAATAAATAAAGTTCTGTTGATATTCAGCACTAAACCTAATGGTAAGAAACAAATACTTTGTAAACAGTAATTTGAAATGATAGATTCCAATGTTTAAACCTCATATTACGGTACTATTCCTCTGAAGATTATGGCAAGATTTTCCAAAGATATCACTTAGGAGCCAGACAGTATAACTGTTGTTTTATACCTATCAATCATGTCTGTTTTGACTTTCATTCATTAAGGTAAAAACTGTCTATACAAGCTGGTGAATTCAATCTGGGTATCTTAATATTCTATGCTGGTTGGAGGGTTCACCTGGTATCGTATGTATTTTACTGGTTTACTGGTTCATCATGGTATTGCTGTACAGTCGAACATGTGTTTGCAGCCACCTCTGAATGAAGACCACACTGTGAATAAGAGCTATTCTTTGAAAAACTGTCATTTATTATTGCGAACAAACTGACCTCTGAATAACGACAATCTGTCAATTAAGGCCACATTTTGTCTTTTCCAAGGGTGGTCTTTGTTCACAGGTTTGACTGTATTCTTTGCTGGTTTACAGGTTCACATGGTAACACAGTATTATATTGGGGTTGAACCGTTCACCTGGGATCACCATATTGTATGCAGGTTGGGGGTTCCCCTGGTGTCACTGTATTTGTTAAAAGGATGTACCCACAAGACGGGTTAATGCATGTTCCCAATTGAAATGATAGAATACACAAAAAACCAATGGCTTCTCTCTGTTACTGATACTTCTGTTGTGTCATCATTATCACAAAGTTGGCACACCACTGGTTGAACAGAATTGGCAACTACTGTCAGCAGACACATCAAGTAAATGTTCTTCATAATTTGAGTTGATTGTACATGCTCCAAATCTTTACATTGTGTTTGTGATAGATAAAGTTAGGAAATGTACTATACTAGCTGAATCTATTATACTACCGTACTTTATAATCGGTATATATTTGCAGCATTTGACAAAACATAGAAATCTTGTATGATTTAAGAATATAAAATAATGGATTGTATGATAATTAACTCATTTATATGACTGTACATTATATTACAGTGTTCAGTTAAGATATCAATTATATGTATGGGGGTGAAATTACGGATACGAAGAGAATAAGTGTCAATTCTCACAATTTGTAAGTCAAAATTGTGTTTGCAACCACCTCCAATTAAAGGCCACCCTGTGAATAAAGGCCATTTTTAAAAAGCTGTCATTGATTATTTAAAGTTAACTGACCTCCAAACAAAGACCGTCAGGAAATAAAAGCCACAATTTGTCCAAGGGTGGCCTTTGTTTACAGGTTTGACTGGTAGTTAGTGTGCTGGACTTGTAACCCAGAGATCTGGTTTCAAATCTCAGTTGTGGCAGGTATGAAAATTTGACAGAAATATTGATTTCCCTTCATATGTGGAGAAGTTGTTGGCTCCTTGTGGAAGGGTAAGTTAGTACTGGTTAGTATACAGTCCAGGATAACTGATTAGGTGAACTGGTTGCCATCTATAACCGAAAAATTGTTAAAAAATGGCATTAAACCCCAGTGACAATAGGTCACATAAAAACAAAACAAACAGGTTTGACTGTACATTCATTGTCATCTTAATTTTGTCAATTTAAATGGAAAATATTTGAACCCCCCCCCCAAAAAAAAAAGAATTTTTGGAGCTTCAAGATTTAAGTCAATTCAGCTTTTAAACCTTAAACTCTAAATCTCCAAAGAGGAATTTCAAGTTTGTGTTTAAAATCTCAGTGCTTGTACATTTTTCATCTTAACCTATAATGGAAAGTATAATTTGTAAAAGCGGTTATTATGTGAGATTGTGGGCTCAATAATTGCATAATTGAACTTAAATTATACCTCTCCCCTGAATATATAGATTTGTGCAGAGAATTCTACAGAATTCTGTTTTTCTTTTAATTTTCTCCATTTTTTTTATAGTTTCCTTTGTGTTAGAATTAAGTCATTGCTATTTAGTTCATTTGTCTTTACTAAAATGTGCAGAGAAGAATATCAGCATAGAAAATTTACAACAGTAGAACCTCGATATTGAAACCACCTTCAGGATCCAAAAAGTTAGTCATAAAAATGGGGTGATCTCATTGTCAAGTTTAATTGATTATGGAGTTTTTGAAAGCTGGTCCGAAATTATGTGTTTTTTTCATAACAAGATGGTTGTGATATTGAAGTAGACACTCTTTGAGGTTTTACAGTATTCATAAACTTTTTATGAATTGAATTTAATTCTAATTGCTCTTTAACTAACTTGCCCAAACAACATTAGGTTGGTAGGTTGGCGGAACATTTCACACGAAAACAAAAATATTGGCTAGAAAACATTGACTGATACTCAAAAAAAGGTCAGGGGTCAGCAGAATAAAATAGGGTCAGTGGGGTTAGTGGAAATCAGGAACTTTTTTTATCCTGTAAGTGTAAATGGTTTTTGAATTCATCTTGCATCTGTTGCATTATTAATTCTTTTAAGAAATTTAGAATAAATTAACTCATTAAAATGTAATATCAATGTTGTCGAAGAAATATTCAAATATTTTCACATATTTCCTGAGTTTAGTCGAGAGTAAGAAGATATCACAATGGGTGTACAAAGCTATCTTATCAGCATTTGATTGTTGCAGATGGTATATCATTACCTTTGTACATAAGTATAACCAAGACCTGCAGTGTTTACTGATGGCGTAATAATGATTGTGTTATTTCGCGCTGAATCCTTCACGGAATTATCAAATCATCAATCTTTTGGAATACGAAAATGCTCATATTTGTGATCTGATTCTGTTGGGAATTGTTTATGAAATGTAAAAAATGATCAAATACAGTGGAGTATTAAAGTAAAATTATGATTACGAAAATCTATTTGGTTCTGTGCTAGTGCCAAAAATATATCTAGTTGAAGATATGTTCACAGCGAACTGTAAGACATATAATTGAGATAAATTCTTTGTAATTTCTCAAATGTGTCCCCATGGAATATATAGAGGAATAAAACATCCAATATTTAAATTTTGAAGATGTCGTAACGTATAATTATTATTTAAATTTTGTCTGCGAATGTAGGATGAATGCTAACCTGGAAGATTGGAGCTTGATATTGTAAAATATCGCCTGTATAAGTAGTGCCAAATTATGTTATTCGCTGCAGTAAATACTTCTTGCACTTGGATTTCTCAGAATGAATCAGACAGTTTTGAATAGTCTTGGATTTCTTACAAAGTCTTTTAATGAACAACAATTCACTACAGAGTAAAAGAACTTAAGTTTACATTTATTGTACAATTGCTAACCTGTTAACAATGTTTAAATAATGCTTTTAAAATATCTGTTGATATAGTCCATTAAAATCTCACCTGTTGTCACTAATTAATTTATGACTTAGTATTTCTGTCTTCATCAAAAGATTGATTCATGATTACATGACATAAATAATTAAATATTAATATTTTTAAAATGAACATAAATATTTCCTTCTAAATATTAGTGAATTGAGCTGTACAGGTTAGATTGTACATCATAAAACAACAAATAATTTCTAGTCCTAAGGCTGTCCCTAAAAATGTTAGTGTGCAACCCAAAAATTTATTTTTGGATGGGTAGGTAGGCAGTCATTTTTTTAAAATAATTTTTATTTATTTTTTGCGAACATTATATGCTTGTACTGGAAACAAAAATCTTGATTAAAAAAACAAAAACATTTTTTTGGTCCAAATCGCTTAAAAATATATTTAGGTCTGGAATTTTTATTGATTTGGTTACAGAACTGCTATTTTTAACCATTTTTTTTAGTATGGCCTAATTGAGACAGTTATGAAATATGACAGTACATCCATAAAAAAATGTATTTAATAAGATTTTTAATAAGTGGTTATTTATCATACTATTCACTGGGATGTCCTTAACCCCAACATGATCTATTCTGCCTTCAACTGTGTTTTGATACTGAAAGCACAATTTAATCTATCAAAGCATATTTCTGAAGTGATGGAATTAGTCTCTTGGGAAGTTCATTTTTTTTTTGGATTTTTTCACTGAATAATGATTGATTTGATTTTTTTTCTTCAAAACCAATCAATAATCACATAAGTATTTCCTTGTTATGTATATGTCTCCTCATCATTTGTGATCAGTCACAGACTTACAAAAGAGGGTTTCATAGCATTACATTCACACAGCATGGAGAAATATTTTTTAGTGGCATTAAAACGTTATCTTGTTCAATGTTTTACCTAAATGATGAGTTTGCTTTACATGTTGGGTAGAATCATCATTTTGTTGTGAAGCAAAAGATTTCCCCCCCAAAGTGATGAGAAATCTTAGTAGCGGCTATTTGTATTTTTTAAACTGGCTAGATACATTTATCAAAATTCAAACCCTAATTGTGGATTCCCAATCTCAGTTGATAATCAGATTTTTATTATATTTTGACAATTCAAGGCTGTTGGAGAGATGGTAAGTAGAAAGAAATTCCAGAAATCTTAGGCACCTTGTTATGCTATTCTCATATAATAACAAAGTTGCACACAAAAAATATGCAACATCTGAATTTTCCCTGTGGGAACAAAAATGCTTATTAACGTATGTTATTAATTCTGCTATAGATTTCACCTGGATACATGTTTTGTGATTTTCATTTTTTGCTCTTACGCTCTTATGACAGTTGGTGAATTTTTCTCCGAGAAATTACCTAGCAGTGATTTATTGCTGAGATGTCTTTATGTTACTATAAATACTTTGCAGCTACAAACATTTCATGTCTTAGTTTATCATGGAGAATTAGGTGACAAGAATGTATCAGTACAAGTCTATGTTTAGTTTAGTACCGGTCCATGTGTATTTAAGTACCAGTCTATGTTTAAGTCTATGTTTAGTTTAGTACCAATCTATGCTTTGATTAAATACCAGCCTATGTTTAGTTTAGATTAATACTGGTCTACTAGTATGTTTAGTGTGGTACCAGTCTATGTTTTGATTAATACCAGTATATGTTTAGTTTAGATTAGTACCAGTCTATGTTTAGTGTGGTACTAGTCTATGTTTAATTTAGATTAATACCAGTACATGTTTAGTTTAGATTAGTACCAGCCTATGTTTAGTACAGATTAGTACCAGCCTATGCTTAGTATAGATTATTACCAGCATATATTTAGTTTAGATTAGTACCAGTCTATGTTTAATTCAGATTAGTACCAGATTATGCTTAGTATTGATTTGTACCAGTCTATGTTTAATTTAGATTAGTACCAGCCTATGTTTAGTATAGATTAGTACCAGTCAATGTTCAGTGTGGTACCAGCCTATGTTTAGTATAGATTAGTACCAGTCTATGTTCAGTGTGGTACCAGTCTATGTTTATTTTAGATTAGTACCAGCCTATGTTTAGTTTAGATTAGTACCAGCCTATGTTTAGTCTAGATTAGTACAAGCCTATGTTTAGTATAGATAAATACCAGTCTATGTTTAGTGTGGTACCAGCCTATGTTTAGTTTAGATTAGTACTTATATATGTTTAGTGTGGTACCAGTCTATGTTTAGTTTAGATTAGTACCAGTCTATGTTTAGTTTAGATTAGTACCAGCCTATGTTTAGTATAGATTAATACCAGTCTATGTTTTGTGGTACCAGTCTATGTTTTAATTAATACCAGCCTATGTTTAGTTTAGATTAATACCAGTCTATGTTTTGTTCAGATTACTACCAGCCTATGTTTAGCTTAGATTAGTACCAGCCTATGTTTTGTGTGGTACCAGTTTCTATGTTCACTTTAGTTTAGTACTAGTCTGTGTTTTGATGCCACTCCTTACTTTCTGCAGTATAATATTCTTCCTCGTAAATTGTTGATATGTACCCATTCGAATCAAATAACCACAGAAATAAAGAACAAAAATGTCTCAAGAGTCTTATCACCAGCTATGAGTGAATTTATTGCACAAAATACAAAGATTTTGTTATCTGTTGCCATATTGTACCACCTCATAACATTATTCACCCAATAGATTTACACAAAAATCATTTTTCATTCAATTAATGATCCTGAGACTGAGATTTTAGCACAAATGTTGCATGTCAAAGACTACTTACCAAAAGCTGTATATTTGTTTGTCAAGCTTTGCACCAATGTCTGAATATTGATTATAAAGTTCATTGAATTTTGTTGGCTACCCGACACTTACACTTTGTTTCACACTAGTTAAATACATTTAGTGACTGATTTAGTCCAATGTTTGAGAAATACAAAACTGAAATACATGTAAGTTGATGAAATAAAATAAAGTGCTTGTTTATAACATTATTAATTTGTCGATATTTGTTAATGAAAATGTATTGTGTAAGGATTGATTTATATCTTACCGTGACATTATGTTCCATTTGTAAACATTCATTGTAAATTAACTGTCACTTTTGTTGTGTAATTTTCATTAATAGCTTAAAATGCCTCATAAGTTTGTAAGTCAAGACTTTAGGTATCGTTCTGTTTCAATTATTGAGACATGTTTGTATTAAGTAACACATAATTTATCAATTCCCTGAACTGTATTCAGTATTTTTGTGATTTCCTCCTTTGCCAGAGTTATTCATTAAGATACAGTCTGCTTTCTGATAATTATCTGATGATTTTTTATACTGTTTCTACCCTATGATGTTTGGACTCGTAAAATTACTGTTATGAAAGTAACCCTCAGGTTTTATTGAGTATCTGATGGCAAATAAAATAACTTCAAATGTTAATTGGCTTCTTGAGTAGGTAAGGTTAAAAAGGCTTAATCAAATAAGTAGCCTGAGTTTTTTCTGATTGTGTTGCTTATTGGTTTAGTTGTTTGCACCAATAACCTGGGTAATTTGGTGACTTTGCCATCTTTGCTCCAATGGTGTCATAAGACCCTAGGATAGAACCATTGACCTTCCATAAGCTAGCTGAAGAGCTTCCTCAAATATGAAATATGTCTGGTTCATGGTTGAGATTTGAACTCTCAGTGGTGAGGGCCAGTGGTTACTTGTGAGAGAGACCGTAATCGCTTGACCATGGTGCCCCCCCCCTATTGTTTATCATATGATTTGCTAGGTAACATTTACTTAATATGTTTGATTTGAAATAAATGTTTGATTGTCAGCAGCTAGTTCCTAGAATATAAAGCAAATCTGGTTTACTGCATCCTGAAACAGTTAACCTGGTTTTGATGTTAAATGCAATGTCAGAATTGAAAGATTCATACAACAGAAATATCTAAAATTGTTGATCAGCAGTTATAAAAACATGGTTATTATTTAGTAAAGATTATCAACTTATGTTTCTTGCTCATTAATTTGTATAAGAGGATTTCTAGTTGAACAGATGTGTCACTAAATGAAGTTTACTCATCGATTAAAAAACAGCACTGTGCAATTTGTTTGCTGATTGATAACAAACACAGTCAACTTGATTAAAAGATTATCTAGAACCGAATCAGACATTAAATGAAATTGTCTCTGTCTGGCTTGGTTGTGTTTTATCATTTTAATGTTTCATCTTGAAAATGTTCCTGCTTAGGGCAGTAAGTAGGCACTAGGATTACTGACCTAGGGTTCTGTAAGTTTGAACCTTAGGTGTGCCAATTTTTGTTGAAGTCATCAAGTCTAAACCCAGTCTTTTTCTATCGCTGTTCATTTGATGGGAGTAGATGACCATTTCTTGAGAAGAATGAGGTTAGAACTGGTACAGAATCCAGGAAAACCATTCAAGTTATCCTCCCATGATACATGAACTGACCACAGTACTGAAATAGATAAATCCCTTTAAAAACAATACAAACAAACATTCTTAATTCATTTGATTCTAAGAATGAATTATTCACAATTTGATATTGCAAGGTAATCCTCGACCATTGGATCATATGAGTTATAAACGTGGTAGCCACATTTAGTGAGATTCAAAATTGTTTGAATTAAAAAATATATCATTTTTAATGAAATTATTCCCGAACTAAGTTTGTTATGCTAGAAAGACATTGTCTATGTTTATGGTTACTTAACCAAATGAAATATGGTAAATTGGTATAACACATCCCCAAATCTTTGTTCTTTGGACTTTAATGTTAGAAGCTATGGTGTCAGCACCAAAATAATTTGATTGGTCGGATAACCATAAACACATTTTTTTTCTGACTTCATCAAAATGTATCTTCATCAAAATGTGTCACTGTGATATATGATCTGTTATTCTTCCTAATGTTTTAATGATGGAAGAGACAAAATTCCAATAATCTGGTGACAATTTAAAATGGAGGATACATTAGCTTGTGTAATGGATGAGATTTTGGTTCTTACGACAATATGCTTACATTTATTGAGTTTTATCTTAGTCCCAATATACTTGATTTTCTCAAAATATAGACAAGGAAATGGGAAATAAATAATGTACTGCAGAATCTACAAAAATCTTAAGTATTCTGAACATTAATATAAGATTTTTTTATGTGCTATATGATATATACCCTATATCAAATTTTCTGTATGAAATTAATGGCAAATATCATCTTCTAGTAAATTTGTCCTGTGAAGTTGGCTAAGAATGAAGCAATGGATTTGTGAAGACCTCATATGATACACGATTAAGATGAGAAACTTTGATAACGCAAGGAAAAATACCTATGTTAAGAAATATGACTGTATTACAATCAGAAAACAGTTCAGTCAAAGCTGTATTGAGATACGCTGTGGAAATGTGGAACATTACTGCAACTATCTTAACATTGACAGCAATAAACCACCTCGAGCATTCAGTTCCAAAGGAGGTACTCAGAGCCTTCAGGATATTGTCGTTGGTCATGGAATAGAACCATACAGAGCGGATCATGGTATAATATCATTGAAGGTGATTGGGCAGCATATGTATGCATTTATTGATCGCTATTTGTTTGATAATGTGAACTCATGCTTAAATCTTCAATCTTCCGCAGAAAAAGAAGAAAAAGCGATCGCTGCGATCAAGAAAGAACCGATACAAGCTGACCAGTTTTTGCAGAAATTGAGACAGAAAAAACTTGACAAGTACCTGACGTTTGAAGTGCGGGTAAGTGGCTTTAAACTGCTTAAATAAATATTTTTCACTCTGAAGCGTATTCTAAGTTATCTTTATGGCATAAACTCTCTATATGCTACATCGTGCCCTTCAAGTTGCGTAATATTGTAATATTGTAGAATTAATTAATTGAAGTCTGATTGGACTGTTAGTATCTGTAGGTTCCTGGTAGAAATGACAGAAATAGTGATAGATGAGTTGTAGGCACAGGTATGATTGTACCTAATGCCCTTGATTCCATAGTTCTGCAGTATGGTGTTTTATCACATTGAAATAAATAAAGACTTCGTTCAATAAGGCCTAAAAAAATAAAAGGTTAGTTTCTGGTTACATGCCCAAAGAAATATGGGTTGGTAGGTAGGGATTTTTTTTCATATTTCGGCAACACTGTATGGAAATATGTGCGCCATAATATTAATGAGTTGTGAAAATAACAATATTGCACTATGATTCGGATGCAGTAAAAGCTTATGTGTCGGCAGGTAAAATATTGGGTCAGTTGGGTAACCCGAAACAAACCTCTTTTTTTAGGCCTAACTTAGTACCATGTCGTATAAAGCATGATATCTCATGAGTTTAGTTTGATTTATAACATTTCCCAGTACTGATATTATTGTTGTCATTCCTCATAGCTTTTTCATTTGTAATAATATAATCAAGTGTCATCATATAGTAGGATAGGGTAACATATTGGTACAAACATGCCTGTTTATCTCGGTTAGTATAGTGTAGGAGCGGGTTTGATACCTAGACAATGCATTTATCTGTAATATATGACTACTGTTATTACATTCAAGGTCATTTTCTCCCTGCTTTAGCATGCACACCATGTGGGGAAGTAGGTTGTTGTTTATAGAACATGGGGAAACAAATTAATGGTGGTGGATGAACTTGGAGCATTGGCTGAGTCAACAGCCCGCTGTAAAAAACTGAAATAATGTTGATAAAATGTGTACAACTGTAGAAGTACTCTTTCTCACTGGAGTTTAACATTGTACCGACAGCAAGGGTCACCTGGTAGAACTGCCAACCTTCCATAAGCTAGCTGGACAGCTTCCACACATGTGAAATTTGGTCCCAGTTTGGACTCAAACTCACAGCAGTGAGGGACTAGTGATTACAAGTCAGAGATTATAATCCCTTGACCATGGATGCTCCTATATAATTACCAGATGGTGTAGAAAAATGAAGTTTAGTCCCTGTCATAAATTAAGTTATAATTATATCCTTCATGCTACCAAAATTTCTCAAATATTCATAAAGTGACACTAAGAATGCTTGTCACAGCAGGGCTTCCTTTATTGCGTAATTTCAGACTTGAACATTTTCATACTTATATATGGGGAGCATCTGATATCTTAATATGTATATTTGTTCCTAAATGCAAGAGATTAAAGCATTTTAAATCTCTGGCCCCTGATGAGTACCATGTAGGTTTGCATGTCAAATGTACATCAAACAATGTCCATTTTATGGTGTCTCCCTGTATTAAGACATTTTTTATGCCAAATTTTCTTCATTTTAATTCTTGGAAAATTTTTGTCCAATGTTGAAAATTGTCATTCATAAAAGGAATGTCCTATGTTGAACTTCCATCATATTCATAACCTAAATTTATGTTTCACATAATCTGAAATTCTCTCTTGTTCATTACATGGTTGTAAAAGAAAAATTCTCACATGAATGAGAAGCCTTGTCTTGAAAACAAAATGAGATTTTCTATTCAAAATGTTCTGTCTTGTTTGTCTCATGGGAACGATTACAGTTTCCTTCATTTTCGTAATTTTATGTATGATTGTCTGTAAACAGGTTTTCAGTAACTTCGATGATAAATGTAGACTGTCTCTAATATTTCATTCTGGTGGCAAGATATTGACAATATGGACACTGCTTCCTCTTTATTAAAGATTAATTACTGATCTTCAGGGTAAAACATGTTTTAAGCTTAATTGTGTCTGAAAATACTGTTTAATATTTCAGAATAAATGTAAGTAAGTGAACATAGATTGACTAAAAGTTTCTATGGACATAAAATACTCTTGTAGGAAAAGTTGCAGGGCCTTAAAACAGTGTAGCTTTGAATATTTAGTTTGCTGAAGGGTACATTTCAGTAATAATGGCCCAATAGTGCATCAATGTTGTAATGCCACTTTTTAGTTCACCTGTGCACATAGTGATCAGTGAGCTATAGTGATCAGTTTGTCTCTGACATCTATGGTGCACACCTGGGGGTTGTTAACACTCCAGAGGTCACACTTTTGATTGAATCTTCATCAAGCTTGGTCAGAATGTTTTGCTCAATGATATCTTGGACAAGTCCGAACATGTGTCATCTTGGGTCAAAAATTAGGTCAACAGGTCAAATCACTTGAAAGCCTTAGTAACATTAAGAGGTCACAGTTTTTATTGATCATTTATTTATTCATCAAACTTTGTCAGAATGTTTCTCTTAATAATATCTTGGACAAATTCGAATTTGGGTCATCTATGGTCAAAACTAGGTCACCAGGTCAAATCACTGGAAAACTTTGTTCACACTCTAGCGATCACCTTGTCAGAATGTTTGTCTTAATGATATATTGAATAAGTTTGAACAGGGGTCATTTTGGGTCATCAGGTCAAATCAGTTGCAATCTTTACTCGGCTGAGCGAAAAATGGCCATCATGGCCCTCTTGTTTTAATATGTATTTAGTGCTAAAAAAAACATCAGGAATCTAGAACCGTTTTATGTGGAAAACCTCTAGTCTGAACATTTTGGTCTGTCTGAGCAAGTTTTTTCTGTAATTGGTTCAACACAGATGATTACTGTATAGTTTAAAATTGAGTTTGGGACTACTTCTAAATCTACTACGATATACACAAAAAAATCGTGGACGGCAAATTTGAAAAAAGTGAGTTTTTTTATTAGTAAAACAAAGGAAAAAATGTGAGACTTTATTTTTATTTCAATATACGCGGTAATTGATTAAAGCAAGTTTGATATTATGTGTTTCTTCTGTATGTTTTAATTGGTGCTCATTATAAAATACATGATAGTGCTGTTTCTAAGGATACTTGTTGTGCACCTTGTGGCATTGCTTGGCTTTATCTGTCAAGATTTAAATATATAGGGTCCTTAAGAAATTATTTTGAATCCTTTCAATTTAACAGAAGTACTAGTGTTGCCACTATTACTACTCATCTAGCTTCTTTTTCTTCTGTACAAAGTTGCTACTCTCTCTAATGAAATGCTGCATCAGTAAGTATGCTGTGGTCCCATTAAATAGCATCTTGCTATTCCTCATCTCACTTGAGTATCAGTTTAACAACATTGGATATGCCAGAAGCTTTTTGCTGGAATTAGATGTATATTGGCTTATGTAAACACACTTTGACAGGTATTCTTATCTCCAAACACAGTGTCAACATTTTCCAGGTAAAGAATAATCACTGATCCTTGATTTTTCTCTGATTAAAGCTCTGGATGTCTCAGATCACTGGTTTCTTGAAAGTATGTGTTCAAAAATACTTTCTCATTTATTCAAGGTCTTTTCTATTTTCTCTTGGGTTTCTCTGGGGTTTTACAATGAACCAACAGCCTTCGTCGTTTGGCAATTTTTCATGCTTCAACAGTGGAAGAAGAACCTCCTAGGTGTATACCTGGGTAAAATTTCAAACCTTCCAAAAACTAGTTTGACAGTTTGATCATGTGAAATTTGTCTTGTCTCAAGGGCGGTTCAAACTTATGGCAGTGAGTTGCCAATGATTACTAGTCAAAGACCACAACCACTCAACCATGGAAGCTTCTTTTATTCAAGGTCAAGAGTTTTCTTTTCCATAGTATCAGCAGTATGCAAATGAATCCTTGTTTCTTCATGTTATCTCGTATCATTCTTGTATGCATACAATATGTATTACATCCTTCATCTGTATGACAGGCTGACCCTGATTTGTCAGTTGTTGATCCTTGCATCAATCGCTTGAATACTTTATGACAAATCTGATGAATATATTATCAAATCTATGTAATCATTTATAACACAAATCTAAGTCTTTGAGGGAACTTTGTGGTTTAAGCATATGAAGTAATTGAACAACTCCGTGTGAGATATATTGTATACAATACTATAGTGTGTTAATTGAATTCAGTGACTTTTTATTTCAACAGTTTTTCACTTAATTTAAGATCATTCTCAATTTTATTATCAATATAATTGAAATAAAATAGAACACATTTAGGATGGATGAAATAAGGTTGTATAATAGTGGATAATTTAAAAGCGACGCATGCTCTTTGCATTCTTAAACATTTATTCAAAATTTGCTGAAAAACTGTGTCAATTTTAATCCCTTAAAAATTGTGTTAACTTTGTATTTACAACTTCTGATAATTGTAAAACGTTCTAATTAAACTCAGCAGGTGATTGAAGTATATCACAAAAACCCATTCAAGATGTTAATATGACTTCGTTCAATTAACACTGACTAAAATTGATATTCGTTGATGAATCAGAAATATATCTGATTGAATGTTTCACCGTCTATTCAACATTGGATGCTTACTAAAGATTCATTTCCTTGCTATTAATTGATAAAATTTAATGAACAAATTCTTGTCTTCCTGCCATGGAACAGATATTTTCATTTTTACACTTTTATCATGTAACTTAGATTTGATTTTATCAATAATAATTGCTTCATCTCTGTCTTTCAGATGCTTTAGCCCTAGAGCTTCTAATTCAATATCATTGGATAAAGAACAATTACTCTTTGTTTCCATTGGCTTAACATTGTACATGCAGGCATCAAGATAACACAGAGTACCAGACATAGGATAAAGCATCTCAATGACCCAGAGCAGGAAAATTTGAATAATCTAAAAACATTGCTATTGTTGAGTGATGTGACAGGTGTTCGACACAAGATAGTAATGAAAGCACCCGCACTTAATGACACAGATTTATATAAACATGCATATGTAACTGAATCCACATGGCTGTTGCTTGTCTAAATCACAAAAATCCAAATCAATTTTGTCCAACTGACATACAAAAATCATTTCCCCACCAACATCTCAGGCTTGCTAGGCATACTGATATTTACATCTGAGGACCTGGTAGATAATTTGTAGGCAGTTTATCAGTAAGGTGGACCAGCCTTGCTGAGGTTTTAAATTGCTTTAAAGGAATCTGAAAACTCCTCACTGAAGATACTCTGTGTTCGTTTACACAAATTTATGTAAAATGCATTGATCAATCAGTTTAAATTATGATTTATTAACTCTTAATTTGATGATTTCAGGCCATTGTAAGAAATCAGGAAGAATTTCCTTGCACAGTTGCAACTGACCCAGCAAACACTCCTAAAAATGTGTGTCAAGATGTCATCTCATGTAAGTATAACACTGTGTCAATGATTGGTCCATATTTATTCCTACTGTAACAATCTCTGTGATGTTTTGTATGAATATTGAAAGGCTTTGTTCTGTTGGCTCGCCTGCATTGTCTTGTTCACTTTGTATATTTTCATTTGCATGAACCTAGTTTTATGCACCTGTAGAACAGGAACACCTATGGTGGTGAGAGGCATCCACTTAAGTAGTTCGAGCAGTTCCATTCAATTTTCCAGAAACTCAATCAAACTGTTTATGGGCATGCTAAATTTGATTACATTTTTTAATTTTATAAACAATATTTACTTTCCAATTATGGAAAAAATTGCAAAATCTTATTAATTAAAATGGGTCGGTCGGGTAATCGGAAACAAACCATTTTTTTAGCCTGATGGTTTGTTTGATTGCCTAGTCATCATCTTCTCCTCCTAGGCATGTACACCTGCATCTAACCTACGCACTCATCACAAAAAAGTATATGACATTTTTTTATAATAAACATAATTACATACAATACATAATTTTTCTGTTTGTTCTTTTGTAATGTGTTGTTCGTTAGGCCAGAAAAAATAGTTGAGTCTATGGTTGCAAGACCAATCCTAAAAATTTCTGTGGTAGCCTAAGATTTCAAGCCACAAAATTCCATGTACGGAAAAAATTTTGAGACAAATCATATCTCCAAGTCCTAATTACCAGAGTTAATGTATGTTTAGACAAAAAAGAAAAGACAAGTTTTGTTACTTATCCTCCGTATTATTTTTGGTCAAGTAACTTTAAACATAACTATCTTTTTCTAGTGGTTGTGGTCCAGTGGTTAGTGTGCTGGACTTATAACCCAGAGATCTGGGTTCAAATCCAGGTTGCGGTAGGTCATACTATGAAAATTTAAAAGAAATGTTGGTTTTCCTCCATATATGAAGATGTTGCTGGCTCCTTGTGGATGGGTAAGTTAGTACTGGTTAGTACACAGTCCAGGCAAACTGGTTAGTTGAACCGGTCGCCGTATATAACTGAAAAATTGTTGAAAAACACAATTAAACCCCAGTGACAATAAGTGGCATAAAAACAAACATAACAAAACAAATAATAAGCAGAAACTTGAAATAGCCTCAAATCAGAACTTTGCTCCATCCCTGTAGCTATGTAAAGTTTTATACAGTTAGTTGTGCATGGTATTGGTTCATTCATTACTGTAATTTGATTTTAATACCATAATGTGGCCTCTAGGGTGTGGTGTGTACCAATTATAGCTTCACGTTATGGGAGCAGTTTTCCTGTGAGTGTCATGTGTGCCAATTGTGCCAGTGTAGAAAATTATATCTTGTAATTTATGGATGGAATTCCTACTGTTACATTTAGGCAACTGATTCGGCTACTAATTAGTTTAAAGAAATGACAAACTATTACTGAAACATAACCATAGGGAACAGATTGTGCTGTGTGAGACAAACAGTAAACACTGACATAGAAGTGCAGTCAAACCTGTAAACAAAGCACAACCTTGAGAAAGACAAAATAAGGCCTTTATTGACAGATGGTCTTTATTCAGAGGTCAGTTTGTTGAAAATAATCAAAGATAGTTTTCAAAGAATGGCCTTTATTTACAGGGTGGCCTTTATTTGGAGATGGCTGCAAACGCGGGTTTGACTGTTATTGCCTGTAGATGCTTTTCTCTTGAAGTGGATTAATTAAGCTACTACTATTTTTTTTAGATCTAGAATGCTATGTTTCTCATGGAATATGTAATAAGAAATAAGTCTGGGAATATGGGATTGCCCTGCCTTTAGAATAATCTCTTGTATGTATGCTGTACATGTCTAATTTCCATCACATCAAAGTATCTATTGTTTGAAATATACCAGCGTTCTTCTGAGACCATATTTGGACATTGACTGATTCTAGAATTTGTCTAAATTAATAATTGACTACTTCACACTGATGTTCAAGACATTGATTGCATGTCAGTGTACAGTTATTGTATGATGTGACTACAGCACTGTGTTACTCTGGACAGTAATTACTTCACTCTATCATCCAAAACTTAACCGTATTTCATGGTCATTCCTGACATAATGATGGATACCATGATGTGGTTTAAACTTGAGAAAAATGAATCTACTGGAAAAGAAACGAAAATGACCAACTCTGTCTGACACTTTAACATTTAATGTTGAAAGAAAAATGAACTGATTGAATGCATGTCAAGACCCTGGCAAGATTTTCTGGCCATATTTTTTCCTCATGGGCATTTTTTGTTGTCTTGGATACAATTCTATGAAGGATTGCAATGTATTACAGCAAGCTGCTTAACTAGAAGTCAGCAGCTGAGCCAGTCTCTAACCAGAGTTGTCGTTCATTATCCATGACATACATCTTTGTCAAGTCTGGAAAATGCAATATGTAGTTCAAAAACATGTGTCTGAGTCTCCTATAGTTTCCATCAGATACACAGAATCATGCTAAATTTACACTCCACTTGTCAATTTGTCAATAGATGTTTCAACCCCCCCCCCCTCTTATGCTCAAAACATTATCAAAATATCCTCAGGATGATGGGGCAGGTAGTTGTGATCAGTCACTACCCTGTCTATGATGGCTGCCAAGTTTGTTTCTTGCAACATAGCCAAAGCCAACTGGACTTTGCAGTCTCCCCACTCAAACTGGTCAATGTCAGTTGCCTTGATGCTCCTGTGGAGAAAACATCATAATTTGCCTCAAATATGGTCTACTGAATAAATAGAGCATGCTTTTTTCAGCAGAGCAGTATTTTATTGATCGATGAATGAATTCACTTTAAAAGAACAAAGTTTGTTTACTGTATCAGTATCACTTTAATGCTTGTCTTTTTTGCAAACGAATGAATATCAAGCCTTACAAGGAACTTGATCTGTGTCAGACTGGTTCACTGATCTCATTGGTACCTGCAAGGCTTATTTAACCATTGGCCACGGCCACTCTCACTATGATGAATTATTGAATAAGTACATCTATAATTGCTTCTACTGTGAAAAGTTATCACCTATAATGTAATGTTACATGAAATATTTCACCTTCTGTAATTGGATACTGAACACTGATACTGGCCTTACAAGACTTAATTGTATAAATCACAGTCACTTATTTCTTACATTATGACTGTTACAAGTAAGCTTAAACCAGATAAGGACAGGGTAATTGACCTATAAGAAGGTACATGTATTTTGTTACATCCTGCCTTCAAGATTACTGAAGCCGAATCGACCAGTTCTACCGAATTCTTGTGGGATTCTTTGACAAGTTACTGCAACATTACGTGTATTTTGGAACTACACTACTTTTTATCCATCATCCCAGCTTACATTGAACCTGTAGATGTGTTCTATTCCTTGTGCAGTAAATTTTTTTGGTGGGGGGGGGGGTATGCATTTTTTTCAACATTATCTCAGTTAAGCATAAAAAACTGGTGTCTCTGGTTACATGCTAATTAAAAATAGGTTAGGTAGGTGCAGAATTTTTTTTTTTTTTTTTTTTATTCTTTTATTTTTCAAGGATGCTATTTTTGTGCAGAAATGTAAAAAAATGAGACAGTGGATGTACCATTCTTTGAGCCTAATAAAAGTCTAGGGTCATGGTGAAAGTTAGGATAGGTCAGGTACCCAGGAAACAATCAATTTTTTATGCCTTATATTCCAGCAGGTATTGCTTGTGAATGTCATTTTTAAATACTGGTTACCGGTACCTCTGGAATTTTGTTCAGTTCTGTTAGCTATCAGATTGTTCTCATTTCATGAACATAAACTTTATCTTAATTAAATAATGTATGTGATGATTTTAACTGATGAATTGAATTTAAAATATCTCATCAGTCTTGATACAATATACAATATGTAAGATAAAACAGTTTTTTTTCATGGGAGACTAACATCACACCAACAAACAGGGTCATTTAGTGACTTTCTAGCTAACAGGGGAGGTTTTTTCCTGGGAGACTAACATCACACCAACAAACAGGGTCATTTAGTGACTTTCTAGCTAACAGGGGAGGTTTTTTCATGGGAGACTAACATCACACCAACAACCAGGGTCATTTAGTGACTTTCTAGCTAACAAGGGAGGTTTTTTCCTGGGAGACTAACATCACACCAACAACCAGGGTCATTTAGTGACTTTCTAGCTAACAAGGGAGGTTTTTTCCTGGGAGACTAACATCACACCAACAACCAGGGTCATTTAGTGACTTTCTAGCTAACAAGGGAGGTTTTTTCCTGGGAGACTAACATCACACCAACAACCAGGGTCATTTAGTGACTTTCTAGCTAACAAGGGAGTTTTTTTCATGGGAGACTAACATCACACCAACAACCAGGGTCATTTAGTGACTTTCTAGCTAACAGGGGAGGTTTTTTCATGGGAGACTAACATCACACCAACAAACAGGGTCATTTAGTGACTTTCTAGCTAACAGGGGAGGTTTTTTCATGGGAGACTAACATCACACCAACAAACAGGGTCATTTAGTGACTTTCTAACTAACAGGGGAGGAAGTCCACAGGTTTACAGCTGGGTAGAACCACTAACCTTCTGTAAGCTTGCTAGACAACTTTCTCACTTGTGAAATTTGGTCCCAGGTGGGAATCAAACCCACAGCAGTGGTAAGCTTGTGATTACCAGTCAGAGACCATAACCACTTGACCACAGAGGCCCCAAATGTGATATAATATCACAATCACAGGCAGGAATGTCACGTTTACAGTACACAATATTGAAAATGTTTTACATGTCATGGAATTAACGTAATAACGTTGTTACTTTATGTCTCAATGCTGCCAATCTACTTAAGGTGTAAATATTGGCTGAAGTTTTAAATTACTTTTTAGGAAATGATGACATGAAAATTTTCTTAAGTGCAATATCTAGGATGTTTAACGATTGCTAAATTTAGTCATTTAATCATTTTTTTGTGTTTTTTAAAGAAATGTCATAGTTTACACGTATAAACATGACAGCTCTAATCACAGTTAAACTGATACAATGATACAACACTTTTATGTAATCTCTCTCCATAAATATGTCCATAAATATTTGCATGAATTATTTAGGGTACAATATTTTTCTGGTGCTAGATTTCATAACCATAGAAATATCTCAAATTTTCTCCATTTTTTTTTCTTTTTGATTATTGATGTGTCGATACAGTCACCCTAGAAAAACATTTGTCTGCCAAAGAAAACACTGTTTTTTCAATTTCCGTTGGGAATTCAATGCAGTGGTGTATTTGTGTGGTGTTTGTAATTGTATTTATATAGCCTTTTATAAACAGTTTTCACGTGGTCAGTCCACCTGTCAGTCCTGCTAGTAAAGCTGTGTATGGAAGCAAGACGTTTTTTATCGGACACTATCCTGCACACTCTGGCTTAAAGCTTTTAAGGAAAAATAATGTGCAGTGCTCCCTCCCGTAACATCAACTCAAAAGACTGATTCCCTCCAAGAAACAACAGTAAAAAGCACGCATAAACATGAACATAACAAAAAACACCTGTCGGGAATGTATCAATTCCCTCCGAACAACAACTCTCTCCAAAGAACAACACTTTTTTTTGCATCTCCTACAAGTGTTGCTCTTTGGAGGGAGCACTGTTTTTACCAGTATATTCACGTTGACTGGTTTTGACATTGACTAATTGTTGGTTTTGATATATTTACAGATGATCATTCTTTAATCCGCTTATGCCGGGTACCACCAAAGGATGACAGTGATTATATTAATGCCAGTTACATAAAGGTACGTTGATATTTTATATTTATATGTGTATAACACTTTCAATAAGCACAAGAGTCTCATAACATTTTACAAACTTTTTGAAGATACGTTAGTTCATATTTGTCGTACTATATCTTTCTCATTCATACAGCCATTCACACATAGTCCATAATCGAATGCCCAGATGTTGCACTGTCTCTGCTGCACTTTATCACTTCCAACCATTGTAGGGTTGTTTATTGTAGCCTTTAGCCACATCCCAACATCTCCATATTTGAGGATGACCAGCCAGCATTCATATGTGGCAAAACCTCTGCCTTTTATCTTCCATATATGGCAGTGGTTAATAAATCAATACTCAATGACTTACATCTGTATTCTACTGAAGCTGTGTGGAAATAAAACAAATGTTACCAGGGACTGAATAAGTTTTATTTGTGTGCTTCAACATTGTATTACAGTAACACTGGTTTTGTGTCTAAGACGTGCCGTCTCTGCGTCATTGCTGTGTTTCAGGGGACACTGGCTGTGTGTCCAAGATGTGCCATTTCTGTAACATAAATTCTCTCTGTGAATCTTAAACTTCTACTTTTTCAGTCTCTAGAGCAGCCCTCTCTAGAGCAACAACCTCTATTCAACAACTGCATGATTTTTTCCCACTGTGCAATTTAACTATTAATTTGACCTCTCTATTGCAACAACCTCTCAGCAACAACATAATTTTGCTTCTTCCAAAGGTGTTGCTTTGGAGAGGTATCGCTGTATTCTGATGAGTAAATTGCATTCAGGTGCCACGAATGTAGGATTTCAGTGCTACTTAACTCACTTAAGTCCTGCATCTTGTATGGTTCTTGCCATTGTGTGTAGTCCACTATTTTAAACTTCCATATTTGACTGCACTGAAATTGTGCATGACCAGCGTGCAGTGAGCAATAAATGTTACAAAATGTGCCTTCTAATGACGTCTTTACTTAAGTTCTTGAATGTCTCAAGACTCATTTTATCTGTGCCATTTTGTGAGACATTATCTTGCAGTCTGTGTGGAAATTATGAATTTGTCCTGTGGCTTTCGATTCTACACTCGATACTGGAGCCATGAGGTACTTTTTCTGGTAATTCTCTGGTTATTTATATATACATAGATCATATCTCTTGGGTCCCTTTGCTTGTCTTATGATCAATTTATTAGAAGTTTTCTGAGTCTGTTTTGTGTAACAATCACATATCCAGATTGATATATCCCATAGCAAGAAGTTAATTGTAAATATTATTGCACTGTTCTCAGTCAAATCAGTGGAACATTCAGTCAAGAATGTATAATTAACATGGATGTCTCCCAAGAACAAAAAATGAAACAAAAATACAATATGTGAAGTCCCCAAAGTCTATTAAAATATGTTTATAAGTCAGATGTTTTGAATTTCTTCTGGAATACGTAATCTAAAAGATGAGCTATGTCATAGTGCCTTAACAATGGTTAATGTTATCTTGCAGAATTATGTCACAAACTCCAACTGAATGAGTTTAAGACGATGATTTCTTCAACTCATTATCATTATCATTGAACTCTTTCAAATGTGTGATACCATACTCTAATATAATGTTTTATATGAAAATCAGAAAAGTCTGACCTCTTAGCAATCTCATGCATTTCAAACAGGGTATATTCTGAAGTAACATTGACATTCCATTGTCCCTCGAGATTGTTAAATTCATGATCTACCACTGTCTTTACAGTATCTGCAGTCTTTCAAATAACTGGTTTCGGCGCTCTGGAGATTCTGCTTGAGAAAAATGATATCATGACCAGCTTCCTTAAGTCATGCTACCACGGTTTTAGTTATGGCCCTGTTCACACAGAGCTACAATCTCACCACGCTCATGCCGCTCATCCTGACCTGAAAAAATTATCAGATCGGGGCGAGAACAGCATCAAAATCTTGGAAATTGATAAATATCGTCCGTAAGGCATAAAAATGAAAAGATTCTGATTTGAACCGGTAACCTGTCTGACCATGTTTTTTTCTGTTGACTTCAGACTTTTTTGGTTTTGGTAATTTTTTTGGCTGATATTTTCATATGAACTGTATCTCTAAACTAACATATGCTTTTAACCACAGGGGGCTAGCACGTTGAAGAGATGGCCACACAGACCAAAACAACGTATATCATGTATGTACATATATGTGTATGTATATATGTAATATAGGTGTTTTTGGACTGTGTGGCCATTTTAAGCCTAATACACCATCCCTTCCACGTACTAGCCCCCTGTGCTTTTAACCCTTTACCTCATAAGCATACTTTGGACTCATCTAAATTCAAAGCTAATATACAAAACATCAATTTGTTCAAGAAAAATGGGTCATTTCTCTGTGACAGAGTGGAAAACATTGTGGCAAAAAAGTTGTTACTCATTACAAGCGATGGCTTCTTTTGCCACAATGTTTTCAAATGTCATCTGCTTCAGATGTGGGGGGAATGTGGTATTATGAGGCAAAGGGTTAAAGGAAAAGGGTACTGCTGAAAAATACTGACCCTGTATTTTTTAGGTATGTTCAAATATTATTTTTATTTTGGCCTTCAAGAAAATATCTGATTAAATGTTCCTGTGGTTCTCATTTTATGATGTTGTCTCCTTATAATGGTGCGTTTTTGATTGAATGACAGTTCAGGTTATGTTCTGTTCATATTAATTGATTGTGTCAGCTTTCAAAATGTTGCCATTTTATCTTTGGACATTAATGTTCAATGACTTCATTTATGATCCTTTTGTTCTCAGAGGCATTTAGAATATAGACAAGAACCATAGCACTTTGAAAATAGTGATATGATTGTATTTTCATGAGGTTATCGTACATCGTATATGGTCTGTTCAAGTGTCAATATCTTGCACATATGGGTATTGTTTTTTTTTTTCAATTGCGGTATCATCTGTCAGTGGCGCCATCTGTGTCACATGATGATATATTGAATATAATTGCTCATCCTGGATAATTATGATTGGAATATGTAAGCCCCGACATTGCAATTGAATAAATTGTTGACTAGAGATAAGTATTAATAGCTCCCATTTGGGGTCAATGTTATTAAATTTAATTGAGCAGCATCACGTTTAAATTGCTTTTCAATGAAATTATTGTTGTACCTATAGTGAGCTTTATTACTGCTAATTGTATCACAAGTGAGTTATATATATTATTTAGTTGGGTGCACTTGAGCTTGTACAATTTTATTGGATAAATTTTATGCATTGTATAATGAATATGAATACATGGGTCCTGACAGTTTCCCAAAATATACAATATTTATGCAAATTAATAAATCAATTGATATTTGATACATTTAAAAGCCCGTATTAGTTTTTTGATTAATGGATTAATTCTAAGCTGCGCTTTTGCAACATTGTATTTTAACTTAGAATTGATGTATATTCGAGTTTTATTCTCCTTATTTCATGCTAACATCAAGCCTTGTTTCTTATAAAGCGTAAATTTTTCTTGCGGTATGGTCCGGCCATATGGTGATCACTAATTGATGACCAGTGATGTGTAACTTGGTTAAAGAAACCAATTAAGGAAGATCTGACCACAAATTAGGTTTCACTGTTGATGTAATAGACGGTTCATCTGAGATAGATTTTATTAGCTGGCCAAGAGAATGATACAACCCCCAAGTCATACATGAAAACAGCTATATGGAGAATTACTTTCCTAGTAAACCATCTCGTGTTAGCTAGTGTTGTAGTAGATGCCTGATATCATTGTACCTTGTCTTAATATGTTACATGTTGGCTTTCCAATAATTTGATATCTTGCCTGTAACTCTGTTTAACAAAGCATTTTATTCTGGTCTCGATGGACCAAATGCTTTCCAAACTTGAATTAACTAATCCTTTTTGATATATACATAAAAAAATTACCTAGTTTTCAATGAGAAAAATTTCAGTGAAAGGCTTTTTTATTTTGCTGCAAGTCTGATTCCTTTAACAAGTGCACATTCTGCATGTGAAATATTGGGGCTTTTTATTGCACATGAGAAAAAAATCCTGGGTAAGTGGCAAATTCTAGGAAGGTTTTTTTCAAAAAGTATTGTGAATATATGCCAGTGTTTGTTATCCTAAGATTATCTCACATGGAAGAAAAAATGTGCAAATTTATGGATTGACATAACACGCACTGAACAAAATCTCCCCTTCTTTTTGCACCCACATTATACTCTGTTCATGAATGAATTAAGAGTGAAAGTAAGTCAGTGTGAAAGTAATTCATCAAGCAGTAGGTTAACATACATGCTGGATCAATTCTCATAGAACTTTGTACGCTGTACATGTGGCTGGGCAGATTCTTATAGAACTTTGTATACTACACAATCGACTGCACAGATAAAAGTGACTTGATATACAAGTGACTTGACAGATTCTATACTGTACAAGTGGACAGATTCGTATGGAACTTTATATACTGTACAAGTGACTGGACAGATTCTGATAGAACTTTATATACTGTACAAGTGACTGGACAGATTCTGATAGAACTTTATATACTGTACAAGTGACTGGACAGATTCTAATAGAACTTTATATACTGTACAAGTGACTGGACAGATTCTTATAGAACTTTATATACTGTACAAGTGACTGGACAGATTCTGATAGAACTTTATATACTGTACAAGTGACTGGACAGATTCTGATAGAACTTTATATACTGTACAAGTGACAGGGCAGATTCGTATAGAACTTTATATACTGTACAAGTGACAGGACAGATTTGTATAGAACTTTATATACTTTACAAGTGACTGGACAGATTCTGATAGAACTTTATATACTGTACAAGTGACTGGACAGATTCTTATAGAACTTTATATACAGTACAAGTGACTGGACAGATTCTGATAGAACTTTATATACTGTACAAGTGACTGGACAGATTCTTATAGAACTTTATATACTGTACATAATTACATAATACTTGACAGATGCTTATAGAATTTTTTACTGTACAAGTAACTGTACAGATTCTCATAGAACTGTGTACTGTTCTTAGTACTGCACAAATGAAAAAGTACACCAGTTGTTGTGCACATGTCTGCTTACTATAATATTGTTATCCTGGCTTTCTTTTCTTCATGTACAGATTGCTTTATCACTCTGCTGTCTATTATCGTGCATACAATATTGTCATTAATAATTATTTACAGCTTATGACAGCTTTCTGGCTCTAGACATAACCAATATCCATGGATCATCTATGTTGGAGACTCCTATAAGCTTAAACATAATCGTAGGACTTAATATATCCTTCAGTTTTGTGTGAAATATTGTACGATGTTGATATCATTTTTACTGAGTGGGTTATGGAAAAATATTATCTTCAATGCAGTTCTGCAGCATTATGCTTAGATGTTAGAAACTTATGCATCAAAACATTAGTTTCTTACGCTAAACTGAGTTCTTTATTTACAATACATAGTTGGCAATATTTCAAAGACATTTTATCATAAGTACCTACTAATTAGCTCTGTAACTTCAACAATTGATAGAGAAACTTTTTTGTTGGTTAGACTTAATTAAACAGATGTTTATAAATCCTACTTGATTTGATGTTTTTAAGCATTCATGCAAGACCCTGATCAGATACTTGTTATGGGTCTAGGTCTTGTGAATTTATTCAATAATTATCATTATACAGTTTATATCACAATTAATAGCTTAGTTCTTGGTTAGTATACAGTCCAGGAAAACTGTTAAGGTGAACCGGCTGATCTAAAATTATGTAACTGAAAAATAGTTGAAGAATGGCATTATACTCAGAGAGAAAAAATAACTAGATCTGACTTGTACTGAACTGATAATGGTGGCTACCCAGATATGGAATTGGTCCATGCTTACATGATATTGAAATTGAACATGCTGACCATGTAAGTAGGATGATCATTTCCTATGTGAACCTAACAATAGTGTTATAGTATAATGAAAGTAGTGCAACAATTTTGATGCACAGTGTTCCCACTCACTTCTGAAGTTTGGGGTAAGCTTACCCCATAGATTTTGTTGGGCAATTTACGTGAAATTTTACGTGAGTGGGAACACTGAATTATACTATTGATAAGACGTAGATGCAAAGTTATGTCAATAGTTTTTGTTTCAGTAGTAGATTTTTCTGTCACTTGAATGTCAACTTAGATGATCAGAAAGTCATGTGGTAATCTCAGCTATTAATTGGTTCATTGCTCTGAAAGTATCTTCTGCTGAGAAAAATTCACTAGTTAATTATAATGAACTTCTCATTCATAACTTACAGCTTAAAAATATAAACATTTCGGAGAAAATCTTCCTCGCAAGTGATCAACATCCAATTGGGGACACCTAAACTGATTATTTCCCATTTTATATTCAGGGAAAGAGAATAAAGTAATGTTTGAATTGAAATCATGGGCAGATTTATTGTTCTTATATGTTTTATGAGTCTGTTTTTGTTCTTCAAAATAATACATTGCTTCCGGATGGACGTTGAGATTTGTGCTAATTTTTCCAACTATCTTCAATTACTGTTCTAGCAAAGATTGAAAATAGTATGGAATATTAGGCCAACCATTCCCTTTGGGGCATGCAATACTACGAGATACTACCAAGAAACTTAATTGTGAAAGCAATCCATATTTAGACGGTATTGGTTGGAAATGAGAAAAGATTGAACAATAATCACTTGTACAGAGAGTACTTTGGGCGATGTGCGCAACTTTGTTGAGACAAATATCTATCTCTGATTATATGATTATGTTCTACGTTTTGCCTTCTGACTTGTATCTCTTAGTTGTAGTGTTTCCCTCCATGAAGTAATATTCAGACTTCATGTCTTCCACTGGAACAATCTAGCTTGCTGATCAAAATGATTATTTTTATCATGTACTCTTCCATCATGTATTATATTCAAGTATAGCATCCTTGCTTTTTATTTAAGTTTATGGTTCTAATGTATACGTATATGTTAAGATAAATATTGCCCAGTGGTCCAGTGGTTCGAATCCCGGTCACAGCAGGTCATATCCTTCTATGAAAATTTGACAAAAAATGTCGATTTTCCTCCATATATGTAGAAATTGCTGGCTCCTTGTGGAAGGGTAAGTTAGTACTGGTTAGTATGCAGTCCAGGAAAACTGGTTGGGTGAACCAATCGCTGTACATAACTGAAAAATTGTTTAAAAATGGCGTTAAACCCCATTAACAATAAGATATACATCATTGATTTTGTGCCTACAAGAACCCATTTCAGTTTGTTCCAGACTGTAAAAAATTTTTTTTTGTTGTTTTGAAAGTTCCATTTCTGATATACCTCTTATCACTAAGACATAAGGTACTGACACATTTTGTCTTCTCATGGAAGGAAAGTAATAATGTTCTTCATCATTTCTAGTTAAATGACTTGTATAAAACAATACTTTGCTAAAATAAGTCTTGGCAGTATTTCAGTCAGAGTATTAAAATGCTCTATTGTTGTCTACTGTTAAATTAAATGTCTGTGTTTCATCCGTCGTTTTTCCTTTTCTTTGCTATATTCCTCTACATACTTTAGGTGATATCAAGTTGTAAAAATAAGCATTTAAATTTGAGTCGTTTTATACATGCATTCAAACCTATGTTTGCAGCCACCTCCTAATAAAGGCCACCATGTGAATAAAAGCCATTCTTTGAAAAACCATCACTGAGTATTTAGAACAAACTGATCTCTGAATAAAGGCGACCTGTGAATAAAGGCTACATTTTGTCTTTCCCAATGGTGGCCTTTGTTCACAGGTTTGACTGCATATTGTAATCGGTTAACTTGTTAAAAAAGGAATTTGTCCGATTATTTTTTCTGTCATGCGTCACTTAAATTTTCATTTTCTATTCTTTGTTTATTAAATGATTAATTTTATATTTTAATGATCTCATGATTCTATGATATGTAATTTTTATACCAGTCTGATACATCATTTAGTTGGTTGAAACAATTGTAAATAAGTTATGAACTGAATGACAAAAATAGGCTGGTTGCCGAATCATTGCTTCTGTTGTTTTTGTTTTTTTTTCACTGGAGTTTAACATCACACCAACAGGCAGGGTCATTTTCCAACTTTAACAGTGGAGGAAAAACCCAGGCTTATACCTGGGTAGAACCACCAAACTTCTGTAAGCTAGCTGGACAGTTTCCTCACATTTGAAATTCGGTCCTGGGTAGGATTCGAACTCCTAGCAGTGAGTGGTTAGTTATTACTTGTCAGAGGCCATATCCACTCAACCACAGAGGCCCCAATTCCTTCTGTTCTATAAGATAAAATTCTTATTATATAAAGAACCAGATGGTAATTTGGCTTACCAGCATAGTCACCATTGAACATCACAAGAATTAAAGTTTTTCAATTCAAAATATGTGGTCAAATATTTATGGTTTTGTATTCTGATCGGAAATATTGACCTCGAATTGAATGTAAATTTCGTATATTCATGGCTTTTTTATATGTCTATGGAAAGTTAATTATAATTCACGACATGTAATTTGTTTTATTGATTCTTAGTTTATGTTGATGGTTTTCTGTAAACTGTTATTGTCCATACATTAATAATGTAGCTGAAAGTAGTATAAAAAATCAGCTATGTTCCATTACTATTTGGCATTGGGTTTATTAACTTACGTAATACAGATATTAAAACCCTGTCTAGACACATACTATGACAGCTATATAAATCCATATGTCTTGATCACAAATTCAAATGAAACTTGTTGTAGAAGTGAAACCATTACTTACCATGACAACTGACGTAAAAGATGTTCCACTTTGCCATGGACAGACAGCTCTATCACCTTAAAGTGGATGTAAAATTTAGCTGTAGAAACATGCCAGTAACCAATTTTGTGAATTAACTCAGCTTTGTGATATTGTTATACTTCCCTACTGTGTGACAATTTTAATTATTTGTATTTCTTGATGTATTTGATGTTTATGTCTAGCTCACATCTTAAATTTATTTTATTGAAACACCATAAAGTGAAATTCATTGCCTCAGAACACCACTTTGTGAATGTTATTGCCTCAGAACACCATATTGTGGAACTTAAAGGGTCAGAGCACCATATTGTGAAACTTAAAGGGTCAGAACACCATATTGTGTGAAACTTGAAGGGTCAGAGCACCACATTATAACTCTTGAAGGGTCAGAAGAACACATTGTGAAACTTAAAGGGTCAGAACACCTTGTAAACCTTATAATAATGTGATCATTTCATTCACCTAAAAGAATCCAGTATTAAACATGATTTTATTTTACACGTTTCACAATCTATTATTTTTTTTATTTCAGGGTTATCAAAGAGAAAGAGAATATATTGCCACACAAGGTGAGTAAATCTGTTAACCTGTTGCCTTACAAGCATATTTTGGACTCTTCTAAACTTCAAGGCTAATATACAAAATGCTAAGTTATCTAACAAAATTGGGTTATTTCTCTTGGAAATAGTGGAAAACATTGTGGCAAAAGAAGCCATTAATCAAAACAAGCAATGGCTTCTTTTGCCACAATGTTTTCAAAAGTCGTCTGCCTCAGATGTGGGGGGAAATGTGGTATTATAAGGCAAAGGGTTAAATGTTCAGTTGTTCATTCAGTATTGATGCCTCTTATAATGGCTTATAAAGTTATACTTACCTTTTATGTGGACATTTATTTATAATTATAATACTACAGGCCCTATCTTTAATGGGTATGAAAGTTTATGCAACCTTAGGTTTGAACATAAAATACCGTTTCGTTCATTTACTATATAATTCACTGTGGTATGATGGCAAATATGAACTATTGTGTTCATTCTGAAAAAAATGTTTGAATTTCATTTAATGACAAAATAATGTTGGATATTCTGCAATGAACACAGACTGATGCTGTTTTTGGTCAATTTGCAAGCTTATTACATTGGTATTGTATCCAACCATATGCATACTGATATATTATGTATAACCCCTGAAAAATGGACCCCTTCTGGACTAAGCCAAAAGTTCAGATTTCTGAAAACTGTTGAGTTAAGAACAGAAAAAAATGGGAATTGAAAAATCATCCAATTTTCAGAGAATTCTGGTTTTCAGGGAGTGTGGTTCTCAGGGGTTATACTATAACAGTTCTGATCTATATTAGTATTCCAAAGAGCATGTACTTCCATAATATAAGCAGACTTAGCCGAGATTTATCATCGAAGATAATCTTGTAAATGTCCGTAAATATTGTATTGTTGATTACCACGGACCCATAGGCTATACTTGGCGCACTATTGATTCGTGTAAAACAAAGCCAATTTACTGAGGATATTTACATGTCTATTAACACTATCAACTTAATCTAACATTTCACTAAATATAGCCTACAAAACATTTTTGTGTTGTTTGTTTCTATAGCACCATGTTTAAAGTTTGTCGCACAAGAATTTTCCCTCAGAATTTAGTTCCATGAATATTTCATACCCATTAAAGGCAGCTTTCATCAATTGGTTTATGATTACAAGATAATTCTAACTGAACTGCAAAAGATGAGCTTTGGGCAAATATTTTGTGGTAACTGATGGTCACAAAAACATCAATAGTGAAACGTTTCATAATTCATACGTTTTGGGTAAAACTATGTCCATCATTTTGTTATGCAATCAAAATCTAGTGTATGGATCTCTTGGGGGTAGCTATATATCCATAGAATTATGATATAATACTCATTTATTGTTGTTTTATGAGGACACGCTGACCTGGGCTGTGACTTGAGGCTGTTATTATTTTTACTAGGTTAATAACCCTGATATAAAACAATGGGGGATAGTAATATTTATAACAGGCCAACAAAATGTATGAGTTTTAGACCAACGACAGCTACTGTCTATTTTTTGTGAAAATGAAAGTACATATAGTATATATGCAGTAAAACCTCAAATAGTGACCACAACAATATTACAACCACCTTGTGATAATGACCTCTTATTTTCAGACCAGTTTTCATTTACTCTCCTGTAATTTACCTTGACAATGAGACAACCTCATTATTAAGGTTGATTTTTTCCAAATAATAGCCTCATTGAGATTTTACTGTATACGTTTTTTTATATTTTTTTGTATCACAGGTCCACGTGGTAAGCAAGTAGCAGCATTCTGGCATCTTGTGTGGCAAGAAAATGTTCATGTTGTTGTTATGGCAACAGGGCTTTTCGAAAATGCTGCAGTAAGTTATTGAATTTTTTTTTCTATTGATAAATAGAAGATCCCACTTAAGTAATAAAATTATTCTTCTGTAAATTGAATCTATATAATTAGCTGAGGAAGCTCCTGTCATTTGCTGTTTTATGAATTGAAGTCAATACTGTAAATAAAAGATGGCATAATACACATTAGGCATAAGACATTAGGTCTGGTGTAACAGTAAATTATTCCCCCTGAAAATATCCCCTTCCCTGAGAGAGAAATTTTCTTTGTAACCTGCCCCCTTGTCCTGGTAATTCTACACCCAGGGGGAAGATTTCTTAGGAAATATTTCCGGGGGTGGAATATTTTCAGAAGGGGGGAGATCTCCTGTTATACCGGCCCAGGGATGCATCTTCTTGGACATTATTTTTGTTTGTTTTGACTTATTGTCACTTGGGTTTAATGCCGTTTTTCAACGCTTTTCAGTTATATACAGTGAACAGTTCACCTTACCAGTTTTCCTGGACTGTATACTAACTAGTACTAACTCACCCTTCCACAAAGAGCTGGCAACTTCTCCACATATTGAGGAAAATCAACATTTTGTCAAATGTTCATAGCAGGGTATGACCTGCCTCAACAGGATTCGAACCCGGATCTCTAGGTTACAAGGCCAGTGCACTAACCCCTGGACCATGGCCGTGGCCTTTCTTGAACATTAGCTACCATGACATGGCTGTTCTGTTGCATTATAATTGTTGTAAGGCGTGGAACAATATTAATATCATGTTATTACTTTAAGTTAATAGATATTCTGTTTTTCTGTAGCCACAATGTGATAAATACTGGGGTGATATACTTAGTGTGAACAAGTATGTACGACATGGTGATATCCACGTAGAACTTGTGCATACTTTAGAGCTTTCGAAACTTGTCATACGAACATTCCAAATTTGTGAAGTAAGTGAATAAGTTTGTAGTTACTATTTTTAATATGTGAATTAAAATCAGTTTTAAAATACTAAAATGTCATTCATATAAGTGTTTTGAATAAGTTATTCCTTAAAAATTAACAAATGTGTGCCTTGATGTGCAAAGTAACACATTATTTAATTTGTGATATTCAATTCTTCATGAATAACTTATATATACGCTTTCGTATGGATTAAAAATGAGAAAAATTTGAAAATTGGAATCATTTGATTGACTTAATTCATAGACCATACACTAAGTGTTGTCTCACAAAGTTCTATGATGTAGATATGACATTACCTTTTTACCTTCCACATTTTGTGAATTATGCAAAAAGCGTTGTTTCCCATTATAAAATGTATTACGATCTATTCATTTGTTGCTGAGTAATTGAAATCCTGTCAGTCATTAGGGAATTTATTCCTTATAAATATTTTATCATGTCAGGAGTTTTCATTACATTCTATATTTCATATTCTATATAATTATATTCCTTGTGTAAATCTAGCTAGTGATCCTATCTTTGATGCTGACAATCCAACAATTGTTGCTGGTACATAAAATTAGGCGACAATCAATTGATAGACTGAAAATCAATTGTCGCTTTTTATTTTGTTTGTATATTAGTATATAAGTATCGTTTGAAGTACCTTTTTTGTTTAATAAATTTGATTTAATAAATTCTTCTTGTCTTAGAAACTTTGATTATTATCAATGAATTGTTGCCCAGCAATTCAATTCAGTAATTGATAGTGATTTTGTCCGATTTTGGATCACTAATATCTAACCCAGCTTTGAACTCCTTCGGGGCCACATGATCCAATGTGAAATCTTCTGAAGTGACATTTTATTTTTTATCTAATTATTATCATTATTAAATCAGCTATATCAAGGTACATGCACTTCTTGGAGGTGATCGTTGTAATCCAAACAGCTAATCAAGGCAACTGACTCATTAAAGTTTCTTCTCATTTACTTATCTGACAATATGTCTGGCCATTTACTTATCTGACAATATGTCTGGCCCTTTTGTATTAATTGAGTCTACTATTCATTGATCTCTGGAAAAGGTTCTCATTGAAAATTTGAAGGGGCTTAACTCCGGGTATATGGTTTGTTTTCCAAAGAAGAAACCCTCTTTTTATTATAATTATGCTAAGAAGGAAAAATATGTTCCATGAAGAATATTTATTCAGTGTTTATTCACAAGATGCCTGTTTTCAATGTTCTCTGATAGGAGAACCATATAAGCATGAGTAACATAATAATAAAGAAATCAAGATTTTAATATTCTTTACCTCATTTTTATGCCCCACCCATCGGTATGAAGCTAACTGAATTCTACCATTTCATTTATTACTTGATACTTATGCAGTTGTTATCTTGGACCATTCCCAATTCACCTGTATCACCCAACATTGATTTGACCTTGACCTGATTAGGATGCATAATGTTTTAAGTGGGCTATTTCTAGGTGGTATGGGATTTTACCATTTCGTCTACTATCAAGACTGCTCACTAGAATGCTTTCATACTTATGCAGTTGTCACCTTGGATCAGTCCCAATATACCCATATCATACCGCTTCAAATTGACCTTGACCTTAAGCAACTGTTATCTAGATTATACCCTTTTGTCTAGCATCAATGGCTATTTCTTGGTGTTTGTCTAGCACCAACACTGCTTACCTGTATTGTTCCTATGGAATATATAAGGCAATTATGTATATTTGAAACTTGTTACTCATTGATCTCAGACTTTTTTTGACTATTGTCAAGCATGCCACCAGGGGTATATGCATTTACTGAATGCATTCTATTTATATGATAACAACAAAATGAATGTTTCTGAATGATACTACAATCATTTAATGACTATTCAAATTTTACTTGATTGTTTCGTCACCAATTTAAAAGCTGAGTTCCTGTGTCTCTTTGATTCAGCACGAGGAGTGTGACATGTTTTGTTTTAAAATAATTCAAGTTTTAAAATGAAATGGATATATCAATTTATCATGAATGGGTTTTCGTTTCATTTCATCAAAGTTATCTTTCTTGTCTCCATCTAATGTACTCTAGCGATTGCTTTTGAAAAAGTTTTACAGTAATTTTTGTCTCATTTATTTCTTCCTGAAATTAAAATCTGCAGTCTATGATTACTTTATCTGCACTGTTTTATGATTGTGTCAATAATTGGATAATTTCTATTTCATTAAGATTAATATCTAATTCTTGTTACTGGAATTCGTTACCATGACAATAGATAAATTTAGTATTTTAGCAGATGAGTGGTTCTGTGATACTAATTCAGTTACATGAAATTCTTCCGGGAGTCTATTCTTTGATATTACGAGGAAATTCTCTATTACTTACTCCCTTGTAATGTGGTGACATGCTATACTCCTTTTGTTAAATATAAGTTATCCTATAATAATTGGTTATAGATTTCTTGATATAGCATTTTATACTGATTAAGAATAAATTATGATTGGTAACTGAAGATTAAAATTTTGTGGGATTTGAACTCACAGCAATTAGGAACATCTGATTACTGGTCAGAAACCATAACCCCTCAATCACTAATTTAACTCATTTATTTGTTACATTTTAGGACGGTTGTGAAATACCTCGAACAATAAAGCATTTTGAGATGACAGGATTCAGCGATGATTACACCGATCCTGGTTTCTTGTTAGATGTACGGCGTCGTGTAAATCGTGAAATGTTATCAGTACCTGGACCTATGCTTGTACATTGCAGGTACTAATTGTTAATAAATCTTATTGATACTAATATTTTATATCAAGGCCTCTGTCGTATACTTTGTTGAGTCTAAAAAAATTCAAATTGATCATACCTGTGAATAGAGGTCACCTGTGATCAAAGGTCATCTTTGAACAAAGGTCATCTGTGAGCAAAGATCATCATAGGGAGGGAAGAAGTATGTCCTTGATGCACTTTGACCTTTATTTGGAGGTTAATTTTGAAAATCATATTAATATACATAAGTTTACAGAGTATTGAACGTCATTCTCAGATGACTTAACATTATTACCGATGCCCATTAATACAGGTTTGACTACTTAGGTAAGATTTCTTTATCAATCTGAGTAGCCAACAAATGTTCCCAATCTAGAATGGAACATTCTGAAGGTGTTTCATTTACCTCCCAAACATCCAATCTAATATATCACAATTGAAATGTGTTTCAATTTATATAATTATCCAGGTCTGATCACTTGTGCTGGTTCTAGTGACAATTAAAAACTGAACCTGTTTGGTTGGCATTTTTATCCAACAAGCTAAACACTTCACCAACAACACCCTAAGTCCGTTCTCAAATAGACTGTAGTGTATCAGTACTGTGCTGATGTAATGTTACTATATATCCTAGTTTGAAAGGAGTGAATATGTCTTTGTTCTATGCAATTATGGTATCATTAAGATGGGTTATGTCTTCGTAATGTGGGAATCTTCTGTTTTATTGATGTGTTTATAACAATTTACAAGCATATAAGTATCATTTTTACTTATATTCTTCGATTGAATGCTTCTTTGTTAAAGATGAAACTAAAGTTACGGCAATAAAATCTGTTTAGAGAGAAAGTTGCTGTCTTACCTAGTCTAATAACGTACACTGTATTATAGGTTTGTTATGAGATTTTTGTTGCATTTATTATGAGAGAGAATACTTCTCAGACGCAGACATTATAATTTCTGCCCATATAAATCTGGGTTATGTGTGAGAATCGTCTGCAACTGTTATCATCAAAAATAATGTTACTTCCAAATATTGCATACTGTACGATTAGACCAGAATAACATCATGTTCTCTCGTCCACTGATTGGATCTTGCGCACATGAAACAGACAATTATTTATGCTCAGACAGCATTTCCAGGAGAGAAGACGAAAAACAAAGCACCTCCTGCTAGCATTCTTAGACTGTGTACTTAAGTGTATTTTAGTGCCTATAATTAAAGTCAAGCTTGATCGTACAGCAAACAAACAAACTAGCAACTTTTTTTGCTTAATTATGGTCGATGTCCTAAAGGTAGGCCATTTTTAAGGAATTCTTTTATTGACTTTTTATTTTGTTTCAAGCGTGTTTTTAGACACTGTTATATTGCCGACCATGTTAGTAACTTTTCTTTCATACACTCTGGTCCCACGAAAAGAACATGAAAAAGAAATGTTGCAGGCTTACTGAACCATCCCATGTACTGATGTTGGTGGGAATTTCTTTTTAATACAAACCGAATTACAACTTTATTTCACTGAATTCCGGATGTAATGCCTTTTGTGTAAATGTATACGTTTATACTTTTCAGATGTGGTGGTGGACGTACTGCCAGTTTTCTTGCGATAGATTACTGCTTGAAACAGCTAGATAGTGAAAGTTTTGTTGATATTTATAGTACCGTTTTACATCTCAGAAAATATAGGAAAAACATGGTTCGAACAATTGTAAGTTGTGTATCTGTATTGCCGTATTGCAAATACAGTAAAACTTTGCATAGCAATCACCTCAATATTATGACCACCTCATTAAAATGATCACTTACTGGTGTTCAGTGTTTCCTGTATATTTCAAGTTGATAATGATACCACATTAATATTATAACCATTTCTTTTGGTCCCAAAAGTGGTCGTATTGTTGAAGCTCACGCTGTATTTAATCTTTTTGATTTTACTTGAAGAATTACATTGTTGCCTTGGATTAAGTGATAATGGGAATTGATTTTCATGTCTTGTAATGATTTTAATTTAAATACAGTGCAACCTCTCCAGAGTGGACTTTTCTTGAGAAACAACCTCCCTTCAACAACGACATGATTTTTCCCACTGTACGATTTAACTATTAATTTAACCTCCCTACAGCAAAAACCTCTCAACAACAAATTTGCTTTCCACAAAGGATGTTGCTTCAATTTGAGAGGTTGCCCTGTATTAGAATTTATTCTTCATAGTTTAGATTGTTATGCATGTATTCATAAATTTGGGACTAAGCTGTATTGAACATCACATTAGAGCATAAAATGCCTGCTAACAATGAAGAAAATCCAGTAGTAACCATAGTGACACCATATTTCTACCTCATTAAAATGCATCAAAAAACTTTAATAAGTCACCTATTCATAGTTTTCACAGATGTCTTTGTCCTTGTTTCAAAGTACAGTAAAACCTTAAACTGTGACCTCCTCAATATTATGACCACCTTGATATAACAACCACTTATTTTTGGATCAGCTTTCAATGACTCCCCTATGACTCAACTTGATAATGAGACCACCTCTTTATTACGACTGATTTTTTCAGGTTCCGAAAGTGGTCTCATCATCAAGGGTTTTCTGTATGGACTTAATGATCGATATATTTTCGAATCGAAGCTATACTTTTTTAACAGAGTATTGTAGAATGCATGTTTGTGTTTCTGTAATATTCAGCTTGCAGTCACTGACACTCTTCTTATACATATTTAATGCCATTATATCAGAGAATGGCTATGACATATAATACATTATCTCCCGCTGTGACATTTATGTTAATTAGTCTGCTATACAATCCCAGCAGTGTCATATCAGTCAGCCATTTTGTAACCAGGAATTTGTTAAGGAAAAATAGATCTCTAAGGAGAAAAGATTGAGTGTCATGTTGTATGTTAAAGAATTGGATGCAAAAAAACACAATGAATTATTGGTCAACCTATATTTTTGTATTATATGTGACTTTTCTTTCTTTTACTGAATCAGCATGAAATGACAAAAATGTTTAGATTCAGGTGTGTAGATATTCCAGACATACTTATATACATTTGTCTAGTTTCAATTTTCACATTGATGTTTCTTGAATCAAATTACAGTTAGACAGTCTTAGATTCAAACTGGTTCATTTGCTTTAAACCCTGACATTTTGTTTAGATTTGTGAATGAAAAAGCCAGTCTATGGTTTCTAGCATCTGAGTGGTTGTTTATGAATCAATTTTCAAATTGACTGTTAGCTATTGGTACATCTTCAGACTGGACTATTTAATCTTTGCCATAAACTCAAGTGGCTTTCAACTTTCATCAATGATTGATCATTAATCAGGCACAGTAAATTTGGACACAATGCCATTTCACTCAAAACATAATTAATGCATAACAAATTAATTATAATCCTGCATACAGCAGGTAATTAAATAAACATCATTCAATATTAATCAAATCATCGTAAAACTTGTCATTCATTAAAAACATATATCTATAATTCACAAACACATTGTTTTGACTCCTCAAGCACATGAATATTTCGTCTATATTAACAGTTTTCGCCTGTTCGACATTGCTAAAAAAATGACACTTTGATGACTTTTGCAAATGGGATGAATATGTCTTAAATACCCAGGAATTACTCCAATTGTGGCCAATTTGATAAACCTGTTACTATATTTAACCATGTCTTTTAAAAAACTGTTTTGTGATTGGTTGGATTGCTAATTAATATTCATTTATTCCTCATGAAAAGGGTAAGAATGCTTTTGACACATTTTTAATTGCATGTGTTTATATTGCACTTAAGATAAAGAAATAAGAAACTGGCAGTGGACAGGTATCACTATATATGAAGCACAAAGGATCATTTGGGGGCCATTTATGTGGAGCTTGTAGCCAAAAGGCCCATGTGAATATCAATAACATACATACATATTATACAAAATGTGATGATGGCATTGGTCCCAATATGCATACATTATATAACAACTGAGCCAGTCAAAATGAAAATAAGTAATAAAACAAAATAAATGAATGTCAGTTATTTACAAGGTACATCAAATTATTTACCACTACATAGACACTAAATGAAATGATTTCAGGACCATGCGCTACTAATTTCTAGTGATAGCATGTGTATTTAGGGATCTACAAGGTATATAAAACAGAAATTATTTTTATGTTATTCATTATGTAACACTTAATAAAAAGTCTGTTGAACACACATGGTCACTTGAGCAAGTCAGATTGCAATACTATATTTGCACGTAATGTCATATGTGCTAATTTACGTAAACACTCTAATATACCATATATTCCCTAATAAATGCCCCCTTGCATCATTCCTTGGATATAAAAAGTGTTATCTACTAATTTCTCTTGTTCATCTTGGATTAAAATAGCCTGTCATGGTCAGTCACTTTCATTTTCTCTTGTCCAAAAGGGGGGAGTTTATTAGGGGCGGGGCGTTTATATACAGTACTTTAAGTGATAATTAATTGCTGTATATATTTTTACTTTGCAGAGTCAGTATAGATTGATCTATGATACATTAGCTATGTATGTACAGATATGTTCTACTGTGATACCATCTTCACAAGTACCTGCTGTTGCTCACAAACTTATGCTCAAAGATCCACAAACTAATCTACTGGGATTTGAAAAGGAGTTCCAGGTAAGTGGAGGTGTTGCTTAGCAACAATGGATTGTAATTTAAAAATATATAGATATTTGCATTGATATTTCCAGGATTATTCTCAACTGGCCAGTTATAATCATTATAGAAGTAGGGGACTGTTGGGTTATGGTACATAAGTTTTTGATGTGTGAAGAGCTGAAGTTATGTCCATGAAAAAGAAGTACCAGCTTACATTTTGTATCACTTTTTTTCGCGTATTAACTCATGGTATTTTTTATGTACATTTTTGATTATTTCATTTTTTTTCTTTGATTGTGCTTTACATTATAAAGGTCATTGACTATAAGCAACTCCGTGTTTGGTAATTTAGTCATTCCTTTTTGATGTTTCAGTTTCTAGAAGATATTGTGCCAAAAATTCCTATAGGAGACTGTGCTAGTGGGCATCGTGATGAGAATAGAAACAAAAGCAGGGATATTATGTTGCTTCCTCGTATGTTAACACCATTTATGATGTTTTGACATGAAGTATTCTATAAAAACATCAACAGCAAAGATCAAAGATCTTTTATACTACAGTCTAACCTGTGTTTGCGACCATCTCCGAATAAAGGTCACCCTGTGAATGAAGCCCTTTCTTTGAAAAACCATCATTGATTATTTAGAGCAAACTGACCTCTAAATAAAGGCCACCTGTCAATAAAGGCCACATTTTGTCTGTCCCATTGGGGGGGTCTTTGTTCACAGGTTTGACTGTAGTTTTCCTCCGATACATGGGATGTCAGGCTGTGTCTCTATCAAGTAATCATTACACCACTGCAGCTTTTAAAATCTTAAACTTGGGAGATGTTCTAGGTAAAATGTGCTATTTTGCCAAATCTTATTGTTTTTGAAAGATTACCTGGTTAAGATTTGTCATCTGTATGAGCCTTGGTAAGATTTTATGAGATCAGCAAATTTTTATATCCAATAATCCTATTATTCCTGGACCTTTTTTCAGCTGAGAGAGCACGGCCTTACCTACAGACAGTAGAAATGAATGATATGGGTACAGATTTCATAAATGCTGTATTAGTTGATGTAAGTAAGATAATATTATACATGTACTGTCCAATCTGTGAACGGAGGTCACAGATGGGCGATGAAATATTATAGTCTTTATACAGTAAAACCTCACATTGTGACTATGTATGTAACCTCAATATTACAACAACCTTGTTATAACGAGCTCTTATTTTTGAAACAGCTTTCAATAGCTCCCCTAAAATTCAAGTTGATAATGAGACAACCTCATTACTACGACTCTTTTTTGGGTCCTGAAGATAGTTTCATTTTTGAGGTTTTACTATACATAGTTTGCCTTTTTTGTACATGTTTATTTTGGCAATTATTTTAAGACATCATAATTATTATATTACTTACCATATTTGTGTAGTAAACTCTTCATATTTGAAATATGTTCAAAAAGTGCTGAACAGAAATACATCATAAAAGTTACTATGAACAACAATGAAAATTGAGAAATGCGAAAATTAAAAATGCTAGAATACATGGAGGAATACAAAAAATGAGCAAAAAATTCCCAGTTTACTCAAACCCAACTGATCATATTTTTTCCTACCAATCCAAGATTTTTTCACAATCTTGATCTTTTTTTCTTGCCAATATTTTTATTTCTGGAAACCTTCGCTGTTTTTTTTTGGCAAGGGCTGATTAAATCCAGCTTGACTGTGTTACGTTGTATCTGAAAGTTCCTTTAGGATCTATTGTATTGTACCAAGATTGTATTTATAGAAAACATTACGATTCAATGATAAAATTTAATATGTTTCCTGTCTAGCAATGTGACAAAACTAATATTGCATAACTATGTTACATAATTTTCAATATAGTCATTTATGTAATTTGCTTCGTAAAAGGACTGGTCTTACCCGTATAAGTATAATCTATTAAAGATAAATTTATTAAAATCTAATCATAAATTGCACCCATGGAAGTGTTGCTTGATTAATGTTGCACTGTGTAATGGACATAATTTCGGTGTACCATTACCATGGTTTCATTTAACCATTTGCCTCATAATACCGCATTTTCCTGCATCTGAAACAGACGACTTTTGAAAACATTGTTGCAATAGAAGCCATTGCTTGTAATAAGTAATGGCTTCTTTTACTACAATGTTTTCCATTCTTTCAGAGAGAAATAACCCAATTTTGTTAAATAAATTGATGTTTTGTATATTAGCTTTGAATTTGGAAGTCCAAAATATGCTCATTTGACAAAGGGTTAATTTTGTTGGTGTCAAAATTTCATGGTTTTACTTAAATCAGTAATTTTGTAGGTAAGTAATATCATGGATGTGAAAAATGAATACTCCCTTCTTTCAGACATTAATTCCAAAATCTATGGTCAGTTTAATGTACTAATTAAAGTACAAGTCCGTGTTTTCACATATTTTTTTATAAGTGCCTTTTGAATTAAACACTTCATGTTGACCCAACAATGGCATCATGGATGAAAAATATCTCTTAATTTTAAGATCATCTTAATTTGTGGGTACTTGATTTTGTGGATAAGGTCACCCAAGAAATCCACCAAAGTGAATATTTCACAAATACCCCCAAAAATGTGGCTCCACAGTGTGTGTGTGTATATTACCCCAAACATTGTCCTGTGAAAAAAATGAGATTTCATTCTAATAGTATGACACATATCTCATTTTGGTGGACAGCAAGTGATTACTGTTATCAACATATTACGTCTATTATTTCCAGGGCTACCACTGTGATAATAATTTTGTTGTGACACAATGGCCAATGCCTAGTACAATAAATGATATATGGCGTCTGCTGTATGATCATAAAATTAATACTTTGGTTGTGCTCCATGAAAACAAATGTGCCCGGGTAAGTATGGAAAATGTCTGTCTGCGTTATTATTAACAATTATTGCTATATTACAGAGCTGCAGTATAGTGCAAAAAATTTCTGAATAGATTATTATTATTATTGTATCAACATTTTTGCTTGTTAAACATTCAAGCGTGTATTAGTTTTTTCATGATATCTTATGCCCTAAGCAACAAGTGTTAGTGTCTTGACAACGTTTATGTTTTTCTGATTAAGTAGAATCACGTTTATTGAAGGCAATATACTGTTACTGTCGGTTTCCATGCAGATGTATGAGAAAACTTTGTCTAGACATATTACAGCATTATTGCTTGACAACTTGGGTATATGATGCAAAAGATAAACATGGTTTCCTGTTTACTGATATATAGCCCTCACTGCTGTGAGTTTGAATCCCACCTGGGACCCAGCAAATTTCAAATGCGAGGATGCTGTCCAGCTTGTTTATGGAAGGTCAGTGGTTCTACCCAGATGAATGCCCGATGTCTTCCTCCACACTTAAAGCTGGAAAAGTCACCAAATGACCCTGGCCTATAGTACAATGTTAATCCCCTGTGAAAAAAAAATCACTGATTATTGAGTATACTGGTACTGTTTAATATGAAAATATATAATGTTACCATCAGTTTAATCAGTTATAATTTATAAATCTTCCTTGACTCAGGGGAATCCATGTTTTTGGCCCAAACAGCTGGATGAGGAAGTCAAGTATGGACCAATTGGAGTGAAGTATCTTGGGTGTCAAAAATACCCACATATTGTGATTAGAGCATTTGCCATTAGAAAGGTACTTTCAGTGCTTTGATTTTACTATTAAACTGTAATCACTGCTTAAATTGATTCAAAGCCTAGATTCACCACTACAAATTGACAGTATTTTTACTTTGTTCAATATCTAAAATGTATTTAATGCACATGTGTCTGTGAGAAGGTATGTTTAGCAATATATATATGAAATGGATATTTTATTCTAAATATTTTTATTATAAATATATATTTGGTGTATATTTCCATGTTGTTCAGCTTTCAGCTTGACTTGCCATGTAGATATAACCTGTTCTATACCTGTATTGTCAAGTACAGCTTTTACCTGCATTCTTTATAAAAGGTTTTGGAGGAAAGTATAAATGATAAACCTGAATACTGTTGAACCTGTGCTGTAGACAACCACCTTATGAAGACCAGTGGTTTTATGTCAGATTTTAATTTTTTAAAATTTTAATAAAAATGTCAGAGTTAAGGCAACACTTTGACCCCTTTAAAATGGGTCTTTACAGCCTGGTTTGACTGTATTTAATGAAATAAAGGGTTATTCAGATAAGAATTTTTGAATTACTTACACAGCATTGACATTTTCATGTAGGTAGGTTTGTATTCTGTTATGTTCCGTATTTCACAATGCATTAAGCTTGGAACAAGCACATTGAGATACAAATCTTGGACAATGAAATCATCCGTACTCTAGAGAATGATATAATATACATGTATTACGTACATCTGGATTAAGCTAATTGCTATATGACAGGTGTATGATTTCAATTAATTAACTAACCAACACCTTGGTATGCTAATCTGTATTATGGATTCTTTTATTTGAGCGTAAAATGCAGGTATTTAAAAACTATATATGTGAACTTTCAGCTACCAAACACCAGGTATAATGACCTTTTTGAAGACTTGGACACTGACCAAGTTTCGGTAACCACTAAGTTTTGGGCCAAAAATTGGCTGAAATGTTGTGTGGTCCAAAGCACTTTTAGGCATGTTATTATTTATTGGATATTAATATGTTTTATACCAGTTAGTGCACCTGATTGATCATTAAGATTTCAGTTTGTCATTCATTTACTCACTAAAATGTGTCATTTGTTCGTCTGTTGTGTGTTATATTGTTGATAATGATTTCATTTTGTATGATTTATTTATGAATATAACGTAATAATTCAAAATGCTTCACAAAAATATCATACCGTTTTTCACGATCCACCAGAATTGAAGATTTTTTTATTTTCCAAACCATTCAACCAAATTTCGACCAATTGCATTGAAGTCCTGTTATAAGCAGCCACCCCATGCTTACTGTACATCTTCTAATCCTTGATCTATGCTAGTGCAGGTTGCTTAAATCAGGGTGTGTCTTTTTTGCAAAAAAAATATGACAGAATTATTAAAAAAACTGAGTGATACACAACATTTAGCCAAGTATCAAAATTAGCAAACAGTAAACTCATCTTATAACAGTACAGCTTCCAACTAGTTACCTCAGTTTGGCTTACAAACACAAAGATTTGTCCCTGCAGAAAATGTTAATTTGTTTTCTATGAAGATTAATTTAAGCTAAACATTTGTGCTGCATGTTTGTAGTATGAGCTTAATTACGCTGTTTTTGTAGCCTATTTAAAAAAATATTTTTGATTTCAAAACATATTAGTATTGTTAAAAAAAGTGCATCTTTTATTTGTCCTACTTGTTGACCTTATTAGGAATGAGGCATATAAAAGTTGATATATGATAAAAGAAGAATATGATGTTTGTAAAAATGCTCATCAAGTTGTCTAATTTATATTTAATGATGGAATGGAGTATTTGAATGCCGTTTTACCTGTTTAAATATTTGATAGAATTGAAACATCTATTCTGGTTCTAGTTACAAGTGGGGTTTACTGGAGTTTGTGATAGAGATCTTAATTTGCCAGTTGCTACACCAAGCCTTATGTCCCCATGTCTAGCTTGTTTAAATCTTCTCTCTTTTAGCTTACCTGAGCATGATGTGCTCATGGTGAGCTATAGTGATCACCTGTCCATTGTCTGTTATCATGTGTCAGCAACAATTGTAAAAGAACTTTCCTTTGAAACCACGGGGCAAATTTCAATCAGAATTTACTTGAATGATCCTTGGACGGTCCTCTATCAATATTTGTCAAGATTGGCCCTGCCCAGGGGGACACTTGTTAAAATATAAAAAAAAACATTAAGATAACTTTTTGGCCAAAACCACATGGCCTGGAGCTATGATATCTGATATGTGTGTAGCATTGTCTTGTGGTCTTCTTCCAAGATTGTTTAAATGATTCCATTGTTGTCAAAATTGATCCTGTCTTGGGTGTTACTTGTTTAACATAGATTATAAAGGGAAAACTTTTAAAACTGTTCTTGGCCTAGAGTCTAAATATCTGTTGTATTATGTAGTTCTCTGGTGCTCTAGCTCTTTTGCTCAAATTATACCCCTAGGGTCATAGTTGACAGTCATTTGTTTTACAGAGATTAGGTTGGGAAAACCTTTTAAAATCTTTTTGGCCAAAACGTATGGATTGTTGCATTGTTTTAGGGTTCTCTATTGAGAATGTTCAAAATTTTCTCTGAGGTCAAAATTAGCACTGCCCCAGGGGTTACTTGTGTTATATAGACTTACTTAAAAGAAAGCCATTAAAAGTCTTCTTGGCTAAAATCACATGGTCTTGAGGTTATGTATAACTCAATCAAATGCTATTTGCCGTGCAGATTGCTAAATATTAATTTGATAGCTTAAGACTGCTGTCCATCTAGTTTACTACTGTATACCAAGTTTACTACTGTTTATCCTGTTAACTGCTGTATATCCAGTTTACTACTGTTTACCAAGTTTACTGCTGTTTACCAAGTCTGCTACTGTTTATCCTGTTAACTGCTGTATATCCAGTTAACTGCTGTATACCAAGTTTACTATTGTTTATCCTGTTAACTGCTGTATATCCAGTTTACTACTGTTTACCAAGTTTACTGCTGTTTACCAAGTCTGCTACTGTTTATCCTGTTAACTGCTGTATATCCAGTTAACTGCTGTATACCAAGTTTACTATTGTTTATCCTGTTAACTGCTGTATACCCAGTCTACTACTGTTTACCAAGTCTACTGCTGTTTACCAAGTCTACTACTGTTTATCCTGTTGACTGCTGTAAATCCAGTTTACTACTGTATACCAAGTGTACTACTGTTTACAAAGTTTACTGCTGTTTACCATGTTTATTACAATTTACCAAGTTTAGTACTGTTTACCAAGTCTACTACTGTCTATCCTGTTAACTGCTGTAAATCCAGTTTACTACTGTTTACCAAGTTTACTGCTGTTTACCTAGTTTATTGCAGTTTACCAAGTTTACTACTGTTTACCAAGTTTACTACTGTTTATCCTGTTAGCTGCTGTTATTATATCCAGTTCACTACTGTTTATCCTGCTTACTGCTGTTTAACTAGTTTACTACTGTTTATCCAGTTTTCTACCATTTATCAAGTTTACTACTGTTACCCAGTTTACTATTGTTTACCACCTTGCTGCTGTTTACCCAGTTTACTAATGTATATGGTGTTTACTGCAGTTTACCAAGTTTACTATTGTTTACCACCTTGCTGCTGTTTACCCAGTTTACTAATGTATATGGTGTTTACTGCTATCTACCAAGTCTACTGCTGATTACCCAGTCTACTGCTGTTTATCCAGTTGACGTTTTTGTTCTAACTTTGCTGTAGTGTTCCTAGTGGATTTTTGGTCTCATTTAGCCTACAATTGAATCATTTGTATGGTCTTATACGCACCACTGTGCACAATTAATGTGATTACAACTCACATACTGGTTGTATAAATGTACCACCATTGCCATCATGTTTTTGTATTAAGTTTCCTTTGTTGCGTATTTATACAGTTGTTGACCATTTATTTAACAAACTGTAACCCCTCCAACTGAACGTAAACAGTAAGAGAATTAATCCTTTTTAATTTCAAGATATTTTTCATATTCTTGTTAGTCTGTCATAATATTCTTCTAATCAAAAACAAAGCAATGAAAAATGCAGTCATGTTGCCTTTGAATGTAAATTATTTATACTAGTCTAGTTTATGAGCTAGCTTATAGTCAGTGCAAGGTATTACTCATTGATTTCTGCATTAGAGGCTTTGCATGATTTTACCCCACCCTTTTTATTTTTAATGTAGTTTTGTTTCACATGATTTGTCACCCTTTTACTCCTAGTTTATGACAAGCTCCACTGCAAAATGTTATTTTATTTGATGATCCTGTTTTTAGTGAATACAATAAAACCTCACATTGTGACCACCTTGTCAATGTGACCACTTATTTTCAGACCAGCTTTCAATAACTCCCCCATAATTCAACTTGATTATGTGACCACCTATTGTTACGACAGATTTTTGGGGTCCCGAAGGTGGTGTCATTATCAAGGTTTTACTGTACATGATGTATTATTATTTTACACACCTGATTCGGTCATTGTATGCCTGAGTACAATCAGTCATTTATAATGGACTTCTCACTGTAAATAATCAATAATTAATTGATCAGTATTAATTAGTTTTGGGGGGATTTTTTACAGTTTTTAGCCTCATCACATGATGTTTGGCCCGTAAGTCATCAGTGTAAAGGAGCAAAATTATAAGATCTAAGTTTAGCCGTGCAAATTGCTAAATATTTTGTTATCATCTGATGTAAGATATCAAACAGTGTTTTATCCATAGAGAGAAGTATCCTATCTGACAAAACAGTGAAAATTCAAATGTAACCATCCCGTCCACTGGCTTCAATGTACAGCTCAATTATGTTGATATATGTATCAACTTATTTGTGAAGGTCTATAGATGCATTAAGCGACAGCTTTCATTATCCTTTGGTAAACTTGATAGTGACCAGTGACACCTGGTTCTGGTTAACTTCAGTAGACAGATATTTACCAAATATTTCCAAATTAATGCCCCAGTGAATTTTACAGACATTAGTTCAATTCGTATTTTCAAATTCAGTTTGAATTATTTTTAATGATGCATTGGATTTAATTGAAATATTATTGTAGCATTTATGATGAGTCATAATGTTTCATTATCCTCAAAATTTTACAGGAGGTTCATTTATTATGATATAGTTGGTATATCTTTCTAATAGGTTCTGTTGCATGACAATTGGCAACATTAGATTAATTCTGCTTGCATGATACTGTAGAAGCTGTCGGGCAGTTCCAACATTGATTAATTATTACATATCTTGTATACTGTAAATCAACATGCATCTTGTCATTTGGTTTATCACATAAGTTCCCTGGTCTTACTTTAACATGCTTGATTCCTTGTATTGAGTATGTGTAGGTGATAGTATTGTAGTGTATGTGACAAGTATGTCCTAGGATGACCAAAACAATGACCCCTTTACTAGTATTAGTTCACCTGTTTTGTAAGACAACAATACAGACTGTCACAGAGTTGGCGAACTAATGACTATCACCACCAAACTGGAAGCACATCAAATATGTATTCATGTATTGTATCAGGTATTTAAGACGGTGTAGAAGTGGATTTACAATCAACACACAACAACCTGTGATCCCATATTTGCTGCTATGTGTTTTTCATATTTTTTACTTATTCTTATTACATTTACTGTTAAATCATACAGAAATCTAGGATTTTTCTGTCAATTTTACTTACAGTATAACCATCTCAATATTATGGCCACCTTGTTATCAAGGTTTTACTATATAAATAAATAGCTGCAGATGGAAGGAATCATACAAATTATGTTCACATTTATTCATGTATTACTTTGTAATAAGATCCATACACATGACACTAATATAAGATGTCGGTCGTCAAGTTGTTGTCGAGCCCCCTTGCAGTGAGCTCAACAGTTGTCAAAATGGCGGTTCCGTGTATGTGCATCTGTGCATGCGTGCGTCCGTGATTTTTTTTGTTTTATATACCGGCTGATTTGTATCATCACTGGATCCACATCAAGTGTTCTAGATCTGTTAATTAGTCACATAATGTCGAATTGCGTTTAATTGTAGCAAGAAAAAGAATGAATATAACTGAATGGCATATGAAATGTTTGTTTCTGTTGTGTTCTATTTTAGTGCATGTTAAATGTGTTTGGTTTATTGGAGTGTGATGAATGATGTTTGCGTATGAATGTGTTTCTGTTATAAAATATTCAAAACTCGTTTTACACTCGATATTGTGTCTGACAGTTGCCACCTCTCGGGGCTGTAGAATCTAGGTGAAGATGGCAGCGCTCTCTTCAAGTATTTTAATAGTTTATTTTTTGATGATTTATGTCCATATAACATCTTCATGATCAAATTTCTAATTTACCAACAGTTTGTCAAATTCCGGTTGATATGTGAAGCATCTGACGTTATTTACTGAACTCTCTGTCACAAAAGTAATGATGACATTAGTGATGTTTTATCATAATTTGTTTTACAAGATCATCCTGTTGTTTGATTATAAAAGAAATTATTTGGAATTACATTTAAAATGATACATTGACATAATTCCGTCTTACTGGAAGCTTGCTGGGGCTTGCAATCAAACACTGAATTAAAGTTTAATGCAAACAATGATAGTTTTATTTTTTACAAGAACTTGATCTGTTAAATTAGTGTTTTTTAGAATAACATATAATAATTATGGATTCTTTCCTTTATTATTTCTTAATTTCTGATCTGTATGCTGTATGAGATTCGCGTCAATGTTTTGTTTGTAAAGGAATGTGACTCAAGTACCAGGCTGTCTTTGATAGTTTGTTGTACATGCTGAAAACAATAAGCAAAATGAAAATACTGATATAAATTGAAATTCTGAATTACAAATCGTGTGAATTATTTGTATTGATTACTTGCCCATTGATATTAAATTAGTGTACATAATAACAACCTACTGTGTAATTTTAAAGTTAAATTTACATCGAATTATTATTATTGTTTGAATAATCTGTTGTTGCTATGGTTACAGAAAGCATCTGGTCTTCCACTAATTGACCTGCTGACACTGAATACAGATTCTGTGGTAATCAAGATGTTCCACTACACAAGTTGGCATCATAGAGACAAGACTCCTACATCAACTAAATCTTTCTTATATATGATGGGGTGTATTGATGAATGGCAAAAATCAACTAATTCATCAAGTCCAATATGCATCATGGCTAAGTATGCTTATCAATGAAATCATTTAAGTTTAATTAGGAACATGAAGCATCTAGCACAGAAAGTACCATAGAAACGCAATAAGAACTCAGGAAAGTTTTTTCTCTGGGTTTCACGCTTTTTTTCAACAATTTTTCAGTTATATATGGTGGCCGGTTCACCTATCCAGTTTTGCTGGACTGTGTACTAACCAGTAATAACTTACCCTTCTACAAGGAGCCGGCAACTTCTCCATATATATTTAGGAAAATTGACATTTTTGCCAAATTTTGATGGAACAGTATGACCTGCTGCAATGAGATTGCCAGGCTGTAAGTCCAGCGCACTATAACCACTGGATCACTGTTGCAGCTTCTGGAAAGTGTTATGTTTCTGTTTAGATTAATTACATATACATACAAGTATTTCTGAGGTTTCATTAAAAATATGGAATTCTGTCCTTCATGGCTTTCAAAATGTGATGCCTAACAGTGCCATGAGTTACAATGTTTATAATCATATTAGTCATTACAGTTTCCTCACTAGATAAATTAATACTGGAAGTGCAGCAGCTTAATGAAAGAGCTTGTAGGGAGTGTATTGTTTATACTATGATGTTCAGTTGTTATTACATTGCACGATAAATGCTATCTAGCTCCTTTGATCATGTACCATTTATAAGCTACATTAAAACCTCACTTAGCAACCAACTCAATATTACTACCATCTCGTTATAACAACTGCTTAGTTTCAGACTGTCTCCCAATAACTTCCCTATACATGTGATTCAACTTGATTTGGAGACCACCTCATTAATTCGACCGATTATTCGAGTCCAGAAGGTGCTCTCATTATTGAGGTTTTACCGTAGATATCATTTTTTATTTTAATCATTTTCATGTTTCTGTTACAGAGACGGATATAGTAAATGTGGCTTGTACTGTACGTTATCTATTTGCTGTGACCAGCTACATTGTGAAAATGAAATAGATGTCTTCAATGCAGTGCGAGTGGTGAAGAAAAATCGACCTCAACTCATACCAACATTGGTCAGTTTGTGTATTCATTTTTTAATTCGTTTCTGAAACTTCAAATTAAACTGCATGTTCTGTGCATCTTATTCTATCATACGCGTCTTTTATTGTGGTGTGTTTGAATAAGCTCTGTGTACATTTTTTTTTGCATTAGTTTTTCTGCTATTGATTTGTCAATATTTTATATTCTTTTACTAATTATTTCTATATATGGTGTATGGAAGGTGTTTAATAATGTTCGTCTTTGTTTTATACCCGGGGGCTGTACTAAATGTGGTTTGACATTTAATGCCATTTAACTTCAGTCTTTTACCTGAATGGGGAAATGATTTCTGTCATGTTGGGAAGTAATTCATCAACCTATTGAAATGACAGAAATTCCATCTGTTTGCCTATTCATGACTATAACAACACTATATGGGTGACCTGGGGGTCTTCTAACACCATTAAATCTTGGAGAGTTGGCACTTTACCTTAATTATGGTGACGTGACCCAACCAAACTAATTCAGTTGTCTTTACCAACACCATGCCATGATAAAGTTGGGTGTCCGTGATTCCACCATTCCTCTGCTATTTGTTGACTGTGACACATAATTATTGCATGGTAATAGAACGGAATAACAAAAAGATAAATGATTGGTTTGGTTTTATCAATAAATTCCTCGAAATTTTTTGGTTTGTCAATTGACTGTGATTTTATTCTGCATGTTAAATCATGTATTAACTCTGGATGTATGTACCGCCTTGAGATGGTTTACAATTTTTTCTTTGAAGATTGTTGACAGCTACCAGTATGAAATTTTTTAGGGAAATTCTGAAGCATTTCTAATTGTTATTGCATATCATTGCATTGAGACTAATAGTTATTTTTCATTTATTTCTTTTCATGTCATGTATGTTGGAAAGGCATCTTTTGATTTTCGTTTTCTTCAATTTTATAGGCAGAGTATATCTACTGTTATTCGTATATGATGCTTGTGGTACATCTGATGCAAGGTGATTCACCAAAAATCATGGTCACATCTCCTACTGTGATAGAAGGGGAAATTCAACAGGGATATGAACTATTGACTGGTTTCCAGAACATCCTCAGTCCTCAGCCTGTGGAGGAAAGTAGAAACGGAACCAGTCATAAAAATCATAGTCGCACAAATGTTTTCATTTCTCACGCACATGATGACTCGAATGATTCCTCGTGCGAGGGGGTTAGCGCACGAGGTTTAGATTCTCATATGTTATTAGCGAGTAGTGAAAGTCGTAGCGACTTAACACGAAGTAAATCTTCAGGATTGATCATGGAAAATGCAAATGGTCATATAAACAAAAATGGCCGAAAACAATCAAATGTTAGTGAACCAAAGCCTAGTGCCCCACCAGCTGCTCCGGGTCATGTACATGTGTGGAACCCGGAAACCATTGCTCATTTCAACGAATCTGCGTCCGCAGAGCTCAATTGGCCGCGAAGACAAAGTACCAAGAGACGGCCTTTATTTCGTCAGAATGCTCAAGAAATGAATGAAATTCATATTGTTGATTTGAACAATTCAGTGGATATGTATGAGACAGATGCGACAGATTCTAGTTACTTGTGATTTTTTTTTTTTTTTACATCGATCAAATGTTTATACTACTTCCATTACGCACTTAGTTTAAATTCCATGTTCCTTAATGACAGCAGTACGACCTTTTAATTTGTCCATACTCATTAAATTACTGAGTGAACCTGTTTGGAAATGAAAAATTCTTTCTTTAAAAATACATAGAAATGTATGCACACCTTCTTCATACTTAATTTTCATGTCTGAATTATGACTGAAGAATAGGTGTTTCAGAATTTTATTTAACCAGTACTCCATAATGCTACAAATAGTTAAGTGATATTAAATTGTTGATGTATTAAATTTTTTTTTATTATTAATGAAATGAGACTATTGTTTCCAATATAATTGTTTTAATGATGGACATGACATTATAGCCATGAATGACTAAATTTCTTTATGGCTTTTGAATAACATATTTCCTAGCAATTAATTAGGTCCAGAAAATGTTGTTGATCAAATAGTATTACAGAGTAAATTAAATTACTGATTGTTTCAGAGTAATGCATTAGGAGTACTGGTTATAATCTTGTGTGTTTAGTCATGAACCAAATTCAGATTGGGTAGTTCAAATATTTCCCAGTTTTATATTTCTGTCAACCAAGCAGTTTTCAATTAAATTTCGATTAAAATGCAATGTACATACATTCTTCACACTTTTTATTTCATTATTATGTTATTAAAGTCACCATAAATCTTGAAGCATTGTTTACTTCATAGTTTGTTCATGAAATTTCTCATTTTTTGTCATTAAAATTTTGTAATTTTCGTCTATTTTATTATTGAACTACATTATTATGCAATAGCATAAAAATCTTGATATATTGCGTGAGAATATCATATCTTAAATATACCGTTATAAAAACTGTTACTATGACGATATTACCATATTTTATGAAATTTTGAATAATTTATTGCTGATCAATGTGATATACACTGGTAATCAAGGTTGACAAATGATAAGAACATGAACAGTTTTTATGATATCACTGACTTTATAAACTCAGTACTGCTTACCTTTTTTTGAGGATTTTTTCTATGGTAATAAAAACCAAAATATTCTCTTACTCATATCATTTTTTCCCTATGATATTAAGCATGATAAATTATATGCGTAAAAAAATTCTTCATAGTTTCAAACGTATCCTGGTCCATGCAGCTCTATGCATCCAAGCTGAGTTTCGGTAAAATATGAAGATGTATTACTGTGTTATCACTTAATTTCAATGGCATGTATTTTCGCACAAACACTAAACACTCTGTTCTCTTAAATTCCCCAAATTTTCAATCAGTCATCATAAATATCACAAGAACACAAGAATGGTAGTGCTGTATGAAATCAGTCATTGATCTTTGCACTAAATTCGTGAAAATTTGTCCCATGCAAATAATTATCCTAAAAATGTATTTTTTCGTATGAAAATGATATAAACTTTGCCTCATAAGCATATGTTGGACTCTTCCAAATTGAAAGCCAATATACAAAACAACAATGTATTTAAGAAAATTGGGTTATTTCATTCTGACAGAGTGGAAAACGTTATGGCAAAAGCAGCCATTACTCATTACAAGCAATGGCTTCTTTTGCCACAATGTATTCAAATGTCATCTGCTTCAGATGTGAGGACGAAATGCGGTATCATAAGGCAAAGGAATAAGGGATATAATCTATTGTTAATCACTAACCAGGAGGTGTTATTCTCACTGTGTAATGATCACATTTAAATTTAAGCATAAAATTTAGTGGTTTCTGTATGAATAATGCTGCAATGTATGTAAGAAAAAAATCTATTTTTCTATTGCCATTCACTCATCACTACCAAGTATACATAGTCATCATTTATATATCATAGTTTTTTCTACATAATTTAAGGATGATCTTTATCAAATTGTTGGCTTACAGCTCTGGCTGAGCATGCTGCTGTAGGCCAATACCCATTGTTTGTTTTGGCTTTCATTGGTCATCTCTTGAGGTCTTTGTCAAGCAAAAATTATCATTCTGCCCATGGCCCTGTGTCTTAAGTTGTGGGTTGGGCACCATAGGCCGAATACAAGTATGCCCTTTCTTTGTGACTGAATATTTGGTTAATATCAAGCTAAATTTTTTATAACGCTTTGTGAATATTACCATTAAATCAATTAATAGTTTAAGTTTGTACTGGTGTTTTTTAATAGGATCCTAATTAAATGTTTATTGAAGAATCTTATTTATTGTTAAAGCACAAAATTTGGTTTTTGAACAGTTATTTTTTTTAAAGATTTTTATATACATACATGTATATGTAGCTTTGACTTCAGTGTAAATATATTCACTTCATATACATTACCTATAATCGTTTTTGGTTGTTTTGGAAAAATTATGTGAAATAAAAGATAACTAAAGGACCTCCTAACACTAAACACTCACCTACCCGGTATACTCACAATCACATTCCCTGTGTTAGAGACATGTACATAGTATACAGGTTTTATTATAGCGCCTGTACTTTTTTTTGTTATAATGCAATATTTGATGGTTAAACATTCTTTAAGTTATTACAAAAAATAACATTTCCATAGTAATTGAGATTTGAGCAAAATCATTTTTATTGTTATTTTTTTTTAAATTTTAATTGATTGATTGGTGTTAAATGTTATGACAGTGTTGATTGGCTTATGAAAGAGATTATCCACTACTTGTAATCAGCTGTCTGCTTAATCCATGAACTAAAAATTTCAGTGTACAAAAATTCTTTTATTAATCTGCTCAAAGTATGATCCTAAAGTTAATGGGAAATGCATTTCTTTTACAGATGAATTTTCTGTGCTGGATTTGATATTTGATAACAATATTCACAATTCTCTGTTAGCACATAAACAGATTATATGTTATAAACTGTGATGAATAAAGTTCAGATAATAAGCTATTGACCCTCCATGTATGAGATGTGTTTAACTATTTTCTAATTGGTTGCCTAATGACATTAATGGCCTGCTTAGTCTCCCTCCTATTTCAAGGCTAGATTTAGTTGTTCATACAAGTTTGTGTTCAAAAGATTACAAACAAGATTTGCATTCAAAAGGCATTTTGGAAAAAAACAACTACAAAGAGTGACCAATTAGTCCAACATTTTTTGTACATGTGTTATGGAGTTGAGAGGTTGTATAATGAACAGAAATAATTTGTGGCCTTTTCCATTTGTTATTGCTTTCATATTTAATATTAAGTACAGTTTTTATATATCATGAGGAAAATAAAATTTTGACTATTGCTACAATTTACAGACTTACATGGCTGATTGTCTGAACTTTGTTTCACATGTATGCAAGGATATGTTGGTTGATAAATTGTTGAAATATTCCAGTTATGTCTTTTTCATTCTTCACATTTTTCCATTACCATTAATTTTTTACAATTGTATACTTTGTTAACCTAGAGGCACCAGAAGTGTAATACAGGTTTTTGAAAAAAAAAATGTTTTTTTTATTTCTTCCAGTCAAGTGCAGTCTTTGCGCAAAACGACGAGTCCAAAGCTGGTAAAGTTCTATTCAGGCAAGCAAACTTTCTAAAAATTGTGTATTAATCAAAAGCCCACTTATATAATTTGGGCTAGTGCTTTTAATCAGTTACTTCAAACACTGCAGTTGTGTAGCCAATTAAGTCTGAAATTGTTGGTACTTGAGTGAAAATCTTCAGTATTAATGTATGTAGTTCATGTTAAATTATTACAGTTAAAAAACTGGGAATATACGCCTGAAAAAATATACACATTAAGTAGCAATTTCAAATTTGATCAAAATGGAGCTTTATAGCAATAATTATGCTAGAATAAAATAGTAAGAGAATATGAAACATTCATTTAGTGTATAAAGAAAATAAACTCATTTCAACCTTTACAAAGTCATTTATCATATTAAAAAGCATACAAAACATATAATAATACTCAACAAATTCCATTAGCCCTCGTAAAAATTATATTCTTCATTTATATTCAATAACAACAGAAACTGATCCATTAAAGAATGACAACAGACAGTAACCAGAATTAGTCAACAATTATGGAAAGTTATTGTTACCATAAAACTGTAAAACATTTGTATTGCACATTTAAATTGTACGTTTCCTTCATGAAATAAAACATTCCATCAGTATAATCAGTATCATAATTCTGTATAATCTACTAACTACAGAAATGCACTTATAAGAAATATAGATTAACTTAATCATAAACATCCAATTAGTTTATACTAATTTACTTTAGCTCGATTGTGAAACAAAGCCAGGATTCGAACTCAAGACCTTCAGATCAGAGGACAGACATTCTACCTCTAGACCAATATGCCTCCATCAAAAATATTCAATTAAAAATAGTAGCATAAGTGGATTATTATTTAAATACAAAAAATTCTTGTGATGAGAGTCAGATGAAAACCAAATAATTGTATGCCTGAAGCCTCGATATATACTAATATATATAATAGTGTAAAGTTCAATCTCTGATTGAAATATTTATCCTTTACCCAATATTCAAAGGCTAGTTCAACACAAAAAAATGGATCTAACATGATAAAAAATAACATAGCTGCCAAATTCATTCAATTTAGATGTACAAACGACACAAGACATAAAATTAACAATAAGTTAACCAAAATATCATCAGTCAGAATTCAATAAGCACTAATTATCTTTCATAACAAAAAGTAAAAACATTTCAAATATGATAAATGTATATGCTATCAATTGTACAATTATCATCAAACAACATGTTTCAGTGATAAAAAAACTTGATCAATACGGAACACTGGGGTTACAAACAGAATATGAAAAATAAATAAACAATAAGGATGCATCGTGAACACATGTGGTATATGAATGAGCATTGCTAATAAGATGAACATATGATAAATCAATTCTGATAATATGAATCGTGACACATGAGCACACATTCACCAAATCATTGCAGTGACTGAAACCTGGTCATAGTACAGATATACAGAGGCTACATTCAAAGAAAAATAAAGTACATACAAGTTTATCCATTGTTTGCCACCTTGAAAACATGACAATACATCATCCATGAATTACTTCCTGATTAAAAGTACAGTCCACAATCCTTGCTGTAGTTTAATTAATATGTCTTAAGATCTTTTATGTAGTATTTCCATGACTTTAAAAATCTTTAATAAATTAAATTCTCCAACGTGTTCATGCACAGTCTGACTTACAAACAGTTAATATAAAAAATACAAGTTTTTGTTCTTATCTAACAAATGTTGTCACATTAAACACTTGTCCACATTTGGAAGGTACATTTGTTGTTAATTTCCTAAGGGAATTTTCAATACATCAAGAGAAGCTAATGCCCATTTCAAATACATTGAACAAAAATTTATTCTATAAATGGAAATACCCTCCTTAGGAAATTACATAGCCCCATTTCATCAGAATAAATGTGAATTAATTCCTCCATCTTGTATCAACACTATTATGGATAAATGGCAATTAGACCTGTACCAGATATCAAGAAACTGATCCAAGCGAGTATATAATTATATTTAATTTTAATTCGAACTGAAACAAAGAAGAATGTCCATTGTTGCATAATTCCCTTTCAACTAATTATTTGTAGTACATGAGAAGTAATATAAGAACTTCACAGATCAATCACCAACAGTATTTTATCCTCCATCATTAACCTCCATACCCAGGCAGATCTCAGTGAACATCTTGCACTACATGTTTCGGAAGAAGGAAATTGTCTCAAAGATTAAAATTCACACAATAAGTATGGGTAATAGTTCTCACAACCCTGGCATTATGTATGCAATGTTGTCTAGATTCTTCATATGAGTTTCTGCGGGTAAACCATTGGTCTCTGGCAATACTGCAGTTAGACACATAAGGGGAGCAACTGCACACAACATGGAGTCCAATAACACTGATAAGCTCCCTTGAACGGCAATGAGACCCTGTGTAAAAAAGTATACAAAATTGAGTTTTTAAGTTCAAGCAATCTGGGTTTATGACCAGACATACACATCTGAAAGCACAAGCAATGTATACATTTATTTGAGTACTTCATTGGACATTTGATGAGATTTTACACACAGCAAATCTGTGAGTAGTTTCCAGAATATTTTTCAGAAGTACAAAAATGTTACAAATATTTTTTCAGTTTAAACTAGACAAGCAACAATAAAAACGCATGTCCTTGAAATAAAACAACCTAATACTGTGTGGAAACCAACCAGTGTCTAAAATGTCAATGAATTATTGCAAGAAAGTAAAATCACATACCCTATGTTCTTGTAACTTCATTCCAATAATACTCAATGATTCACCAACAATCTTAAGATGAGCAGCAACATCCAAGGGTTCTATACCAAAACCCTGCAACAAGTAATTATATTTTAGATATTCATGTAATGACTACTGGTTTATTCAAATAATTCATTTTGTAGGAACTGAATCAATACAAAGCATTGCTTTACTCCAAAATAAGTATTGTTTTCCACTTTCAATAGGAAATCAAAAACAGAGCAATGAAATAACAATTGCTTCATGGTTGTCTCTGGTCATCCTTTGAAATCACAAAAAAATGCAAATTACTGTTTCATCATTTCCTTAATAAAAGCTGCTGACTGGCATTTTCAAAACTGTAACCATGACAATTTCCACAATGATAAATAATAAGGTAATATTGAATACAAGGTATTGGCAATGATTTCTAATAACCAGACGATGAATGACCAACACTGGAGCATCCACCCACCCATCCTAACAGCTCACCCTGAACCTTCACCTCCGGTGAGCAAAAAAACATTTTACCTTGACCGGAGTAGAAATATCTTCCACAGGGATTTGTTTCACTTGCTTAGCAGTTACCAGGGCCTGTGGGACTACTTGCATCTTTTGTGACATCACTGTCATCTGTCTGGCAGTAGGGACTGCTTGAGATCCTGGTAATTTAGATGCAGCTGTCTTTCCAGTTGTTATCAATGTAGACCCTTTACCTGCTGCTTTTTTAGCCTTTCTCTTCCAAACCTGACATAACATATCATTATGTACATCAATAACAGTGATATAGCATTATATAAACAGCTGAGTGTTTATATCTTAATATATTGTGTATAGTTTCAAAATCATACATTCAGTAAGGCCAGAGTAAAATAGTTGCATTCATGGTTACCCAACCTACCCTATTGGTACCAACCCTTATGCTTCTCACAGCAAAATTCAACAGTGAAATAATATTTTTGAATGAATGTTACCTTGTATTTTTTTTATCCAGTAACCCTAAACATAACTTTCTCGCCTTATATATATATATCAAGGAAAATGGATGCAAGCAAGGTAGACAATTCATATACAAGGTCTATCCAAGTAATACCATAATATGTACCAAATTATTACTGCTTTTAAACCACGACCATGTTATCCTTGAATTCAGATAGTAATAAATATCAACTTCTAAATATCATTATCATAGCATATTTACCAGTACATATAGTGACTTTTCACTAGTATATACCAGCTGATTGATAATAATATCTGGAATCCACAAATCCACTCATAATTTCGAGTACAAATTGACTCAGGACGAGTTGATTTTGCAAGAGAACTAGTTAAAATTCTTAGCTGTTTGTTCTGTAGGACGAGTAGCCTGAAAAAAATTGTCGAGCCCTGAATATAATGTTCACTTACAATCTTATCTTTCTCAGACAAATTGGACCACATTTCTCCGAGTGTTTTACTGATTGTCGAGAAATCTGAAACAGAAATAATGCAAATAATTAATAGGGTCGTTATCTCCGCCATAGTGACAAATTCCATAAAAAATAAATACTCAGATCTACATTTCTTTAATCACAAAACATTCTAAAAAGTTGCAAACAAATTAATTAACAAATAAATATTTGCATGAAATAAAGTAAGTATATTTATTAAATATTTAAAATCACACATAGGTAATTTGCAGCAACAGCAATAAAACAAGTACATCAGTAAATCAAGATATCATTAAAGGAACTATCATTAATAACTATAAACAATTCAGAATTCGTACCTATTCCAGGATTATCATTTACAAGACGAGGTCTGTTGGCACTACACCATAACATATAAGCTGTTGGTGAACGCTTCTTCTTGGAAGACTGAAAATTAATATTAACAAATCACTAAAATGAAATAAACAACCAATGTATTTCTGTCAATCATGACCTCAAATAATACTATTAATAGCACAATAAAAAAGATAGAAAAAATAACTTCATGATACATAATAGCCAACTTCCATCAAAATTTAAAACTGTTCATGATTAAATCTTTGCATGACACATTTACTACATTCTGAAAACTTTTTACATCGTTCTATTACACTTTGCACAATTAACAAAACAATTGTACAATTTATGCAGCACAAGATAGACAACTATAATCTTACCTCTGCAGTCTCTTCTTTCTGATTTTTTTCTTTTTTCTTTTTTTTATCATCAGATTTCATTCGTGAAAAATCCATTACAAGTTCTCCATCTATAGTGTAAAACAGATATATATACACATGCATATTTCATATTGACAAATCCTTAAAATTTACCATGTGACTTCATGTTCACCTTATCATATCTGATGATTAAGAGACATCTTTCAAATAAAAACTATTACAATATTCCATAAGAATGAAATAATAAGGCATGTATCATCAATACAAAATTCCACACTTCCACATGTTGGTGTACTTAAAGTGTTTTTATTTAATAACACACTTTTAAAATGACTCAACCAATATGAATCTAAAGACAAATAACAGGGTGCTCACTAGATGTCAAAAGTTACCCAAAATGATCCTTGACTGATGATAATTAGAAGGGTCAACAAAATTTGAAATTTAAATTTGACCCTTTGGGACAAATTCTCAAGAGCCAAAACTATTATTTTATTAATTCCTGGGGTCAAAATGCCATTTTAAGGGCTAATTGTCCAGTGAATGTTTCAAATTGACAGTATCAGACTTAAAAATAATATGAAAATCCTCATTATTGTTTGATCAACGCTACCTGTACTGGGAATTTCACCGAGCTGTACACCGGATGTTTTCTTTTTTCCTTTTGGTGTTTTCTTCTTCTGATCTTTGCTGGGCTTGGTCTCCGTGGTAACGACTTCTTCCTCAGGTATCATTAAACCATCTTCCTCTTCTATTTCCATGAATGAATCATTTCCAGCATCACCTGAAAAAGAGTTCAGGACAAAATATAAAAAATAAAACAGACCAAACATAAATACTGACATGTATAACAAGAAAAAATACACATGTCTTAAAGTGTGTGTTTTGTTTTTCCCTTTTCTTTAGTTAATGTTCTACATGCAGCATGCAATTCTAAATTCAAAATAAAACAACTCAATCCAAACTTAAAGTAAAGTTTCACTAAGAGACCACTTCAATATTAACACTACTTCGCAAAGATAGCAATTTTTTTTCAACAGTTTTTCTGTATCATTTCAATATTTCTACTTGATCATAAAGCCACTTCAAGAGCTCTGCAGAGCAATGCCAATGCTGGTCTGTTTTACATCCTACTATTTAAAAAGCAATTTTGACCAAAATTCTAAGTTAAAAAAGGGGTATAACTCCAAAAATATAGCTTTCAGAATAATGTCCCTTTAGTGTAACTGTGCCTTGTCATGATAATCAAGTAGTCCAAGTGTCATATTGATATCTTTAAGTATTTGCAACATTAAAGTTTTTGCACGACAACGATGATGACGAAGTTATTATAATAGCTCAAACTTTTTCTTCGAAACAAAAGTTGAAAATACAAAGCTGTGAAAAAGATATGTTGAACACTTACCTAGTTCAATTTCTGGCATATCAAGCCCAAAATCTTCATGTAACATTTGTTCACTCATGTCGGGTTCAGTTTTATTTTTAAGTTTCTTCCTTTTAGCATCAGCGTCAGCTTTTATCTCAAGTCCCATATTCATAGGGCCAACATGGATAACGTTAGGTGATGGCATTGACGGTGACAAGAAAGGAGATTCATCCGAGTCGACGGACCTCTTGCTGGATTTTTTCGATTGTGACTCCTTCTTGATTGTCGGTACAGGCATTACTGTCACTGGATCAAGTTCTTGTTCACTTTTTGCTTTTTCAACAGATTCATATGATTCTGGTTTAATATCAGAATCAAGACTAGCACTAAGTCTCTGTTTGATGATTGATAAATTAGACTGAGCTGCTGACAGAGAAGTTTGTGGCATTTCTAAAGCATGTCTTATTTTCGATGTTTTCTGTAGATGTGCAGCAAGTTCTGCTGCAGTATTACTCTTAGTTTTTGACTTCTTAGCACTTGGTTTTGTATCATTTCCAGAGGGTTGCGCAACTGAATTTGTAGATAAAGATGGTTTCGAGGATTGAGTGGGTGAGCTGAGTAAAAGCTTTATAACGCTAGCTGATGATTTTTCAGCCGATCCTGCCATTATTTGAGTCTTCATCATACCAGCAACTGGAGATTTCTGAGGGGACATATGTACCATGGTTTCTATTTTTGGAGTAGTAGGAATATCCTTTATCTTTAGTTTAGGAATTGGATGGGCAGTAGTAGACTCTAAGTGAACTTCACCTGCATGGGCAATAGGAGACTTTGTTTTCTTACTTCCATCTTTTTTTGTTTGTTTCTTTTCTGCTTCTTCAAATTCTTCCATTTCTAAAACTTTGGCCGACTTCTTTCTTGCCTTCAAAAAAGAACATAAATTTAGAAAAAAAATCACACCATTACTGAATCAACAGTACATAACAGATTTATAATATGTACAGGCATACTGCATTCAAAAATATCAGAATAAAAGAAGTCAACACTTAAGAAACTCCAACTGATTTTTATTTATCTGTGTTTTTGGTCTACAATAAGTAGGCTATTATAATAAATAGTTTTGTTAACCAAGAAAACAATATTAGATTAAAACACAATTCTCACCCTAGATGATCTACTAGGCGTCTTTCCAGTGTCTTCATCAGTTGAAGAAAAATCTTCAATAACCAAAGGCTGACTTTCCTCTTTGAGACTTGAAGCATACACGATGGGTGATACTGTTGTCAGTTTCATTTGATTACCTTTAACTCTGGGTGATGTAACAGCAGGTGGAGTATCTGGGGGCTTGGCCACCTCAGGCTTGATTTCAGCCATTTCAGCAGTTCCTTCAACAAACTTTGCAGGTTTCTTCCTAATACGACCGGAACGTGTCACTGAAAATATGTTAATTTCCTTAGTATTGCGGTGCGTAGTCATACTGGTAACTTCAGTATAACTTCAGAACTGGCCTTTAAGTTTGAAATAATTTTTACAATTATCAAAAAATGGAAGAGAAAATACCTAATTTTAGATAGTGTTTACTTGATAAAAAGTAATAGTATATTTTTATGATTTTAATGTACAGAACAATAAAATGCTTTGGAATTCAAAGCCATCTAATTAAAATAATCACTAAGTTACTCACACTCACCTTCATCAAGTTTAAGCTGCTTTGATAACTGACTTGTTTCATCATCTTCCGATTCTCTCTTTCTTTTTGTTGACATCTTGTCTGAAATATAATTCAAGTGTTTCAGGAGCACTCCTATGAACACTAGGCCAGTAAAGATTCATATATTCTTCCGGAATGACATGTCATTACCTATTCATGCTCCAGTGGTGAATTCTACAGCCATAAATCATTAAATGTCAGGTATCCACAGGTACCCAAAACACTTAATCCTTAGTTAATTTTGTCTTTGCCTTTTAATAGATTAATACAATTTTTGTGTACATAAATTTAAGAACGAAAGTTTGTGCGTGGAAGTTAATCTATATATATATATATATATATAACTGGCTGTATGTATAATATGTGTTTACAGTGGTTTGTATGCCTGTCAGCCTGATTTGCTCAGTTGGTAGAGCAGCTGACTTGCAAGCGAAAGGTTCCTGCAGAGGGAACTTTATTTTCTGCCTCATATTTATACACAGTAACTGTGGATACATGCTCTATTTAATATTGTCAGAATTCAATTTCAACCTTGATGAATAATCAAGTAAAGTTGCTATATTTAAAATTTATGTCAATGTAAAATTGGGAATAACGATCACTTGTCTGAACAGGTGACTGAACTGAGATCCCTTGCACTTCAGACAGACACTCAACACCACGTTATTTTAAAAGTTAACCTTACAGCAGGGCTCTTGATAGTGGCTAACATGTCTGCAGATACTGCAATATGGCATGGCCGCTTGAACATTCAACATGACATGCTACAAAAAATTTTAAGTCAAATATTTGAATTTTGGCGTTAGAAGCTGAGAATTTATGGCTCATAGTTATTGACTAAGTTAAGGATTGTTGTTATTTCTATTGATTTGAGTAATCTATATCAGTTACTGATGCATTTTATGTAATTTGTGTTTCAGCACATAAATATGCAGTTCTTTGTAAGGCTGTGAGGATGGCCCTTCCAAATATATTTATGAAATTGGCCAAATAAAGCCAAATGAGTAAGGCTACCAAGCTCTAAGATTCCAAGGCTAACCACACACACTCATGGCACCAATGTAACAGGACGCAGAAAATAAAGTTTCTGATGTGGGGCTCTAACCTGTGACCTTCTGCTTGCAAGTCAGCTCCCCGACATACGATATACAGCCCCGTTACAACTGCATTAAATGTTGATGTACTGATTAATTTGATTAATGAAATTGACCAAAAATAATGACAAGTATTATTGCATTCTTGTGATAAGATACTTTGAAACAGGAATGTACAACACTGCAAATTTCAATCTTCAGTACAGATTTATTGTTTACTGTTCGCGCACTAAGTCACAGATTATCAAAAACACAAAGTGCTAGAAATGAAAGTTGTAAATGAATGAATGCAATCGATAAGTCGTAATATGTAACAATTTCATTTATAATTTCACTGTAGCAACAAATTGTAAGAAGATTATAGAAATAAACAAAAAAGTTACCAAAAAATCAAATTTACAAACGGTGTCAATGTAACAAACCCACTTCCGGTTAAGTATCGTACTCATAACTGTTCGAAACATACAAAACTTGCCATCAATAGCTCTTCGCGATTAATGATTTTTAAAAAATCCATGAATACAATAGATCCGTGTGAGGGACCACTATGGAAATAGAGGGACCACTATTGAAATAAGAGTTTACCCTTTATTTGTTATGCCTGGTATTGGTGTGCATGTCATGGTGTTTATACTCATTCTGTGTTGTTTTATGTATCACTACATGTTGTTTTATCACTATATGCCAAAATAAATATGATCTTTTAACCTTTGATTTATTCAAGAATATCTGCTGGGCCCGAGTTTAAAAAAAACGACAGTTTTCCCAGTGCGACTAGTTTGTCTCTATAGACTCTAGATATAAATGCATGTATAAAAGGTCGATCCTTTCAAATTTCCCTAAACTACAGGGATGAGAATATCCCGAATAACAAGAAATAATCATGAACAGTCCTGTATTTAAAGTTGAAGATATGTAAGGTCTGGTAATTTTCTGTCAGCACACCAGCAATAATTGATCTTGCAGGCTTATCTGACCTTTTCTAATAAAATAAACGATTGCTCTTCTAATAAAATAGACGATTGTTGATTTGTTTATTTATAGCTGGGACCAGTATCCATGTGTATATTGATCCCAGTTTATTGTGATGCTTTAGTTAACTAAATGGGTACTCCGCATTTAACGGTAAGTTTTAGAATATTATTCGATATGAATATATTCACTGGAAATATTATAAGCATATATCTGAAAACTCTACTTATTTTGACATTCAATTACTTTTTTCCAAAGACATAGGTGTTGACTCATTTTAGACCAGAACCTCGAGATGCGACCATTACACACGTATCTTTATCATAGACAGAAGAAGACTAAACCTGTGTTGTATAAAGGTCTACGCTAGAACGAAGCAAATAAACATAAACATATAATTTATGCCTAAAATACAACTAATACATAATTTTTATCAAACAAAAATGATCAACTGAACATCTGAAATGTACACCGAGAACAATACAAATAATTTGAAATTTAACATAATCGTATCAATTAATGTATATCTTAAAACTCAGCCATTCTGAACACCTCTTCAACCCTCACAATACTCATAATGAAAGTCAGTGTACGGAAGCAAGTAAATCGGCCCTAAAAAGTCAAATCAGCCCCACTGTAATTTTGTTACAGTCAAATCGGCCCCATTGATCAATATTTGGAAATTAAAGTTAATATTTAGTGCTTGTAAATTCGGCAAACCTATATACATTTTTTACATAATATTGGCATATCAGCATTGTCATATGTTTTTGGACATAAAATTATATATTACACAAAATTAAGGTATAATCATGGTAATCCTTTGGATGAATGTTTAGTTTGAGGTTTACATGGAGTCGATATTAACACATTCTCTTTGTGCATTGAAACTGCTCAGCGTCCACCCTGTTTCAAATGATTTATGTGGACTAGTTGGCAGTTACTCGCGGAAAACACATTACTACTGTCCTGAAAATAGTGTTTTATACAACAGAATCATTTAATATGCACCTTGTTTAAGATCAAAGCTATTCCCTTTCAGGAACACCAATCTTTTTGTACCTTGCAGGAACGACGTTTGGAGATGCTCCGTCCGTACCATGATGGTAAAATGTCCGACACCTGTCACTCAGACAGACAACGCTTTCGCCCCCAACAGTCATGAGCACGTGCATCCCACCGTGCTAGAGCATGGAGCCCGAGTAAATGTCACCGCTAAGGTACGTATGTAGTAGAAATTAGTAAAAATAAATATGTGTGCCTATTTCAGTACGTGGAGCATGGATGAATTAAATTTGTCTTCCAAACATGACCGCCTGCATCTTGTGAATGATTAATTCAGATGTTTCGTTCGCCATGCCCACTAAGTTCCATAACTTAGAAGTATTCTGTCGGAGGGAGGTCAGAGTGAATGACGAACGCCATATGTTCTTCGCAACGGACGGACAGTTAGATCTCCTGACCCAAGCCAGGCGTTGGTACATAAACTTTAAGGCAATAAAACAAAATAAGGCATTTGTATTTGTGAATTTAAAGATTAAAAAAATGTACAAATATATCTATTTTAATGTATTTTTAAAAATCTTTTACGATTAGATTCTCCAGTTAAGTTCAATTCAAATTTAAAGGTGCAGTAACGAAATAGCTCATACGATTTTCGTTGTTTGGGAATTCCACGGTACATCATTCTCAAAAATGCTCGGTGTATATTTATGTGTATAGGTGTTGCTTACCGTCTAGATGCCTTTGTACGCCGGGAAATTGTTCGAAACAAGTACCACTCAATGAGTGGTAAAACAACTGAAGATTATGAGAAAGTTTTTAAAGTAAGTACACATTAGTAATATAGCGGAATACTTATTTCGAGTATTTGAAATCACTTTAAGGACTTCAATATGTACGTATTACTCATGTACAACTGAGTGTTTACACGCACATACAGTTGCTTGACATTTTAATAATAAAGTCCATTTCTTCGATTTCAGGCCACCAAACGAGGAATAAGAAATCAGCAAGAAGTTGAAGAAGTCATATGTGATTTTGAATAGGCCCCGCGGAAGGCCATCAGACTAGTCTTCCCTACAACGCGGCCGTGGTCCAGTGGTTAGTTCGCTGAACTTATATCCCAGAGATCCATGTTCCAATCCCGGTCGTGTCAGGTCATGCCATTCTATGAAAATTTGACAAAATATGTCAATTTTCCTCCATATGTCGGGAAGTTGCCGGCTCCTTGTGGAAGAGTAAGTTAGTACTGGTTAGTACACATAGGTGGACCGTTCGCCGTGTATAACTGAAAAATTGTTGAAAAATGACCCAGTGACAAACCCCAGTGACAATAAGTCACTTACAAACGAACGAACAAACAAATAAAACGCAGACTAAGGGATGTTCATTTCATTAGGGCAATGTTGTGTGGCGGCATGTTCAAGTAAGGTTGAAATTCATTCCAATTTTAACTGATTACATTTAAAAATAAAGTAATAAAAGGTAAACTATATTACGGGTTGATCCGGTGACTCTGTAAACAAACGTGTGCGACACGGAGTATATGAACTGACAGAGGGACAGATTATCAAATCTTCAGCCTAGAATAAATGAAATGCACCCATATTTACTTCAGTATTCTCTTAATTATGTTTAATGTCTTCATTGACTTTCATACTATTCTTATGTAAAAATAACGTATGATTTCTTCATTATGAATATCATCACATATGGTCACTGTGTTTTAACCAATTTCTAGGGTGGCGCCGTCGCCTGAATGTGAGGGAAGGTGTAGCACCACCTTTCCATACTCTTGTTAAACTTCTCCACAAAGAGGCCATGAATGTTGAAAGCCAGGTGTGTCTTGTCTCTGAAATGAGACTGCGGAGATTGCAGCGGTCATCATGTTACACAAAACAGGTCCGAATTTCCCATGCCTGGGACAAGTAATGGTGATTTGTGATAAATAGATATACCTTCTTTTTAATCTTTTTAATCGGTTGTCAACTATTGCAACATCAACATGTATCTCGTACAAACGTATCTGTTTGTATATTAAGTACAGAATACATTATGAACATTTTTTACATATTATTGGCATATCAGAATTGCCATATGTTTTGGTCATAAAATTATATATTACGCAAAATTTAGGCATAATCATGGTAATCCTTTGGATGAATGTTTAGTTTGAGCTTTGCATGGAGTCGACATTAACAATCTTCTTGTGCATTGAAACTACAAATGCACATATATGCATACTGTCTGTCTAAGTGTACCTATGTCACATGAACAGGGATATATTTTGTGTTGTTTTCTATCCGTGGAATTTCTTTTATTAAGTAGTGGTATTTAAAAAATAAAACGTCCCAATTTGACCCTAACAGGTCCGTCGCTACCGCCTGTTGCTTTTGTGTCGGTGGGAAGTAAGAACGACAAGTCTGGATAGATATTGGTGACGGGAATTTATCCAAACCGAAAAAACATTGGTCACGTGACACTTATTCAAGGGGAAAGTACTCTTTACGCGAACTGGTCGATGAATCGCTAAAACAAAATTGATGTTAAAGAGGTAAAATTAACTTTATTAATGTTTTTTGACTGGTAAAGAGTTTCGGAAACAGCATTTGTTAGACACTTTGTACCAATGATTGTGTGTTTTAACTAGAATTTCCATATAATTGACACCGGCTGATCGATTTTACCTTGACGGTTCGAGATTTTTGTTGCTACACGTAAAAATGTAAATAACAGTCGAACTTGTATTTCGAAATATATATTGAAATGTTTCGAAGAATTCTTTTGTAAAGTTATGTTGTGTTAATGAAATAGATGCTATAATGTTGTATTGCTTAATCATTAATCGATATAGTGGGATAAATTGTTTCAAAACTGGTCACTGTGGCCTGTCAAATGATTTGTGTTATCGTTATAATATTATATCATTGTATAATCAAAAGTATTTGTTACATTAATTGGTGAATGAGTTTGCCGATGATTTTATTACATTGTCCTTTAATTGAACAATTAATTGCCTTTGTTATCATTTACTTATTACTTAATTCTAAAATTATGCTGTGAAGCAGAACATCTGACAGAAGATATTATCATTGCCTCTTATCATTAGCAATGATTGATTGGTTTTAATTCCATAAGGATTCAAATGTGGCTATTGTGGAATGAATAATGTAAATACAGTACTGGCATATGTTTTTCCTTTTTCAATTTATTTATTGCTAGTCATTTCAGTGCATTCATGGTCAAATTTGTTCTCAAAACAATGATTCATAGACCTACAAATGACAATAATGAGCAGTGACAGTCATTACATCAGATTGACCAGTTTTCAATATTTTAAAGAGTAATTACAGATGTGGTACACAAGTACCAGATATAAGGCAGAGTTATGAGGAAACCTTGTTTTTATATGACTTTCTATGCAGCTTAATCCTATTACAAATAATAGTTTAAAATGTGTAAGTTTGTTTACAAAATGTCAGAAAAAATTGACTTAATATTTATGGACAGTTTTGTAATCTATCTTTCTCTTCAGTACTATTTTAATACAGGGACAAATAAGTATCATATTTGAGTATAATTTTTATTTTATACTGTAAAAACATAAAAAGGCATAGTAAACCAGGCTTCACGGAAGTTGCCGGACCATCGGACATGTCGGGCAAATTTTGAGCAGGTCCATTAACTTTTCAGCTAGATGTCCACCAGTCAGACATGATTTACAACATTTATCACTTATTCATAATAAATTCAGTCAGACAAATTTTCATTTGGTTTCGAGAAGCCTGTAAATTACAGGCTTCTCAAAACCAAATGAAAATTTGTCTGACAATGTAAAAAGATAAAAGGGCGTAGTGAAGTGTGTGGTTATTTGACTTATACTTCAAATTGTTTGTCTGCTTATTTGTTCAAAATCATAGGTATTGGATCAGATTTAAATTGTGATACAAATTACAATTTCTTTGTATGGATAGATATTACAAGTTGTAATACAACTTTATTTAACTACTTAAAATCGACGATTTTAATAGTCAATCAAAATTTTAAATGCCTCCCAACACAACCTGGTTGTGCTACGAAATCAGTCTTTAGCCTTAATGGTTAAAGTTTCTTTCCATTGCTTATGATTATGACCTATTTTGGTTCAAGTATGGCCACAATTTGTTTATAACATCAATTGAACTGATTAAAGTTTTGCTTTATTCTTTTGGTTCATAGATCAGCTTTGAAAATTGTATTGCTCTTAAAAGAATATGGGTTTAAAATGGCTTGTTTCCTAACATTTAATTGAGCTTAATAATTTTTGTCCTAATGATAGAAAATTGGTCTCCAAACAGCTGAATTGGCTTAAAAGTTCTCTTACAAGCAAAATAGCTAGACAGTTCACTAGAAGCTCGAGATAGATAATATTCCAAAGAATCGTGGAAATGTATAGAACAGGACAGATCGTTTGGATCTGATTTCACTGATATTAGCATACATGATTTATAAATGCATTAATGTATACATGTTCAGCTGCTGTTATTTATAGCAGGTATTATATTGGCGTGCATTTTCTACATTATTCTCAGCCCTTTGTTATGGATGTATGCAACAGTGTCCGATACTCTATCTAACTAATATGTTTATAGTTTGACATCTAGCTCTGTAATATAACTGTATTGTTTGTTACATTGAAAACAAATAACAGTTATATCATTTCAGATGGCATTTAAATGTGAATATGTCTTAAAATTTCTTAGGCTAACCTTCAAGGCATATCATGATCACTAATAATGTTATTTGATCTTGATTCAGTGGAGCCAGTCTGTATACTAACTTTTAACAAATGATACACTACATTCAAGGCAAGATGGAAATAAGAAAACAGTTGTCTTTTAAAGAAAAAAAAACAGTATTCAATGATTAAACACAACAGTACAATTCAACAATCATGCACGGAATGCTGTAACGTCACTCACTAAAAGAGAAACAAGACAATTTGCCCTGCATGGTTCGAACTGCCCTCTGAAAGTGCCCCTTCAGTGCACAAAAAGCCAATGCCTCACATTCTGCAGGAAACACTACATTACATCATTTTACATTGAACATGTTAATGATATATCTTACTTGTACAAATTGTTTATTAATAACAACCAATACTGAAAGTAAGAAATGTGGCTATTTGTATTATCAGCAAACATTACTAGAGTTACAAGAATAAAATATCTTTGGCATGTTTGGCTGAAAAATAATTTTCAGAATTACATTGTCACTCATGTGGGTTTAAATTTGCTATGGGGCCTCTTGGATCATGAGGTTTTTGTCTCTGACTAATTATTACTAGCTCCTCACCACTTGTAATTTGAATCCTATCTTGGACTAGAAAAAATTCATGTGGGGAAGCTCATCAGCTTGTGTATGGAAGGTTGGTGGCTCTACCTAAGTGTGCACCTAAGGGTTTTCCTCTGCAGTTAAAGCTGGAAAGTTGCCTAATGACTCCCCCGCTGTTTGTGCAAAGTCAACCCTTAGGAAAAAAAGTATCCTGTAAGAGTATATCATCACAGGATGTTTGGATTATATATTTAGTTAGTTATATTTTTTGTATGACAGGAACATATGCCAATGACTAAAAATGATTTCACATAAAACATGAAACATCACTGACTTTCATTACTTTTACTGTGTATATCAAATGAAATCACAATGATTTAGTTTGAATATATTTTTCAAATTAATAAATGGTTTCTTACAATGACATTTGATCTTTCATTTTTGCCATTGTGATTTATTATTCTTGGCAAAAGAAGGTAACATCTGTAAATGCTCAGTATTAATAGGTTAATTATGTATACTTGAAATTGTTCCTGGTATGTTTATATAGTGTGATGATAACGATAAATATCAATCTTTTATCAAACACCTTACCATATCGATATTATAAAACAAATGTTTACATTAAGGTATTTATAACAAGTTGTGTTATGTTGTTCTAAACCTATTTTGTTAATATAGTTGACCTATTTTAATACAGCTTAATGCAAAAATCGTTGATTCAATTACTTTTGATCTTATGGGAAAGAAGCAACGACATTTTACAATGTTTTACAATACTGCTTTGGTTATTTGTCTAAACCTCAACGATTCAGCGTCTGACAACACTATTGGCAATCTCTATCCTGAGTTGTCGTTCGTTATCCTCACATACATCTCTGTCAACATCTGGAAAGTAGTTCAAAAACATGTGTCTGGGTCTCCTTTAGTTTCCATCTGATACACAGAATCACGCTTTTGTTTCTCTAAATGTTCATTTGTTATTATAATTTTACACGATTACCTTAGACTTCTGCGTTTCATTTCCATTTAAGCAGCATAACCTTGTGACCTAATTACCAAAAGTAAACAAATACTCTCTGTTGAGAAATAGTGCACTAGATAAATAAAACAATTTCTCTGATTTTCTGGTAAATTATAACATTTTATATTACATATTACAAGAATCATGTAAAACGCTGAGACGTTGACGGAGATGCATGGGAGAGATAACGAATGACAACTCTGGATAGAGATTGCACTATCGGCCTCCATAAATGACTATCCCTGGGGGCGCGAAATACACTTTCCATTGGAACAATTTACCAGCGCACTGTTTCCGTTAAACTGGTCCCTGTTCCATGTTGCAGAGCACCAAAGTTTTGACAACCAGAGTCAATGGGTACCAGTTTACGTTTCTCAGATTTTATCGTTATTATTGTAAGACTGTTGCACAATAATAAAGTATGTGCGTAAGACTGTTGCACAATAATAAAGAGTGTGCTCACAAAATATGAAGGCTCACACATGTAATTCAAAGTCCTAATGACCTAATTCCCGAAGCACTTCAATTTCACGGCCTGAAAATTATTGAAAGTTAAAACCAGTTACAATGTAAAGCCATCCAGATGAATATGCGCCTGATGTGGAAAGTACATTGACTAAATCCCTGCATCCAACGAAAAACCAAACTTCATCAGACTCCCCTCGCCCTGAATCTTACTCTTAGCTAGCCAGCCTAGTAAAGGATTTCATTGTCCCCCCCCCGTCCTTACGGAAATACCAGACAGGTGTCCACTTGACTCACTGCAATTAAATATCAGAGACTATACCCCTGTTAGGGTATGGTCAAGCCCATGAACGCTGACTGTTGTTTCTTGTAAACTATTTGTTTATAACCTGTCTTTAATGAGAAAAAAAATGTTGATAAAAAACTCTCAAAATGGCTTTTCGATTAATAATTTTTTCCCTGACTGTATTAACACAGTATGTAGTTCTCATTAATATTTTGTATTGTGGATGAATTTATTATACTGCATTATTAAAAATATGAATTAATAAATATTTTATTGTCTCGCTGATATTAATCATATTGTGGTATAAATGTACTACAGGATAACGCTTTGAATTAGACCCCTTCTGGACTGGGCCAAAAGTCTGGTTTTCTGATAATTCCAGTTTTCAGAGAATTATTGATTATAGGAGAGAAAAAAAATATCCCATGTTTAGAGAATTCAGGTTTTCAAGGAGTCTGGTTTTCAGGGGTTATGCTGTCTTGATACCTAGTAGGTGCTTACAAACATAGCTATGGAAAAATTATTTTCTTTAGTTATAATGTATTTCAATGCTGCTGTGTGTTTATCATTTGTTGCCTTCTCTGAAGGTCCTATTTTCTGTAACTATATTGATTATCTAAAAAAATCCATGCCACCAGCTGCTGTCAACATAAGGGTTTTCATATTTTCAATCATGTTGTTATGAAATATGGTCTGTTTACATATGGTAAACATCAGTCTTTCATATCAGGAGGTTTCCATGTTAAAAACGTTTATTGATACTTCTTATTCTCTGGGGAGAGAAATAAATTTAATATTAATGAAATAATGATCCATTACAATAGTTTTATTCAAGTAGGCCAGGGTGCACATTAGTTCGGTCCGACTATTTTTATACTTATACAATAAATGGTTGTGATTTGATGTAGAATTGCTGATAAGAGATTTTCCATGTTGGATTTACCTGTTGCTGCATTTCTCCATCAGAATATGGGAATTATTTATTTTTTATCATATGAACTATTATAGTTATAATTTGATCGGTCTGATGTAATAATAAATTGTAAGATCTTGTATACATTGTGACCAAAGTTGTGTGTTTACCTTTCATTTTCCTAATATTGTTGTTTTAAAAATCTCGCTTTGTAAGCATCACTTTTCATCACTTTTGTGTAGAATTAATGATATAATTATGATGTGTGTCATTTTCATATTTCATTATTATGGTAATCATAGTATTAATATTATATGCCATGACATTTTCTGACACAGTGGTACCTGTATGTCTTTATTCTAAAGGTACATTTATATACAAACATGATCTGATCATGATCCAGTAGGGCGATTTGAAAAAATGGCTTGTGAAATGAAATGTTGAAGAATAAAGTTCATGAAACATGTACGTCGGTTATAAATTTATGTCGTATAGTCATTCAAGTTTTCAAAATCATTCAGGTGTTAATCAAATCATTCATAACATGTAAATCATTTTTTTCAAAGCTTTATTGTTCAATAACAAGCAAAAAAAGTGAAAGGCAGATCTATTTACTCAATTATAAACACTTGTTTGTTATTTTTGTGATTTAATAGTTGATTTCTGTTAGAATATATGTTGAAGTATTCAAAATAAGTGCTTAAGAGCTTTAAATATATTACTAAATTGGAAAATTTCAAATATTCACTATTTTTTACTGTAAGATTTCACTTCTACAGTGGTTTAAATTCATTTTATGGATACAACAACACATAACCATGTTAAGAATCACAAATTGTGGTAGTTTGAAGGATGTTAATTAACAACAAAGCAAACTTTTTGTAAATCCTAACATAAAACTTTGACAGAACAGTATAAAAAAGTGCTCCTGAATTTCATAAAAAAACGTCACACTCCTGACTCAGATAACATTCTGTCTTAAATCAAAATCAAACATGAATATTAACTTATAATCAAAATCAAGTTAACAATCTGGCAACTGACAACAACAAATAAAACATTTTCAGCAATTGTAACTTCAAAAAGACATAATTTGCCATATTGATATTTACACTAACAACACAGAAACTCGGACTTGAATTGTCACCAAAATTGGTTTGTATACCTTAAAGAAATGTAATAATTATTATTTCATTTGCTTGTTTTAATGCTACATCCAGTATAATGAATGGTGTTGACAACGAAAGTTACAAATGCTTTGAGCTAAGAAGCTTTCCTTAAAAGTATAGCATTTTCTGTCACACTCCTGACATATCTGATACACTTCTCAATTCAAGATCATACATTAATATACAATGTACATTGGCGATCTGATTATAGTTAACAATTCCGAACAAGTTCTCAACAATGAATAAACTATTTTTAACAACTTTTTAACTTCATAACGACATAATTGGCTTTATTTACACTGCACGGTACGGATACATGGAACTTACTTATTTCTAGTCTATCTTGGGCATAATATTAATGCTATTAGCTTTGCTCTAGGCCTTTTTTGAATTCTAAATCCATGATACTGAATGTTGTTTCTATAAAAGTTCCAACTGGTAAAAACTAAGAGGTACAGTTGTCCGAGAATCGGTGCAGGACTTTAACCTGTTCAGAGCCAGGGTTGTTCTGTAGGTGGATTAGCAATTGTTCTTTGATTGCAAATACAGCATCTGCATCATGGGTCAGATGGTCTGAGAGTATTATAAAAGACTCTTTTTCAGTTGCTGGTTCGTCTTCTGTGCTGTTCGCAGCGTGTCTGACTGTGTAAATCAGATGTAATGTGACCTATTTGTGGGTCCTTTGGCTGGACTCTATTTCATCTTGTGGTTGCAGCGATATGTTTTCTGAAAAACCATGACAACCAACAATGGTCTTGTGGGAGGTCTGAGATGATATCTGTTTCAACTGTGTGTTGGAAGTTGGCTCGAAACAGGTGACCTGTAAAGAGTTTAAATACTTGTTCCACGCTCTTTACAACATCTTTTAGAACACAACATGTGGCGTTATGCTTCAGGCTTTCCATTAAGAAGTATTGTGTCCTTCTTATTAAGTATGACAAGAGGATTTTATTCAAGGAAGCTTGTAACCCTTTCTTGCCATTGAGTTTTGTCCATGGCTGGCATTGACCGTCCTGATCACTCTTGTGCTTGGTTTCTTTTTCTGTGCCCTGCATTACTCCATTTCTTTTTTCCGATTTCTGTGGAGTTGGCATACGCAAGCTTTTTCTTCACATGCTTATTTTGCTTAGATGGATGTCCGATCTTATGAAGGTCCAATACTTCTTCTATATCAATGTTGTTGTGACATTCCGACTCCATTGTACAATTTGACATAACCTGTTGCTTTCTTGGTGTAGCATTTTTAACTAAGTGCTGAATTGTTTTCACTCACCTTCTTGGGCTGCTTGGCAATTGCTTTCTTACTCTTTCAGCATTCTTCCTGATGCTTGCTGCCCTTTTCCGGTTTGTACTTTGCATTGACTTTGTTACCTTAAGCTTTCTTTGCTCTTCCCTTTTGTGCTTCTGTGGATTTACGTTTTTGACTTCCGCGTTACCACTATGTTTAGCTTTCACCTGTTCATCAAGCTTTGTGTCACTTTGTCTCTGTAGCTTTATATGCTCTTTGTATACATGGTTCTGCTCTTGTTTTACCTGTTTCAGCTTTTGCTGCCAGACTGGATCATTCTTAATACGTTCCCGGTACTAACGGGTTCTTTCTGCAGATGTCACTTTTTTCTGTTCTTAGTCAGCAGCTGCACTTTTCAGGTTCCTAATTGACCTTCTGATTGCTGGTAGGTTAACAACCAAATGGCTCATGGTTGTGTTTGTGCATTTCTGCAAAAAAAAGTAGAATTTCTATTTTTAGATCAGGAGTGTGACATTCATTACTAAACTTGATACAGACATACAAGTCCAGCAAAACAACATGAAAACTGTCTTATTAATAATGACCTATCTTATCAAGCTTTAATGAAATAAGGATTTTTATAAAAAAAAAACATGTCAAGTTCCTTGCATTTTTTAAAATTTTTGCTAAATTGGCATCTTTGGACTGGACGTTCTAAATACACAAACAAAATTTTAAGAATATTCTCAAAATGTACTTACCTTTTGTATATAAATGCCTTATTTAATCTGTTTTTTTCTTTTTGTTCACACCAACATTTAAGCACAAACAATTTGCAATGATGTAGAAAGTATTAATTCAATGATGCTACAGTTAAACAGAAAATTGTGTCACACTCCTGACATTCACATGTATGCCATATGCTCATTAACTGTTCATTTGTGTCACTGATGATTGACACTCATGATCAAAACATGACACATGCTTCCAGGAAAAGACATAGTGGATTATACATGTATGCTGTAAATGACAGCATTTTGCGATATACACAAGAATTGTCGCACTCCTGACCAAATTAAGTCACTTTTTTTCAAGGTGTGTGGAAAAAATTTATTCACAATAAGGATTATTTTAATGTTATAGCTGGGACTAGATACATGCTACTTTATTTAGTATTATAAAATTCCTTTAATAGCAATCTGTTAAAGGACCCATAACCTTTTACAGAAAAATATACATTTTCAGCCAGCTTTTTGTTTGAAAACCATACATTATTTTTTTACATAAAATTCTGTTAGTTTAAGCACTAGGTGCTAAATTTTAGCATTAGATGAAGCCCAAGAAATACAGCTTTCACTGAAATAAAATGACATTGTGTCTGTCATTCAGCATTTTTGGATTAGATTGTCTGAACAAACAGGATCTTTAAGATTGTCACACTTTTTTGTCACACTCCTGACTCCTGACTTTTTGGCCCATTATTTTAGTATATTTTTTAAACTGATGGTTCAATTTTAATGAAACTTCACAAAAAGTCAGAAAACACTTGGAGACACCTCTGAAAACAAGGAGAAGATGCTACACTCTGTTACATATGTTTCCTTTATGAAAAACTGAAACTAGCCATTTTTTTAACATATATAGCCCCTACAGATATTTTTGTATCACTCTTGATTTAAATTGCATGTGCTTTAATCATTAACCCACTTTAGGATACCTTTTGTCTATTTTAAAAATGTTTACTTTACTGTCAAATAGAATTTATGGCACAGTATGTCATAGTTCTAATTGTTAGTGATAAAGTTTGTTTACAATAATAGTTGACAAATCTCACTGACCGATCAGTCACTATCATGGACTGGTCACCTATCTCCTCTATTTGCTCAGGGCGTTATGACATATATGTTCATCTTAATATCGAGGTAGATTATCTTTTTAAGTTTTTTATCAACATGTAACAACACCATTTTCTGTTTCCTTGTAATTTAACATATTGCTGTTTTTAAACTATATAATTTTGAACAAAAAAGACACTGTACTTGGATTATATATATATTTTTTTAAAATTCTGTTGGCATATTGATGTGTGTATGTAAACCTTGTAACATAATTTGAAGGTCAACTTACATTATTATACTATAGTAATATTGTGTGCATTTATAATTATGATTATTATAAAATTATTTTTGGCAATTTATAAGTCATGCCATTGTTAGTTAGAAAAAAATAGTCACATTTATATTGTTGTTTCACACAAAAGTGGGTCACAAAACTTTTATTTTATTTTCTCTAAACATACCTTTTGTACGTCTATACTTTGAATGTTTTCATCGTTTGGATTTTGCTGTTATTCTCTGCGAAAACAGGGCTTGTTAGGTAACTGTAATCCGGCAATCCAGGTTCAAATTCCGGTCACAGTTGGCCATTATACCCTTTTATGAAAATTTGACAAAAATGTTGATTTTCCTCCACATGTGGAGAAGTTGCCGGCTCCTTGTGGAAGGGAAAGTTGGTATTGGTCAGTATACAGCCCAGGAAAATTGGTTAGGTGAACTGGCTGCTATATATAACTGAACAAGTGTTGAAAAACGTTAAACCCTGTAAAAAAAATAGGAAATGGTAAACACAACTATTTTTTTTCTGGCCCAACTAACTGAGTGATTTAGATGGGATAGACACCGGAAATTATGTGAATTAAATTAGTTCTGTTTAATATTGATCGTAATGATTTACAATATTATATATTTCTATGCTAATGTATATTGATTACAAACTTTGATTTATATTTCTATCCTGTTATGTGTAATATCAAAATGACTATAAAACTCGATTATTTGACTGAAGTTGTGGCTTGAAAGTAATTTTATATAAGTGGCTCTTCATTGTTTTCAAAGGGCTTTCTCCTATGGACTTGTATTAACTATTTACTGTAAGGGATTTAAAGATATCATAATACTTGAAATTACTTTATGTTCCCTTTTTCTGATTGTTTGAACATACTCATAAGACACTGATCTCATGTCTGGCACTTGAAACATCGTGTGGATTTTCTATTACTGGCCATTTTCAAAACAAGCACTTTTTCCCTAATTTTTGTTTTGTATTAACTTTTTTATGTTTTGTATTTAATTTTTGTGCTCTGTTTGATATTTTTATTAGAACATATTCTATCTTTTATTTCATCTCTAGTCTGTAGCTATCTTTATTGGTGTATTACAAATTGTACTTCAGTCTACTGAGTGCCTACATGTTTTATGATTCATTCGCAGTTATGAAAACAAGGTAGCTGTCTTTGCAGCATTTTATTTCATGTGGTTTCGAGATCTCTATTTGTGACTGTATATATTTTTGTATTTTTTTTTCATTTATCTTGACAATTACATTCCACTCATTGTTTTGAGTGTAATTGCTTTTTGTTGTAGAATTTATTTTATTAAGCACTTGTCTGTAAGCATATCTTACCAGATTTGTACGAAACAGATTTATTGAGGAAAATTGTTCTAAGTTAGGCACTGTAATCGTAGACTGAAATTTTTTGCTTCAATGGAAATTTGGTGCGAAATTGTTTTAACCTCTTTATTACTAAAACTTAGTTTACATGGTTTCTCGGCATTTAGCTTTGCTAGTTAGTTGTCTACAATGATCCCTACCAAATAATTTTATTTATAATTGTAGATTCCACATTACCTTTTTCAGAGAAAAGAATACTTGAAAAAATTGAACTTTAATATAATCCCTCAAATTATTTTGCATCCAAAAATTGTTTTAACAAAAGTTTGACATATTGATAATGACAGTACTATGTAACATATGTTGACGTTTAGCATTATTATTGTTTAATATTGACAAATTCTTGATACCAGTAATTCCTGGATCCTGTAGATATTATGATTAAATTATGTTATCATGGTTATATTGTAATTTTATGTACAGTGGAACCTCTATTATCTGAAATAGATGGGACCAAAAAATTATTTCGCATAATCCGGGTTTCGTATAATCAGGGGTGAAGGAAATCTAAACTGTTTTATACGACAATAAAGGGAGGACATTCCAAAATGAATTATGACAAACATGTAGATTTATTATCATTAAACTGTATGTGTTATAATTTATGGTTTATTTACAGTGAACAATATATTCTTAGATAAACATACATATGTATAATGTAAATAGTGAAAATAAGTATATGAAACTGAAGCTTATTTTTTACGAAGCAAATGTATTCATCAATAAAATTTGATCATTTAATGAAAAACAATGTATACACATTATTTGAGAATATTGTAAGCATACATTTTCAATAAAAATGAACATAGCACTAATATTGTTGTCGTCCTATTCATATAACAATAATGGGAGAACCTGATAACACACTCTTAATCTAGTCGCTAGTTTAGTTTTTGAAAAATGAAGTAATCTTTGATTTTCTGGCACAAGATATCTTTGGTAATCATATTTGTATTCATTTTCCAAAAAATGGAATGATTTTGAACTCAAGTGTCTGTAATTTATAATGGCCATGTGTATTGTTGGTTTTTAGCATTTTGTGACCATTTAACAAACTCCGAAAAATAAACTGGACACTTTTAATGTTAATTGCATAATTATTTTAGTCAAACTATGATATCATTAAAGCAATTTATTAATCAAGACAAAATAAGAGGTGAAACATCGAACTGAATTCACATTGTAGTAGGATAATTGTGTTCCCGAAATTCGTTCCCGAAATTGTAAACAATAAATCAAACAATACTTTGTTCAGTTGGGTTTTATAAATTGATGTTTGCACTTTCTGACGTATTAAAGAAGTCCTTCAATGGACAAGTTTGGTTGGAGTTAATTCTTCAAATCAGTTTTTGGACCTAATGATCACCTCTGATAAGCCATGGTATTCACATTAGACGATTCAGATGATCGGAGTTATTTTACAATGAAATATATAGGGGAATAATTGCGAATTAAATTTCTTTTTGTATTACATTGGGTTCTCAGATAATCCGTTGTCAAAAAATTGGGGTTTTACAGTATTTTCAATTTTTTATCTCATGTGGTCATGTATGTTTTTTTTCCCTCTTTTTTGTTATTTATTTACAAGTTCCTTGAATATACACCTCATCAGTCAGTTAAATTAAGTGATCTTTTTTAGATTAAAACTCATAGCCAGCATAATCATTCACTGTTTCAGATTCCTAAATTCTGCCTTTTTATAACCTGGAAGTACACCTTTAATTGAAAGCTACTTTCAGTATCATTGCCATTATTCAAAAGGGACAGAATCATTCAAAATACAACATAATCGATTTCTGATATGGAAGATTGATGTACGATATGTAAATTTCTGTCTGTCCATTGTCCTGATTGTACGATAAATGCTGAGTATCTTGAATTCTTACTGTGTCAACCATTGATCCAGAAAATTTACTATCTAATCTAAATGAAAGCCATAGAATTTACGTTCAGTAGTTCTAGATGACTGATATCATTCTAATGGAATATCTTGGTCCAATCTGATATAGTATCCAGGTACAATCCAAGTACATGATATTTTAGTACACACCAAGCTAAATGTTAGAAGTATTATCATGGTGACCTATATCAGACCGGAAGAGAGGGGGGGGGGGTTCTTTGGAATGATGTACCATTTTCTTTTGGAAAGTCAGGTAATCTTGACTTGGGGATGCTTCAGTGCTTCAAATGTTGAGTTTTTTTCCAATAATCTGAAGCTGTACGACTGAAAAACACTTGATGAAGGGCAAGCTTGAAATAACTGGTAATTCTTGTGATAATGATGATAATTATGTATGAAAACCATGCTGTGGTCTCTATCAGCTGTTATATTGACTGCAAATAATGCTCTCTGCTAATTAGTAAGTACCCGCAAAAGTTGCAGACCAAGCTCTTTGAGTCAATATGTGATTGATGGCTTAGATAGGTGATTACTTTGGATATTATCTGGCAGTAGTTTAGCCTTAGTAGATTGTATATCAAGTCTGTATGATAACCTTTAGGTAAGTAGAATGTCTATCGTGAATATTAGTGTTTCTTGTCTATTAATTTGGTCTGATAGCTTGTTGTTTTAAAAAAATGGTTCTTTTACCTGTAATAAATTCTACCATCAGTAAGTTAGGTGATAACATGTTTAAGACAAAAGGGACCAGTTTTTGCATTGCTTGTAGGTTTAAGTGCCAGAAAATACAGATGATAGATTGGAATTTTTTGTTAGTTTCAAAACATAATTATCTCTGCCTAATCAAAACTATTTATTGTATTTTTATGATATCAAAAGGAGGTTAATTTAATAATGGTATTTTGAATGCAGTGATCAATTAATTTTGAAATGTAAACAATTCAAATACATTGTATTTTGTATAACACTCATTTATACATTGCATGCACAAGTGTGTCTCTAAGATAATTGATTTTAAACATTCCATGCAAGCACATTACCGACATGGTTCTTCAGGTTTTTATGAGAAATTATGAACTGCCATTGTCAATTAAGATTTGTGATAATAATTTGAGTGAAGTTTATGTGTCTGTGACCATAATATTATACAAATTATTTGCAACTGTACGCAAGTTGTATACAACAAACCATAATTATTAATATGATAGTGATCTATTTAGTTATTGTGGGCGTAAAAATGAATGAGATATGTATATATGTAAATTTCATCCTATTACTGGAAAGATCATGATAATGTGCAGCAATAGGGGAGAGATATCTTTAGCTATGAATTCATAGAATATAACAATTGGTTGTGATAAGGAAGTGGCTGATATAAAGATACGCTTTGTGTAAGACGATTAGTGTGACTAATCTTCATTTTTAGAGGTTCATTTAAGAAAGACATGTACTTCCGTTATCTCTATATAATATACTGGTAACAATTTTATAGTTGCTTGACTGATTAAAATATATGTTAATAATGATTCCATTTAGATGATTTATGATCTGTCAAAATGTTGTTAATTCTCCCAAAAAAGAAAAAGTTTTATTGTTTAATTACTGGTACTTTATTTATTGAGCTGACTCACGCAAACTAAATGTATATATTTTTTAGGTATTTTTTAATTGTCTAGGAACTGCCATGTTAAGGAAAAAAATCACTTGTATTCTCCCAAAATTTAGGGTCGTAGGTTGATGAAGCATTTTTTTCTAATGAATTTTTTTTTGTTTAATTTTGATAAAAATAGATAAGATAGATCTAGATAAATAGATATGAAAATATCAGCAGAAAGAAAATTGACCTGAACCGAAAATAGTCTTGGGTTGGTAGAAAAAAGGTTCGGTCAGGTTAGTGGAAACCAGGAACTGTATATTTTAGGCATAACTAGAAATGATTTCTAAATACACATGTATTGAAACGAGTGACTTAATTTCATTAAATGTTCTTGCTTGTTTGTTTGCTTTTATGTGACTTATTGTCACTGGAGTTTAACGCCATTTTTCAACAATTTTTCCACTATATACAGTGACCGGTTCACCCAACCAGTTTTCCTGGACTGTATACTAACTAGTACTAACTTACCCTTCCACATGGAGCTGGCAACTTCTCCTCATATGGAGGAAAATCACCTTTTTTGTCAAATTTCCATAAAACAGTATGACCTGGTGTGACCGGGATTCGAACCCGGATCTCAGGGTTACAAGTCCAGCGTACTAACCACTGGACCATGGTCGCGGCCTTTAAATGTTCTTGTATCAATATCATAAATGTATTTCATGATATTTGTCCATGCTTTGAAATATTTAAGCATTAAACATACAGTCATTTTATAGCTGAACATAATTACTATAACATCTGTTTTGATTTAAACCAATGTACAAAGTTGGTCACATTATGCTGGTCTTTTCAATACAGTATTTAGGTCAATATGCTGAGAATTTTGCATTGTTTAACATTCTATGGATTTACAGAATTTGTATTGATTTTGTAGCACTGGAAAGTTACCATGTTTTTTTAAAAGTATAAATATTTCTGAATAAGTTCACTTGTACCTTTTATTCTTAACAAACACAATATTTACTAGATCAATGAACTTACTCAACTAGGATCAAACCTGCGATCAAAGGCAGCTAAATTAACATAATGTGACTTTTATGGACAGTTGGCCTTTGTTTGTTTATTTTTTCTTATCAGTAAATATATGTTGTGCGACCTTATTCTCATAAAACGATTCTTTCAAAGGCTAAGTTTTCCTGCTATTGCTTATAAGAATTTTCTATTATTTCTTTATTTATTTAACAAGTTAATGAAACAACTATTATGATATTAATATTACTTTATCAGAATTAATCTTGTATATTGGTCTTTGTATGAAAATACTATGGTTTCAGATAATGGGATGATGGGACTGAAATTTCTTTTTGGATTGCACCAGGTTTGCAGATGTTGTTGAAAAGATAGGTTTCTACTGTACCTGGTCAGAGAAAATCCTTACCTAGTTTATACATTCATATGAACCTTCAGTTTGTTGTGTATTGATTATCCAGACCAAACGCTCATGGGAGAAATTGTATTAAATGTGCTCAATTATATGTATGCTGTATCTTATGTATCACTTTCAGAAATTAAACAATTTTATTCTTCCTGTTTTGAATAAAACCCAATTATGCATGACTGCCATATATTATGAGCATTTAGCTTTCGGTTGTATGGAAATGATATTGGGGTAAATTTATACTTATTCAAATTTATGGATGTATTAATTAGTGTTTGATAGATGTGTTCAACCAGTTTGTCAAGAAGGTGGTTGGCTTAAGATCTATGAGATTGACATTAAGCTAGGATATCTTAGAAATGTTTTCAGGATGAAATTGTGTTCAGTCCCGTGATGTTTGGAGGGATATATGTGACATTCATGAATGATAACTGATTGGACTTAGAGGCATTATTACAGGCTTCTCGAAACAGCTGGAATACTTGTTTGGCATTTGGTCAGGCAAAGTTAGAATTTCTGTCTGACCAAATGAAAATTTTTCTGACTGAATATATTATAACTAAGTGATAAATGCTGTAAATCGTGCCCGACTGCCGAACATCTTGTCCGGTACTCACCGAAAATTTATTGGACCTGCTTGAAATTTGCCTGACATGTCCGACAGTCCGGTAACTTCCGGGAAGCCTTTTATTATGTACTGGTATTTGATTTTAGTAAAGTTTTTAACGGGTTCTTGTTATAAGCCTAAAGTTGTACAATTTGTGTATTTATCAGTTATTCTCCTCCATTCTGAATCAGTGTACATGTGGTTGCTATGACTTTTATGTGCAGAAGTTTATTAACGCTGAAAAGTGTTAATTTTTTATTATTTTACTCGAAGGCATTTTATAGAAACTAAAATTATGTTGTGAGTATGATTTTGTACTTTTCCAGCAATAAACTTCTGTTAAGAAGAAACTGGATAAAAAGTTGATGTGTTCACAAAAGTATAAAACACGTTGAAATACTCAGGATTATTCACATAAGACATTATAAGTATGATTCACTGGATGTTCTTGAAATAATTGTCAAGCTTCTATTTGACTCAGATTTGTTTTAAAACTGTTTGTAGCTTACTTTTGTTGTTCTATTCCATCCTTTGAAGGAGTATATATTGATCTATATATTTCTTATTTCTTTGATTTATTCACTCATGACATCTGAAGGTATTAAAGTACTTAAATCTATTACTTGTTCAAGTATTGGATGACAGATATGTTCTTTGTTATAACTATTGAATCATTCTCTTTGTTGTTGCCTTTTAAAATGACTTTCATATATTGTGTTATGCATGTGGTGTCTAATTTTCTGCATAATGAACAAATGAATGAAATAAATTAATATTCTAAATGAAGGACAAAATTTGTGGTTTATACATTGAATTTCTTTGTGGTAAATGAAAAGATAAGTCGTTTGGGTAATGTTTGTGTAATTTTGACATGTTTTTTTCTTATTAAACAAAAAATTGTCTTTGTTCCTGGTTTTTGCGGCAGGTCATACCGTTCTATGAAAATTTGACAAAATGTTGACTTTCCTCCACATGTGGAGAAGTTGCCTGCTTCTTGTGGAAGGGTAAGTTAGTATTGGTTTGTATACAGTCCAGGAAAACTGGTTAGGTGAACCAGTTGCCATATAGAACTGAAAATTTTGTTGAAAAACTGTGTTAAACCCAGTGAAAGAAAATTGTCCTTAGTTTGTCTTTTTTAATTATGAGACAGTTATCATGCGTCATGATCTTGGCATTCTCTTGTGACATGCGGTAATGTCAATGACTGAATATCATGGAGGAATGGTGTTAAATTTTCATTTGAGATTTTTACCATGTGCGCTTTTTCATTTGAGATTTTTACCTTGTGTGATTTCAGTTATGAGCGATTAGACAACAGTGAAGCTGGACCTTCATCAGAGATGCCTGAATACAGCAGTAGTACAGATGAAGATGTAGTAGACACGGAACCAGTCCAGCTTCAACCTTTTATTCATCAGGTAACCAGTCTAATTTTTATCTGGTGTTTTCTTAGAGATATGGTATAGTGTAACCAAGAAGCATTCCAACTTCATACATTTTTCATCTGATATCCAGTATATATCAAACTGATTGTGCAGTATTTTCTTTGAGCTTTTTGAAAATTGAAAATGTTACCAAAACAAGGCCATCTTCAAATGTTCATTCATCTCATTACCAGTCTGAACCAATATGAATTTATGCTTATTTCTCTCAGACCCTTTTTTATATTGGTCCTGACATAATGTTAATCATCTATCTGTATCATTCCTGTCTTATATTTCCATCACACGCCCTTCACATAATGTCCATTTACTATTCTATTTCATATTCCAACTTCTCCCTTTCATTCAAACCTGTTCTTTTTACATTAAATGTATATAAAGTGTGCAGTGAATTTTGATTTATTATGCCTGATCACTTGATATTTGTTATTCATTTATTTATTCAAAAGACTTTTTGGTAGTTTTAAGTCTTTTGGGTCATCTGATAAGCCGAGCTTATGTTAAATGAGCTTAAATCAGCTCATCGTAATTTACATCATTAATATTGCCCTCTGGCCTACTTTATATGATGATTTGAATGGCATTGATTTCCTGTATTCAGCATTTTCCTAGCTAACATTGCATTTCATTTCATATTTTTGCTGAACCAAGTACTAGTATGGTGCAGTGATGGATAGACGTTTTTTTTATCATATGAATGTGTTTGGTTTGGATACTTCTTTATAAACACTATGTTATGTATATCCAACTTGACAATTAAACGATAACAAATACTCTTCTGTTCTCTTTCTTTGATCACATGTGCAATAAAAAAAGCGCGAGTAGAACTGTTCGAATAGCACTATGACAAGATCGGAACAATGTTCCCAAAAAATTAACCAATTTTTAATCAAATAGTTTTGGCCTCCTAAACAGTGCTCCTTTGGCCTCTTATTTGTCATACTGACCGTACATATCATTTACATAGACTGGTTTCATGAAATACTAGAATAATAATGTAATTATTGTGATACCTCTAAATGTTTACCATCATTCAGCATGTGATCCGAGATGTGGGTTAATGTTTACTATGGTTTTTGTTGATTTACTAAGTGTTCTAGTAATCTTCTCTTGTCTATAAATTGGTTAATTTTTCCCATTGGATATTCATTCTTTGGATAGCATGTCAAGGAACTTACCTATGTAATCTATTTAACTATCCCATGGGAGCTATGGTTTTCCTTATATGTATCTACTGAGGTATTTATAGAACTCAAGGGTAATCTTGATTTCACGAGCTTGTATGGTTTAGAGCATTTATTTATGATTGTATATATATATGAACATAAGTTATGTAACACAGTGATTGTATGAGAACTTGCAATAAACTGTAAACTACTCTGATACACATGGTCTGATTTGATAACTCATTGAGATGAATTTTGATTTTCTTATGGTTGATCAAAGTACTTTCTTTTGATCAAATACCTCATCTGTTTGCTTTCATTTAACCCATAAAATATATATGTTATAAGAAATAACTTTTATAATGAAGAAAACATACCTGCTGGCTTACTGCTGGTATACTTCTGACCTATTTCATTGAACTTGAACAAGTTCTAGTGTACTTCACGAATCAGGGTATAGTATGAGGAGGAAAAACAGTCTTTCTGCTTCTTTATATACATGTACTGTGCAACTCTCCAAGGCAACATTCTTTTGAAGAAGCAAAATTATGTTGTTACTGTAGAGAGGCTGAATTAATAGTTAATATCATACAGTAAGAAAAAATCATCTTTTTAATGAAGGGAGGTTGTTGCTCAAGGGTGGACTGCTCAGGTTTTATAGATCAGCAGCATATGTTACCAGGGCTCGACAAATCCACTTGTCCACTCATAATTAAGAGTAGAAATTGACTCAGGATGAGTTGAAATTGCTGTGGAAGTACTGAAATCCTTACCGGGTTGTCCTGCAGGTTGAGAGGCCTGAAAAAAAAATTGTCGAGCCCTGCCTACATATTTTTTTTATAGTGCCTTGTGGGAAACTTACTGCAAGTTGTTGCTTAAAATATGTACATTTAGATTTACTTCATCGAGACAATCATTTTCTGTGGCGTTCTCAGTTCTGACACTGGGTCAGTGGAAATACTTGTACCATAGACACTACTAGTACCAAGTATTCTTTGATGAATACCCATGAAGCATAACATTTTGCACTTAAGTGTGTTTAATAGAGTTTCATATAAATTGATCTTTAAGTCCTGTTTTCTGTAAATGATGTAACAAACATGACTAAAGCAGCTGTTAACATTCTGTCACAATTTTGACAAGTTTTGAATAAGATGATGCTCAAATTTTCTTCCTATTGCCCCCCCTCCCCCTCCACCCCATGATGTCACCAAAAGTGTGACATAAGCATCAGGCATTTGTAATTTCATTCATGTGCTCACTGAAGACTGTGGATTTAAACCATGGCTACTAATGGGAGTGTTAATTGGGTAGGGGGCATTAAATAGGAAATGTTTGGTATTTGGCTTTCCCTGTACTAAGTGCATGTGGTGTGATCACTTTTTCTTTGTATATTTCAGGTGGGAGGTCATAGCTGTGTTCTCAGGTTTAATGATACAACGTTGTGTAAACCCCTGATAACTAGAGAGCATTTGTTCTATGAGTCGTTGCCTCGTGGACTGAAAGAGTTTGTGCCTGATTATAGAGGTAATTATTGGTTATGATATTATAGGATAATTAAGTAGCTAGATAATCATCATTATTACATGGTCATTATGTGTCATGTATTGTACAGAATCAATATTTACTTGTTACAATGCTGATGTACGAATTATCTCATGTTCCATACAGGTGATGTTCTTACGGTGTGACTGATACAATGCTTAGTGTGGTAGAGGTAAGCTAGAACAAACACCAATCAGCTAGGGATGGGTGGGGCTGGGGTGGTGTAGTTACTATACTGTCAAAACTGTGTTTAAGGACCATCTTTAAGATAGTAAAATAAATTTTCTATTGATGGCGGTCTTTATTTTGAGATTAAAGCCAACTAAACAAAATTGTATCTGAAATAAAACTACCTCTATTTAAAGTCTGGAGGTCTCTGTTCACAAGTGATCTCCAGCACATGTTTGCATACACATGTTTGTATAAAGCATGTATTGGTCCAAGGTTTTGGTTCATGAAGTTACAGGGGGCTTACAGGTTGGATACTCAGGGCTTGACAATTTTTTCAGGCCACTTGTCCTACAGAACAAGTGGCTAAGAATTTTAGCTAGTTCTAGAGCAATTTCAATTTGTCCTGAGTCAATTTTTACTCAAAATAATGAGCGGATGAGTGGACTTGTCAAGCCCTGATACTTGGTTAGGGCTTGACAAGTCCACAAGCTTAGAAATATGTAAACCATGTAAACTGTTTACTCTTGTCTTTTATTCTGATGATCATTTCCATGCTGAGAAATTTATATGTCTAAGATTATGAATGATAGCCCTTTGTCTATGAGCTTGTTTCATTTATTCAATGAATTACTGGTCTATGGTTTTATGATGTAAATAATTGCAATGATTTGTCTGTATGTCAGTCAATATGTATGCCATAATTCACAGTGTCTCGTTTAATGCCTAGTTTACATTATCTTCCTAGTTCTGATAATATTGTAGTGGAAGCACTTTTACCACAAAGGAGTCTATGAGTTACTGTATATGTCTTGACTGAGTGGACTCATCAGTTTCATATTGTTGTAAAGTCCAGCGTGGGTCCCAACATTGCTTTGTCTAGTCTGATTACAGAATACTTTCTGGTCTTAAAGAGCCTGACAGTAATGAATAACGATGTGCAAGTTTAATGCTCTGCCATTATGCCCTGGGATAGTGAATTACTCAGTAAAACTTTCAGAAATACTATAAACACCTATAAAAGTCCACAGCTACCACAGTGTCATGTTGTAGCAAAACATCTGTGAAATTAATGTATTTGTACTTTAATACATCATTGTTACTGGATATAGTCTTTTCATTTCATCTTCTGTTACCATGCATGCTTACCTTACTTCCATGAATTTAATCCCCGTCGCAGCAGGTCATACTCTTCTACGAAAATTTGACAAAAATGTCAATTTTCCTCCATATGTGGAGAAGTTGCCGGCTCCCTATGGAAGGGTAAGTTAGTACTGGTTAGTATACAGTCCAGGAAAATTGGTTAGGGGAATCGGTTGCCATATATAACTGAAAAATTGTTGAAAAATGTGTATAAACCCCAGTAACAGTAAGTCACATAAAAACAAAAACCATGAACTTAGTTAGGTTTTCTTGCCTAGAGAAGAAAGAAAAGATCCTTGTATTGAATAATGGTTAAAATTATTTTTCAAAGCTTCTCTAATGTAATATTTAGTTGATAAAAATTTAAATGAAATATTACTGTAATTTAGCCATGCATCACAATTCCAAATTTCGAACCATTAATATCTTGTCATATGATAATTGAAGATTAACTGTGATGTATGCATTAAAACTGAAGATTAACTTTGATGTATGCATTAAAACTGAAGATTAGCTGTGATGTATGCATGAAAAACCTGCATTTATTTGTGGTTAAATTAGGTAGAAATACACAAATTCATGATTGCTTTCCTCATTATGTTGCCATTAATTTCTGTAATTGTGTGGTAAAATTTTGACACTTAACACATTGAGTAATAAATATGTGTCTGGTACTCCTTTTATGTCTGCAATAATCTGATAGATGTGTGTTTGTCATTATGCATTACATCAATTTCAAAATATGACAAAGTTTTTTCACCTGATTGGAAATGACTCATGTATAATTTATCTGTACTTATGTTGTGCAGTATACTTCAAACAACTTCAGACACAATTTGAGCCAGATTATATGCGATACATCCCCTACTAAAATGAGATTTATGCACATAAATTTAAATTTAGCCTTTTTTCTTCATGATAGATACTTAATGTGGTGTTGCAGATTGTCATGATTTAATGACATGAATTATGCTTAGCTAAGCTTAATTCAGCTTAATCATTACAGCCAAGCGTATTGACTTGAACTTTCCATGTGAACTTTCAAAAATTGTCTGCTAAAAACACATTAATTATGATAAATCATGATTATGAAAATTAATTATTTATTAATTATTTTATTATTAAATTGTAATTTATTAATTATCCATTAATGGGCTAAATGCATGAATAGATGTTAATTTTGTTGATGCCCTATGAACATCATAACTAAGTACAGATACATTAAAGTTTTTCTATGGCATTATGTAAGCCTTTGATGCTTTTGCAAGTATACAAAGCATTTCTTCTAGGTTGTCCTGCTTAAACGGTCATATACTTGCTCGTTCTTCAGCATATTCCAGTAATGGCCTTCATCCTGCATTAAAGCTTGGATGAGGGTTTTTTATTCTTCGGCGTTACTGTCTCTACAGATTATATAGGTCCTTACCAGAAGACTTGAACACAAACACATAATTAATACCTATGATGTTAATTGCAGCTGTGACCTTGGTCCAGTAGTTAGTGTGCTGGGTTCAAATCCCAGTTACAGCATGTCATACCCTTCTATGAAAATTTGACAAAAATTTCAATTTTCCTCCATGAGTAGAGAAGTTGGCGGCTCCTTGTGAAAGGGTAAATAAGTACTGGTTAGTATACAGTCCAGGAAAACTAGTGAGGTGAACAGGTCACTGTATATAACTGAAAAAATGTTGAAAAACAAAAAAAAATCTGAAATAAACCATTTTTAAGATTACCTAACTAGTACTTTTTAATGTAATTTCTATCAAATGGATGGAGTTTCTAGATTCAAAATAAGAAAATAACACATATCTGGAGTTCAGTAAGTGCCTGTTAACTTCAGGTGCTTCTGTAGTTTAGTCATTATGGCCTCTGACTAGTAATCACTAGCCCCTTGCAGCTGTGTGATTCGATCCTACCTTGGGCTGCAAAAAATTCACATGTGAGCAAGCTGTCCAGCAGGCTTATAGAAGGTCGGTAGTTCTACTCAAGACCACAGGGGGCTAGCATGTTGAAGGGATGGAGTATAATGGCGTATTTGGCCTAATATACATACGTAATATACATAATATACATATACCCTCGTATATATATATATGTAATATGGGTGTTTTTGGTCCGTGTGGCCATTTTAAGCCTAATACATCATTATACACCATCCCTTCAACGTGCTAGTCCCCTGTGCTCAAGACAGTGTATGCCTGGGGTCCTTCACCATGATACCTGGAAAAGTCACCAAATGACTTAAAACCACAAGAAAAAAGTGTTTGTAGCAATAAAGCCATGTATAGATCAGATAGGATGCAAGCAACTGATATAGTTCTAGACATTTAAACAACCATAGTATTGCACTTTGTCTAATAAAGGTCACATTCGTTGTTATTTTAGAAGCAGAGATTGACAGAAAATTTACTAATAATGGTTAACATTATTGATTCACATGTCTATCCATGTGTTGTTAATTAGTTTGCTATTATTGGAGAAGTTGAATAGTAAGGAAGGAGACTGTGTTCGCTGTATGTGGTCATCTAAGATGTTTTATGTATCTGCATTGTATCTAAAATAGAACGTAGTCTTATTGTCACGTGTTTCAACATGTTTTGTGGTTTATATGTTTTTGTTAGTTATTTACTACCTGGACTGGCGACTTTGGTACTATAGCTGCATTCACGGATGACATAAAGTAATAATCAGTATACATGTAGGTTTCATAAACTTTATGTTATGAACAAATCAAGGAAAAAGAAACACCATGACTAACATCTTGATAATTTATTATACATTGTAATGTATGTGGCTTTTGTCATTTTGACCAGATGTTTTGGACATACAAATAGAGCTGAATGAAGGTGAAATGAGAAATAATTTTAGGGTTTTTTCAACAGAAAGTATTTCGTGAAATATGGGCTGGCTGTTCAGCTGTTTCCCTAGAGTTGGTTCCAGTACCAACCTTGTACTATGCAAGTAACTTCCATCTTCTCAGGCATCTCGAAACTGCTGGAATACCGCCTGACATTTGGTCAGGCAAAGATAGAATTTCTGTCTGACCAAATGAAAATTTGTTTGACCGAATATATTACAGATAAGTGATAAATGCTGTAAATCGTGCCCCACTACCAGGCATCTGGTCCAGTACCCGCCGAAATGATACTGGACCTGCTCATAATTTGCCTGAAATGTACCAGTCTAAGGGTTTGAACTCATAAATTTTATATTGATAAAACTCTGCAAGTTGAGCTAAGCAGGTAGGGCTCTGAGTTAGGGAAGAAATTAATAATTGTAACAAACAAATACTTCACTCATATTTAGGTATTTAATCAGGAATCAGGTCTTAATAACATTAAAATTTAATTGATTTAAATTGGACAGGACAAACTTGTCACACTCCTCTTTTATTCTGTATGTATTTTATTTAACTATGTTTCACAGATACATATCGAATGTAAAACTTTGATAATGGGACCACCTTTTGGACCCCAAAAAATGGTTGTGGTAATGAGGTGGTCTCATTATCAAGTTGAATTATAGGAGTGTGATTGGAAGCTGGTCTGAAAATAAGTGTTATTACAAGGTGGTTGTAATATTGAGGTGGTCACTATTTGAGGTTTTACTGTATATTATAGGTCTGATTGAGGTCGAGTTACAGGAAGGAAATGATGGACAGATTACCCTGATCGGCAGACCTGTACAAACAGATAACTCCGTTGGACAGAGGTGTAATCTCCAAGGTACTTCGCCAAGAGGTTCACCAAAACAATATGAACGAGGAAACTCTCCATTCTCTAGTGGAAGTGAATCTGAACATGCTCAAAGTCCAGTGTTACCTGTTAGAAGTCGGAACAAAATGGCTGCTGAAAGTCCATACAGGTAAAACTGCATCTCATAAAAAGCATTGAATTACCAATGGATTTTGTTCTGAAAAATTGTATTCAGTTTCATACATTTTCTCTTGATTCTATTGAACTCATAAAAGATATCAAAATAAATGACAAGTTTATATAAAACCTTACTCCAATGTATTCTTCTGGTGGTGCAACTTTCTGCTTCATATGTCCTCATTTTGAATGACCTGAGCAAAATATTTAAATGTTGAGGGCACAAAATGATACATGTATTGTTGAATACAAATTCAATTATAGCTATTTACTTACAGGTATGCTCCTGTAGACATTTTGTGTTACAACATCTCTTTTGTATTCTTTCAGTGCCAGATTGTTACGCAGTGGAAGTATAGAAGTCAGTACACAGACAGATACCGTGTTCCAGACCCCTGACCCTAAATCTGGCCCCAAATCTGCAAATTTGAATCCATGGAGTTTAAAATGTCACAAACGTCAGTTAGCTAAGATGAGAATGGATAATCAGGATTCAAACTTAAAAAGTTAGAATTAATTGATATTTTACATTTAAAAGCTTTGATCCATATAAGCTTTAATTCATATTACACATTTATAAGCTTTAATCCATAGTTCACATTTATAAGCTTTATACATATTGTATATTTATAAGCTTTAATCCATTGTTGAAAGATTATAAGCTTTAATTCATAATCCTCATTTATAAGCTTTAATCCATATATCACATTTATAAGCTTCTATCCTTATTGTATATTTATTAGCTTTTATCTCTTTTTGAAATTTATAAGTTTTAATCTATATTTCACTTTTATAAACTGTAATCCATACCAGACATTTATAAGCTTTAATCCATATTTCACATTTATAAGCTTTAATCCATATTTCACTTTTTTAAGCTTTACCCCATATTTCAAATTTATAGAACATTTTAATGCTTGTTGTTGTGTGGGGGCCTCCATGGTTAAGTAGTTATAGTCCAACAAGTAATCACTAGCCTCTCACTATCCCTCTTGAAATGAGACAAATTTCACTTGTATGGAAGATATTAAGTTAGCTCAGGTAAGGTCACTGGTTCTATTCTGGTGAATACATGGGGTCTTCTTCCATTGTTAAAGCTGGAAAAATCACAAAAATTTAATGACCCTTGCTATTGGCGTGATGTAAAACCCCTGTGAAAAAATGTTGATTGTGTAATGTGCACCATTTATGAATGTGATCATTTGAGGGAGGACACAGCCTGGATAAAATATAAGAGAATTAATCAAAATGTATGCACAATGAATGATATTTGACTATTTGCTAGCTTTCTGATCAAGCAGTGTATAGTGGACTTATGACTGCCAATTTTGAAGCTTAGGGTTCCATTGATGAGTATCAGTAAGATCTTTATTACATTCTTTAGGTTCCTAATGACTGACCTATGTTGAGAAGTAGCCAGTTTTTCACAAAATAACAACAGATTAATGTGTAGTAATTTACTGTTTCTAGCATTAATGGTGTTTTTTTTCCATGTTATGGCTATGTTTACAAATCCCAAGTCAGTCTAAATCTATGAATTTATGTATTTGTTTGCAGTAATTTATCTAACTATTAATTAATGAGAAATACAAATGCTAAATAACTGATGTTACAGAGTTCATATTACTGGAGAATGTTGCTGCCAAATTTAAGTATCCGTGTATACTCGATCTAAAGATGGGAACCAGACAACATGGTGATGATGCCCCAGAAGCCAAGAAAAATAGTCAAATGAGAAAGTGTGCTAGTACTACATCCAGTGCTGTTGGTCTACGACTTATTGGAATGCAGGTAGGGACTTGTTCGGGGCTGTATTGACTAATGCTGAGGATGTCTACTGTATTGTACGATTAATCAATCTTCTTTACGACTGGGATATTCCGGAATCCAAGTTGAGAAAATATTTGCCCATGGTGGATTTTAGAGAATTTTAGCATTATTGACAAATATCTTGAGACAGAATTTATTCTGTGATGTCCATTAATAATACTTTGATGAGAGAGAAATGTGGGGCTAAAAGGTGTCTAGGTCTAATTTCCGAATCTTCTAGTTAGAGTAATATGTTCTCTACTTGCAGCTGTTTCTTTTTCTTTTTTTTGTTTGAGCCAGTTAATAGCAAAATATGTGACATTTTCCTTTTGACCATAATTTAATGTCTGTAGCTTAATTACAACAGAAGTTATTCATCCTGTGGGTGTTAGCTTATTTATATAGTATACACCAAAATATTATTGTACATGATTATATGTGAAGTAACTAGTTGAGCCGACATAGTCTGTACTGAATAAAGCCAGTGACAGTGCAGAGGAAAAGTTTATGGATGATGCATTTTGTTTTATTAATATTTATAAGAAGACGTATTGATGCAAAATAGCCAGTCGATGTTAACACTATTTGTGTCAGTGCCCTGTTTGTATAATGATGATAAATTTGTCTTGAAGCAAATATTTCTATATTCTTCTGTAGGTGTATCAGTCTACCTCAGGACAATTTGTTTGTCAGAACAAGTATTATGGTAGAAAACTCTCAGTGGAAGGATTTAAGGAAGTTTTGGAATTATTCCTTTACAATGGTGATAAAATGCGCGTGGAATTAATTGACCCAATATTGAATCATCTACGGATGTTGTACAAAGCCATCCAGAAGCAGGAATCATTCCGATTTTATTCAAGTTCATTACTGATTATGTACGGCGGTGTTGAGAAAGAATGTGACAATGCTATGGAACTAGATAGTTCCGCTGACTCGAGAAATCAACACTCGCAGACGGACAGTGGTGCTCACGATAATAGTAATTGCTTAGTTGATGTACGAATGATTGACTTTGCACATTCCACACATCAAGGTTTCCAAGGTGATAAAAAACATAATGGTGTTGATGATGGTTACTTATTTGGACTTGGAAATTTAATTACTATTTTTGATGAAATACAAAAACGTTATACAGAACAGCAAGGAGATAATGGTTGATAACTAGAATTAGGGATGATATTGTCTCTTGCATTAATAATAATTATTTCCAAGGACCAGATGTACAATAGTGATATTTCTTTGCATATTAATCTCAGCATTTCTCTTTCAGACATCTCTCATTGTTGCATTAAGAACTTTCATTGAATCTAGACTTATTCATGGGAGGTAGAATGTGTTGATTTATTATTCTACAATGTTCAAGTATACTTTGCTTTTCATTTTTGCTTTACATTGCATTATAATTTCAGTGTTGGCTCTAATATTTTTAAAATACTATCCCAAACTATAAGTGAGCTATTAAAAATTAACAATTTACCTCTAGCCAGGATACTCAATTTGAGAAAGTTCACTTGTCCAAATTTTCTACCCCCGGGCTTTTGGCTAGTAGTTTAGTGTGGAGTTTTTTAAAATTGCAAGCTTTGTTTTGCTGTAAATTCAATATAAATCGCCAATAGTGCAATGTACATGAAACGTTAACACATTTCAGTGAATGAAACATAAAATTCTCTGTTATATTTGGATCTATTTTCATATGTTTAGAAACTATTTTCATTCAACTTTTAACCATCCTTGTGATAAAGTTACCATATCTGGATATTTGATTTTAATTCTGTTTTTCATAATCTCTCTTATCTTGTGTTCACTATTGTTTTTTTTGGTCTTTCTCATTATTGTTATGAAGGAATGTCGTAAGAATATTCATGCATTAAATCAAAGTGTCAGGTAAACATTTGAAACTGGGGACCGGTTATTTTATAATTAAACAAGGGACCGGTAATTTTATAATTCTAAAAGCCACTGTACTTTATTGAATTGTTCCCCCAATGAATTAAAAAGCTTGTTATTCTGTTTGATGCATATCTTTTTTTCGCTGGTAGCCTAAATGTCTTACATCTGCTTCAATATCTGCATTTGCACATTAAACTGTCCATGCATACATTATCAAGTACAGAGTGAATATTTTGGAGTCGAAAGAGAATAATAAATTTAATGTTTGAATATTTTAATGAATTTTTGATGCATTTGATGTTTATTATTTATGATATTCACAAGTCTAGTGTGAATTTATAAAATTGAATTAGAAATAAATTTTATTTACGAGCTGTTTTTAGCACATTAAGATAACATGGGTTAGAATTGTATGCTTGTAGTGTGCTTAAGTTGTATTATTGTATGTTTGTGTTTTTGCCTATAACACCTGCTTTTATTATTTGTTGATCAAGTCTGTCTGTTAGTTAATTATCATCAGAACTGAACTGTCAGGTGTTATAACATGGAGATGATATCACGTGTGTAGGGAGCATGTTGTTGTTGGTATTTAATCAATATTGTTAATATATCCATGACATTGTATAACATACCTTCATGTTTGTTGATGCAGGTACTTTGTACATCTATGATCTATTGAAATATTTGTTATTCTTTCATATTTTGATGTACCATCAAACCTGTGAACAAAGGCCACCCCTGGGAAAGACAAAATGTGAGCTTTATTGACCAGTGGCCTTTATTCGGAGGTCAGTTTGTTCTATGTAATCAGTGATGGTTTTTCAAAGAATAGCCTTTATTCACTAGGTGGTCTTTATTCAGAGGTGGCCGTAAACACTTGTTTGACTGTATATTAAATTCTGTGGTAGATTTTATTGCTGGTAATCAGATGCTGAGATCAATATTATCATAGTAATTGCATTGTAGAAAACTTCAAATCTATAGTTGACTATTATAGTGCATAATTTGGTTATTGCAATATTAGTTCGATGATATCTCTGTATTACATTTTGTTCGACTGATATAAATAATGTGTATCCACATACGAATGGTGTTGAACTATATCTTCATGCTTCAAACTTCAGTCTTTGCTGATATCATAAATTTATAAGATCTTATGTACTGAAATATTTTTAACAAATTTATGTGAAATTTTGTGGAAATGTTGAATATTTCAGCTGTATGTTCTCTATGTTAAAGCAGTGATAATTTTTGTATTATCTGTATCTCAAAGGCATTAATTTAGTTAACATTTTACAAATTTCATCATAGATGAAATGCTCTATATTGTAAGAACAAACTGTGTTTTTACCTATCGATATTCTATTGTATTTCCTGTTCAAACAAAAGGTTTTGTTAGCAATATAATCGTACAAACAGACTTCTAAGTTCCACTTCATGCTGGCTATTGGTCTAGTACAGGACTACATTATAGATTTATTGATTTTGATTAATTCAGTAAGATGGGTTATATAACTTTAGTGCCGTTATTTGAAAAGACAAATACAGTTAGACATGACACAATTATTTAAAGACCAGCTGTTCATACGGCCTGTAAATGAAAAGGTCATGTTTGCTGTAACCCAACTAACCCTATTTTTTGGTGCAGAACCTAACGTTTTTAATGGCAAAATCCATAGTATGAAAACATTTGGGGATAAACTGTTCATCCTAAGTATGATAGGTATGTTTATAAAAAAAAGCAGAAAAATAGCTTTGCTACTTTTGCACCGTATTGTTTTTGGTCAAGTAACTAAAAATGGCTATTTTTCTAGCCTAATGGTCACCTTCAGCCCCTCTAACACTTGCCGATAGATATAATGAACCAATTTGATCTCTTGGCTATTCTGCCTATTATGCTAAGTTTTATATCTGTTTGCCCTTATTGGCCTTTTTCTGGGGCTCACTGTTTACAAAAGTTGATATTTTTACATATTATGCCACTCATTTTATTAGAATGATATTTAATGGTTATCAGTAATTGTATGTATTTTTACTGATCTTTAAAATAGTTTTTTTTGTCACTATTTCTACTTATTTGTTTCATTAAGTTTTGTTTGTTTTGTTTGAAATTACCTGCTCTGGTTTTATATTACTTTCATATAGTTTGCTATGTTGGTGATTTTTGTTACGTATATTAAATTGTCTTTGAAACTTGTTTAATGTCAGTAGAGCTTGTGAAAAGTCCATCTCCAATGCAGTCAACTTATTACTTATAATAGTATATTGTGTTAATTTTCCACTTCAGTTGATTATGGAAATGGAGTGGGTTTTTTTTGTTGTTATTGGGATATAATATTTAACAGAATGTCTAGTTAATTGTGCAATTATCATATTGGTTAGTTACTTATTTGTCTGTTTTAATCTGGGTATTGCTGAAAAGATTGGAACTCGTTTCAATATTCATGTTATTCTGTTCTTTGAGATGTGATAAATTTTCGTGGAATTATTGATTTTCAATTTTTATTATATCCTGACAGTAGGTTTTATGTAGATCTGTTGTTTGTTTGATTGATAAGTGGCTGGCTGTAATTTTTTTTATGTACCAAATCCATTGACTTACAGATAAGGTTTCATCATTTATCAAATTCTGTTGTAGAGTTCTTAGGGGGAATGTAATAGACAAACTAATTAATTTTGGTGAACTATTTCTGTCTTACTTTCCTTTTAGTCTACATTCAGAAATGTGAATAAAGATTTTCTGGTAAAACATATTTGCTAGTCGTTCATTTGAATGAAATGTATGAATGTGTTAGACTCCTGTTGAAATTTTTGAATTTCTTTGAACGGCTGGCATGCTTAATACTTCATTATGTCAAAGGTTGTGAGAGTCAGAGAATTTTAATTAGATCATAATTTTTTTGTTTCAATGTATACGTTATCTATATTGGATTCTTACCTGCATTTTGTGTTTATCTCTGGTGTAATTTAATTAAAACACCCTAAGTACCATCTGAAAGTTGGTAGCTTTCATTCTTGGAATTGCATTATTCTGATTTTACAGTCAAGTTCAGTGAGACGTGTGCCACTTTGAACTTGTAACATTCATTTTTGTATTTCTATTGAAATAAGTTATTCAATGTTCATTTATTTTTTGTTTTTTTTAGGAATATGAAAACTTTGTTTGCTAGGCTTTGGTAATCTTGGAATGATGTATTACTCTATTTTACATCAGCAATTAGAACTTTCTGAGAAATTTGTTTCCTGAGATTAGAATCTTATTGTACTAATTTATCAGAATGTCTAGTTTTCTACTTGAAGCTCATGTGAAACCATCTTTCGGATGTGAATTATACTGAGAGCTTAGGTTGGGAAAAAATTGCTAATTCATAATTGTTCATAGTAATTATATGCGAACCACAGGGTCTCAGTTGAAATTGTTCAATTAATAAAAATTGCATCTAGACCCTGTGGTAAGACATATATGATTGAGCATTTATACAAAGTTGTGCATTTGTTGAAGTTTTGTGTTGTTGGTTATTTTTTAATGTAGTTTTGAAATTCTTATGTATTGTGATTTAGTGTTGCATGTATTTGTGTTAGTATTTCTTATTTGGTTGGTACAATATTCATGAAGAACTCCTTTTCAATCTGCTCTGTGATCATTAGTTCAAGAAATATCACTATCTATTTTAAGCAAAAATTTTTATCAAGGCATTCATTATCATGATATTATAATAGAATCATCCTTTCACCTTCCGTCATCCACATGTACATGTATTATATACATGCATGTGTTATATAACATTTGTCAATTGAATGTTGTCAGAAAGTATATTTTATCTATGTTTTGTATGAATGACGTTACAATCACTTGAAATTCTCGGCTTTCGTTATTTTTGAACTCGCCTATTTAGTTGAATAATTCGAAAAGTTCGAGAATTGCATTTGACTGTATGATATATCATACCTGATTATTTTGTTTGACTAAATTTTTATCAATTATAATGTGAGAATGATCAAAATGCTCGTTATTATGAATGTATGGAACATGCTAATTGTTAAAATTTTGTCATTGTATGCATATTTAATAAATGATAAAAGTATCGAGAATATTATTTTGTTCCTTCTCTACCTGTCTATGTTTGATTTATTGAAGATTTCGTGTAATTTAATTTGGTACACTAAAGCCAAGGTCAAGGTCTGTAGGCGACTTCTTCAACTTTAATGGTGCCCGAGGAAGACTCCAGGTGTACACCCGGGTAGAACCGCCGACCTTTTGTTAGCCAGCAAGACAGCTCCCTCACATGTGAATTTTGTCGGGTCCTAGGTAGGATTCGAACTTGCAGCAGTGAGAGGCTTGTAATAACTATAACCACTCAACCAAGGAGGCCTATCAAGAAAATAATATTTAAAAAAAAATTTTCATTGAGAATAACAGTTTTAATTATACAGAAACGACATCTACACAAATAGTTTTTGCAAGCTATTATCTATAAACATGACTTAAAAATTCAATATCCACACAATCTTAAAACTAAACAATGATACAACAATACAAAAAATGTCCAGATAAAGATACAGAACATTTCTTTAAAGACTTAAAACTCTTAACACTAGATAAAAAGAAAGATGTTAGTAAATACTTAAGACGACTAAAACAAGAACCTTTGGTAAATGTGATTACTGGCCAAAGTTTTTCTGCGTTAAGACAATGTACAGTTCAGTTTAAAGCAGTGATGATAATTCTGTTCTCAGTGATGATAACTAAGTAATATGACTACATATTATTCTCCACATGAATAAAAATATGATTGAAAATGATGAATTAAAAATGAAAATAACACGACAATTATAATGATAACAACATTGATACTAAGGTTTATATCAAACGTATCGGTAGAGATTTGAATAACTGCATAATGAAAATAAAAATAAGGCAATTTCTAGAATACATAGACAATTTCAAATTAACATGATAATGCGAAATAATTCAAAACAAAAATGCAATTATATGATTAGTTATTGCTGGGAGTTGAAGCGTCTTACTCTTTAGTACTGACAGGGTAAATTTATCACTTTTAGTGCTATGATGATTATTTCAAGTAAACGAAATTCGAAAAATCTGAAATAAACATTTATGGTTTCATATCTATAAAAAATGTCATACGAAAATGTCAAATAGATATTCTGTTTTACTTTCTCAATGAACAATAATCTTTACAGCATTCTTTCGCGACATACGGGGGAATTGTTACCATGGAAACATGTGAAATGATCAACAAAACCATACACAAGCACGTTATAAAAGAGAGCTGTAAAATGGAAAAGCTTCAACAAAGCAGAAAAAAGTGCACATACACAAAACACTTCATTAAATTCTAGGAAATATAAGATAACAACATTAAATTGTTCGTATAAAACACGACACTGCGGAAGCATCCAAAAATTGTATAACGAGAGTTCATCACATCTTGAACCTAATACAGATACTGAAAATAAAATGAAATACACACATGAAAATACTGACACCATATTTCAGAATAAAAATTAAGTACTGAGGGCAATTTTACATTTTAGAACCCAGAAATCAAATTATGTAAAATGTTAATTCTATACAACATAAAATCACAATGAGTATCGCAATAAAAAACTAGTATTTAAAATAATCAGATTCTTGCTTACAATAACCTGTTAACATTCCTACAATTACTGCGTTCCAAGAATAAGAAGCTAATCAAAAAATCTATTATTAAAATATAATAACGTCCTATCATTCGTATGCATCCACACAGACAGAATACATACCCCGATATAGCCTGACAGAGTGTTCTTGTAATCTCCAACTGTCTTCATTATATCTTCAATAGGCTGAAAAAAAAGTGATTATTAAGTCAATAAAGAACTTGTATTAGACAAATATTACTACATGTTTAGTTATACAACAAAAAAAAGCACAAAAATAGTGCTGATTTGAATCAAAACAAAATTTGCTAGAAAAAATCATAAACTGCTCACCTGAATATATATAATAGTTAAGAGTACTTAAGTTGGATGCATAAATCTTATAAAGTTCAATGCAAACAAAGTGTACATCATTGACGAATGCTTGATTCATACATAAATTCTCAATAAACAAATACACCAATCTGTGCAGTAAAGTCAAACCAAATAAATATCTTGTCACTTAGGTTGTTCATTTAAAAATGTTTCTCATAAGAAATAATAAAATGTCTCATTCATAAATATTTGTGAGATAAAAGAAGCAATTAACCGCCTTCATTGAATCCATAAAATCATCCACTAGTTTAGAATGTAACATATAACTACTACAGTAAAACCTCACATTGTGACTACCTCAATATAACGACCACCTAGTTATAATGACCACTTATTTTCTGACTGGCTTTCAATAACTCCCCCATAATTCAAGTTGATAATGAGACCACCTCATAAATATGATCAATTTTTCCAGTCCCAAATATCAGGGTTTTACTGTGTGTCTTTCCCTAAATGAATTGGGAACTATTGGCCACCAATTATATTACAACTACATGTTTGAGATTACACAATTTATCTTTTGGGGTAAAAATTGTCAAATACTTTCGTAAAAGCATTAGAGCTAACCTTGAAAGTTACTGGCTTGCTATCACATCTTCTGCAGACAGTTTGTGGCATTCCATTACTGTCTATCTCACAGTTACATACTTGACATGGTGATGATTTCTTCTGTATGCGTTCACTCAACTGATTCATGAACTGTCTACGCTCTCTGACTTGGTCCTCAAACATGAAACCAGAATCAAAGATAGCTCCGTCAGAATTCAAGGCTAACGAGGCACAGGTGTCTTCAGGTAAGGCGATATCAGCGTGGGTAAGTTTACTCTCCTTCTCTAAGTATCTATCGGTATTGTCAACACCTGTAGGTTTAAATAAAATAACAAGAAAACGTTCAAATTGATTCCATTATGACTCAGACATCTAACTAATAAGCTTACAAACAATGTACAGTAATGGCAGCAATTTTGTTGCATAAGAAAGGATTAACTGGAATACAAATGTGTATAGGAAAGACTCAATGTGTTAATGAAAAATTAAAATCATTGTCATTTTATACTATCTTGGCACCAAATATCATAGACAGAAGTGATTAACCCTATGCCTCATAATACCACATTTCCCCACATCTGAAGCAGATGACTTTTGAAATATTGCAGCAAAAGAAGCCATTACTTGTAATGAACAATGGCTTCTTTAGCCTAAAAGTTTTCCATTCTGTCAGAGAGAAGTAACCAAATTTTCTTAAATGAATTGATCTTTTGTATGTTAGCTTTGAATTCGGAAGATTGCAAAATATGCTTATGAGGAAATGGTTAAAATAGTACTGGCTGCATTCAATGATAACACATTAACATCAGGCAATCAAAGACACGTCAATTAATGTAATAAAAGCCTATAATCAACATGTCATAAGTCAACATACCATAGATGTTCAAATTTGGACTCCTATTCCTAGTCAACTGGATAGCGTTCTGTCTTAATACATGGAGTGTGAAGTCCTTTTCTTTCAATTCTGAAGATAGGGCTGAATAACTGAATCCTTTGGCTTCATCACACGGGGAGCAACTGAAATTATGAAAAATTGTACTAATAATTCATACCATGAGGAACATATGCCTTTTTCTTTGAGGTTTAACGTCACACGAACAACCAGGCTTATTAAGTGACTTTTCTAGTTTTAATGGTGTAGGCGACGTACACCTGGGCAAAACCATCTACCTTTCTTAAGATTTAAGGATAACATCCTCATTTGTGTGATTTTTTCCTGTTCCCAGGTAGGATTCGAAATCGCTGTTGTGAAGGGCTAGAGATCACAAGTTGGAGACCGTAACCACTTGGTCACACATACTTTAGTTTAGTGTTTATCGTACAAAAATCATTTATTGCTCATTGAAGTGTCCTGGTCAAGAAGTATTTATTTCAACATGAAAAAGTTAAATGTCAGTCAACTTTACATATGCTTTGACATGACATAAACATAGTTAAAAAAGAGTATCTACAGGCCTTAGTAATCAAAGTTATCTCATACATTAAAATCTCACTTAGCTGGAGAGGACCATTTTTTTGTAACAACTCATATCTTCAAACAAGTTCTTAATATGTTCACAAAATTTAAACTTGATAACACCACCTCAACATCACAACCAAAGCTAGTTTTAAAAATCAGGGTTTTCCAGTAACTTTTTAAACGACCATTTTTAATTATACACACCTGACAAGGACCAAAACCTTTTGGACTCCAGTTCTATATGGTAAAGTACTGGCATACTTCAAGGCTGATAAGGGATCAGTATAGGGGCCGAGGTTGTCAAAGCGCAAATTCTCCAATCCCATTGTAAACTTAGTGGCTTCATTGAATAATTGTCCCTCCATAGTGTGAGAGTCAACCATACTACCAGCATATCCTACCAAACCGTACCTATTGTCTGAAATACCTGTAACAGAACATGGATTTGTGAACTGCTCAGTTCATTCAACAATGGAATACCTATACACATGTATAATATATCAGAAAAGTTTGTACATTTGAGAATTGATACTGAATTCCTACAAATTATAACTAAGGCCTAATGCCACTTGTAACTACACATCAATAGCTATCATCCATGAGAGTTTGAAGAAAAATAGGTAATGAAGGAGGAGTTGACTGCACAAGAATTTGCTGTAAAAATATAATAAGAGTCAATAACTCAGTAAAAAACAGCAATGTGAATTATCTCCCCTTTACACACAACTAGACATCAATAGCCATCAGCTGAGAGTTTGAAAAAAATAGATCAAATAATGTAGCAGTTGTCTGCGCAAGGAAAACGGACAGACAGATGGACGGGCAGACGAGCAGCGCCATAACATAATACGACCCTTTGGGGGGTATAGAAATGTCAGCCAATTGGTATCAATTAGTGCTCTCCATAAATTATTTAGTGATCTGATACCTCGAAATTGTCAAAATGTATCAAGTTAACAAGTTGAAGCAAAGTACAATGAACAGATTAGCTAGATGTCCTAAGATTAGGGGCATATGTTTGGTTACTAAGTGACATATACAGTGAACTCTACCTGATTTAGACAAAGATTGTTCTAGCTGATAAACAACATCCTTCAGCCTAGAAGCAATTCTTCTATTACACTGTCGATCTTCGACCACAAACACGACGTCCATGGCATCCCTTAAAGGCACGTCAGTGCCTTTTTCAAATCTCAATGTCTGATCAGGCGTGAACACTTCATTTTCATAGTGAGATGGGCATTTCACTGTAAATATTTTGATAAAGAACACTTTAAAACATTTAAACACATTATTCTAAAATGAAAACAGATTGACCAATCAAAATCCATTAAATGTTTAATTGACATATTAGATAACACCATTTGTAAAAAAGTACATATTCTCACCTGCATCATTATTTATACAGTGCAACCTTTCCAGTGCAGCCCCCTCTTGAGCAACAACCTCCTTCCAACAACAGCAACATTTTTTCCAACTGTTCAATTTAACCTCTCAACAACAACACAATTTTGCCTCTCTCAAAGGGTATTTCTTTGGAGAGGTTGCACTGTATATTATTTTATATCAGATTTCCTTTTTCATTCCTCATAGTGTATAAGCATTTGTTAAATTTGTTTAACCATTAGTAAATACAATTAGCAGACTAACTGTCAATTAGTTTCAGAACACAATATTTGTGAACAAATCGAGGACTTACTAGTAACTGGAATAAGTCAGGAGCAACCTAAGATTGGGTTTGTCCAAGGAATTAGTCCCCCTTTCTTTAATTCAGAGAAAAAAAAATATAAATATGACATTAAATATGGTCCATTTTGGGCTACTTTTAATGTAATTGAACTTGCTGACCAAAAAAAATACTGGGATGGAGTCATCTACCTCCCAAACTCTGACTACCTTAGCAATTATATAAAACATACCACAAGTAGCAGGTAAATTAAGGTTAATCCCATGACGTGCACAAGTCTGGACATACAGGTTAGCAACATCACACAAGGCTTCTGGAGTAATATCACAACTTTCTTGATAATTCTCTGGCTTCACCTGATAGAAATACATCATAGCATTGATAAAATATAATAACAGAAAAATTAAGTACCGATATATTCTTTAAAACAAATGATAAGTCAATTATACTGGTGCTTGATTGGCTCTTTATTTCAGAATTATCAAGTTATAAGAGCTTTCTCTGAGTGAAATAAAACAATAGTCAATAAAGAATTAGAAGTTTTTCACAAATTTCACAGCATGTAATACAGTAGAACCTTGATTATCCGAAATCGACGGGACCAAAGAATAATTTCGGATAATCCGGGGTTTCGGACAATCCGGGGTAAAGGAAATCTCGCCTCACATGTACTAGCATCACTAATATTGTCGTCCTAATCATGTAACAATAATGGGAGATCGAGTCTACTGTTCGTTTTTAGCATTTCGTGACAATTTGACAAAAATAAAGTGATCACTTTAAATGTTAATTGCATATTTAAGTAAAATTATGATATCAGTATAGCAATTCAAAATTAGATGTGAATCATCTAACCGAATTCGCATCATATTAGGATAATAATGTTCCCGAAATTGCAAACAATAAACCAAACAAACAATACGTTGATCCATGGGGTTTTATAAATTGTTGTTCACACCTTCTGACATGTTAAAGAAATCCTTCCATAGACCAAACAGGTCAAGCGGAGTTAATTGTCTATTTTGGATTAAAGGTGTGAAAATACATATTCAAATGAGTTTGGGGATCTTATTATCACTTTGGATTAGCCATGGTATTCGGATTAGATGATTCGGATAATTAGGGTTATTTTACAAAGAAATAAATAGGGAAAAAATCGGGACTGAAATTTCTTTTTCGGATTACGCCAGGTTTTCGGATAATCCGTTGTCGAAAAATCATGGTTTTACGGTAATGACATACCCAAGAATGTAATGAAAGTCAATAGGCCTCAGTGATCAAGTGGTTATGGTTTCTGGCATGATATCACTACCCTCACCACAGTGAGTTCGAATCCAACACAGAACCAAATTTTCCATGTGAGGAAACTGTCTAGCTAGCTTACAGAAGCTTGGTGATTCTACCCAGGGATAAGCCTGGAATCTTCCTCCACTGGTAAAACTGCAGGCTCACAAAATGACCCTGACAGTTGGTGGGACGTTAAACTCCAGTGAAAATGAACTCGTCATAAAACAAACCATGACAGAGAAAATATATATAAATTAAGTGTATATAAATAAGTAGTAAGTTCTATATCGATGTATTGCCAATACTTACATGTAAGAAACAAGGTCTAAGTGAGGAACTTGAGGTATTGAATACAGATTGGCATTCAGGTGATCTAGCAGCTGGCCGCTTCTTCATATACACCATGGAGGATCTGCAAGTTTTGTCTACTTCCCAGGAGTTAGTAAATCTTCGAACATTTTCTGTAACTACGCCATCTGGTCTCATAAAGTCGTTGTTCTGTTCGTTGTCATAGCTACCGAGGAGTCCACCAACTTTACCAAAGTACCAGCCACTGAGACCGACTATGTGGTAATCATTGATGAAATCTGACACCACAGAAAGGCCCATATCACTAGACAACACTACACTGTTACCAGATCGTACAATGGTAAGTTTATTTGCGCGGTATGGTAACTCAGCTGGTTTACTGTTGACTTTAACCTAAAAAAAAGTTCGAAATAAAAAGTTAAAATAAAACAAGTGTTAAATGGAACAAAATCACTGCAAACGAATAAGACTCCAGACAATGAGACAAGTTTGATATTCAAATTAATCCACTGAGAATTATATAGAGGATCTTGAATGAGTGCTCATTCCTTACCATTTTTATTTAACAAGTTGACTAAATAATATGACACAAGGCTCTGCCCGGCACGGGTTTACGGTACTCCTGGACTGCAGGTTATGTGACAATTGTGAAATAACAAACATTGGCATCATGAGGCAAAATTAACCCTTTGTCTCATAAGCACACTTTGGACGCTTCCAAATTCAAAGCTAATATACAAAACATCAATTTACTTATGAATTTGGATTATTTTTCTCTGTGTGGAAAACATTGTAGCAAAAGAAGCCATTACTCATTACAAGCAGTGGGGTCTTTTGCCACAATGTTTTCAAAAGTCATCTGCTTCAGATGTGGGGAAATACGATATTATGAGGCCAAAGGTTAATTTGTTCAAGTAAAATTCAAACAGAACACACAAATCAGCCTACGCAGAAACCAGAATTAAATCAACCATATGTCACAACTATCCCTTAAATCAACCTTGAATCATAGTCATCAGTGCACAATAAAATCTCCCTTACTTCTCAACAAAGACAACCTCATTTTAACAAGTCCTCATGTAACAATCAGATCTTGATATTTCTCAGCGTTTCAACCTGATAATACGACCATCTCAATATAAAGAGCTTTTTGTTTGGTCTGAAATATCTTTAATATCAAAGTAATATATCAACAGAATATGACATATAAATGTACCTACCATATAATTACTGGACATTTCAACAGCCTTTCCAGATACCATGACAACAATGGATTCCTTCCTTAAGGTACGTGGTCCACCTTGGTATTTGAGTGCGACTGTAAAGTTACCATCTAACATATCTTGGGCCAACACATAGCTACATAACCCTGACACAGCGTAATGGCGGCCATCAAATGTGGTGAAATGCTGCTTGCCCGTAATTGTACCAAATACTGCAATTAACAAGTAAAGCAAGGTTACAGAGAACTAGTAAACTTTGACTAGTGATCACTGGCCCCTCGCCTCTGTGAGTTTGAATCCCAACTGGGACCAAACTTCCCACATGAGGTGAAAGCCTGGAGTCTATCTCCGCTGTTAGAGCTGGGAAGATGCCATATGACCCTGGCTGTTGGTGCAATGTTAAACTCAAGCAAAGAAAAAATGTAGTAAACTTGGTGATAGTGAAAAATTGGATTAAGTGATGTAATTTTTTAATTCTTTATTTCAATATAATGGAAGTACAGAAATATGGGTGTGATAAAGCAGTTATCACATGGGTAAAAGTTGAAAATTTTCAAAAAAACAGGAAATCTTAACCTTGGTGCCATGGAAACAATAAAAACCAGTAAGGGACAGAATTGGGAAAAACTGGAGGTTCTGGAAAATTCCAGAAAACTTTTAACCATGTTATCATAAAAAGGATAATCATGTAAAATTCTTATATTGCTTACATGTTATACTAAAATATAATCTTATATATTCTATTAATGTATGTTACCATAAGAACATTCTAAAACACATAATACAGAAAGAAATATTCAACTATTCTGCCTGTATAAAAGCCCCTATCTATAAATAGCATGCACAAATCATGAACCTGTCATGTCATTGAACTGGAACAGAAAGCCACATAACAATTTTACTCTGGTCATTCATTTCTGTATATATTTGCAAATCAAAAATATCAGTTTACTATCATTTTTTTGGTAGAAATTTTGAAAACTAACTATAATACAACAATTCAGTACAGACCATCGAATGGAGGCATCATGTCAGATTTCATGGCTAGCTGTACTGGTGGCAAACTGTAATATAAATCCCACAAGCAGACGTCTCTCCTCGGGAAGTACTTGTCAATCTTCTGCTTCAGCTTCCTAATATATTTCTTCACAGACATCTTCATGATTTCATCAAAGTTCTCCACCGGTATTGGCAGGTAAAGGTCAAATTCGATTTCACCATTCTCAAGGTCAAAGGTGATCATCTTGGATTTGTGAAGGTCAAGGAGACCCAGAGGAAGTTCACCGAATTCCTCAATAACTTTCTTTCTAAGATAATCGCGGAACTTCTGCATAGCTTCAACAGCAGACATGTCCATCCTAGCATATTCATACAGCCAAGATACCTGAAACATGTTCATGAAAGTATAAATATAACATCAGCGTAATAAACATATACCACTACTTAAAATGACATTCATCTATCACGTAACTTTTACGAAACTGTATTTACTACATCATTCTAATGACCAGACAAGGACATCATTGCTTGGTCACATACCTATAAAATAACAAAGATATCAGTTAGTAATTCACGCAATCATTTGTCCTTGAAAATTAAAAACACAAAATATGTCAAACATTGTGCTTTTCCAGTAAAAAGCCATAAATACAATAAGATTAAATCAACCAATCATTATGCATAAGCCAATATATTGTAACTAAAACATACATCATCAGGAAGGGATTCCTTGAAGGCGATTAAACATACACATTACTGTGGCAACATAATTTTACCTGATCATGGAGATCGCCGATAGCTTTCTCAATTTCTTTCAATTGGTCATTGTTAATAATTTCACCAAATTGTTCTTTGATAAGTTTGTCAGTCATTCGGTAGGTTGTCAAAGCCTTGTCCATCAGGTTAGATTTCATAGCAGCTTCACTGATCACCTGGAACATTTTACAAATATAGTAAAACCTATGAACAAAGGCCACCCTTAGGAAAGACAAAATGAGGCCTTCATAACAGATGACCTTTATTCGGATATCAGTTTGTTCTAAATAATCAGAGACCGTTTTTCAAAGAATGGCCTTTATTCACAGGGTGGTCTTTATTTGGAGGTGGCCACAAACACAGGTTTGACTGAAAATACAACATTGTACAAATACAAGTGTAGTAGACTGAAGTCTAAACCTTAACTGGAATCAAAGGAACCCAATAAAGTTTCTATATGGAAATGACGTTAAATTATGTTTACAGTCTATTTTCATGGCCAGCATCTGTGTAATCCAATAGGACATAAATGGCAGATAATACACATTTCTTGATTTTCAGTTACTTTCTGAAATTCTACAACATGTCAGAGTTTGCGTTAGACAATGAACACAATCAGACACAACCCACTTTTTTATCTGAAGTCATTGTTATATTTAAGCCAAAGTTTGGAGTGCTCATACATGTTCATGCAAAATTTGAAGGTGATCTGTGAAGTTCACAAGTAGCTCTTCTTTGGAGCATCACATATTCACCTGTTTGTTTACCAATAATGATTTCATTGCATATAGTCTGAATTGGAGAGGTAGAATTGTGGAAAGTTAGAGTGAAAATTGATCAAATGTAACGATGTAGTTTTATTTCAAAAAGTTTCACTTTTTTGGAAAATAAGTGTGTTCATTGTAACAATATGGATTAAACAATAACACAATGAAATATTTACCTCTTTAACTTGCACCAATATCTCCTTGATTTGAGCCTGATCAATTCCTGCATCAACTAATTTATCAAGAGCTGCTTGTACATCATCCAGGTACGGTGTCAGAGCTAGTTCCTCCATTAATACTGGAAATGTAACAAATAAAAAATGATTCTACATCAGTAAAATGAAGTCTACATTATCATATGCAGTGTAGCCTAAAAAAGAATTCAATAAAATAGAATCTTTTATTTAAATTGATAATAAAAAATAGTAAAAATAGAATAGTAGTGATAATAACAACTATGGTAACAATAAAAATTAAAAGAATATTAATGATATGTAACACTGATGATGACAATGATGGTAAAGATCATGGTGATGATGATAATGATGGCAATGATCCTTGTGATGATAATGATGATGGTAATGATCATGGTGATGATAATGATGGTCATGATCATGGTGGAGATGTTAATGATCATGGTGATGATGATAATGATGGCAATGATCATGGTGGTGATGATGATGGTAATGATCATGGTGATGATGATGGTAATGATCATGGTGATGATGATGATCATGGTGATGATATTGATGGTAATGATCGTGGTGATGATGATGATAATGATAATGGTGGTGATGACGATGATGATCATGGTGATGATATTGATGGTAATGATCATGGTGATGATGATGATTGTAATGATCATGGTGGTGGTGAAGATGGAAAGGATCATGGTGATGATGATGATGGTAATGATCATGGTGGTGATGGTACTGATCATGGTGATGATGATAGTACTGATCATGGTGGTGATGGAAATGATCATGGTGATGATGATGATGGTAATGATCATGGTGATGATGATGATAATGATAATGGTGGTGATGACGATGATGATCATGGTGATGATATTGATGGTAATGATCATGGTGATGATGATGATTGTAATGATCATGGTGGTGGTGATGATGGAAATGATCATGGTGATGATGATGATGGTAATGATCATGGTGGTGATGGTACTGATCATGGTGATGATGATAGTACTGATCATGGTGGTGATGGAAATGATCATGGTGGTAATGGTAATGATCATGGTGATGATGATGGTACTGATCATGGTGGAGATGTTAATGATCATGGTGATGATGATAATGATGGCAATGATCATGGTGATGATGATGATGGTAATGATCATGGTGATGATGATGATCATGGTGATGATATTGATGGTAATGATCATGGTGATGATGATGATTGTAATGATCATGGTGGTGGTGAAGATGGAAAGGATCATGGTGATGATGATGATGGTAATGATCATGGTGGTGATGGTACTGATCATGGTGATGATGATAGTACTGATCATGGTGGTGATGGAAATGATCATGGTGATGATGATGATGGTTATGATCATGGTGATGATGATGATAATGATGGTGATGACGATGATGATCATGGTGATGATATTGATGGTAATGATCATGGTGATGATGATGATTGTAATGATTATGGTGGTGGTGATGATGGAAATGATCATGGTGATGATGATGATGGTAATGATCATGGTGGTAATGGTTATGATCATAGTGATGATGATCATGGTGATGATTAAAAAATTACTACGGATAATGTTGTGATAACTTCTTCATTTATGTACCATATAAAGGGTTTTACACAAAATAACTAAAAAACAAATACAAAAATTATAAAAGTCTTAAACAAATAAAAATTAAAATAAAATGATAAAAGCTCACTACATGGTTAGACTTACATCATCAAAATAAAATTATGATGAAGACTTACTTTCCATCACCTTCTGGAAGTGATCTGAAATTTCTGTAACACTTTCATCGTACAAATTGTTAAACTCGGTAAGTTTTTGTTCAATCCATTCAATAAATACCTCCAGCTCTTTGATCATGGTTGCTTCCATTTCCTGAAAAAATTCATGTATGCATGGGTGAAAGTTGAAAATTTTCCAACAAGCAGAAATCTTAACCTCAGTGCCACAGAAACAATAAAAACCAATGGCGTTCAGACCTTAGAAAAACCAGCGGTTCTGGAAAATTTCGGAAAGCTTGTAACCATGTGTATGTACAGTAAACTCCTCTAAAACAGACAGTTGTGGTTCTGGTGACGTGTCCTTAACACTTGGTGTCCATCTTTATGGAGTGCCCGTAAGGTGAGGTATTACTGTACATTGTGCATACAGCGGTGTGATTTCATACTGCACATTCTTAATCAGTCTAACAAACACATCATTTCCTGAACATCATTTCCTGACTGAATCACACAACCCTGTTCGAACAATCACAATGAAGTAAAAAGTATTGGCACTTAGTATGCTTCATACACTATTCCTAAAAATAAGTAGAGTCCAAAAAAGGGAAAACTCCAAAAGGAGAAAAACTCAGATCCCTGTAAATAGTCCTAATAGATACACCACAGTGTAACCACTGAATACCAGACTCTAAATACCAGAACTCTCTGAAAATCAGACAATTTTCAAAGTCCCGATTTTCTTTCTTTGTAATCCTATGTAAAACGCTGTCTAAATACCATACTCTCTGAATACCGGAAACCGGACGATCTTTCCAGACCACAGACTTTATACTGCTCTTTATTTTTCATCTGAATATCGGACGCTGACATTTTCAAGTGTTAAAAATTTGTGTACCGGAGGGTTCACATTATAACTGAAACAACATTATCTTGGTCCCCCCAATTAACAAACGTGTCAGTCATCTATTGTTTACATGAAGCGGTCGCGTGTAATAATAGCTAATGCGCAAAAAACACATGATAATACAAACAGATGTAAATTGACTTTGATGTCTACTCGATGCGTAACACTGGTCTAATTATTCTTGATTACACCAATTTACAGGTGCCAGATAGAAATTAAATTATATCTTTTTGGATCTCACATTCTCAATCAGATATAAAATATTTTAAACTATAATTACTATACACAATTTTAATGTAACATGCACACAAATATCATTGGTTCATGATCGTGTGATAATTTCAATTGAAGACCTCTCTGAATACCGAAACTCTCTGAAAACCGGACTTTTGACCCGGTCGAGGTTACACTGTATATGTAATCGTGCAATTTTTCTAGTTTAAACATTTAAGCCATTACTGAGTAGGTAGTCCATTATATGATTGTAGTCCCATAATTATAAATGTTTGTAGACTCTACATGTACAATGGAGAGGAAAAGAATGGATATATTTCATAGTAAAATATGTCATACAAGTAAATACGGCTTTTGGAGCTTTTAATTTCATCTAACAAATCTTTGAAAAAATATTTTTTTTTACAAACGAAACATTAATCAGCTCATTTCACCTGAATTACTAAGGTAACTACAAAATGTACCTGGACTTTCAATGTAACAGTCTTCATCATTTTATCATAATTCTCCTTAAAATTATATTCATCAATCTTGTTGGTAAGTTCTTCCATTTTCTCTTGAGCTGTCTTGTAGCTTAAACTCACTCTCTGAATAGCAGCTGAGTATGCAGCCCTGAAAATACCCATCACTATAAATATAGTATAGAGAAACAAAAACAGGAATTACTTAAATACAGTAAGACCTTGATAATGAGACCACCTTTGGGACGGGAAAATTTGTCGTAATAACAGGGTGGTCCATAGAGAATTATAGAGGATTTATTGAAAGTCAGTCCAAAAATAAGTGGTTGTTACAACAAGGTGGTCATAATATTGAGATGGTAGACATTTGAGGTTTTATAGTATGGTGAGATGTGTAGTATCAATAATCCTTGTTCTAAGAATCACAATAAAATAAAAAGTATCTGTTTCATGCAAATTTTCATGGACTGAAAAGAAAAGTGGCCACAGCCCATGGTTAGTACACTGGACTTATAACACAGAGATCCTGGTTCAAATCTCAGTCACAGCAGGTCATACCCTTTGATGAAAATTTGACAAAAATGTCTTTTTTCCTCCATATGTGGAGAAGTTGCCGGCTTCTAGTGGAAGGGTAGGTTAGTACTGGTTAGTATACAGTCCAGGAAAACAGGTTAGGTGAACTGGTCGCCGTATAAAACTGAAAAATTGAAAAATGGTATTAAACCCCAGTGACAATAAGTCATATAAAAACAAACAAACAGGAACCTTCAACACAATTTCTGAATAAATTCTTTTATACTCAATTCTTTTAAACAATAACTGATTCATTTTAAACTTACAGCATGGATTTAATAGCTCCATCAGAATATTCTTCCATGGACCTCATGTAAAGTGCATTCTCTCTGTACATTTTCTTCAATTCTTTTCGCATTTTTCGTAAATCTTGTTCAACTGAATTCATTTCCTGTTTGAAATCATCCAATATTGGTGACAATTCTTCATTAATGCTGAATTTAATTAGACCATGTTTTCTGACCATTTCTTCACCAAGACCTTTCATGCACTTTTCCATCACTGGAGTCATTTCCTTAGCAGCTTGTTGTATAAAATCAGACACATGTTGCTACAAAAAAAACCATAAATCAATAATAACATACACAAATGCAAGAAAAATAACTTCAAGAATTTTAAAACCCAGTGGCGTGATTGCATTGAGGGAGGAAAATGATCCAGCTGATCTAGACTGGTCCTGAACACTTACATCTAGACTGAGCCTGTACACTTACATCTAGACTGGGCCTGAACACTTACATCTAGACTGAGCCTGTACACTTACATCTAGACTGAGCCTGAACACTTACATCTAGACTGGGCCTGAACACTTACATCTAGACTGGGCCTGAACACTTACATCTAGACTGAGCCTGAACACTTACATCTAGACTGAGCCTGTACACTTACATCTAGACTGGGCCTGAACACTTACATCTAGACTGAGCCTGTACACTTACATCTAGACTGGGCCTGTACACTTACATCTAGACTGGGCCTGAACACTTACATCTAGACTGGGCCTGAACACTTACATCTAGACTGGGCCTGAACACTTGCATTTCAACATTACAGAGTCTGTAATGAAGAAATCCTGAGAAAGGATAAATAATTACACCTCTATTAACACCTGATGTGATATCCTCAAGCAATGTGTTAGCATTATTAACAAGAAGCATTTGATTCATACATACTTAAACCAGGACGTTATCTTATTGTCCACACACTAAATTCAAAAATAGTAATTGTGAACATGCTAAATTCAAAAATAGTTTTACTTAAAGGATTAGGATATCATAATTCTAGACAACTGAATATTTGTAGACATTCAGTTGGAATTCGACACTTGCAATTACAGTAAAACCTCTGAAAACCGGACTCCCTGAAAGCCGGAATTCTCTGAAAATTGGATGATTTTTTCAAGTCCAATTTTTTCTCTTCCATAATCAATAGTTCTCTGAAAATTGTAATTCTCAGAAAACCGGACTTATGGCAGTTCAGAATGGGTCTGGTTTCAGGGGTTATACTGAATATCATACACTTATCCGGAGTAGGATACAAAAGTCAGATCTGCTAATCCTAAAAAAGATAGAAGATCATACAGTATAGAAGCTGCAGGTTCCTACAAACATCACAGATAAATTCATTGAAATAATTAATACTCACTGTTGCTTCTTCAATGATTTCGGGTCTCCAAACAATGTGTCCATGTAGTTTACGATCTACCAAATTAGCAGTTACCATGCCTTCATTATCACCTTTGTTTGTGGATGTTTTAGATATAAATGATGTACTGTTAGGGAACAAAGCTTGAGTGATGACTTGTCCTTTCATGTTGTCTAAAAAATTATTAAAAAAGGTTTAAGTAAATAAGTCAAAATGTTAACAAATTAAGATAAACTGCTGCATTTGTGTTCACCTTACTTTGTTCATAATGTTCCAGCTTCAAATTCGGCATGTGCACTGTTATCACTGAGTGATTTATCAAAGTTTTAGCACCTTTTATCTCCTAGTAATTTTTATGTACATATGGAGTCCATTAAGTCAATGCCATCTCTAAATTACAAGAATCTCATCCTTAATATTTATTATAACGCATCTCATAATACAATATTCATAACGCAACATTTCACACTAAGCTAAGTAAGAATATTTCTATTCAGGAACAAATAAGCCTACCGTAAGTCATGCTAGCATCGAGTGTTCGTCTGTCTGTGTCTACAATCCATGTAGTGATCCATGTTGGATTTTTGTTACGAGATGTTGTTATTGACAAGGTGTATGGTGCAAGTGACGTCATCTCACCTTTTAGTGCCACTGAGTCGTCCCCTCCATCACACTGCATAAATAAAAAATGATAAGAAATAAATCATAATCATGTACATTGTATGTCAAGAAAGTATAAAATTATTATGTTGACAACAAGTCTGGCAACATTTCATACACAGTTCTGTCTGAATGTTTGCTAAAATCTGACTCAATTGTTGTGCAGGAAAGATGGCAGCCGCTTATAAAATGAGGGAGAACAGTTGTAGTACATAACAACAAAAAAATGATAAATTGTCCAAAATATTGCTGACCATCAGCGTCAAACCAACCACAAATAATAGAACAATAATTCTAGAAATGCAAGAGTATATTATCAATGAAACGCTTGATTCCACCCAATGGGGTTTTAGCTAATTTTAGTACTTTTTTACCTCTATGACGAAGCTTCTTTCATCCATATCTAACACGGATTTTACGTCCAAAGCTGTGAGTTGTTTGTTTGCTTTCTTGTATTTAAGTTGTAAGTTGCCACTGCTGACGGGGCTCGAAACAGTAACATCTGATGACATCATAAGGTAAGTTTTAGTGTAATCATGTTTAATACTCCATCCAGCACTGGAAGAAGACAAAACACACAAATTAAGTTGTTTTTTTTCAAAGATAGTTTTTTGTCAAACTTTTAACAGTACATTAATTCTGTACACATCTTAAAACTGTTCATTTTTTGTGATACTACAAAAGAACTAGAATAATTATAAACTGGAAAAACTGTAGTAAATAAATGTGAGACTATATTGAAAATTATGATACATGGTGGTTCAGAGTATATGGGGCTCACACATTGAAGGGATGGTATACAATGATGTATTTAGACATCAAAACATATTTATCTAGGGTGTATATGGTATGATAAGTGCATTTTTGGTCATTGTGGCCATTTTAGGCATTAATACACCATTATATACCATCGTTATAATGTTGTAACCCTGTAAGGTCCAGCACAATCTATACAGAACAGTCTGAAAATGTGTCATGCAGCAGATGGACATAAGAACAGAAATAGTTGACATTAACGGTAATCTTACTTTTTAATGCACTAGTATAAATTGTACATGGGTTAATACAAATAAACATTTTCCACAAGCCCAAATATGCACTTCTGAGTAATTTCACTAGCCCCCTGGTGACATAATTTGGGTTCGTTGCTAAGCCAAAAGACGGGATTAAAATAAAGTTTGCTGAATCGTTTTTGTCAATCACGACTGGAGGACCAGCAATGTTTGCACACAATTTAAGTAACATTACATCATTCTATTCTATTTAAAAGTTAATATTTTACCTATAGCTTTGTTCATCAGATTTGGGATCTTTTGTTTCATCTTGTATCGTGTACTTCAAGGTAACTGCTTTGTTGACATCAGGTGTATAAGCAAACTTAGTTTGGCCATCTAATATATAGATGCCATCATTCACACGCAACTCATTGCTTAGGGAAATTTCCTGAGAATAGTAAACCAATAATAAAAGTACATATGTATATTATTCATAAAACTAATACCTAGTTTACACAAACAACAAAATATTAAACAGCACATAAGAAGACACTTAATATTTTTATTTAACGCACTTGTATTTGTATAAAAAAATGCTCCAACTTGAAAATATTAAGACAACAAAATATTATACATTTATGCTATACAAATCTTAGTTGATGATCTTACAGTAATATTGATCATCCTGAAAGCAACCAACACAATTATAGGTATCATATAAGGAGTTAATATTCAGTAAAACCTCAAATAGCGACTGCTTTAATATTAAGACCACTTATTTTCAGACTGGTTTCCAGTACTCCCCTACAATTCAACTTTATGATGAGGCCACCTAATTGTTATGACTGATTTTTTTTAAGGTGGCCTAACTTTACTGTATTGATAAAATTGATGTTTAACATTTGCCCCTTAAAAATGGGATAACATGATTCCACCTGAGAACAAACCAACCATAAATAAATAGATAACAAAATAAACATTTAGGATGAACATACCTTATTAAGACTAGGAAGGCTTAACTCTACTGTGGCCAAATTCTTGTTCTTACTTGGATCAAGGAGCAGCTTTACATTAACTCGTTTGTTCCTGTCATTGCTTGAATCCCAAAGTATAGATCCAGAGGCTGACAATTTGGATTCATCATTAGTGTAGGAACTAGACACTTCAATACTTCTCACAGGTACAGTCACCTTCAAGTCAGCCTGATAAGTGGAACTCTTCACACCGAAGTCAAAATTGTATGTCATTTCTTGGGCATTCATCTCATCCCAAGAAATCTTGCCAGAACTTTGGATTTTGTGTAAGGCCTGAGTAAAGTTGTTATGAATGCTAATAATTCTGCCTGGATTTACAATACGGACAAATACAACTTTCTTCACTTCTTGATTATTTCCGCTATCAGCAAGACCAAACTGGAGACGGAATGTACTGTCTTTGTCCAACTTGTTCCAATTTAACACTAAATCTGCATCAACACTTTCTCCATCATTAGTACCAGTCAAGCTAAACTCCATCGGCTTTGGTTGCTGAATGCTTATGATTCCAGAGAATTTATTCAAGGCTCCAAACTCTGAATCCAGGTCAAGATACTTTTTATTATTGTATTGTACTAAGATTGATTCCTTTGCCCTCAGAGGCGAAGTAAAATGCCGGTGATTACATTCTACAATAAAATCTTCCAGTGGTTGGAATGGAGTGGCAATCTTTACTGCTACACCTGTCTTCATGCCATTTGAATCAGTAGAATATGTCAGAGCTGGTCCTTCCACAAGGATCTTCTTTTCCTTTCCATCTTCGTCTTTCCACAACATAACTAACTCTGCATTCTTCTTAGAGCCCTCAGTAGATAGCTTGTAATGATTCCATCCATCAAATTCACTGGTAAACTCTAACACAATATTGAAGTTCATTCCTGCATCGAGAGAATACTGGGTCATCAATTGTATGGGCTTTTCTAAAGCTGAACTAGTTGCAGACAATGTCATGTCATAGTTGTTTGTATCCAATGCGTAAGTTCCACTAAAGTCAAATGATTCATATGGAGAATAAGGTGTGGTGATCTTCAAAGTGCAGTCACCTGGAACAAAATCAAGATCAGCCGTGATGACCTGTTTGGAGTAGACCATGCTGAAGTCACTATTAATTGACTTCAGCACACTTGCGGAGTTATCAATATTTCCGTTCACGGACATTGTGACGGGACCTTCTAAGGAAGATGATTTCAATGTAGCATCTAAAACCCAGTTAGGTTTCTCTGGGAATTTCTCTTCTTGTAAAGTCAACAATACCCCACCATACTTCACATCCAATTCATATTCCTCATATCCTTCAATTGTGCTGTTAACTCGATAGATGTAGCGACCAGGATAGTATATTTGCTCCCTGGCCAATCTGAAGTCACCGAAGGAAAGCTCCTCAGACGCCTCATGTTTTCTTGCTGCCATGTCAGCAACCATTTTCGTCTGATAACTCAATTTCTCCATATATGGGCAATCTACTAAAATTGAATACCCTGCACTCCTGACACCATTGTCTTGTGAAGCGAAATAATCAAAGCCAATCTCCTGGTGAGTTTGACTAAAATATTCCTGTGGTAAACTAGTGATCCAAGAAAGATTTATATTATCATTTCCATAAGGATGAACATGACACTTTAATATAAAATCTGTGCTTGCTTTTTGATCTCTGACTTGTCCATACACATTAGAGGTTATATCAAATTCCAAAGATGTTTTAAAGTTAACATTGTTCGCTACAGAGAATGCATTCACACGCACTTCTTCCCCGATTTTAGTCACTGTCTTGGAGGAAGCCTTAAGGTTAGGTAGGTCGTAAAAGAACCTGGTGTTACTTGTAGTTGTATATTCAGGTCCTAGAGTGTACAACAAGGTGGATTCAAAATTTGTTGGCTCTCCAGTGTGGTTAAATGATAACATAGCATCGTGTGTAAGTAAGGGTGATTTTAATGAAGCAAGAGTTGATATTTTCCAGTTTTTAATATTGTGTTGAAGGGATCCATGCCAGTGTTGGTTAAACAAAAGATCTGCTTCAGCCTTGAAATCTTTAAGAACTCCAATTTTTGTTACATCCATAGTGATCCTTTCGTAACGTTTGAATGGTGTGGTAACAACAACATTGGCTTCTGTCTTCCTCTTTTTATGCTTCAAGCCGAAGTCAGACTTGATAATGTTTTCATTGTAAGCAATTTCACAGTGGGTATTGGTGTTAGGGAATGTTCCATTATGTTCAAACTGTAAATGTGTTCGGGTTATGTTTGCAAATGGAGTTAAGAATGTAATTTGATACTTAATATTGTCCTTCATGGAAAAGAGATTTTCAAAAGTGATCTTTTTACCATTAGTTTCATATTCAGCTTTTGTATGGAAATCTTCGGCTGTACCATGATGATTTAGGTTCCAATTAACAGTTTCATATCCCCTGAAAGGACTTTGCATATTAAATGTAGATTCTACACCATCCTTGGATTTAAATGTGCTTTCAGCAAATACTGGTTTCTTAAAGCATTTACATGTGATTTTAGCCTTAGTTTGGAATTCTTCCATGTTTCCTACATGAGTAAAAGCTGCAACAACTTCCTCATTCTCAGTGTAAGGACTGGTAACACGAACTGTTCCTTCAAGGGTTTCAAGCGAAGTAAACCTGTAGTCAGAGTTTAACTTAAAGATCTGTGTAGGAAGGTATTCAAGTTCAAAATTTGATATACGAGATATTCCCACTTTGTTACTATCTAACTTCATCTTCATGTAAGGATACTCTCGGAATGGAGTGTTCAAATTAAAGGCACCACTTAAGCTGGAACCCATGAAATAATCCAAATTGAAATCTGAAGAGATTTTGTTAACATAGGGTTTCATTTCGAATGATGCCTCACCATTGAAGTTGGTAGGGGACCCTTCGACTCTAAAGGAAGTTGTTAGACCAGGGAACTGTGGGAATGAGGTCGTAATTTCAACAGTTGTAAGTTTCACATTCTCAATTCGGTATATGGTTTGTACTTTAACAGTTTGACCATCAACATTAACTGAATTTGTAGTTACCCAATTTAGGCCATTTTTCTCACGATTGAAAATTATTGAGACTGAAGACATCCCAGGTATTGGTGTTGTGACTTTCAAAGAATTCTGCATTAATCCAAGTTCGTTGTAATATACACTACTGTCTGCAATAACCATGTAAGGTGTGTTACCATATTTCATTTCAAAATGTCCAATGTAAGGCATAATACTATGAGCAGACGTCAATTTCACTGTAAGGTCTTCAGAGTAAACACTTTTCAACAAGGAGTCAATCTTCAGAGATCCATACTTGTTCTGGTAATTTACATTTGCAAGTGCGAATTGTTCATCATCTTTGGTCACAGAGAATGCACTTTTTACAAAACCAGGCTTGTCTTCATGTTTGATGGTAACAATCATCTCACGAAGAACTTCTGTCGGTACCACAAGTTGAAATGAAAACATAAATTTACGATTTGGTATAACTCGATGGGTCTCAGTTAGATCTACCTTGAAATTATTTCCTCTTTGGGGCATTACTGAAAACATAGCCCTGTTTCTACCAGCTATGCTACTTAGCTCCCAGTTAGTCAATATTTCATCATTCGGGACGACAATGTTAAGAGCTCCTTTGTTACTGAAAATAGCTACTGTATTATCATGCATAACCTCTAATTCAACAGTGTAATGTATTGCTTTCTTCTGTTTGGACTCTTCGGTTGTTTCCACAGATATTTTAGAATTATATTGGCGAGAATCATCTGAATGATCAGCCTCAATAACAAATACTCGCAATCCTTCAAATGGAGTACGCAAGTCCAATTTTCCATTAATTTCACGAGACAGACCGGAGCTCTCATACTTTCCTGTGGTCGTCAATGACAATTTCTTACGCCCCCACTGTATCATCGCTTCTGATGATAAGGCATCATTTAATCTGTGTTTAACTTGGGCTGTCATGAATTTATAATCATCAAATGGTGTTCTAATTGTTCCTATGATATCTACACTATTAACAGTCAGGGGAACTTTGGCAGTTGACGATACCAGAATCTTCTTATTCTTGCCCCAAGTGACACTGCTCTTGGTCTGATACTGAACAGAATCTCGAATTAGAGACACAGCCAAACCTAACTCCTCATATCCTTCAAATGGACTAAAAAATTCAACTGTTAATTCCGTTCTGTAATCCTCATTAAAAATATCGTCTCGGAAGATTAAATTTATTTCCATTGTTTCCTTAGGACTCCACGATAATTCTATATTTGTCAGGTAACGTGCTGCGGCTGAATGCTTCATGTTCAATTGAATTTTCCTCGAAGGATACTGCAGATTTGAGACAATTTCAAAGTCATTCCAGTTTTTAAAATCATACGTCACATTAGTTAAGAACCTATCATCTAAATTCTTGTCTGCATTCCACTGTATGTCTAATGAAACATGTCTTTCTGTGTTCATTTTTGTTGTACCAGTTAAGAGCTTCACCCTGCGACTTGGCACAGTGACATCGAAGATAAACTTCGCCGTTTTGTCTTCTTCGTAGATACCTTCACCATAAATCTTGTAGAGATTATCTCCCTTCATATATGAAGCCTCAACAGCACGACTGTTGTCCTCACAAATGTAGGATCCCAGAACACGGACTGGTTCTAATTCCGGAACTTGTACCCCAACTTCAAATTCATAAATCTTGTCTGAGGCAATTTTTAAAGCAGTATTAACCTTGGTACGTCTTCCTTTGATTATTTCGAATTCTAAATTACTCACATATTTGTTATCATTTTCTTTTCCAAAGCCTGCAGCAAACGATACTTCCCTGTCCTGAAAAATGTTGTAAGAATTAGGCGATAATGACCTCATAAAATCCTCTTATAAGTTGCCCCACTCCTAATAAATGCCTCATCTCAAAATAAATGTCCCACTCATAATAAATGTCCTTCCTAACAAATGAAACCTTGATTTTAAAGCCTTTGTCAGCAGGTACACGTGGAGATATTAAAAAATCATGAACAATATCATAACTGTACTAGAGCTCTGCAGAGTGGCGCCGTACGCTTGTCTGTTTTACATCATTTTATTTAATAACTAATTTTGATCAAAATTCTAAGTTAAAAGGGGGCATAACTTAGAAAATAAGTCTTTCAGAATAATGCCTCTTGTCTTGCAACTGCACATTGTCATGATAATCTAGTATTCCAAGTGTCATGTTGATGTTGAAAGTGTTTGAGTAATGGGCTATATTAAAGTTTTTGCATGACAAAAACAACAACTATGATGACAACAACAACAACATCTCAATGATTATAATAGCTCGACTTTTTCTTTGAGACAGACGAGCAAACAATATAAAACCAAAAAATCTTATCATTTTCCGTTGTTTCAGACATTGCATTAGTAACCATTCAAAATCAACAGTGGCTGATTAATACCAAACATGCCTAAAAGTAGGAAAATCATCACAGTAGTTTCCATAAATTATAAATGATTAATCTTTCAATGCTGGTTTTAGTAATAATTAACATCTTTTCCAAATTATCAGTCATTAACCAATTATTGATGAACATACCTTTACATGGCTGGAAGTTGGAAATTTTTATAAAAACCTGAGAAGTCAAGCTCAATACTGAGGAGACAATAAAAACCGACCTAGTCCAGTCAAGCAAATATGGCAGTTCAGCGTTTCATATTTATATACTACCTTAGTGATACTAGAATTCTGCTCTATAGGTCCTAGATGTCACAAAGTATTTTTTAGAAATTTCGGTACAAATAGCTTACCTTGGGTAGTTGAATAGATAACTCTCCAGCGTAGTTAGGATACACGTCTGATTTGTTGTGAAGCTGCACATTGAAGACAACAATTCTCTCTGGATGATACTGAACTTGTACTCTACTTTTTACCATCTTATCAAGGTATTTATTCTCTCCATTGATGTCAACATTCAGATCCTGAAATATCCACAAATGTCAAACTTAACAATATGACTGCAGAAAACGCAAAACAATTAACTAGATTACAATGAAATTACATTTTTGATACATTATTTATGTACAGTAAAACCTTAATATTGAGACCATATTTGGGACCCGACAATTAATGAGGATGTCTCATTATCAAGTCAAATTATAGGGGTTATTGGAAGCCTTGTTGTTGTAACAAGGTGGTTGTAATATTGAGGTGGGCACATTGTGAGGTGTTACTGTATAAAACAATGGTTTACCGAAGCTGGATGATTCAGGTTGACTGAGTATTCCATGTATTTATCATTGGGATGTTTCGCCACCATTTTAAACTGAACGGTATCTTTGACTCCCTTCTGATTGGCCCCTTTCTTTCCCTTCTGATTCACAGTCTCCCCATATTTAAAGCTGGCATCTAATTTGGTTGATATTTTTGCATTCATATAGTTGACTGACAGAGATGAATCCAATTTATTGTTCTTATCTGAGTTAAGAGTGCTGAAAACATAATTAATTACACAGAAGTAAAAATCAATCTGTAATATATGCCTGTCATGGCTACCATATTGACATAAATATGCAGTAACAAGTTCTATGAGTGAGACAAGTAATCAACTTACATAAAAAACATCATTTACATTCAGACACCTGTTTATAGAAATATTACAGAAAGTAAAAATGGAAGAAGCCATTGGTTACCATGGGTGAAATGGAACATTTTTCAAAGCCTGAAAACTTAACATTGTTACCCCCAGAAACAATAAAACCGTAGCATGGATGAAATATTTTTGGCATGATTGTACCAGAATTTCCAACTTGTCTTGTCTAGATTAACAGTCGAAAATTCTGGCACAATTACAAAAAATCACAAACACAGGGGTATAATTTACCTCGTTACTTTCACAGTTTTCTTGTATTTTAAGATGTTTGTCTTTACTTTGGTATTTGTGTAAATAGTGTCTCTGTATGTTCTGGCAAAGTTGTAGTCCCAGCGTGTACGAAGCATAATATTCTTATGGTCTCTATTGTCATACAAAAGTGTCATTTTACTAAACACTTTCGGCCCCACAAGATTAAATTTAGCAGTTCCCTTAACACGATTTTTCTTTCCTATTTGCATCTTTGACATATCGACTGAAAAATGAAAAGAATACAAAATATAACCTAAGCTTTTTTATAGTATCTGAATTCTCATGGATTTAATGTCCACTTTTCCAGCTTTAATGTTGGAGGAAGACCCCAGGTGTACACCTAGGTAGAACAACCATCCCTCCATAAGCCAGCTGGACAGTTTCCTCACAAATTTATCTAGTCCCAGGTGGGATTTGAACTCACAGTGGTGAGAAGCTAGGGTAGACCAAATTAACCACGACACAAAAGCCAATTGACCCCTTTCCTGTTTCGCGCCCCCTAGCGGATTTTTCCGATTGCGCAATCCAAGATGGCGGCGTATGGGGTCATGGTGTAATCTACGATATTACGCCAGTATTTCGTGTTTGGCAGTATTTTATGCAGATAGATCACTATTCTACGACAATTATTGAGAAGCTGTATTGATAACTAAAATATATGTGATATTCAAGCGATATATTTGTCGCTAAAATTTGGTGGAATCCGTCTTGTTTCCGATTTGTATGCACATTAAGTGGATGGGGGTGGTTTTTAAAAAAAGTCATTTCAGAAGAAAGTATCTATTTTCTGACTTTATTTTTCATGTATCTATGTCTAAACATTCGTTTAATTGTACCAGTATGTATCAATATTAATGAATCCGTGTAGATCTAGTACAAAGTACATCCTATTGAATCTTGAAATTAAGATTTAATGGGTGTTGTCATGAACACTAAGTGGCATATTGCACAGTATTTGTGCCATTTTACAAAAAAGATGTATGAATTCATTATATTAAAACCACTAAATCAATTTGCAAAAAAACAAAATATATACATGTATATAGGTCTAGGTGTTCCAAAAAAAGTCTTGGAAAAAACATTGAGTATAAAAGTTAGGCAGGTTTTAAGATCCTACAAATGACTATTTTTTTGGGTGTAATATGTTAGCATCTGTTTTTTTTTACTATTTTCTTCCTTTCATTTTGAAAGCGTTACTTATTTTAAAATATGAGATGCTGCATTTTTAATTGTAGAATCTAATGCTGTTTAATTTGGTATATGGTATATAATGTTGTAGAACAAATACTTTTTATTTTAGACTGAAATAACCAAAATAGGTACCACTGTAACCAGTGACTTCACTTATTTATCATTGATAACCTTTTGCTCAAAATATATTCTCATGAAAACCACTTCACGAGTCAGTCATAAAATTTGAACATTACAGGGACCTGATCATGTAATGTTACGTAATAATGCTGTCCCTTTGTCATTGGACCGTTTCAGTGTTAATTGGTCCCTTTGATAACAGTCTATCACTTATCAAATCACAGTGTGGGATCAGTATATATCCAATCAACCAAACCATCATGTTGCACAGTGCCAGGATGTATCCCAGACATGACCTTTGATGTGATTATATAATCTCATTTTTTACTAAGCATTACTAACCATGAATGCCGATGCAATAAAACGCGCTAAAGAAAGAGATAGAAAACAGAAGAAAATTTGAAACATTTATTGTATCAATAATTGAAAGATTATAATTATGATAATAGTGATTTCATATCAATCTTTTAACCTCTAATTTTATATTTGATAATAAAAAAACCATTTATTCTGCTATTAAATTTATAGAAGTTTTTACAATTTTGACCAGGCAGATAGATAATTGTTGATATTTAATCATTACCAATAAAATTTGAAAATTAGTTGAACTGTTAATATACAATAAACTATTAATACAATATAGTACTACAATTTAGATGCCGTAAAAACTTTTGAGTCGGCAGGTAAAAGGAAACCAACCTATGTTTTTAGACCCTATCAGTAAACATAGTAAATGTGTAACTTTGTTTTCCTCCAATTTAATTCAAGAAATATAATGTAGATATTTTATTTTTCAAGTGGATCACATGTACAACTGGAATTTCAGTTAGTTAACAAAAGTATGGAACTTCTAAAAATGTACAAATTGCTGTGACCTGTGTTTTTTTAACTTGAGAAACAGCAGTAAGAAAAAAAACAATGTGAAGTGCTTACATTATTGCGGAAGTTGATTAATTAGTATACTGAATAGTGAACTGGATATATTAGCATTATTTGACATTGATCTATATCATTTCAGACATATTTCTTCTTTTTGATGCTGTTTACGGCTGCGGCTGTGGTCCAGTGGTTAGTGTGCTGGACTTGTAACCCGGAGAACCGGGTTTGAATCCCAGTTGCGGCAGGACATACCCTTCTATGAAAATTTGACAAAAATGTCGATTTTCCTTCATATGTGGAGAAGTTACCGGCCCCTTGAGGAAGGGTAAGTTAGTACTGGTTAGTATGCAGTCCAGGAAACTGGTCAGGTTTACCGGTCGCCGTATATAAGGGAAATTGTTGAAAAATGGCGTTAAACCCAAGTGACAATAAGTCACATAAAAACAAACAAAAACACACACAAAAAAAAACATTTGATGTTGTTTGATATAAACACAGATAGTGGCGATTCATGACAACCAAAAGTGATAGCTTTCCTTTTCACTGAGTGCCACATTACTTATAGTTATGTCCATCCCAGTTTAGTGTAATGTCTGTCCTGCTGTAAATAAGCTGCTATTATATTTTTCTTGGATAATTTATGTCAAATGCGGAAGCAGACTGATGACATGTTGGATAATTAGCAGCTTTATTGTCTTTACCGCCAGTGTGACGATAGTGAATAATTGAATTGAAGCAGAGAATTTGTCTTCTCAGTTGTAACTGCGCGGCACCTACACGATACAGGAAACCATATCTAAAATAGATAAAATAAATAAAAGTACATATACATCATCATGAACCTGTGTTTGGTAAGACACATGATATAAGAAACATGGCGAAAATAAACCATAGAAAATATTTGTTCGGTATTACCTTGCATTCCAGGGACCAGGATCGTTATTCATTTACTACCAGCACAATCCAATGCAAGTTAGGTGTAAAAAGGCAACATATCATTTCGGAACGCAATATGATTATAAAGATCGCTATGATCATGTAATAAACCATTCAAAAGATAAGAAACGTAGCTATCGGCACATAAATATATTTTCGATTACATCACCCCACCCACTAATTTCAAGCCAACAAATTTTGCATAAATGATGAAAATTAAAAGATCTACAAATCGTTTAGGAACAAACTGATATTAAATATGCCAGAAAAGTTATTCTCTTACCTTACATGAAGTTTGGATGAAATGACAGGAACAGAAAAACGGTATATTTCGATAAAAAACGACCATGACAGTTAATCAGCGCATGACCCCATACGCCGCCATTTTGGATTGCGCAATCGGAAAATCCGCTAGGGGGCGCGAAACAGGAAAGTCGTCAATTGTACATAAAAACCAAATGGTGGCCACTGTGGATAGGTTTGTGTGTAGATAAATCAATCTTATCTATCCAAGGACAGAATGTAAGATCGGGATAATTTTGGTATGATGGTTCATACCATTTAATTTGCAGGGAAGTTTTGTAAGATGGGGCATACCATTTAATTTGTAGGGAAGTTTTGTAACATGGTTCATACCATTTAATTTGTAGGGAAATTTTGTAACATGGTTCATACCATTTAATTTGAAGGGAATTTTCGTAAGCTTCTCCAAAGATGCCTCTGCTTTAAATGACTTTCCAGGGATCAGGGCAGTTTTTCCATTGAACTCTATCAATTCTTCTGTTGGTGTTCGAATGTACAATCTTGGCTCAAACGTGTATCGTGATCTCAGTTTCTTGGCTTCAATGATTCTCTTTGAAAAAGCTTCAAACACGTAGCCTTCTCCTGCCTGGTAGTTCACCTTTCCTTTTATTCCAACCATGATTTTAGTGTTGAGTAAAGAACCTGGAAGGAGGGACCAGCAATTTTTATACTTCATCACAACAAAGCATCTACCTGTATGTACTTTGAGAAAATGCTTAAAAATATTGAAATTCAGTGTCATTTCTAGTAGCTAGAATAGACAATTCAAAATTTAAAAGTCAGGCAAAGGGTACATAATTCAGTCAATTACTGTTAACAGCAGGCAAAAAGAGCTAAGAACAAATGACAAAATGTTACATTTATAATTCCTAAAATGTACAGAGTTACCTCCCTGTATCTCGTTCTTTAGTATAGGTTTAGTTTACACTATTCCATTTTAGCTTGATTGCATACAAGCAATTTTGCTTACATTAATCACACTCAAGTCCGCTTCCTGGACACTACACCAGTACTGCGTCTGAAAAATAGGCTTGTGAAGTTCATGAACAAAACCTGTCAAAGCCTGTATTCGAACTCAGGACCTCCAGAGGTTGGATGTTCTATCTCTAGACCATGATGCCCAAGAGATAGGTACCTTCCTGATACGCTGAAGAGATTATTAGAAAAGTTGCCTACCTTGGATAATGACTGGATCTTTCGTGGCACCAACAACGTTCAAATCAGCATCCAAAGATTTCTCTTTCACATAATTTAATACACCAGTAAGCTTCAAGTTCTTCCAGTCAGAGATGTTAACATTAATCTGAGGAGTGTAAGTCACTCGGTCCTTCGTTTTCGCAATCAGAATTTTGGAATCAAATGTATATAGTTTCATCTTATCATCAATATCAATGTATCCATTCAATCCTTTTACACTAGCTGTATCTATAAGCTTCCCTGTAAATGATAATAAGTATGATTTTGTACTACACGATAAAATCTCGATACTGGAACCACCTTTGCAAACAGAAAAATCGGTCATAAAAATAAGGCGGTCTCAGTATATGTTGAATGAAAAAGGAGTTATTGAAAGGTTGTCATAACAAGGTGGTTATAACCATGGATGAAAGTTGAAAATTTTCAAAAAAACAGAAATCTTAACCTTGGTGCCAAGGAAACAATAAAAAACAATAGGGTCCAGACCTAGGAAAAAACAGGCGCCGGAAAACTTTTAACCATGTGTAACATTGAGATGGTCGCCATGTGAAGTTTTACTGTAGAAATAATTAAACATAATCTACGCATTGAACAAAAACGAACTTTGAATGAGAACCAATTAAATATAATATTAAATAATACATTCCTATCAAACCAACATGGATCCATAGATCCAATTTTACTACAATTCAATTGTCTGAATATAATCATAACATACACACAGAGAGTAAGGAGCTTATATGTTGCAGCGTACTTACATTTCCACTAATAATTGTATTAATTAATATTATGACCCAATATTTGGTATTTCCATAAAACATGATTCAAAACTTATCAGGAGCAATCAAACAGACTTTAGGTAAGTGATGATGTATAAGTCAAGATACAGTAATAAGTTACAAAATTTTTAATTTACATTCACATCACCAAAGTTTTAAAGCAACAGACAAATATGTCATCTTCTCGTTACATACCATTCAAAGTTGCTTTCTTCCACGGTGAACTTAAAATAACATCAAGAGTTTTTTCGGTGTGTGAGACCTGCACGTCTAGACCAATTCCACGGTCACTATCAGAGCCTGGTGTGTCTGACTTGAAACGGAAAAGTGTCATTACGTCATTCTGAAATGGAGAAAACGTGAACCAAAGAATTAAACATGCCGCTTAAGATCACTAACTGAACAGAACCTTACATGACTCACCAAAGGTGAAAATATTATCGGTTTATTTTTAAGATTGTAATGATTACTCAAATAGCAGACTCCTCTCAATTATTTACATGTTCTTCAGACCCTCCGACATTCATGGTCATAAAAAAGTAAAAAATATAAGGTACCCATATTAGTTATAGTTTCACATTGAAATCAATAGCTCTTATTAAAATAAGTGCACATCTTAAGCCCCAACCTACTTCAAATAGAAATATACTTATTGTATCTTGCATGTTTCAGTGGTACGACCGCTTAAATGTTTGTCAAGAGGAAAATGTAATTAAAATCGGGCAAAAACATCGTTTTTGAGCACATCTTGACAGAATCTTAGCCATTTTTCATTCAAAATATACAGATTCTAAAAAGTGGACATCTTCAGAAAGGAGGTAAAAACACACCAATGATCTTCGTTACAAGAACGGCTAAAAATCTTACCTCAATGGTTTTCACTTGGAGCTGATAGCCATTAGGAATATCCAGCTTGTGCATAGCAACACTGAAGCTTACTGGTCCAGAAAAGGGGAAATAAGGGACATCTGGCTGGTCAGTGGTGTTAGGGGTAGAGTAACTAGCACAGAATTGCAAACCTGCCACAAAGAACATACATTATCAAGTGAACCTGTATAAAATGTTAAGTTAGCCTCAACGTTTCTTGTGATTTTGAAGGAAATATATTCAAGGCAAAAGTAACATATTCTAACTGGTGATCCTTGATCATGTTTCTATCATATTGATAAAACAGGAAAGTCCCTTTTAATTCAGTATACAATTTTCCAAAGGACAACAGATGAATCATTCAATATATATATATTCATATATATATAAAAGTGATTAAAAGGCCATTCAGCTATATCAAATTAAACTCAGTAAACAATTATGCCCCATGGTTATGAATCTTACTATTAATCTTAATTATCTATCAAAGTGATCTAATTCTTATCCTGAGATCATTAAACAACTAAGAAGTATTCAGTACTCAGCATTCAAAACATTTAACAACAAGATTCATTGAACTTGCATTTAGATGCATGTTTTTCACCTGAATAAGCTGAAAATGTCACTGAAATTTGAACTCAGAGACTGTATACAAGTTTTCTTCATCCCAGTAACCAATTATCATATAAATTTTAGATAAGTAAAATTAAGTCACATTTTATCCATTACTTGTTCTTACCGATGGCATTTCTTAACCTGTCAGCAGAGCACATGGTTTTCTCAAAACGTCCGTTCTTCCTCATTTTTTGTTCCTTATCAAAATCATTATACACAATAAAGAATGAAGACCTGAAGTAAATGAATATGTATAAAGTCATTTAACATGCGCATGAAGAAACATGGAAACATAGGTATCACAGGTTTCCCGAAATTTGCGGGACCATCGTACATGTCAGCCACATTTCAAGCAGGTCCAATAAAATTTTGGCAAGTACCGGACCAGATGTCTGACCCGATTAACAGCATTTTTCACTTATTCATAATATATTCAGTCAGACAAATTTTCATTTGGTCAGACAGAAATTCTATCTCTGCCTGACCAAATGTCAGGTAAGTATTTCAGCAGTTTCAAGAAGCCTGGTACCACGTGTGAGAGTTCTAATATCGTTATAATTGCAGCTTGAAGTCAATAAGAGATTACGGTAGGGCGGATTTGAAAATAATAGATGTATGTTTTGAAGACAAAATACCTCACTTCAAACACTCTTATCCTTCATTTTGGTCGAATTTTTTCAATATTTTAATACTGCATTGATATTTTCCAAGACAAAAAAGGCCGAATTTCAACCTGTCAATAATTAAAGATATGAAGCTGAACACTCATTGCGCTATCAGCAGAATTAGAGTTTAGACATCAATTAGGCTGCAAGTACATTATTTGTTTAAATGTTCTGCCTACAAATGCTTCTAAACATTTAAAGAGTGCATAATTTATTCCACAGACAATTTGTCAACTTTTTGTAGAAGTGATCATCATATACATATTGGATGCATTGAAGGATGACTGGTATTTATGGTGAGGCACAAAAAAGGGTCAAAGCATTTTTTGGAGGGGGGGGGGCATTCAGAAGGGAATATTCAATACCACAGTAATATGTAATTGAAATAAATCAATCAAATAAAACAACCCTTGGAGTATTAATTAGGGCATATTCTGGTATTTTTTTCATTGTGTAATAAATTTGTGCAAAAATATCTCATTAAAAATCACACAAATGTATCTTACTTGACATCTAAGATGTCACTCTTCTCCTTAGTGATGTCAAAGGTCAGGTCAAATATATTTCCATCCATGAGTTCAATCCTTCCCTTTGCCCCTGTACTAGTGTACAATGTTGATACCATCTTAAGTCCACCGCTCGTTACTACAGCATCAACACTCATCATTGAATTCACTTCTACAGAACCACTGGAAATAAATACATCAAACATCAGTCATCTTAATTACAACAATTAAACCTTAATAATGGGACCACCTGTGGGACCAAGAAAAATCGACCTTGATTTATTAAACTACAAAACCCCTTAATTTTAAACAAGTTACTTAAAATAAAATATTGACAATTCACAAAGTAATTCATTAACAGGGACTTCCATGGAGCCAATAATTTTTTTTCCACATTTACAGAAATATCTGAGAGTTTTTTTAAACAATTTTCATCCAATCAGAAGGCTTCTAATTTTTTTGAATTATCATACTTGTTGATTAATTTACCAGACAAACCAATGCAAACATACCTAGGTTCAAAATTTCCCTCAATGACGACTCTAGATTTAGGATTCTTCATATCAACTTGTCCACCTACATTCAAAGACACTGAGGCGGTTCCATTGATTGATAACTTCAGAGGTAGACCAATCACTGTAGGTATAGTGTAGGAACTGTCAAGGAACATTACATTCTTGGTCAATGCTAATTCCTGTGCTTCATTATTGCGCAATTTCTGGAGGAAGTTGTACAAGTCATAGTTGGACATACTGTCACTAACACCATTGTTGGCACCGAACATGTTGTAAGAGATTTCATTACCAAACATCCTCATGTATAATGCCCCTCTCAACTCATCCATGGGAGACTTGGCCTGAAAATGTACCATGTGATTTATAAAACACTTCATGCAAATAGTAGTAAAAATAGATATGAACCGTTGACATGGGTCCTCTAAGTGTTTAACAAAAGACAATATTATTAATTTTGTCCATAGACATAATAAAGAACTCATTTTATTGGACAATACTTACAGAAAGGGTCAGCATAAAATATGCTGCCGTAGAAACATTAAGAATGAAATGACATTGGACTTAATCATGTTATCAAACTCAGTGTAGATCAGTTAATATGTATATATATTTCCAATTAAATCCTACTTACATTCTTTTTCAAGGCATTAAACTTTTTCCTGCTGAGTCTGACTAGCTGAGGATCAGCTTCAGGGATGTCATTACTTCCTTTGTCGTCGTCGTTATAGTAACCAGCAGGCCCAAAATAAGATTCAAGAAGTCTATCAAGGCCTTCAACACGACCTCCAATCTCAAACAAGTTCATGGATTCCCCAAACAGATGAGTGGTAAGGTTCAAGGTCGCCATTCTTGGAACAAATGATTTTGTTGACCAAATGAAGTTACTGTCAACCTGAAGAAAAGGAGAGACTAGTTCAACCAATGTTATAAATAGTGAAAAATCTTAATTTAACAGATAGCCGTAAATAACTGACTTGCAACAAGTAGTTTCATCAATAATACTAAAAATGATTTATTTTCTCCTGGGTTTAACATCACATTAACAGCCAAGGTCATAGGATGACTTTTCTAGCTTAAATGGTGGATGAAGAAACAAGAAATTATAATTAAAAAAATATGATAACTTTAATCAATAAGAAGCATTCGTTCAATATGGTTAAAAATTACGGAAGATAAACACTAAAACCTTCATATAATCAATCAAAATTGGTATATCCACTCATTGAGAAATTGTAAGCAACTGTTTTTATCAAATTAACACTCACTTTGGCACCAATATTGTATTTCTCAAAGAAGGCAGACGCTTCATAGTTCCGGGAATATTTGAATCTTTCAAGATTAAACTTTTCATCTAAGACGACATCATTCAGCATTCTCTGCACTTCCTGGTTTTCAGGATCGGAGCTCTCCATTAAGTTTGATAAATGGGACCAAATAAATGAACCGACCTGTAAATAAATGGAATTAAACAAATGAACCAACCTGTAATGCGTATGAACTTACCTGCTAATACACATTCATTCAAGTCAATTTTCGAGGAATTTTAAAAATAAGCACAGGATCTTTTGTTCTAGCCAATACCTATTCACAAATAATTCTTGTGTCAAACTGCGCTACATTTTTGCGGCGGAAATTTGTTTACTAAAATATTTTTACCTTTACTACTCTTATTTGAGTAATATTGCTGTAGCATAAATTCAAGTTGAATGAGCACTTTATAATAGTAAAAGTCTAAAAGATTAAGTCTAAAATGATATGTTACTAATATGATACTGCAACATCGTTGACAAACCTGGTTGACTTCTTCTGTTTCCATGGTTTCAAGTATTTGAGAGATATAATAGTCTGATGGACACTGGATCACGGCCAAGTACGACACAATACGAAGTTCAGAATCTACTGAAGAGTCTCTTAATATACCCATCAAGTTATTTCTCTATAAAAGAAATATAAATATCACTTTTTTATGGGGGTTCAACACTGCACCAACAGCTACGGTCATTTGGTGACTTTCTATCTTAGACAATAGATCAAGGAAGACCCCAGACAGAACCATCAACTTTCTATAAGCTAGCTAGACAGCTTCCTCACATCAAATACCATAACCACTTGACCACAGAGGACCCCTAATTATTACTAAATTCTTCTCTAGCTTGGAGTTAAATTTACATACATATGACCGGAATTATATGAACAATGACAACTTGACGCCATTAGACATATATCAACATCAGGGGTGTGACTGCACAAATATTTGAAGGGAGGAAAATACTTTACTCATATAATACCTTAGCATTAATGTCAGTTTTTAAAGCAAATCTGAGCTGAATCTGATAATTTTTGTATAAAATATGGAGTCAAACCACTGATGTATTCAACATTGTAAATTGATCAGTTTATACCACTAGCAGTGTTTTACCATTTTAAAAGAGGTTATTTATCTGAATGAAATATAAATATGGTAAACTGAAAACTACATGGCAAAACAAGGGAGACAACTGCTTACTAATTAATGATGATTGTTACTTATAGCAAAGATGTTTTCCCAAACATCAGATAGAAATAAAACAGAACATACAAATTAAAATGTCAATATTCTCATCATTTATACTAGTTGATACACACATCAGTTAACGTTATGTAATTTTTGATATTTATACAGCCAAATCTGTAAACAAAGGCCACCCTTACGGAAGACAAAATGTGGCCTTTATTGACAAATGGCCTTTATTCAGAGGTCAGTATGTCCTAAATAATCAGTGATGGTTTTTCAAAGAGTGACCTTTATTCACAGGGTGGTCTTTATTCGGAGATGGCTGCAAACACTGGTTTGACTGTACAGTATTCCTTTCAATTAGATCATGCCTTTTGAAAAACAACATCTACGTATCTGACAATATCAGTATTTACAGTATAAACTTACATCAGCAGCACATGACATCTTTCTAAATGCTTGTACAGCGGCTACCCTGATGTCCATGGAATTCTCAGATTCTGAGATACAGTCATATAATGCAGGAACTGCTGATTCAGCCACACCAATATTACCCAGGGCTCTCAGTGACATCATTATCTGTAGGTAAAACAGCCATTAATTAACATAACATTATAATGTAAAATTACAGTATGAATAATTTGAGCTATTAGAAAAAAGGAATATTGGGCAATATTTCAGGGCATTTTGGACAAAAAATCAAATTGAGATATTTATGCAAGTAAATTAAAGTTCAGCAAAACGAGAGCTCCACAGAGTGGTGCAAATGCTCATCTGTTTTACAGCATTCTTTTTGATAAGCAATTTTGACAAAAATTCTAAGATGAAAAAGGGGCATAACTCCAAAATTATAGCTTTCAGAATAATGTCCCTTGTTTTGCAACTGTGCCTTGTCATGATAATCAAGTACTCCAAGTGTTGTGTTGATATCTTTTAAAGTGTTAAAAGACAACCTTGTTAGAATTGTTTGCTTGTTTGCCAACCAAAATTTTACTTAATGCTGTTTCACTCTATGCCAGTAGATCCAGGTTATATTTTGAATTAAAAGGACAAATAAACTTCACCGAAAAATCTTACATTCCTGAAATTCTTTTGATTAACTTTGCAGCCACCATTCAAGTTTCTTTTCAAGATTTCTACAAAATCGTCAACCTCAGCCACCTCTCCACATAATGGATTAACCCGACAGTATGATTGAATCATAGATGATATGGGAAGGAGCACTTTGGTGGATAGGGAAGGCAGCCCGATTAATTCCTGAAAACAGAATAAATGAGTTTAGTGCATGAATCGAAATCAGTGAAACATGTTCGTAACATTTCTGAATAAAATGATCCCATATTTACAAATTTTGATAATGTACAATGAGGCAGTGTTAGCTTAATTATTCTCATTGTTCCTACGAAGCCTCAATACCAAAAGAAGGGAGTTGATAAAACAGAATAGAAAATCATATTATACTATATTTCAGAACAATAAAGATAAATAAACAATAAAGCAAAAACCAAGAATTGAGTTTTGTAAGAAATTTTAGGCAAATTCTGGCTCTAAATTATGGACTCAGATTCCTTTTAATGTCAGAAAATCAGAAAATGTAAATATCTTCCAAAAAGGTGTCTTATAATGGTGACACACTGTGGATAGCACTCTGTTAATTGAAATAATTCTATAGAAGCAGCTATCAATATATTTTGTCCGTTTATTTTGTAATTATTGTTGTTCATGTATCTTAAAAAATGTTTGAATGTATTTTGACATTTGTAGGGGTCCACTGTGATGACAGGGAAAAATCCCACCTCTATATAGTCTTTATTATTATTATGACAAAAACAGTCTACTATTGTTATCACATTCCTACTTCAGTAAATAAATGAAAACATGATATCTTACAATTCACAAATAATGTTCACAAATTAAGAAAAACGAATTTTTTTCTGTTGGCCTAATAATAATAACATGTTGAACATAGGGTAGTGTCAATGATACATGCTTGTACAAATCTAACAGTATTATCTGAATTCAATTCATTGACCCCAAATTTCCACTTCACGGTTTGACTTTGTACTATCATGCAACATTATTTGCCTGATAATCAGGTAACTGTGACCGAGAATTTGAGGTCAATTTATAGATAATACCCACTGACCTCTTAACAGATATGTAATAAAAAATGTGTGAATGAAAAATGTTCACACTGTAGATGAAGAAATATGCAATAAATCAAATAATTAATACAGTAAAACCTCGATAATATGACCTTCAAAAAATCTGTTATAATAATGAGGTAGTCTTATTATCAAGTTGAATTACAGGGGAGTCATTGAAAGTCCAAAAATAAGAGCAAAAATAAGTGTCTGTTATAACAAGGTAGAGGTATCAATGATAAGGATTTTTGTATCAATATATTGGTAGAGAATTATCGACAATACAGCGATATATCCATTGACAGGCATATATGGCAAAAACTCTTACATTTACCCTCAGAATTTCAGCTTACGGGTCTTTTTTTGTTTTAAGAGGGTATTTTCCAAATACAGTAATATTTGATCATAAGCATAGTATTTACAATGATCTAAGACAAGGGATAAATTAACAGTTGAAACTGAATAAGGTAGTCACAATAGATGTACTGTACAAAAATTAGTTTTTCATGATACTTATTAGAATTTGTTAGTGCTGTAAAACCTATTGTAAGATCATTAGTTCTCATTATTATAAAAAGACCACATTTTTTTGGACCATTATTTTATAATTCTCCTACATTTCAACATGACAATGAGCCACCTCAGCACTGAGACTTCTGTTTTAGGAAGTCCTAAAGGTGTTCTTAATACTGATGTTTTACTTTGGTTAGTTAGTCAAGTCAATTAATTTCAATCTTTAAAATTTACAACCATATTTGTATTGAAGTACCTTTAATGCTTATGTGGAACCCAAATTCATAATTCCCAGTACATAAAGACAGCAGTAAAGTAATAATATAGACAGAAGATTCCTGTGATGTCAAGTTAAAGCAGTCAGTTCAGGATTGATTTAACCCTTTGCCTCATAAGCATACTTTGGACTCTTACAAATTCAAAGCAAATATACAAAATATCAATTTATTAAGAAAATTAGGTTATTTCTCCCTGACAGAGTGGAAAACATTGTGTCATGAGAAGCCATTACTCTTTACAAACAATGGCTTCTTTTGCCACAATGTTTTCAAAAGTCATCTGCTTCAGATTCGGTGAAATGCGGTATTATGAGGCAAAGGGTTAAGAGATCAGGGTTTGTATCAAAAGATTAAAGAAAGCCTTTTTCACTGGTTATTATAATAACTTCAAATGAATATTTATACCCACCTGAATTGATTTAATCATTTGTTGAGTCGGATGATCAACAAATCCCATAGAAGCGATCCACAATTCAGCTTGTGTACCAGAGATATCACCATTAGATACAAGTGTCTTCATTAACTCAATAGAAGCTTCAGTTCCTACCATTGGTATAGCATCAATGTAAAACTTCCTGTAACACACACACATAAAAAAACCATTATGGGTCATTTAGAGAGAAATATCGCACACACAAAGCATGAAGGTATTGTTCCAAAAACCAGACTTACCGCATAATACTTAAAACATTGCCAATACAACACCTTTCCAGCATTTAGTGTTAACAGCTAGCAATATATTAAAAAGATTATCCTCAATTTGTCCAATTAATGTTCCAAATATAGGATGCTTTGGATGAAATAAGAATATATCAGATTTATAAGCATTTATGGTGCATCAGTATTTTCAGTGGGTGGGGGTTTATAAAAAAAATGGAGGCATTAATTAGATTTTGGGCATTAATTAGGGTGTATTTGGTATACATCTTAATAATTTGTAACTAACATCTCTACACAACCATACCTGACTCTGAGATCAGAACCTTTGCAGAATCGATCCAGTAAGACTTGGTTATACACTCGTCTTAAACCTCTGAAGTCAATCCTCTTCATTGTTGATACCAAGGTTGAAAACTGTCGTGAAGTCATCGGCGTGACTCCTGTGTCATCACACATCCCTTGTAACTGTGTGATAGCTTCACGAGCAGTAAGATCACTCTCAACCTCAGTCGGAACATGGTCAAAGTACATCTTCTCTGCAGGACCACATTCAGCTTTAAGTAAAATAAACAAAATCTATTGTTAAAAGCACTATGATTATAAAATTTAAGTTTTTCAGAGCAAATCAAATTATTTTTTTCTTACTATTTTTACAGATTCATGTTAACAGACGAGACAATGGTTATTAAGGATGGGGACAATGGTAATGATAAAGAAATGGAAGAAGAGAAGGAGCATCTGGTGGCTTCAACAGATTTACCTTTGATTAATTTGAAGACATTTAGTTTATACTAATTTATTTTAGCTGATTGTGAAACAAGCAATTTTGCTTATATCAATCCCGCTCGAGTCCGCTTCCTGGACACTACATCAGTACTGTGTCCGAAAAACAGGATTGTGAAGTTCATGAACGAAACCTGTCAAAGCTTTGATTCGAACTCAGGACCTTTGGATCAGAGGTCTGACGTTCTACCTCTAGACCACGATGGTTCAAAGTTGAGAGACCATGAGATACACTACCAACTCAAATACAAATATATACATGATATAAATCCAACATTACTTTCGACTTTTTTTATAAAACATTGTACACTGATTTATATTCCACCTAAATACCTTGAGGTTTGATCTTGAAGAAGAATTGGAGACTGGACACTAACCTCAAACTGACAACCTTTTTACTATGATTAAACTTTCAGAATAAAGTCTACAAACAACCTAAGTCGGAAAACATTCAAACAGGAAAAATATCAGCATGATATCAGCATCCTCTATGACAAATTTTCACTTTGTTGTACAGACTAAACAGGCCATCAAACTAATGTTTATGACTATCAACAAGAAAACAATTCAATACAATACATATACAGTCAAACCTGTGTTTGCAGCAACCTCCAAATAAAGGCCACCCTGTGAATAAGAGACATTCTTGGAAAAACTGTCATTATTAATATTTAGAACAAATTGACCTCTGAATAAAGGCCACATTTTGTCTTTCCCACTGGTGGCCTTTCTTCACAGGTTTGACTGCACATCAGAAGAAAGAGAACAGATTCTGACATAATAAGATTATGAGACATCTGTTAAGGACAGATTATCTCCCTTTACTAAATCAGGCCCTGTATTTAAACTTATTCTGGTGCATAATGCATAAATGTCATGGACAAAACTGAATCACTCACATTACATCTGCGTCAATCATAAACAGTTGTTTAAGCATACTCAATGTATAAAAAAGCTTATCACATATTAGTCATTTATTTACAGCTTTTCTCATAAAGTACTGTGTCATAGAGAAGTATTCATTGAAAAGAACAAAAATTGCTTTGAACTCAAGTGCATATAAAATCTCTGAAGTGTTTCGGTAACAAAGTACAAAAATTCACAATATGTGTCTTAAAAAGCTCATATAAATAGATCAAGTGTACTTTATAATCGTGTGAACAATATATATTATATTGTATCTGGAAACAGTCGATGTAGTTTGTACTGACAGAACATTTTTTAGGTAGACAAATGCCTTGAAGGAATTGATGTGACTAGAAACTAGTTGTTGCAATTGAAAATGTAAAACTTATGAGGTAACAAGATATGTAAAACTGGTGAATTCAATATCATTGTAATCATTTTGTTAAAATGCATATATTCCATATAAATTATAGGTCATCCCGATAAATGATTCTATTGCGCGCAAAGAAATAAAATAATCAAGTCAAGTACCCCGCATCAAAGTCCGAATCAAATACTCAGAGAAATTACAGTAGTTCCCATGTCATAGTTGGTTGTATCGATGTGACTGTTTAGATTCAGTTAAATCAGTATTGCAATAAATACATAAAATAATGGAAAACAATCACAATTTTAGAAGGAAAAGAACTAGGTTATTACAATACAAAACAGCCGGTAATAGACTCTTAAGATCACTTCAAATATTGAGACTATGCTTCAGAAAATTAGTATAATTGGAACAAACAAATCCACTCACTTCAGAGGAGTTCATATACAATAATGCTGTGTTATTTCTTACATTCGTGCAGCGAATGACAAGCCACATATCACACGCATGTTTTGAAACATGGCCAATGATATTGCTTAAAACATACCATAAATAAAGTCAGCATTTAAGGTAACTTAGTACAAGTATATGTATCATGAAACAATATCATTGCCAAGACAGGAATTTGACATTTCATCAGAGTAATACTGTATCACAAACAACAGAAACATTTCAAAACAGTACAACAAACAGTTGTTGTTTACATAACTACGCTTCATTGTTCAAGCCTCTAGCTAGGTGCTTCTTTCTTTCTGACAATGTTTATGACAATGAGTTGCTGTTAATTACCTACAAGGTAACCTCTCCAAAGTAACACCCTTCAAGAAAAGCAATGTTGTTGAGAGGTTGTTGCTCTATGGAGGTTAAATTAAAAGTTAAATCATACAGTGGGAAAAAATCATGCTATTGCTGAAGGGAGGTTGTTGCTCAAGAGAGGGCCGCTCTGGAGAGGTTGCACAGTACTTGTGGATTAATAAATACTCAGTACCTTCATTACTGTTAATTCCAGCTTTGGTATATACAAAAGTCATTGTCTGTGTAACTTCAGTGGTAGCACCGCTGTTCTCCTTTGAGAATGGTCGCAGTATATGCATTTCATGACATCTGGAGCTCGACAGATGACCCTTCATACTGACTTCCTGATCGCACGTATGTGTACTCTTCATTATTGGCAAACTCTTCAAACCCTGCAGAATAAATAACATCAAAAACTAATTCTTTTTTTCACTGGGGTTTATTAACTGTTAAACCGACAGCCAGAGTTATTTAGTGACTTTTCCAGCATTGATTGGTGAACAAACAGCCAAGGTTACGAATGGGAAGAACTGGTGACCATCCATAAGCAAGGACAACATATTAACATGCAAAATTTGGTCCCGGGTGGGATTCAAACTCACAGTGGTGAGTGGCTTGTGTTTAATAATCAGAGATCAATGAGGCTCCCTACATTCAAAACTAAACAACCTATATGTTGCCAACATAACATAACAACTCTTTGAAGAAACACACAAAATGTTAACAAAATACTTTGAAAATTGGAAAGCATACACATGCAAAACTTAAGCATTTATTTGAAATCTTCAACAACTACCGGTAATTCTTAGTGATAGTTAAAGAAACAAGGTCATAAAAAACATAAAATACTTACAGATGAAAGTCTGAATGGTGTTGTCTGAATTGCACTATCAAATCCTTGTCTGTGTGAACATGAAGAGACATCCTTGGATTTCTTTATTGTCACTGTTTTCCAGCCCTTCTGTGCTACTTTGTACTCAGTCAAACAATTACCTGTAACATCATTCTGCAAGTAAAAAAACACGTGTTAGTGGCTCTTCCGATGATTCTCACAAAAAAAAAACAACGTAAAATAAGTGTAAAATTCTTCCTAAGATTTTCCACAAGAAAAACCCCGCAAATCAGTGCAGTGTTCCCACTCACATAAAATCTTGCGTAAATCTCGCAATAACATCGGAAATCATGCAACATATTTTGATCTGGCGCGAGATCACTAGTGTATGAATATGTATAGGGATGCATTGCCAATTTTCTGGAAACACCCATAATGATGTATGTATATATGTGTTTTGTTTTTTTTAAAAAAATGTTCATTCCTCCAAAATACTTCTCTTACCACCAGATTTCAGACCTAAGGGGTAAGCTTACCTCCAATTTCAGAAGTGAGTAGGAACACTGCAATGATCAGTCAAATTGGGAAAAAATGCATTGTGTGATGCCAAAATTGGAATTGGAAAAAATTTCTTAATTTACGATTGGGAAGGGTCCGGACCCAAATAAAGAAGGAAAGAAATTGCTGAATGTAAACTATCAGAAAATAAAATCAATTAAAATCAATAATTAATTCTTCACAGATTTCTTGATTTAGTAATAGCAAGTTCAATGTAGAACAGAAAAACATCTGAAAAAGTGATAGAATATCAATAAAAAATAAGCCTCAGGTCACTGCAATTCATGTTTTTTTTTGCATTACTACTTCTTCTGCAGCTTTCTTACTTCAGTCTGTCCAGAGACCATTGCTCGTTTAATTTATTATGTTAGCAGTAAATATGTTCTGATTTGTACTCACCTCAGAGCCCTTAAAGTCAAGGTCCAAACTATTCATAGAGTTTTGGAATGATGACAATATACCACGTTTTACGTTAACAGCCCAAGGTTGCTCTTGTTCCAAAGGACAAATAGATTCAATCTGACCATCTTGGAATGAGAATCTAAGTGGGTATTTAGACATTGTTTGAGCAAACAGTCCATCTTTATCTTGGTCATTGAATTTCTTTGAGTCATATGCAAATATAGATACATCATGAACCTGAAATATACAAATTGATAAATGTTTTCTTTATCACATTTAGAGGGCACTCTGCCTGGTCAGTTTTGTCTTACAAGCTAAAACATCAAGCAATGTTATCATTGAAGAGAAGAATTCTATTCAAATCATTCATGAAACTCATAAGTTTCATTATAAATGTTCGATAATAATAAGTAAAAAACATGTCTAACAAATCTCTTTCAGCTGATATATAATGCTGAAAATGTTTAGTCAGTTAGAAGTACATTTACATGGGTGAAAGTTGAACATTTAAAAAAAAATGGAAATCTCAACCTTGGTGCCACAGAAACAATAAAAACAAGTAAGGTCTGGACCTGGGAAAAAACAGAGTTTCCAGAAAATTACAGAAAACTTTAAACTATGCATTTATTGTTAGAGTTAAGATTCTTCAGCGTGTTAATAGATGCGTGAATACATACAACTGTGAAACACACATAGAAACATACACATACATTTGTACATTTCAAAGTAATACTGACACAATTGTGCAGATATGATGAATAATCATAAATTATTGATGCAAATTATCTTCAAGCCATTGACTATTGACACAAGTCGTGCTATGAAGTCATACATCTAGACCATGACACGACGCCACAATACATGGTACAAAATTAGATCTGGTGAGTTTTTTAGGAAAATGATAATGAAGATATGTAACAGTCAATGAACAGAAAAAAAAATACAAAAATATACAAATATGTGCACACCAATTATTAACAAAAAAAGGACAAAAAACAACACTTTATTAAATTAAATGTCAGTTATGAAGTCTAGACAGCTCATGACAAATAAACATTTTTCATTAAATCAACAACTCAAATCTCAGCTATTATCAAGTGAGAAAAAAGTTTAAAAATTAGCTATGTGAAAAGTTTCTTAGATTCTTCATTAAATTTGAACATTGTGTACAGAACAGCTTCAGTACAGTAGTAAGGTTGATCAGCCTTCAGTTAACTGAAATGCTGATAGCAATCAAACAATACAGGTCATATAAAAGAGCAATGATGTCCCTTCTATTAACAGTGTACGTGTCAACATGACCAATGACAGTTGATACCACAGGTATCACAATTTTTATCAGTAAGCTAGTAATTATTGTATGAAAGATAATATTCTATGAACAAAAATAAACATGTGCAATAATATTTTGATCCCTCCTTGATTCTGGCCAAAATTTACAAGGAAAATCAATGTGGCAAAGGTTTTCTCATACATGACATTGGTGCAAGTCATGAAACCTCTCATACATGACATTGGTGCAAGTCATGAAACCTAATTTCACTATACTGGTTATGCAAATAATATTCTCTTTTACATGCTTTATTAGTTCTTCACAGTACTGGTATGCTTGAGCAAAATTTGTTCCACTGGTTTATGATGATATGAACTGTTAGCCTTACTTATTTGGCTTTCCGGTTGGCCGATTTCATAAATGAATTCGGAAGGGCCATCCTCTCAGCCTATGAGGGTCAGGGCCAAATAAGCAAATAAAAAAATGTCTCACTGTCACAGTCTAATTAGTTGAACTAATGAACTGTTTGATTGATGTAAACAAAACAAATTTAATATTATTTCAAATGGAGTTATAATAAATGAACACAGGAATTATTTGAATTTCTGCAAAATATACAGTTCTTTTTTTAAGTAGTCAAAATTAACTGAAAATTACCAGTAAAAATTCGGTAAGTTGCGCTAAAGTAGTTAAATTAAGTGTTACTTGCACTTGAGCATTAGCGTTTATTCAGGAATATTTTTTCCCTTTCTGTCACTTCCAAAATGCTAAATCCTTCATAAATCTGTGGAGAGTTGTAATGACCCCGAGCAAGGACTCTACATAGTAATGTAGAGATCTCCCGCGGAAATAAATTACAAATGGCGTTTTGTAAGGAGGGGAAGTAATCCGGGTGTAATCATAGCCGTAAACTGGTACCCGTTGACTCTAGTGTACGCAGACTTCGGTGCACTGCAACATGGAACGGGGACCAGTTTACCATAGCCGGAATCTTACCTGCATGACCATTTCACATTTGCTGATTACTTCGATGTCAACAAAAGCATTGATACCAATAGTTGAATGATCTTCTGAAGCACCCAACATTGACGTTATTGTTTCACCCTCATATTTGTATCTGTACGTCGTTCCAGGGGCATAAGCAAACTTTGAACTTGCTGTAACGATCAAGGAAAAATGCTTTTGGAAATAACGAAAATATTTAAAAAAATTCTTCTTAGATAGGAATCGTCAAAACAAATTTTTTCACAGACACTGAAAATAAAACAAGCATATACTGTATGTACTTTTTACGAAGTGACGTGCACAAATTCCTTTGTAATTGTTCACAAGAAAATATCTCAATGGTAGCTTATACTGCTCCCTCATTCGACATGCCTACCCCGCCCAGTGTTAGACTGGTGGTACGGAAACGACTCGGGCGTGCAGAATGACAGCTTTCAATGTAAGCCTGCGTATACAGAAACAGTATTTAGATTTATAGTTGATATGCACTTTGTCACAGCATTCAACCAGAATAAAATTTACGAGTAATTACATTATGTATTTAATAGCCGGTATACGAGGATAAAAATATAGAAAGGCTCGCATGAAATATGATAGTAAACAACTTTCGTACAAATTAATTTATTTTGCATGTTTAAAAACAATGTGCCGATTCAGACATATAAGCCAAATAGGGGGGGGGGGTCCTTGCACTGGTTACCACATTAATACCGTGTTCTGGTACATGCAATAAAGTAATACCAAACTTAATATTGCTCGTATCGGATTGGTATTATGGTATTAGATAGGCCATACATGTCATATCCACTTAACAAGTTCAAAATTATATGTCACTGTGCATTGAACCCAAGTGCTAATCTATTATCAAGCATATCAACCAAGATAACAGCATCTTTCGATACATCAAATCAATCCTTTATTTAATCAACACTGATAAAAATTATCAATGTGTGAACGATAAATTTGACATCAGTAGTAGCAAATAGTAATCTTCTGTACACAAAAACAGCCGATCTTTGAATTTTTTTTTTCATAATGCAATGATAATACGTGGCTAAAATTGAGGTTTGAATAAAGTTTGAACAGCCCATAAGACGTCACTGACCGTGTATTGATTCAATATTCGCCAACCACAAAAAACACAATATGAAGTTCATTCTAGACAGTCGAAATGAGCAGTAAAATCTCGAATATTTTAACACATCATGTCATGGCCACCGTACCTGTTTTTCTACATTTTCGGCAATCGCATGAATTGGTATAAGGCGTAAAAATGCTTGCTTCAGGTAACCTGACCTACTATAATTTTTCCCCGCAACCCTAGACTTTTTATTGAGCTCGAGGATGTAAATTTTTACACCGTATGTTTCATTTCATTCGTTAATTCATAAGAAATTGGAAATGTTTTGAATAAAGAGGGGGACATTGGCTCGTCAAATGAAACACAAATGAAACAGAATTGGACAATGTGAAAGAGCAGGAATGAGGAGTGTAACATCTTAAAAAAGATTAGTTTTAATGTTCCACAAAGAAACTTCACATGACTGACCTGTGCATGATTTGGAACACGTTGATACAGTAGCGGTTGCCGGCCTTCCAGTTGGAACTGAAAAAGTAACAATTTAATATAATAAATTTGAACTTCATCAACTATTTAGATTGCTTATTATACATGAAAACATTACTTTAGTAAAAACAATAGCAAAAATGCGTGATTTTCAGCAAAGTTAAAAACATTTTTGAAGTGATATAAAAATCCAAGCGGAAATCTAGTAATAGTTTACGTTTACTATCTGTACCCAGAGATTTCGATGTCATCCAGCAATGCAGCGGGCGGCAGCACGAATAGAAACCCCATGCATAACACATCTAAGTCACCATATTGAGAAAATCAGACAGAGCCTGACTTATAATTAATAAATAACATAAAATAAGCACCGATAATCTACTACGTGTATATGAACACGCCATGCATTTCCAAGTTCATGAAGAGTATCATTTTCTTTCTTTTAAAAGACTGAAATACCACCATTTTTGTGTGGAGACCATGTGTTAATTGTTTATGATCAAATTAAAGAACTTACAAAGTCAATCTATCAAATCAATTCAAGTTTACCAACAATATGTCTGATTCGTCTTATATGTTAATTTGTGTATACGTGTATAAGTACATGTATATTTGAATACACTTAAAATTCATTTACTCAACAAAATCACGTTCAAAGCAAACAAATCAAGTAATCAAGTGATGCGATTGTATAAAGAATCTCTGTTCCATTGTTTCATTGACCTATTACGATATTTCCTAACTGCTAAATTTATGTAGCATTTCATAACTAATGGTTAATTCGATACGCGCATACAACGGCAATTCAGTAACCACATGTGCAGAACCGATTCCGATGCTTATCAGCTGATGTCCATTGTAGCCTCATGGCAGGTAGTTGGGCACAACATGAGGTCTATTTGCTGTTGCGCAGTTGGCGGATAGTCAAGTATACATGTTCACAGTCGGTATATTTTGAACAAAGAGAGATTCGCGATTAGTCCAGCTGATTGGAAAGTTCGTTATGTCTTATTATATAACTATGTTGGTAATGGTTCAAGTCAGCAGAAAATCGGTGTCAGGAATTATAACAAGTGGTTGATCCAATTACAACCACAAATACATTAGTCAAGAGTGATTCAAGCACTTGTTAACACCCATGTTGTTTCGGAAATGCGAAATAAGAGAACATACAGCCAACATGAAATATCATTATAAACATCATTATAAATAATCATTATAAGCATAATTATAAATATCATTTGCGGCTCATTCTCAAACTATATTAATAACATGTGTTTGTTGAAAGTTTAACATTTGAGTGATTGTTTCGTTCATATTTTTCTCAGTTATTTAACTAACAACGCATGATAAATTTAACAGTATGATCGACACAAGATATTTGTGCATTTAATAATTCTATATTGGCTATAAAAGTTCTGTCATTAACATGTCATTGTAACCTAGCACAAGTTATAATTAATACACCAACAATAATCCAACTAATGCAGTTTTTGAGTTTAATTAAAACACCATCCATCGTTATACAATGAATGGTAGTATGCACATAACATTCTCATCTCTCACGAACATATTTCACATAATATGTATTGCTCTTGGCGTAATTTTTATCATAAAATGCCTCATTGCAATTCTCACGAAATCATCGATTGCAGGATTTTTGTGTGCGTTCAACACGTTATATTATTATTATCATTATTATTATTATCATTATTATTATTATCATTATTATTATCATCACCTTCAAGCTTGCCGTCGTCGATATTCTCAAAATCAAATTTAACTGACTAATCTGTAAAAAGTCGGCCTACATAAAATAGAAGAACACGTGCGCCAAGAAAGATGACAATTAGGTAGGCAATAAATTGAGAAAATTTTGATATCTTCCTTTTGCTTAACATTTAAATATTGTGCGATCTCTAGGCACAGACTTGCGCATCAATGTGTTCGGACCACATTCAGCATATGAACAAATGAATAGTGTATCATAATCTTGCGGGGTAAATTGAAATTCCAGTGTATTAGTTAGATAAACTGTAATTGTTGTAAGTACATATTCTAACTTCTAAGTCCCACTACTTGCATTAAGTCTGGATCTAATCTAAATGGCATCTTCGATCTAAGAAGGCTTACTGGTAGCCACACGTCATTGGCATACCTTTTTGATGTGAGCAAAACATGCCAACACCAAATTAGGCGCTCTCCGAGAAAAGTAAAACAAAGTATACAATCAGCTAATGTAGTAACGTCTTAACTCAGTCAAATAATATATTTTGATCTAGAAAACAAACAAAATGCATTTGAAACTGTTTCTATAAAAGTAGGTTGACTAAGATACGAGTTCACAAGAAAATATGGGATTACGGACGTGTACTTAGAGCAAAGAAAGCGGACGAATTTAACGAGGCATCCAATCATAAACAAGTTCATGGTACACACTACGTGGTTAGTTAAATGCCAGCTGACGCGGCACTGGTGTTTTCTGGAGTAAACAAAAACATGACTTGAGTGCCACTCGGTTCAAAGAAACAACAAAACAACATCGTATTTGTCAAATACTCTTGACTTGTGGCCAACTAACAGGACATTTGATAAAAGTTGGTCGACATTTTGCAATAAGTCATACGATCTGTTCGAAAAACAAGTTTAGAACAATTGTTAAAATATCCGGCAGTCACGAAAACCATGTGGTCCGATAAGTATGTTAGGAATAAATAAATAGCATAATCTTTAATTCGTTTGGCAAAAAAAAAATAAAATGTAATTAACTGTCGATTAAAATATTCGATTGTAAAGTGTTAAAATATTGATGCCAATTTATAAGAATAACACAAAAAGAGAGATTAAAATTACTGTCAGAGAATATTTCATAATCATAGAAAAGAACAACATCATACAGGGTTTTCATTTAGCCCTTAAAACCGGCACCCCCTTCAAACAGCATTGTAACTCTTGATATTTGTAAAATAAAGCTTTTGATTCTTGAGAATTCGTACCTGAGGATCAAATTTATAATAAATTAAACAGATCTTATGTTGACTCTTCGAGTTATCATCAGCCAAGGGTAATTTTTTACCCCAGTTTTTGACGTCCAGTGAAAACCCTGATCATGGTAATCAGAAAAGTGAAACGTTACATTTTTAAATATCATGCTAAAGAATTATAAATTATTTATCAAATTAAGCTTCTGTTCCTAGTAGGAATTAACAAGTCGATTAAAATTCATAAAAATTCAGTCAACGGTCAAAACATGATTGGAAAAGATTTCGTTTTAAGGTAAAAGATAAAACGTTTCAATTTGATAGGTCCCGTTATCATTTTGACGAATGTAGTATCAACATTTTTTTCCGAATTAAGTAGACTTGTGTGATCAAACAGTCGTCTTTGGATAACATTTTTTTTTCAAGAAAAGTTTACAACTACCAATTGAGTGAAAAAATTATCATGGTAACATTCAGTATCCAACTTAAATACCTAAAACTTCAGCGCGGTAATTAACGTTTTTATAATTTCGCATCTTATAATATGCGCATGTAACCCATATTAAACACAGAAACATTACTTTTTAAATTTTGGTGGAATTATCTATACGGTATTCATCTATACCTGCTTTAATGTTTTAAAAAATTTGAAAAATTAAAAATTAAAAATTTAAGTTTCAGAGATATAAATGAAGATGCAAACCCACAAAGATTATATACACGCCATAAGAATAAACTTCTGATGCATATTTATTTATTCGTAAATTAGAAAGATTGAAATCATGCACGTAAATGTCCTTACAACTGCGCAATAAGTCGTGAGTTGAAACTTTGGACCGATTTGCGCATGGTTCTAATATAAAAAGTCCATTTTATTTCTAATTAAACAAAGATGAACTACAACACGACATCAACAACAACGTATTTAACAGCTATTCGCTTTTTTCTTAAGTCAGTGCATTAAGATTCGAAGATTTGATTAACATGATTTCGTTATATTTTTTCTCTTATTTCAGAAATATTAACTGTATTTTTGTTTCAAAAAATCAAAGAAAGTAAGAAATCATATAATTTTATGTTGTATTAATTACCTGCAAACGCACTTGCCGCAAAGGCAAGTACCAAAGTAAAGCGATAGTCCATAGCTTAAGTCCACGTACGTCGTGGACGTAACGATCACAAAAATATATCTGGGCCACCAGCTGATGTCTGTTTATATACCACGCACTCGAAGGGGGTCCAAAGTCTCTTCCTATCCGCCTCATCCGGAACAAGACATAATCTAAAGTATGATACGCTTCATACGAACGGACTGGATTTTGCGATAGTGACCAACTATTCATTTTAGTATCAAAATAGATCGTATTGTTCAAACGTGTTAAGTATTTTATCATACTTCGTACTGTATTGGATATTGAAATTTTAAACAATCAAACAAATTCGATTATTGGACTGCTATTCAAATCGCGTAAACTAGTTATACATTTAAATTTCCAACAGCCACTTTCAAAAATGAAATAAAAAGTTTCTTGAATATTCATTCCGACTGACTCATAACTTAATGCCGAATATTAAACATGAAAATGTATAAAAAATATATTTCTGAGAATACCTGTATCTGTGAACTCGCAATGTGAATTTGATATCAGTAAAGTAAGGTAAGGTAAGGTAAGGTAAGGTAAGGTAAGGTAAGGTAAGGTAAAGTAAAGTAAAGTAAGGTAAGGTAAGGTAAGGTAAGGTAAGGTAAGGTAAGGTAAGGTAAAGTAAGGTAAGGTAAGGTAAGGTAAAGTAAAGTAAAGTAAGGTAAGGTAAAGTAAGGTAAGGTAAGGTAAGGTAAAGTAAAGTAAAGTAAAGTAAAGTAAGGTAAGGTAAGGTAAGGTAAGGTAAAGTAAGGTAAAGTAAGGTAAGGTAAGGTAAGGTAAGGTAAGGTAAGGTAAGGTAAGGTAAGGTAAGGTAAGGTAAAGTAAAGTAAAGTAAAGTAAGGTAAAGTAAAGTAAAGTAAAGTAAAGTAAGGTAAGGTAAGGTAAGGTAAGGTAAAGTAAGGTAAGGTAAGGTAAGGTAAGGTAAGGTAAAGTAAGGTAAGGTAAGGTAAGGTAAGGTAAGGTAAGGTAAGGTAAAGTAAAGTAAAGTAAAGTAAGGTAAGGTAAGGTAAGGTAAGGTAAAGTAAGGTAAAGTAAGGTAAGGTAAGGTAAGGTAAGGTAAGGTAAAGTAAGGTAAGGTAAGGTAAGGTAAGGTAAGGTAAGGTAAGGTAAAGTAAAGTAAAGTAAGGTAAGGTAAGGTAAAGTAAAGTAAAGTAAAATCCGATGATAGCATTCAATTAATAAGGATTTTTATAAAATGGTATATTGTGAATAATCATCCACTTTGGATAAAGGAAACACAAATTATAGCATGAAAAATATAGATTTAATAGTTAGTATTAGTCACAAAGTATTTTTAGTAAACATGCTAAATAAAATTATGCATCATACACGCTTACGCTTGTAAATAACTAAAACAAGTAATGTAATTGTTTTGTAGGAGAAATGAAGTGACCAATCATGTCATAAACAAAAATAGACAGCACTCGAGTCAAGATGATAATTATCGGTATTAGTGATTCCTAAATATAACACATAGACTTGAGAAAAACCAAAAACCACGATGACATAAAATAACCACAGAACGCGTAATTATATATATCTACTCGTATATATGAAAATCAGAACTTTGGTTACTCCACTTCATACTGCACATTATGCTAACGTGGACGAACAAAAGATAGCTTGTTGTCGAAGCATTGGGTGTTGTTGATAAATTTGAGTTCACAAAATGTCGCATTATTTCATTATCAAACAAAATTTTAAACTTCAATTCAGATTTCAAATCAAAACAATACATTGATGAAAATAATGCGCGTAGTACTGTTTGAGAGCGTTAACTTTAGCGTGAACTGAATATTTCCTCTTTAGGTGTTCCTAAGACATTTGACAGTCATTTATCTGTCATTATTGTGATACAATATTTTGAAAAAAATGGTTGTTAAAATTGCATTTTCTAAATTTTAGTTCATTCGTTGTGTGTCCGCCAGTAAAAATTCTTTAAGTACATTAAATAAGTATATTCACAGTATCCGTGTCGAAAATTTGAGAGAACACTTAAACGTCAATCGAGTCTTTTGATTAGATAACGTAATGTCATCAGCTATTATTATTGAAAGGTCCCTTAGAGACTCTTATTTCATTTAAACACATTTTCGCGACAATGATGAAATTTCAACTCTGAATTAGAAAATTTTGGGCTGCGCAGGGACATATATATTGATTGGTAAGGCCAGACAAAAAAGTAGTCCTGTTTCCGTTTACCTGACCCCAAAATAGGACTGTATAACTTTTCTTCTCGATTTTTTTTTTAGAAAACATATCATGGGTGCTTATGGTCAGTCGGGTAAGCGGAAACATTATTTTTCCATCCTAAGAGCGCTCTTACTTCAAGAAACTGCTCTGTTCTGGGATGGATTTCAAGTATGCAACATGCGTAAAATAAAAATAGCCGAATCTTGGTACTAAAGTAATAATTTTGAAAATTGAGGTCTTCACTGGGCATTGAAGGACGAAAAAACTAAAAAAATCACACCATTACATTGAATGGCCAAAATCTTGACTCGAAATTAAAATCCTTTGTTGACACGTTATTGTCATCATACTGTACAAAACATAGTTTGAATGTCTTAGTGAAATGTATTATATACTAGTTATGTTATCTTAATACCAGAATTACTCACATAAATGACCTCTTATTGTGAACTCCATGAAAATTACTGAAAATCGCAATGCATGATGTCCATATACTCTATAGAACAAGATGCCACAACATTGATAACAATCAAATTATCAACACGAATATTATCTCTGTCACATATCATGTTTTGATTGTACTACATGTCGGTCCAAGCATGTTCGCACCACAGGCTTCCTATTCAAATCACCTGACATACCTTACATTGGAACAAATACAATGTACCGACATTGTCATATTTCGGAACTCTTTGAACCTAAGTAATATATTATATAATTTATCAACAAAACTTCATAATACAAGTACGTACGCATTTGAATACGCGCCGAGTTATTAAATTGGCGTCCGTTCCACAAACGCTAAGAGTAGGAGCCAGTGCGAACCAGCGATAACCCTAATTGATGTGAATTAGTCAGCTCAATTTTGATGATGCATTGCTGAAATTGTTAGTGTTGAATGCTGGTTTCTTTACATCAAAAATGCTGAAAATAATACAAACATAATCAAGTACCTGCATAAGTTGCACCGGGTATTAAAAAGAATAAATTTCAACCATCATGCCATGATTAAGATCTGACTGAGGGACACACGCGCGTTAAAATGTGCTCTTGAATCCGGAAATAATGATTTTTTAAAAGAATTTCCTTAATTACTTGTGGAAAGTAGTATTTTGTGTAATTATTCATACTTGCAAAACAGGAATTTATATACATGTCAAAAATGTTAATTAGCACTAAGCCGGAACATCATTTGTTAACCAATATGCCTAAATACTCATTCTTGTCAAATAATTGTAGTCATGACTTTCTACGCTCATATTCTAGCTCATTTAACTGCCTTGATTGCTTCTGTTGAAAAGGTTACGCGACCGGAACTTGAACAATGGGTAGATAGGTATAGGCATTTTTGATTCGTTAACATTAGTTAACGATACCGTGTTGTAAATAATACGACGTGCTATTCTTACGACACTTTTTTCGTAAAATTATGACGTGCCATTCTTACGTCACTGTGTTGTGAATAATACGACATGCTATTCTTACGACGTCGTTTTTATTGTAAAAAATACGACTTGCTATTCTTACGACAGCTTTTTGCAAATTTCACTGGTTCCCGTTCCATGTTGCAGGTTAAACTGATCCCCGTTTCATGTTGCATTGCACCAAAGGAACAGGTATGGTCTAAATTATCTGGCTCACGGAACGGTCATTTCATTTGAGCCATGTGATTGGCTGTCCATTCGTGAAACATCGAGGATTTCTGTAAATCTGTTAAATATATATGGTGATATTATCGATGCCTGAATACCTATGATACAAAATTGCACCCTTTATTCAAGATAAAGTGAATTACTTGGAGGGCATTCATTTACTGAAACGAAAAGATAACTAATGGAAACTCTTGTTAGTATAACAAAAAGAATATACCTTATACTATAATGTATAATGTAATACAAGGCTGAAATAGGAGTTCGATTATGGTCTATATTTGTCCCCTTCTGTGATATGATCCGTACAATAGTTCTCCCATATTCATAAGCGTCAAAGAAGTGAGACAGTCTTGTTACATAATACTGCATAATATTTCTTAGTTGTCTGTTTCGTTGGTGATTTGATGTGATTGTTATTAAAACATGTTTTCATATTGAGATTAACGCGGAGTTTTTGAAATATCAATTAATTATTGACTTTGTTTGCAAGATGCATTGATTTTAGTATCGCTCTTTTATAAAACCCAAACATTTGAATAAAATATAATAGTATAACAAGAACAAAATCATGTTGACTTTAAACTTGAAAAGTGGCGTTTTGTGAACACAACAATAAAACTAAAAAAATGACAATTTTTACATTTCTACAATATCGACCGTGAATATTCGGTTTTAATAAGACCTCACAAATGTTATTTTTAAAGCAGTGAGTATTCTTTTTGTGTAAGTTTCCGTGCAGTCTCTGCAATTTACCAGGGAGGCTGCGCGGAGATGATACGGTAACGGTACAGCCCGGGTAGCTCGATTCTGAGGTAGGCTTTGGAGTCCCCATGCACTTCTCACATCAACTCCTGCATTAGGCGTCATTGTGTCCAAGAGTGACCGACTTAGCAGCCAGGGCTTCACCCACACCGTCATGTCCCTATGCCTCCGTCGGACCTGCTACTAATTAAGGACGGTAAATCATTGCCTGTTGTATTTTCCGGACCTGCCTCCATTGCAACCACAGGTATACCGCTCTTAGTGTCAATTCCCCGTGTTTTGTTTCAATATGCTAAACGCGATTCATAAAAGCATTGAACAAAAGCGCGACACAACCTTACTATTCCGATTCGGCAAGCCTATACTACTGGTATAAGGGAGTTAAATACTGCAGTGATTGTCTGTCAGTAAAATACGGTTGCCTCCCTTAATACATTTCACACCCCCCATATTGTACACTCGGGTACGTAACTCTTTGGTATGGAATGTGATAATAACAACTGACTATTTATAAAAAATATATATAAAGTTAATCAAATGACTAGAAGTTTAAACATTAACTTCAAAAATAATCTTTAAACAAAAATAGTAATCTCTATCCAGAGTTGTCGTTCGTTATCTATCACATACATCTCTGTCAACGTCTGGAAAGTAGTTCAAAAACACGTGTCCTGGTCTCTTTTAGTTTCCATCAGATGCACAAAATCACACCTTAGTTTTTCTCTAAATGTACAATTGTTGTCAGAATTTTACACGATTAACTTCAACTTCTGCGTTCGTTTCCATTTAAGCGATTGAACTTTGTGACCTAATTACCGAAAGTAAACAAACACTCCGTCGGGAAATACTGCGCTTGACAAATAAAATAATTTCTCTGATTTTCTGGTAAATTAAAGCGTCTTAGGTCTCGAATGTATTGTGCGAAAGAAATTGCCTTACCAAGTTGTAAATTTTATACCATTTGTAACCTTATTTCTTGTTAAAAAGAAATAAAATCTTGTAAAAAGCTGAGACGTTGACAGAGATGTATATGGGATAACGAACGACAACTGTGGATAGAGATTGCAAAAAATATGATGATTGTCTTATTTTTGTGTGTCATAAAGAGTTAGATATTTCACTTTTGTGGCAAATATCAATACACTGTAGATGAATAATTCTTGACTTACAAGCGATTTTGTTGTAAGGCATGGCGTTTCACCATATACAGCAATGACGCATAAAACCAACACAAGTTCAACATGGTATTAAAGTGCGATCTACATCATCAACGAGCTAACGACTCCACAAACGGTCTCCATGGCGACCAGATTCAAACCAGGGTCTCGATACTTAGGCTACTATAAAAGTCCACAAAATGCACTATCGTCACATATATTATAACTAGCACTACATAGGTGTGAACTCGCTTTATTATAATGGTACACAAGACTTTTCAAAAATTAAGTGGTGCATGAATTTTACTGATCACAAATATACCATCTGTATATATCTGAATGCTAGCATAGCTATTTAAAACGACGCCCATGTATTGCCGTTACTCACTGTAGCATTATCAACAAACTCATTTGAGTACAATGGATATTACGTTTCCTTTTGTGTACACTCGCTCACCATACAGATATGAACATATGTTGTATACAAAACAACAGCCCTGAAAAATATCAAATTGACATAAAACTGTTTGTTTGTATTATCGAATTTGAATGAACATTTTCACATTATAACGCTTGACTGTAAACACTGAAATGACATATTTTAAGCGTAAGGGGACATTTGTAACTGCGTAATTTACACGATATCTTGTCTTAGCGGAAAGAATATATTATCTATAATTATTGAATATGTCCTGAAAGAATTATTTTTGTGAAAGCAATAGAATGATGTCTTCTAACATAAAGATATTCTTGTATACAGTTAAAACTCTCGTAACGACCACTCCAATATTACGACAACCTCCTTATAACGACCACTTTTTTCCGGCCGGTTTCCAAATTTCCTACATAGTTTATCTTGATAATGAGACCATCTTAATGATAAGACCGATTTCTTCAGGGTCGTTATATTGAGGTTATAGGTCATTATACGAAAATCGTGTTTTAGGTAGCTGACGTCATTAAATTTTCTTATAAACATAAACTGAATGAACTACAATCGTAAATTAAATAAAACACGTTTTCAAAAAATGATATACAGCTCTTTGTTAGGAAACTCGCACTCTGTACAAACAATACGACTTATTATGCAATATAACCCCTGAAAATCGGACCGCTTCCAGACTGGACCAAAAGTCCGGTTTTCTTAGAATTCTGATTCTCAGATAATTATTGATTATGGAAGCCAACAAATAGGACTTGAAAAATCGTCCGAATTGCAGATAAACCGCTTTTCAGGGAGTCCGGTTTTATGGGGTTATACTGTACAATTATATGCCTGTACACGCATCTTTAGAAATCCTTGCCCAACGTGCTATTGTCATGTTGTTAGAAGTGCTAAAAACACGCCTTTTTCATTGACTGGTAAATATTCTTTAGCTAATTCGCACATATTTGTTGACAATAGATTTAAATGAAATGTACTGAACCGTTATAACAAAACACTGATGATTACGTACGGATAAATAATCATAATACAATTTCATCTAACCGTTAAGGAAAAAGTAAATACCATTGAAGCAATTCTTACTCTGGGGAGACTTAAGCTATTATGATTCCTCATAAGGTGGAATTGTTATTGTGGTATTGCAGTACTTTGTAATAACATTGATATTAATTCAAATCTCAATTTCACCCGGTAGGTTCAGTGGCCAGGGTTAAACTGTTAACAGTTTATTTTCAATATGTAGAGGCCGAAATTCCGTGAGATATACAAAGATACATACGACACATGATTACACAATTTAAAAGCGAAACATACAAATCATGGCTACAAATATGAAAGCAGAAAAAATGTATTAGTTTGAGACTTGAGCGCGATATAAATTATGGCTTCATACTGATTCAGGGTCCGTAAATAAATATTGGACGAGAGCGATAGATATTAATTTACTGGCCCAGTGTCACAAGGTAACGGGTCAATAAGAGGCCTTGTAATGAATTTATCTAACCGATTACCATTCATAAGATCAATTTACCAAACTTTTATGCCATCTCAGCCATCTTTTATTTTGAAATTATTATTATGAATTACTACTGGCGTAATACGGGAAAATATTTGGTCAACACGTGACCCGGCTCATCCAATCAACAGTAAGTATTCTGTACGAGGTAAGATGTTTCTCCTTGACATCCAACAACGCCGTTCTTCACTTACTCTTTTCTGGTTTACGCTTCGCGTACGAGAGCAAAGTACAAGTACTGTCAAACCTGTGAACAAAGACCACCCTCAAGAAAGACAAAATGTGGCCTTTATTGACAAGTGGCCTTTATTTGGAGGTCTATTTGTGCTAAATAATCAGTGACAGTTTTCAAAGAATTGCCTTTATTCACATGGTGATTTCTAATTAGAGGTGGCCACAAACACAGGTTTGACTGTGCAATAAAAACTCAATATTAAGAAATCGGACAAAAAAATTGGTCCTGTTTTAAAGTGGTCTTATCCATCACGTTGAAATAAAGAGAAGCTATTGAATGGAGGTCCGAAAATAGGCGAACGTTTTTTGGGGTGGTCGTAATTTTAAAATGTTCACATAGTGCTGTGTGGTAAATTAAGTTAAACCATAAAATTCCTTCCAAATTCTTATTATGTTTCGCAAATTTGTATCAGTGATGAACAAACAATTCTATGCTTCTAATCATAACTGGTAATGTTCTATGCTATTTGGACTGATGTTTTCAACAATTTACAAAGCTCTTCCCACATTTCATTTCTAAAGATTCATTCCAGCGCAAAAAAGAATGTGCAGAATAAAGTTGATCCTTTTTCGTGCCAAAATTCATCGGAGGAAAAATTAATTATGCACGCAGGACCGATTCCTTGACACTCAAATTACGCCGTCTTTTATGCTACAAAGGTGCTCAATTACTCTAGATACTTAAAGTACCATCACACGGTGCTCTGATTTCGTCTTTTAATCTACAAACTCATCATGTATAGCTCATTTAACTCGGGATAGGAGATCGAATCTACCGTACATACACTGGCAAGGGTTAAATATCCGACCTAGATGTTAGGGATGACAAACGGAATATCCAAAGATAGAAGATTTAGCAAAAAAACAGAACAAAAAAAAACGTTATCTAATATTAACATATATAATACAATAGAATAGACTATTCATATTTGATTTTCTTAAAAATATGCATGCCTGAACGAATTATCAACAAAATGTACAGCAAGTTATACGTAACCAAGGCTGAACATATCGTTCGCCTTATAAAGGTGAATAATAAGGTTCCTCTAACACTGATGTGACTAACACGATAGAGCAGTGCGGTAAGGTACGGTACGGAACGGAACAGAACGGAACGGAACGGAACTAACACGATAGAGCAGAGCGGTAAGGTACGGTACGGAACGGAACGGAACAGAACGGAACGGAACAGAACAGAACAGAACAGTAAATTTTTATTATTTGACTTGAGCGTAAAAGTCATCGCCATTATATATATTTTATATGAATATACAATTTTATACAAATGTGCCTGTGTAGAAACTAAATATATCCATCCGGGTCAGGTGAGGATATAACAAGTTTAGACTACAAACGCAAAAAAAATCACAAACGGATAAAAATGCCTGACTCATGATGTTAGTTCTTGATCTTTAGACCTTTTTGGTAATACTGTCCAGAGTTTGCACACACTTGAGCGCAGAACACTCAAAAATGATGAAAATGGTGGGTACCTACATTGGGGATGATATAAAAGAGGTGCGCTCGCTGCCAAGGGCAGAAACGGCAGTCAAGAGTTGGCAGTCGAGAGTCGGTAGTCGACAGTCGACGCTAGCCCTTTCCAGTGAGTTCTATCTAAAATATGTCGACTGCTTATTAGCGTTAAATTTTAATAATATTTTCGCCTGGACTTACCATCAGTGATAGATATATTTCGTTTAATTTAATTTTAAAATCAGTGTTTTATTTAGTTGGTAACCTCGTTTTACGTTTTATTTATTGGACGATTAAACATCTGTAATGTGGACATGTGGAGTTGTTTTGTATAATCACATACGTCTTTCCCGCTGGACTTGAGCGTGTTTAATCGGTGAACAATAAACTAGGCATACGTACGATCGGTAAAATCCCAATACCCCAATTGGGAAAACCGAACCACGTACACAAAACAAATGCATGCAACAAATGGCAAAATAGATAAAATCTCGTTGTTTTACGCTTGTCCGTCTATTGTGGCATCTTAAACTGTATTCGTAGAATCTTAGATAAATTCTTTCATCAACGGATTTCTAACGGACTGCAGATGAATAATTTGATAATCAAATCTCGCTCTAGAAAGATCGCTCTAAGATCGCCACAATAACCTTATTAGGATGCCGTTACCAGCCACAGCATATAAACATGTTGTTGTTGGTTGTATTGGGGTTTAACGCCGCTTTTCAACATTTTTTTCAGTTATATACGGCGACCGGTTCACCTAACCAGTTTTCCTGGACTGTATTCTAACCATTACTAACTTACCCTTCCACAAGGAGCCGGCAACTTCTCTACATATGGAGGAAAATCGACATTTTTGGCAAATTTTCATGGAAGGGTATGACCTGCCGCGACCGGGATTCGAAGCGCACTAACCACTGGACCACGGCCGCGACTATAAATCTATTATTTATCTTTATTCGTACAATATTACACGATAATATACAAAACGTATATTTCTTTTAAGAAGGACGTCAAAACAGAAAATCTATTGGACATATGCTAGTGATGGTAATGAGTAGCATATTACTCAAAATCCAATGTTGACCAAGTAACGAACAGTAACATTGGTACAGTGCAACCTCTCTAAAGCATCACCCTTTGGGAGAAGCAATATTATGTTGTTGTTGAAAGGTTGTTGCTGTAGAGAGGTTAAATTAATAGTTAAATCGTACAGTCGGAAAATCATGCTGTTGTTGCAAGGAGGTTGTTGCTCAAGCGAGGGTCGCTCTGGAGAGGTTAAAACACAACCATCGCTTTCAGGGCGGTCATTGATTCAGTATTTTTTGCATATCGACGATACTGATTCATCAGATATTCATACATATATCGATACATTTATGCTTAAATAAAAAGGCTGATAATGCCTTTGCTTAGTATATTCCTAATTTAAGCCTTCCAAAATACCACAATTCCTGTTTTTCAAACATTTACATTGTAGTTTCTACTTTCTGTCAAAATATCGATCTTTTAAAATGTGAATGGAAATTAATCAGCAGAAAAATCGTTGATATGTCGATATCGTTATAGCTGATGACAATCCGAATCGCTGTAATGTATTTCATATGCATAGTATTAGTTATTTTAGTCCGGTCAACATTATCAGTTATAAAATACAATAAATACGAAATGAAAGCGGACCATACCATTTACTACACCATTTGTATATTTATACAATGCAGCCCCTCATATCCAGATCCCCCTGAAAACAGGAATTCTCTGAAATTCGAGCTTTCTCTTCTAAAATCAATAGTTCTCTGAAAACCGAAATTCTCAGTAAACCAGACTTTTGACACAGTCCGAAAGAGGTCCTGATTTAAGAGGTTATACTGTATTTTATTCACACCTTATAATTTAACTAAATTTAAGTACACACACTACAAGCGAGATTCGGACGTGTCTGACTAATTTGAATCTTCGCGCATCTATGATAAAGTGCGCTTATAATGCATCTACGAGGAGCAGTCAAAAAGTTCCCGGATTCTTTTCGTAATACGTGTACGAGCGTTTGAACAAAGCATTTAAAATAATTTGGTTCCTACTTAAACTGCAATTTCACGATTCTTAACTCGATCTACACAAAGAAATCGAGTATTCAAAGTAAAGGTTGGATTAAATACATTGAAACTCCACCTGGTAACCAACTAAGTGTTTCCAATGACTTTCTTCCAGCACTATAAAATACAAGAAAATTTAGGAATTCGGCGCAGTGCACAAACAAAGTTAATACTATAAATGGCATTAGATGGGAGTGTTTGACTCTGATCTAATCATACTTCGGTTATCCGAATACTAAAACGATGATTATCAAGATTATGCAGTGACCCATGGACTGGTACTGGGTGAATACACATGACACAACAGTTTACGATAAGGCAAGATACAAACAATAATCCCGAGCTTAACACGATCTTTATATCCTATTAAAGTATTAGTTCCACTTATACATTGTATTTGAACACTTATTGCTTAACTTTTTAATTCTCTGTACTTATCAAGCATTTGAAGTACTTGGTCAAGCGAAACCGTATAAGGTTAGCGCGACATTTTGTAACATCTACCCTTCTAAAGTATTAAAAAGTATAAACATATATTTTTTCGACGATAAAAGGCAAAACCCAGTCTACAAACTCGATATAGACCGGTCTACAGACTCAATAAAGAACAGTCTATAAATTCAATGTAGGCCTGTCTATAAACTCAATGTAGACCAGTCTATAAACTCAATGTAGACCAGTGTATAAACTAAATGTAGACCAGTCTATAAACTCAATGTAGAACAGTCTATAAACTCAATGAATTGATTATGAAATATGAAAATCTGATTTAATTTTTAAAAAATACTTATCTACTTGTAATAAATTGTCCACAAAAAGGCGTACGCTATGTTTCATGATTGACAAAATTTACAGTCAATAAACATGTACATAATACATGTATGTATGCACATAAACACAAATGTAGAATATAAGCATACATGATTCAGGCTCAATCAAGCCAGAAAATAAGGCGTGTTTCGGTTACCCGACTGTCCGCCCTACTTTTTTGGGGGGGTGGGGGGGGTAAAGTTACTAACAGCAAAATCTAAATATTTCAGGACTCTATCGTGCCTCAATAATACGTGAGATATATTTGGAAAAGAAATAGAATGAAAAGTTTTACGGCCTACCAACCGAAAGTAACCGGGTATGCAGCTATTGCTTTTGCTGGCTTTGTCACACGACACTCACTGCCTGAGACGCAGATTCAGTTCCTGGTAAATGTTTGAAGGCAACAGTTACATTCAAATTCGCATAAAAAGCCTACAAGATAACAATATGGAATATTCTTTCATAAACTTTTACTTTCACACGCATTTCCCCATTGTTCGTAACCATTATTTTTCCCACCCAACAGATTTGGTCAGTTGTCAAGCTTTAACATAATATCGCGTGAATAAAGTTTAAATCAACATAAAACACTAAATGACATCACCCGAGTGTGTCCTCTTTTTTCTATCTTATCTAAATATAAAAAGAAGCGCTATCATATCGCATTACACCAAAATATTCGGTCACAGCAATGTATACAATAATCATTATGACAGAAGAAAAATTGAACGCTTCACAAGGATACGAAATTATACACTTTTTGTGCAGCAAAATCACGAGGACAACAAAGATTTCCATTGTATTGGATATAATTATTTCATATGCGCTGGTAATTTACTGTAGAGCATAATTATGCTCTTATACGGTGAAAAACATTGATACCAATAACCAGGTTAGATAACTCCGTCATTATTGTTATTGTGGTTAATAAAGTTAACCAAAGACTGCTCAAGGTCTTTCAATTGTAAAGTAAGAAGAATCTGCATAAGCACTTTTTGCATACCCATTCAGAGAAAGTTAGGTTTTTTTAGAATTCAAATTTAAAAAAGCTTAAGCAATGTTATGAAATATTTTTGTTAATTACCATAGCTGTTTGTATGGTAAAATATAAAATGTCACATTCATAGAGAAAACGCAAATTATTTATACTGGTAGTTGTATACCAATATTTGGGTTACACTCGGGTGTTTAAAACATATATTATCACAATTTTACCATCACAGATCCGTTACTACTTTCCGTGTTGTAAACGAGTGCATTTAGTAAAAGTATCAGGACCTGACTAAAACATATCAAAATTTGACAAATACATCCTTATCGATGTAATCGTCGACTACGAATAACAATTACATCAGCATTGATATCATCATAGTCTTCATTAACATCGTCATCATCATCAACAGCATCAGCACCATCATTATCAATATCACCATCACCATAATCATCATTAATACCAACATCACCATCGTTACCATTGACATCGATATCATCATCATCAATATCAACGTTAATATTACCATCATCATTATCATCATCAATATCAACATCCACAGCACCATCATCACCATCGACATCATTATCATCAGCATCAACATTAATATTGCCATCATCATTATCATCATCAATATCAACACCAACAACAACATAATCACCATCAACATCGACACCATCATCATCATCAATATCAACATTAATATCAACATCATCAATATCATCATCGATATCAACATTATTATCAATTGTCATCACTACCTATTTTATTGACCACAAAACTACAATAATCACCATGATCGGCTTTACTGTATGATATCGACACAACCAGGATCCGCTTCAAATGTCTAAAATTCGAAAATTGAAAATTTAGATGACTTAGTCTCGTACATAAACTGGTACCCGTTGACTCTTGTTGTACACAGACTTTGGTGCACAGCAACATGGAAAGGGGACCAATTTATCTCGCACATTTATTAACGATCACGAGTCATTAGAACTAATTTATGTGTTGCAATACAAAATGCAAAACGATTGTGTAAAAAAATCTGTGTTAAGACTGTTCTGAAATATATATCCCTGAACATTAACTTGAAAGTGCATCATAAAGACCTAACTTACTTATTTGTTTAGGATCAAATATCTTATAGTGCACATTCAAATGTGTCTCACATCAACGCATAATAAAAGCCAACTGCTTGTGAAATAGAAATCATTTATCAACTCTAATGCTATTTTTGCTATAAAATACCCCGGGTATAAAGTGCTATTTTGTTATCAGATATCATCATAACATATTTTATATTTGCAGTTTAATCTAAATAGCTTTATTCACATGACAAAATAAATATTAATGTAGCATTATTACGTCGGAAAATGGCAACAATGTGCAATTATACTTATCGCCGCCACTGCTATCCCCGGTAAAGACAGTATCAACACCTATCGATGGGGAGGTTCGCTGATAAGGGATGTAATCCACACACGGTTGCTAGTAAACTGGTTCCAGTTCCATGTTGCAATGCAGCAAAGGTCTCTGGAGAGACAGAGACAACAGGAACCAGTTTAGGTTGCTGGTTCATATTAAGTTGCTTTCATTTTGCAGTGTGACAAATCAGTGTTTGTTTTTATGACTTATTGTCACTGGGGTTTAACGCCGTTTTTCAATTTTTCAGTAACATACGGCGACCAGTTCACCTAACCAGTTTTCCTGTACTGTATACTAACCAGTACTAACTTACCCTTCCTCAAGGAGCCGGAAACTTCTCCACATATGGAGGAAAATCGACATTTTTATCAAATTTTCATAGGAAGGTATGACCTGCCGCGACCCGGATTCGAACTCGGATCTCTGGATTACAAGTCCAGCGCACTAACCACTGGACCACGGGACCACGGCCGACAAATCAGTACAAAAGGAATGCAGCTAATACATAGTTTAAGAAAAGGCAACGATGAGTATCTTGGTCAATTGCGATATGATACCGATACGGATAGTATCACCACAAGAGTATACCGATACCAAACACGTATCGCGATACGTGCAGTTTCAACCGAAACATCAATCAATGACCAGTGACAAATGCGGTTTAGTATTTAATTATTACTAAAACAAAACGCTGACTATTTATTATTTTCAATTAGACATACATGTACTCATAAAACGTGATGTATTGGTGTCGTGTTTATATTTTTTTGGCCCACTATGTTTTAACGGAAATAAAATGATTGATCGTATTGCTGACTGCCGATGTAGGCCCGTCGGTACAATAAGCGCATCGATATAGGTTATTCAACAATATATGTAATACACACATGTATCGGTGAAATCCAACAGTAATGTATATACATTTTGTATGTACAGTAAAACCCCTCAAAAACGGACATCCTGAAAACCGGAATTCTCTGAAAGATCGGACGCTATTTCAATTTTTCAAGTCCAATTTTTCTCTTCTATAAACCAGAATTCTCAGAAAACCAGACTTTTGGCCCTGTCCAGAAGGCGGTCTGGTTTTCAGGGTTTATACTGTAGTATACTAACTAATATAGTATTTACTAGTATAACACTGGAAGCAATGTGGTCGTTATAAATCCTATATTAAATACATCATTATTGTTACATGTTACATGTTGACAATAAAAAATAGGATATTAGAGGAAAGATATTTTAATTCAGTTAAAAAGTCCCTTTTATATTTTTCGTAGCGAAAGTTATGTGTCAGTTTTATCAATAGTGTATTTTCTTGGGGCAACTTTCCCGAAAAGCCGTCAATGACAAAATGTCAATAATTCTGGAGTTTCTAAACGTGGAATATACGGAGTACTGAAATGTTTAAAATACATAAGTAAATGAATGTTATTTACTTCATAAACATGATCATATAAACTGCATCTTGTAGGTTACAGCAACTATCAGTGTTCCATATTTCAAGAAACCTTTGTACATACATTTAACCGACAAGTAATGAAAACTCGTATTTCACCGAAGAATGTTTTATTTCAAAATTATGACACGGTTTTTCCTCTCAGCTGCGTGGTTTCTGTTTTGTTATCTGCGTCAAAAGTAAATCATTTCTATCACATTTAAAATTATTCAACAGTTTTATAAAAGATTTTGAATGAGGCAAAGAAGAAGGAACAATTACTTTTTCTCTTCAAACAATTTTTTTTGAAAATGAAGTTTACTATTCAAAATACGATTTAAATTATGAAAACGCGCTCGTATGACTCCGTTCTATTAAGATCGCACATGCATTGGTTAAGTAAATACTGAACATATCGTTAAGCACATTTTTAACGACCTAGCCACTAAACCATAAATGTGCATGCATTTCTATGCGCGAGATCGATGTTGTAGCATATCCTGAGTGCATTTGTATTTATTGTAACGTTTTTTTTAAGATTATACTCAAGTATTGTACTTGTATACGCTTGTCTATTCGCACGAATTCATTTAACTAATAAACTGGAATTGTATAGTACTATCTTGTTGCGTTATTCTGTGAATAATTCAGACAAAATACGAGACTAAATGATTAGAGAAATGACCGATATGTGTTAAAAGTAAAATAAAAATTGTATGTTCCAACTACATAATATGTAATAATATATTTGATATATAATAAAATTATGTAAAATCGTGAAAGATGACTAAATAACATGAGATCAACTTGATATACGAACTTGCCATACTATATAAATGTATTATAAAAGCAAGTAACTATAGGTATATTAAGTACAATGAAACCTCGATAATAAAACCACCCTTGGGACCCGAAAAATGGCCTTAACATCGAGGTGGTCTCATTATGAAATTGAAATAAAGAGGAAATATTAAAAACCGACCCGAAAGTAAATGGTCGTGGTGTAATTAGGCGGTCGTATTGTTGAGGTGGTCGCTTAGTGAGGTTTTACTATATGTATATTCCCTACCGTCTGCTTGAACGTGAAATATTAGACACTTAATTGTTAACTGCCGTGGCAAGTGTATGAAAAATAATTACAAAATGTGAAGAGATTGTATCCTATTTCTACGATAAATAAAAAAGAGTACATGTAATATTACATCCGACCTAATAAGTTTTTTACACCACCTGAGGATAAAAAAACATCTATTGAATTGCAGAAAAGGCCGATTGGTTAATTTGCATGCAAATATTTATTGAATAGATGGATAAATACTGAACGATTCGTGAATGTGGTCATCTCGAGAAAGTTTTTAAATATCCCATTTAAAGAAAATAATATCAACGCATCGCTGGATCCTTTGCCTACTTTCTGTAAGCTTTATTTTTCACTTGACTGAGATTTTTCGGCGTATACCGACTGTGAACGCCGAAATACTATTGTGTATAATATACCAGACGAGGTGAACGGTGTGGTGTAAAGCCCCATACTCCGATATCCCGGATATTTTGAATGTCAGCTAATTGTAGAACTAGTTAATATTTAGCAGCTTGTCGGGTAACGTGACAATTTGTTACGCTACCCAGACTAGAACTATGTAATATTATACAGAAGTTTGGAGGCGGAGCTAGATTCGTCAGTGAGATTTTGAAACCTTCGAATGTTTCAATCACTTTAAGAAAATGCAAACATGTGGACTATTTTACTGCTTGGAATTTTGGGTAAGATTTTTATTAAACTGTCATTTTATTATATAATCGCAGCTTGAAGTATACATATTTTTACATATACGTTTTTGTAAATATACGTAATGCAAAATGATGAAATTTATGAAGATAAAATCTGTGATAAGAGTCTACATTATGTATGAAAAAAAGATGAAAATATACCATATGATAATTGTATGTTTTTATAAATATGTATAAATATTGTCCAGCACACTTCAGTAGAACTGGCAATAACTAACATATCATTAAACTAATAAATAAATACTCGTTTTTCTTTCGTATATATATCTTTTGTAACTGGCTTTAAACGCTTAGTTATATTAAGTAAAAATACTTTCATATAATAAGGTATTAAAGTTTTTTTTTCGCTTCAAATGCAAATGTTTATGAACCTAATCAGTTTTGTTTGTACACCAAATTTGTTAGTAGCATATAGTAATTTTTGTTCCCAAATACGTCGCTTTTTTCTCATTTACCAAATTGTAAGCAGAGTACAGTACAACCTGTCTTTAAGTTTATGTACAAGTCTTTAATAAAGATACAGTCAAACCTGTGAACAAAGACCACCCATGGGAAATGCGGCCCTCATTCACAGGTGGCCTTATTCGGAGGTCAGTTGGTTCTATATAAGTAACGGTTTTTCACAGAATGGTCTTTATTCACAGGGTGGATTTATTCAGAGGTGGCCGTAAACACTTATCTGACTGTATATGCTGTCCTGTTCTGATCTATAAAGACTAACGACAGGGGAGTAAATTGTGTACTATACAGATGGTATTTATATAGCATTTGAATTAAGCCGCAAATATTTGTGTTGAAAATAAAACTATACCGGTCATTGAATCATGATTACAAACGGACTGTATTCATAGAAAATATTCAGCGCACGTTTCTTTGTACTACAATAAGTTTGCATAGCAAAGTGACAGAGCAGAAAAAAAAATAATATAATGCGTATGAATAGAAGGATACCTTGAACAAGCGACATATAATTTAGTAGACTTTTAATTAGAGTTTCTTAATCAGAACAGAACAGAACAGAATAGAACAGATAGTTTATTTTGACTTGTACAAAATACATCGTCATCAAACAATTGAAATGTAAGAAAGCATAATGCCGTAGCAAGTCACGCTGGTCGGCTTTAACATATACCATCAAGGATGAATTGATATTATTATAGTATGTTTATACACTCATACTACATAAACGTATCATTATTTTGATATTTGACTCCAAATTATTTCTTTTCTAAGGTGCAATCAATTAAACGCATATTGTATATTTTCTGTAGAATCAAACTGTCCGTATTGAAATATTTAAACCAATACTTAATCACGAGTATGTACCAAGCAATATAAAAAGGTTAGTGCTCTAATTCTCTGTAAACTGCAGGTGTTCAAATTAACAATCTACTTTTTATCAAAATTTAAGAAGTATTCTTTTTTTGTATGTGGCCTATTGTAACCCCATATCTCGGCTAAATAATTCAAAATGGATCCGACAAATAAATGAAAAAAAAGTCGGCATAATTTCTTAGGCTTTAATTGATATTTATAATAGTTAACTAAAAGAACATTATGTGCCTTACTTGCTTTACCAATTAAGTGTACTTGATATGAATTAAAACATCCGGTGTAATTTAACAATGTTACGAAATGTAATTAAAGTCATCTACTACATTTAAAATATTTCTATCATAACAAAAAAAACACATTTTATTTCAAAGTACTACGTTTTTTGAATACAACCACTCTAGCTTTATCACTATTAACTTCTAAACTTCTATTTTTTACAGTTTATATTTTCAGAAGGGATAAACTATATATTATGTACATCCACCGAAGTGTTTCCTAAAATGTTCCATATCATCACTAAAAAGCAAAAGAATCAGTACAATAAAATTTACAGTTAAACCGCTGTTAATATCCTTCTACAAAATAATTCAATATCATCAACAAAAAAGCGAAAACAATATTGGCGACATGACATCCCCTTCACGTAAACCTACCGCGTATTAAAAAAAGTCAGAATGACTCTACGAGTAGCATGTTTTAACAACGGATTTAACTTTGTTTTACATGTCTATTACGGCGTGCCATAATGTGCCTCTTATGTTACCTTTAAACTGTTTAGCAAAAGGGCGTTTTCAAAGGTACAATCAAACGCTTTTTTTAAATCTACAAAACAGCATAAATCCTTATTATACTTGATATACTTTTGAACAGCAGACATTAAAACGAATAAAGAATTAATTGTCGATCTGCATTCCCTAAAGCCAAACTGCGCATCAGACAAAGTGAAATCTTCCGGATCACACTATTTATTATATCAATAACAGATTGAAACAAGTTGGAACGACAAGTCAGGAGAGATATGTCTCTGTAATTATTAGTATTATTTTTGTCCCCGTTTTTGTGCAATGGCACAATAATACCTTCAGACAATGCATCAGGGAAACGTTCACTACGAAGTGCATTATAGGCCGCGGCAGTGGTGCAGTGGTTAGTGCGCTGGACTTGTAACCCGGAGATCCGGGTTCGAATCTCGATCGTGGCAGATCGTACCCTTCTATGAAAATTTGACAGAAATGGCGATTTTCCTCCATATGTGGTGAAAGTGCCGGCTGCTTGTGGAAGGGTACTTTAGTACTGGTTAGTATACAATCCAGGAAAACTGGTTAGGTGAACTGATCGCCGTATATAACTGAAAAATTGTTGAAAAAACGGCGTTAACCCCAGTGACAATATGTCACATAAAACAATAAAACTAAACGAAGTACATTATTAAATATTACAAACATGAGGTGATGCAGTATCAATAAACATTCCATGAAATATTCATTGAGTAAACAGTCATTACCGGGTGATTTGCCTAATTTCAATGTTTTGATAGCTACCATAATTTCTGATATTGCAATTGGCTGATCTAATTCAACATCAAAATTTTCAAAATGATTAAAATCATAATTATGAACAAACTCTTCAGACTCTTAGTTCGTGGCCCGAAATATATTATTGCTTAATTCTGAAAAAATGTCTCAAATAGTCATCAATTGAAATACCATTAGTTTCCTTTATTATCGAACCTCTCAACAATCCTCTAGATTCGTTCAAATTTTATAATCAGAAACTATATCATTTGTAGCTTTCATTTTTTTTTCAATCATAATTTTTTACAAAATTGTCAATACAACCAATAGAAAACTGCGCCTTCTTAAAGTTACACATTTTAATACAGTGATTAAGACACACCCTCAGGGTTCCGATGTTGAAGCAACGGACCGGTCGAGTATGTATGCACGACATGGCAGAATGTTGACCATATTATAATAAAATGACTCATGATTGACATTTTGTAGAATATATAAGTCCCGGATGTTCCTTTATCACACAATAAAGTCAGAAAAGGTTAGGTTTACGGTCATATTACCAATCCTAAAGTTTCTTACTGCAAAATTTACAGTACGAAGATATTTTAGGACGAAGCGTGCCTCCAAAGTACGAGAAGGTTTAGAAAAGTTTTGTGACCTACCCTAATATTTTGGCCGAATAACACGACTATTGTTTTTCTGGCCTAAATAAAAACATGTGGTCAAAACTTTAGCAACAAGATATTCTGCAAGACGGCAAATATATTTGAAAGCTTGTGTAAAATTGGAAAGTGGTCCAATTCGACTAGGATATAGCGTTTCACGCAAGTATATTGTTCGCGATATGAAAATATTTGTTGACCAAAGTTGAAAATCTCACAGTTATAGTTCATTTACCTCTGGTCTATAGTTTGAGATTCAAGTGGTGAACTGTGCAACCACGATTAAACTTTACCGAAACGTCTCAAATGTTCTACAAATGTATCGACAAAAATAAATGTACTTTTTCCGCGACCAAAATTTATTAATTCGTGTAAAATTATTTACATGGAATTTTGTGTAAACAATAAAAAAAATCATATCCGCAAATTTAGATGAAATTCAAGAACTTATGTACGAAATCTGAAGTCATTAAATTTTAAATGCAACAATATACATATTTAGTTTTTTAGACACCAAATATAACAAAGCAAACAACCTGTTATTTTCATACATATTGTCTGAAGGCAGTACAGTTAAATCCCGATACCAAGATCACCTTTAAGACCGAGAACCGGTCTTAATATTAGCGAGAGGGCCAAGTATCAAGACAGAACAAAACAGAATATTTATAACCCAACTTAAGCATAAAACTCATCGTCATTATTCAATATAAATTGAACACAATCTCATGCGTTGTCACATCCTATAGGGATCCTTTCGAATATAGCTCACAGGGGTAGCTCTGTTCGGTGATTGGTACTCTATTAATTGGGGAGCTGTATGCGGAAAAAACATGCGCAAAGTCGAATACAGCTCGCATACCGTTTGGTTAACATGATGAATTAAAGGATGTCAACGAAAACCAGCTACTTGACTGAGAGTCATTCGGACTATACAAAGTGCTATTGCCAATTGGAGAGTTTATCTTGAATCAAACCATAGCATGCCTACTAACTAAAAATTCAGTCATTTTGACCGATGACCTTTGACACCTTTACGTAACATGACTGTGGAAAATGTAAACATAAGCGCCCAATTGTATTAACGTTGGTTAACTTTAACCAAATGGTTAATTTAAACCAAGGTCATTAAAAAAGTCATTTAAACATTTTAAAAAAGGCTGCCATTTTGGTACTGGATACCGTTTATGTTAAGATTTAACCAGCATCTTAGACTTGGTTTAGACTTATTTGAGTTTTAACTAAAAAACAACATTTGGTTAAACTTAAACAAAACATTTTTACAACAGCTAACCGACAATTTAACTAAAATTTTAACCAAAACTCTCATTTCACCCAGTGATTAAAGTTGACCATTGTTTACACAATCGGGTGCAGTTATTTTAGTGATAATTAATTAAATCATTGCATGCCTGTAATTATAAATTCAATAATTATCCTACTTGAGCTTTGACCAATGCGACTTGGACTCAGTGGAAGATGTGTGTCACTAAATAGTGTTAATGCCAAATTTTTTCTTCAGTATCCATACAGCGGTTTGGGGGGGGGGGAAGATGGTGAGCCAGCCAACCTGTAAGGCAAACAAAATCTCATTTCTACATGCCAGTTGCATAGTAAATGCATATCTTGTCGTTATGTGTTTGCATATACAATGAATTCATCATCATTAAAAATGAACTGAAAAGCGACAACAGCTTCTTATCTAGTACGGAAGCTATATTCGGCACACGATGCTATCTGTAGTAATATTATTCTCCTATTAAGAAGTGTCTAAAACTGTATGCTGTTACCAAACGGATTTAAATATTACGAAATACAAATACAATAACAAACACAGTGATTGTCTGGGGCTGTTTATTTATGTTTGGGATAACTACAAATAACAACAGAACCTCATTCAGTGCATCAGTCCTTGATCCATAATCATAGCTTAAACTATTAAATCAACTTTAATTTTGAAAACACCAGAAAAGATGTCTGAAACCGAGACAAAAGGCATGCACGCGATAATTGACACTTTCTGTGACCGGCAGATTTTTTAAACATAAAATTATAAATGTGGCGGTTGATCATATTATTTTGTGTATATCTTATCAAATAATTTATTTTTTAACCTAACCTCAGGTAGTTTTTTGTCAGCCATTTGTGTTTAACTACGTAAAAATTTAATAATTAGCATGTAATAATATATTCTATATATGTAACCATATTATTTCCCTAATTGATGTTTTACCATCTATGATATCTGTTTACAGGATAAAATCACAGAATTGTATAAATATTTCTCTTTTTATTTTTATATTATATCTTATTTGACACTGAAATATATAACCTGATGTCGTTATACGTGTAATTAAACATAGTATCGTTTTCTTGTATAGTCTGCAAATAGAATATTAATTTGAAATACAGATATACAATAAAACTTCAAATAGGGAAAACCTAAAATTTACGACCACCTTGTAATAACGATCACTTATTTTCGGAACGGCTTCCAATAACTCCCCTATAATTCAACTTGATAACGGATTTTTACAGGATTTACCTATTTTACAGGTCCCATCATTGAGGTTTTACTGTACACGTGTTTGCATTATAAATACAATAAACCTTAATACCCGACCACCTCAATATAACGACCCCCTCAATATAACGACCACTCAATTTTGTACCAGTTTTCTATATTTCTTATATAATTGAACGTGACAATCAGACCACATCGACATTAAGACCGCTCTTTTCGGGTCCAAAATGGTGGCCTTAATATCGAGATGTTACTGTATGTGTTTATATTTATCAATTTACTTGCTCTGATTCTAAGTAGTACTATTACATATATATAACGTACATGTAATTACCATTATTAGTGAGATAATATCATAATCATTATTATTCGTCAAATTTCTGAGTTTTAATGTTATAGTTTTACATTATATTTCAAAGTTATATTTTGTTGTACAGTAAGCCCCCTGAAAACTGGACTCCCAGATATCCGCAATTCTCTAAGATTAGACGATTTTTCAAGTCCCATTTTTTTCCTCTTTTATAATTAATAGTTCTCTGAAACCCGGACTTCCCAGAAAACCGGAAGGGGTCCTCTTTTCGGGGGTTATAGTGTATTTATATGTTCTGTACATACTTGTAAATGTGTTGCCCTTTATGTGCCATGTGGTTAAATGGACTTGAATTGTAAGTAAACATTTATGTATACAGCGAACAGTTTTTGGGGGACAGAACTTAATTGTGTGATTACCTTGAATAGCTGACAGAGGTCAGATTCCTACCGACCTTTTTTATCAATAGTATCGAAGTTCATATCTGGTCAGTCCACTGACAATAAATTTGTGCCGAGACGTAGGGATGTTGAAAATATTGGCAATGAAAATATTCAGCATGCAGTTTGTTTTTCCATTCCCCATACATACATTTATGTGATACAAGATAACGTAAAAGATATTAAGTCAAGTCAAATTTGTCCGAAACAACAATACGGATAGAAAAAAGAAAACAAACAAGAGAGTCATCAATGGACATTTGCATACAGTTAAACCTCAAGAAGCCACCATCTCAATAGAGTCAAACCTTTGAATAAAAGTCAGTCACCCTTTGGAAAGACAAAATGACAGGTGGCCTGTATTCGGAGGTCAGCTTGCTTTAAATAATCAATGACGTTTTTCACAACTGGCCTTTATTCACAGGGTGGCATTTATTCGGAGGTGGCTGCAAACACAGGTTAGACTGTATTACGATGACGTCTTTATGACGGCCTTTTATTTTTGGACCAGCTTTCGATAACTCCCCGAAAAAATAACTTGATAATGGGACCACCTCATTATTACGACCGATTTTCGGGTCCGGAAGGTGGTCACATTATTGAGGTTTTACTGTACATGATCTAGGCACAATGCCGATGTATCTGCATATGTGCAACAGTTTCATTTCATCATGTTCTGTCATGAGTTTTATTTCTAAAATTTGTGGTCGGTATTATCGTTTTCCCTAGGTCAGAGCACTTCGAACAATTGAAAATATGATGAAATTCATCCCAAACTCGTTTAACTGACATAACCGACATTTTTTTTATTCACAATGTTTCTTTGATGACATTAATGATCTGTATCAATTACAGGATTTTATTGCTGATAGATATTTACCATTGTCTCTTTGAAAATACCGGACATCGGGTAATCTTTCAATCAGAGCGAAATAAATATACTTAAATTTTCAACAAGTTCGGCGCGCGTGAAGAAGGAAGGTTCGTAAATTTGATATGTAACTAAATATGGGTATCATTAGTTTTATATGAATCAAAAATTTCTGTATTACGTATATATATATTCACTAAAATGGGTGTAAAATAGAACAAACTTAAGGATATAATAAGGTGAACGAAGAAATCTGTAGAATGTTGACCGCATGTCCAAAGAATAATATTATCCGACACAAGTAACAAAACAGAAACAGAATTAATCAGAACAGGACAGAACAGAACAGAATAGAACGCAAAAAACAGGGTAAGGCAAATTTATTATACGCGTGGTTTAAAGCATTGATTGCTTAGTTGACAAGATTGTTATAACTCTGTTATTATTTTGACTACGAGTCAAAGTATTACAACTTTAGTTTATGTTTGGTTTTGCGAGAGTCTCGCCATATCTAAATGGGAGATTCTATCTAATGACAAGTCACAGTCGTTGATAAACTCGTACATAGATCTTGATTCAAGCGTATGATGAAAAAAGTACAATTTCTCACATTTATAAATGTTTGGCGAAGCATTAATAAAAGTTACGACTTGATAGGTGAATCGTGAAATAAAACATTTTTATGTCAACATTACCAACATATACAAACGTAACATACAATAAACTACTTAACAGCTGATAATTTTTATACAATTAGAAACATATAGAACCCACTATAATGCTCTGTAGCGAGCACTTTTGCTTCGATAAATTCATGTTTTGTACAGATAGATAAATGATAGCTTGGTAACTCATCTGTTTTATGTGACATTGTCACTGGGGTTTAGCGCCGTTTTTCAACAATTTTTTTGTTATATACGGCGACCGGTTCACCTTTTCCTGGACTGTATACTAACCAGTGCTAACTTACTCTTCCACGAAGAGCCGGCAACTTCTCCACATAAGGAGGAAAATCGATATTTTTGTATATTTTCATAGGGCATGACCTGCCACGACCGGGATTCGAACCCGGATCTCCGGGTTGCAAGTCCAGCGCACAAACCACTGGACCACGGCCACGGCCGGTAACTCATCTGCACTCATGTTTTGATGACAATGGTTCGCCACAAATTTTTTTTTCACACCGGGACAGAAATTCACTGACTAATATGACTATATTATAAAGTAAGTCCAACAAACGTGCTATGTCTAAATAGAGACTGATTGAATTTAAAATTAGTTTAATGTATTCATGATGTAAATAAAATACATGATAGTATACATCATTACAAATGTACGAATTGAATTAAATTATGAATATAATAAATATCAAAGGAAAGTAATTCATTCATATGACAAAGTTTCAATGACCTTCAGATGAACAGCTACAACTAACTTCACCCGATGTATTCATTTTTATATTTGTTCTCACAAATATCTTTTAAAACTCAAGGTCATGAAACAATGCAAAAACTTATACCATCAGTAAGAACTGGTGATATGTCGGTGGGTTTTTTTGTGTGCTAATACGTTACATTGTATGAATGCGGATTAAAAGAAGGGCGACCTAATCGAACGGTCAATGACTACCCTATGTGTACTGGGTATTTTTAGTTTGTAAAGAGATCATCTATACGCGGTGCGTGAATTTCATTGAATGGGGAGGTATTTTCATTTTTTTCTAATATTAAATTTACAAATACTACTTATTGGTAAATTAAACCGATTATATGGAATAACCAATTGTAATCAGAAATTTTTGCAACGATCTCACACCTATGGTTCAATGTAGCTTTCACTTTATTTAACATGTTACGCACGCAACAAAGCTTCTTTTTTCATTCTATTATTTACGTATTACATGTAGTTAAGCCGTTTTTTTACTCAGATGGTTATAAATTTAAGCACGCGGCCAAACCACCTGAATTCTGGCGTAAGACATGTTTGACCCTTATTTGCACTTGTCGCCGAAAATGCTATTCAAATACTTGTCGCATCTGTGTTAATCTATATTTACACACGTGCATTGTCGCACCCCATTACTCTCGCGTCGCAAAAAGCTCACTTCGCGAGCGTTATACGGCGGAAAACGCTTTTATGCCATGGGAGCGTTATACGACAAAAAGGCCACCTAACGCCGCATAACGCTCGCCGAAACATCATCATGAATTCAAATCCTTCACGTCTTTGAAGTGCCGAAATTTTGAGTACAGCGTTCAAAACGCCGACAAAACAGTGACTGGCCTTTGTAGTACTATTGACTGCAACGATTTAACTGCGAAACGTTGAGAGTTGATAGTACTTAATAACCAGATCAGAAATTTTACAACACAATGTCATTTTTACATATACTGATCTCCATGCAGCGTTGTACTGATCTCCATGCAGAATAATAAGTCTTAAGGTTGTACAAAGAGACCACCCATAGGAAAATAAAATGGCCCTTAATACAATAACTTTGAATAAGAATCATAATCCTTGGGGCCAAATGTGGATGGTCTCTTAATATAATATGTGGTCGTTTAACACAGATGGTCGCTTGTAAGTAAGTAAGTAAGTGAGTGAGTGAGTGAGTGAGTGAGTGAGTGAGTGAGTGAGTGAGTGAGTGAGTGAGTGAGTGAGTGAGTGAGTGAGTCTGTGAGTGAGTGAGTCTGTGAGTGAGTCTGTGAGTGAGTCAGTGAGTAAGTAAGAAGAAGTACATAATGAATTTGTTGCTCAAGAAATAACTAAAGAAAATAAATAAAGGGCGACAAAACAGAAGTTTAAAGCACAACACATTTCACAATTAATTTCATACTGCGTAAAAAATGATGAGCGTTTTGCGACAAAAAGGCCTAGTTGCGCCGCAATTCGCTCTTAATGACAAATGTGAGCGTTTTGCGGCGCTGTCGCCGTATAACGCTCGCGGGTGAGCGTTTTGCGACGCGAGCGTTATGGGGTGCGACAGTGCATAATATTTGTTATTTTTTCATGGGTAACAAAAAAACATAATAATTTCTTCTTTAATGCTTTGCTAAGCCATTACATTTAAACGCACTCTGTAATAAATTAGAAAATCTAAATATATTTCATATTTGAATATGATACATTGTACATGCGTTCGTGCAATTAAAGAAAAAATATACCCGACAATTTGCACAACAATATGACACCCATTCAGATATTGCCAAGTATCATCTCATTAAAATGATATTATTGATGCGTATGGTGTGTCGGAGATGTTAATTTCGCATTAAATTTCCGCGTAGATATAATAACATCCCGGACACACAAATTATTAAAGCATAAACATTCTTATAAGCACGTAACTTATACTGCATCAATATTTTTCTTACTCTTTGCTGAAAGGCACACTTAGTTACTTAGAAGCTTAACCCACACATTCGTTTTTTTTTAAAGAAATGTGTTTATGCTGTAAATTATAATTTTGATGCACATGTATCTTTCTCACGTAACAATTAATTTTGAACAAGTACGAGAAGAATTATTGCTTAATAATGCTTACACGTATTCTGTAATAAATTACATTTATCGCGGATATTTAATCCTATTTTACCCGGATACTAACCGCGAATAAAGAGAACAAATACGCACTAATCTTTCATTCATTCAAACTGTTTCGCTTAAAATAATTTACCTCTAATTTGAACGTTTTTTTATGAAAACCGGATCCTTAACATATTCTTTGCGAATTGCGCAGTACATGACGTAAAGCACCTGTGAAAGGAACATCCTTGATTAAATACAATGGGTTTCTAACAAAAAAGGACGTAGATGATAATCCTGACATTAATAGTTAAGGGTACTGATGTCACTTGATTAACTCTAATTAAAGGTGTGGATAGATTAGGTGGGTTCTCTATAAATATCAGTCTATTTATCAAATGATGACAATTTAGTAGGTCGCAAGTTTCCACGATATTGGTTTATAAACTAGGGTTATTAGGTATTATATTTTAGATGATTTTCAGAATGGTATACACCCTGAAATTATACGATTGTCTTCATATATCTAATAATGTACGACACTGTTGATATATTCGATAAAAAAGTGTTCCCGTTGTGTTAGTGTTCAGTATAGGACGATACGGGAACCAGCGTATTAATACGAAAAACGTGTACCTGTCAGCCTACTTCCGTTGTCTTAAAACATGGCGTCTGCAAAACCTTGTTGTTTTATATACAGGACATTGAAGGAATATTCGAATCACTCGGACTTCGTCACCGAGCGCCTATGTAAAAATCTTATTTTTGTTCATATTTAGCTGAATGGTTTTGAGGACTATTTGTTTGTCAATTCACGCACTCCTACAAATGAAAAATTCACGTATTTACAAGCATAAACTTTATTAGGATTTTAATCATTTCATACGTGTTTTAAACATTTTCTCTCCCAGGCAGTGTCAATTTTTCCTGTTGTTCAAGATATGACGTCATTACAAAGCGCAAACTTGCCTATACGCATGTACAAAGCTAAGTCCACATCATTTTTAAAAAATGAATAAATAAAATAACAATAATAAGAACTAATAATATATGGTTTAAGTTAACAAGGGATGGTAAAATGGCTTTAATAATAATAAAATCAATCAAGTTCTTGATTGAGATTAGATTAAACTAGCCACTTTCAGAATGTTTTATATTTTTGAACCCATTTCGATTTAGCCTGGATACGCGCCTGATTACTTACAAGCCAATTAAAATTCACTAGTGTAAACAAGCGTGCTACATAACACAACACAACACGTGTGCATGCAGTGTATTTCTTCTTGGGAACGTGGAGCTAAAACTAAAACTTCTATATTTCTTTATTAAATATAACCAAATAAAGAGGAGGCTTATGCCAAAAGTGCGAACTACAAACTCCCAGTTTTTGCCCCAAAACGGGAAAACTGTATTTTTTGGCAAAATTCTTTTCTGCAAATACATTTTCCCCTTTTCGGGCAAAAACTATACTTATTTACTATTTCCAAAAAATGACGTCAAAGACACGTGGTATGGGCAAACTACAGTGTCGTAGTCGACCAATGCGTGAAATTTTATCTCAACTTGTTATTTATGTTACAATCGGACCGTAAACTCTATAAAAAACGTACCGTATGACAGTAACTTATAAGCTTGACATTTTGTTACACAGGTCAAATGTAACAAAATCTGTCACATCGGTAGAGGCTACCATTATTTTGATAAAACTTTGTCCGCCAAATACATTCTCATATATTTTCAATCAGATAAAAAAAATTCAATTTTCACGGTCAAGAAAAAGAGTAGATAGAAAAATAGACCCCCAAAAAGTTTCAGTCTAATCAGTAATGGTCCCATGTGAAAAATGGTCCCATGTGAATAATGGTCACTAGTCAATAATAGTCAATATTAAAGACATATTGAACGTCTGTATGAGGTTTAACAGACTAAAATATGTAATATACATAACGTCAAAAACTCACTAGTTCAGAGATATAGCTGAGATAGCAGATTTTACTTAACATTAAAAATCTAACTAACCGTATACATTTTGGATATTTGCATTTAACAACTGACAATAGATCCTTCAAAACAGTCAATAGGGAGACACACTTTTACTTACAAGAGTTTTTAGTTGAAAAGCCGCTATCTTAGGTAAGAGATGTCTGTGAAATGGACCTCCAGTTGATATTGCAAGACTTTTTATTGGGACGATGTTAAGTGTGTCAGTACTACAACACTATAAAATTATCGAGTGCAAAAAACTTGAACCATTAAAATGTAAACTTGGTGATTAAGTTATAACTGCTGACACATTTTATTGTCTCATGAATTGAACTTGAATAAAAATGGGATTTCCAGTAATTTGAAACATGATGATTACCTGTTACATAATGTTTATTATGAAATACAACCTAAAGTTCAAATGTGATTTTTACTATGAAACCGTTTCAATGAAATTTCTCCTGACATTATGTACCATTATATTACGGAATTGGCAATTTCGTTAACATTCTTTTTTAGAGAACCGTCATAAAAATGTAATAAAGACGCTTAAAATTACTATTAAGAACTAAATTCTTCGCATATGTCCACATATGTGAACTTAGATTGGAATTTAGGAGTGTGAAATATATTTCATTATCAACAATTTACCACAAAAAAGTCAATACACCAATATACTACATACGATACCGTAAGTACAATTGAACAAGAAATTTCCTTTCACTCATATGCTAACTACAGGTCACGTGATTCATTATTCACTCTGAAAGGAGCAGGATTTCACAGGTTGTATAATGATAATAATTATAACACATGTTTGACAAACTATTGCAAAAACCATGTTGATATATATTTGCAGGCACGTCATTTCGCATTACCGTACAAAAACCAACTGTTCAAGTAGAGAAGTTTGATCTGGCTATAGATGAAAAAATAACATTCACAACACCAAACTATGAGAATGGAAGCTATCCGTATAATTCTAATAATTTCTGGGAATTCCATTCATTGTCTACAAAGGTAAGAAATAATGTTCTAGATGCCATCAACATATATTCGATACATTGAAAGTTATACGAGAGGAGAATCCTTTGAGGATCTGGGCGTCGGACATCTGACACAGAGGATGGGAATTCAAAACCTCTCTGATTTTCAACGTCTCCACTATCTCTGATTTTAAATTTTGTTCTGGTTAGTGATCTAGCCAACATTCACCAAGAGAAACCACATTTATAAGAAAGATTTGGTTGTTCAAATAATTTTACGGAATGAGAGCTTTAACTGAGGTATTAGAGATTTAAACCTATTACAAAAAAGGACCAATATGAATCCATGTTTATACTTTTAGCATTGCAAGGCTTGCGAATATTTTAAAACGAATACCACCTGAACTAATTCCACGCTGAGTTTCATTTAGCTTCAATAAAGTATTTTATACAACTCCAATCGAATGTACGTGCACTACTGCATTCCTTAAAGACATATTTATTGAATTCTCCATCAGTATATAAGACAATGTTTTAACTGAAGGTAACATTTTAATTGCTGTTTTTAATCCATACCATGGTTGTCTCGTGACCAATTACACTTTCCATACACAAAAAGTATTAATATAAGTCTCTTCCAGCAATTACAATTACATTTTGAGTCGTTCGACGTAGAAGAACATCGAAACTGCGCTTGGGACAAAGTCAAGATTTCTAAAGGAAGATGTAACGACTTGCCAGACATAACAGACAAACCAGACATATTATGTGGTGATCAGACTGGTAACCGATTTTATTGTGATGCCAGTTTTATGTGTGTCACATTCCATTCAGATGGAGTGATAAACAGACCTGGCTTCAACGCAACAGTATGGGCTAAACCAGGTAATATGTCAAAGATAATAAAACTGGAGAATCGTTACAAAGCTTTGTTTCCGGAATCATCCTCCCCAAGAATATAGTCGGAGGGTCGACAGAACTTTTTCAAAGATAAAAGTACTGATTCTAAAGCTCGGAGAAACAGTTCATACGAATATTAAAACATCGACAAGAGAGGTCGGTCGTGTTTGTGGAACCCAGCAACATTTTTACGTTTAATTTTTTTTCTTGCGTTCATATCAAGTTTATCGTAATTTGTCTTCGTAAAGATCTTAAATCAGTCAGAGTGAAAAATAATTTGCTGGTGTAATGAGTTTATTTATATGAAGATTTGCGTTTGAAGCTGATCTTTATTTCTGTGTAATTCATATCAGAATTTTTATACCCCAAGTAAGATATTTAATGTATCAGTGATACAAACAGCCGATGTTCTTATGTCAACATTAGAAAAAGAATGAACAGGCTATCTATGAATTTTGTAACTAATGAACCGTATGCTAAGTAAGGTCAGACTCTTCAAATACGTCTTGAAGATCATTGCCAGTCAAGATAGTTGTAAGCTGCGAAGCATCTCCATGTTTGCCAAGGTTTGATAAGGATAACAAAACGACCGATTTCAGAATAATTAATTGTAATTTGTAACTGAATACGAAACGAGACATTGTTTGAAATACTCAAGTGTATCGCGATTCAGTAAAACATTTCCACTCTAGTTCCCTCATCATTACTTGCTATTAAAGTAAAAAAACCCCGAAAGATCAAAGCTTTAACGTAATAGAAAGTAATAAAATATACAGTGGTAAAGCTAAAAAGTGTGAAGATATTATAATAAAGATGGTAAAATTGATCATCGACTTGAGCTAATATCATTATCAATTGATAGTAAAGTTGTGATGAATTTCGAAAGCTTTTGATATTTAAAGTTTATTTCATTAATTACTAGAAGGCCATTGACCCATGCGGCAAATATTTACAAAGTGACGTAACGACATTCATTCATTTACAATCATAACATGTATCTAAACTAGACTACGCATACACATTCGCTTCCTCTCAGACAACATACACCACTAGAACACTAAAATAAGTAATAACTATAAACAGAAACGAAATGCCCAGCGATGATGATTCAGTTTTATCATTTGGACTTTGATCAAGTAGAGAATTTAATGAAAGTTAGATATCAATTATTTGATACCTAGAAAAATTAGGGCGAAATTATCAACCACAAACATATTGGTTTAAGGGGTTTTTGAATGTAAGCTCAGTTGCAGAGTTGTGGTAATGGGCTCTTGCATCTTTATCATACTATACAAACTTAAATAAAAAAACAACAGGCTTCTCTTTATTAAACCTGCAACCGGTTCGCTCTTGAAATAGTTTGCTGAACTTTCATGATAAACAGAATTTGTATTTGCGAATTAGATAAACACAGGAAAAGGCTGTTCATAATTTATCTTCTTTGTAGCAACACTCTGTGTATCATTTTGATACCTAATCTATATGTAAATATATTTTTAAACGTACCATTTACGTTACGTTCAAGATCTGGAATAACCCTAGTCACATTGAGCGGGCAGTTATATCCGTTGTGAAGTTATAATAAATATTTAATTGAAACTATTTATCACTCAAGTATTTATATTGTGATCTCTCTCTCTCGATATATCAATGTTTGTTCAAATTTACACAAGCTTTACATTCTCATTGTTAGGATATTCTCAATTATCATCCGGACGTGTAAATGAACTTTGAATGTTATTAAAACCAGTTAAAACGACACCAACATCGGTATGAATTGTTTACATAAGAAAACAATGTGTAGAAATGACAATGTATATTTGTGCTATATTACCACTGGTATTTACTATTTTATTTGAAAAAAAAAACAACAACACTTTTTTGTATTAAGAATTAAATGCTTTGCTACTGCTGTTAAGCAATGAATTAACACTTGCCATTACTTGTTTGCAGATCTAACGGTCAGCAGTTCGACAGAGACAGGAAGTATGACATCAAAGTGGTCATTCCAATCAACATCGCCCACGACGTCATCAGTATCATCCTCATCGTCATCGCTATCTACATCGTCTAATTCAGTAACTTCGTTTTCATCATCACAATCTTCTTCAACGCCGTCTCCGTCATTACCACTGACTACAATATCACAATTATCGACACAAACATCTTCATTATCATCTTCCCAAAAAATGTCGTCTTCACCAGTACTTTCGGAAACATCATGGTCACCACCGTCCTCGAAAGCATCATCACCACCATCACCGGCAATTTCATCACCGATTGTTTCTGCACCATCATCAACAACAAAAACAATACTCTCATCAACATCTACACAGTCTTTACCAAAATCGTCGTCACCTAACACATCAAACAAATTCACAACTATGTCAGTATTACACTCAAGTCCGATTATCACATCGCTCAAAGCTTCATCGGAGTATTCTACTGTTTCCGTAACGGAGTTAAACCCCAACAAATCAAGCTCAGTTAAAACCACTGCACTGCAGGCAACAGTAACATCATCACCGACAGAGACATCACTGCTAGAAATCATTATGTGCCAGCCCGTACACCGTAATTTAGAATTTTCTAATATGGAAGCCATAAGTATCCGAACACCGATGGATGATACCGGGAAAAAATATCCAGTGAACAGAAATTGCACGGTTACTATTAACAATGTTGAAAACAAGGTAAGTTAAATATAATGCTATAAACTTTAGGATATTAAATGAAGATATCATCCAGTAGAAGTTATACATAAACTTTGATTCATAAAATCCATTATTGTGTAGCAGTTTTTCTTTCAGTTAAATGACAGAATTGAAAGTCAATTAGTATATACTACAACGGAATGAGACTAAACCTACGTACTTTCAAATTCATTAGATTTTGACCCTTGATATTTTCAGACATTGCAGATAGATTTTGAATCTTTCAAGTTAGAATATAATTACTTCTGTGCATGGGATTTCTTAGAAGTCAGTATTCTAGGAGAAGAAACAAAAAAATATTGCGGCGGAACGTTACCAGAACTAATTAAGACAAACTCACAAGTAATCAACCTTGTTTTTCATTCTGATCACATCGTACCAGATGAAGGATTTGTGCTTCATGTGTTTCAAATTGGTAAGTGTATTTATCTTTATGTCAATACACTTTTACGCATAGGGGGCTAGCAAGGAGGGGGCTAGCAAGGGATGGTGCATAATGGTGTATTAGGCCTAAAATGGCCACATATGCATATACAAGGGTTACAACTTCCGATATGACAGTTGCTTTATTGTTTTGAATTGGACAACATGTTTATTAGTTATGTGAAGTATAATGTATTAGCTATCTGTAGACACTAAATTTTAGAAATTTGCGCGATTTCTGAAAAAAAAGTTAGGTACTGTTAAACAAAGTTGGTGCAGAAACAATGATTTCGGAATTTGTAACCCTTGTACACGGTGCTTTTACGCTTGCATTCATTGTTTTAACACGATTTTGTGTTAAGTTTGTAATATAGCATTGCTATAATACGTGCTTCACTACAATACGATAACACGTAGATACACAACTTTTATAATTGTTCCAATAATTGCTTAAAAGAATACATGATTGTCAATGACAATGTATATTTGTGTTATATTCCCGCAGGTATTTACTCAACTATATTTATTTGAAAAAAAAACAAGCACTTTTATGTTACGAATCAAATGCGTTGTTACTACGATTACGTAATAACTCAACACGTGTCATTACTTATTTGTAGATCTAACGGTCAGCAATCCGACTGAGACAAAAAGTGTGACATCAAAGTTGCCATCCCAATCAACATCGCCCACGACGTCATCAGTATCGTCGTCATCGCCGTCGCTATCTACATCGTCCAATTCAGTAACTTCGTTTTCATCATCACAACCCTCTTCAACGCCGTCTCCGTCATTACCACTGACTACAATGTTACCATTATCGACACAAACATCTTCATTATCATCTTCCGAAAAAATGTCGTCTTCAGAAACACCTTCGGAAACATCATGGTCACCCCCGTCCTCGAAAGCATCATCACCACCATCACCGGCAATTTCATCACCGATTGTTTCGGCATCATCATCAACGACAAAATCAATACTCTCATCAACATCTACACAGTCTTTACCAAAATCGTCGTCACCTAACACATCAAACAAATTCACAACTATGTCAGTATTACACTCAAGTCCGATTATCACATCGCTCAAAGCTTCATCGAAGTATTCTTCTGTTTCCGTAACGGAGTTAAACCCCAACAAATCAAGCTCAGTTAAAACAACTGCACCGCAGACAATAGCAACATCATCAGCGACAGAGACATCACTGCTAGAAATCATTATGTGCCAGCCCATACACCGTAATTTAGAATTTTCTAATATGGAAGCAATAAGTATTCGAACACCGATGGATGAATCCGGGAAAAAATATCCAGTCAACAGACATTGCACAGTTACTATTAACAATGTTGAAAACAAGGTAAGTTAAATATAATGCTGTGAACTTTTAGGATATTTAATAAAGAAGTCATCCAATAGAGGTTATACATAAACTTTGATACATGAAATCCATTATCGTGTAGCAGTTTTTCTTTCAGTTAAATGACAGAATTGAAAGTCAATTAATATATGCTACAACGGAATGAGACTAAACCTACGTACGTTCAAATTCATTTGATTTTCAGACTTTGCAGATAGATTTTGAGTCTTTCAAGTTAGAATATAATTACTTCTGCGCATGGGATTTCTTAGAAGTCAGTATTCTAGGAGAAGAAACCAAAAAATATTGCGGCGGAACGTTACCAGAACTAATTAAGACAAGCTCACAAGTAATCAACCTTGTTTTTCATTCTGATCACATCGTACCAGATGAAGGATTTGTGCTTCATGTGTTTCAAATTGGTAAGTGTATTTATCTCAATGTCAACACACATTTACGCATATGGGGCTCGCACGTTGAAGGGATGGTGTACAATGGTGTATTAGGCCTAAAATGGCCTCACGGACCAAAAACACATATACCATATATATATATACATATACAAAGGTTACGACCTCCGAAATGACAGTTGCTTCATTGTTTTGAATTGGACAAAATTTTATTGGTTATGTAAAGTATAATGTATTAGGTATCTGTAGACACTGGTTATTAGAAATTTGAGCGATTTCTGAAAAAGTTAGGTAGTGTTAAACAAAGTTGGTGCAGAAACAATGATTTCGGAAGTTGTAACCCTTGTATACGGTTTGTATATATGTATGATATATGTGTTTTTGGTCCGTGTGGCCATTTTAGGCCTGATACGCCATAAACACCATCCCTTCAACGTGCTGACCCCCTGTGCTTTTACGCTTGCATTCATTGTTTTAACACGATTTTGTGTTAAGTTTGTAATATAGCATTGCTATAATACGTGCTTCACTACAATACGATAACACGTAGATACACAACTTTTATAATTGTTCCAATAATTGCTTAATAGAATACATGATTATCAATGACAATGTATATTTCTGCTATATTCCCGCAGGTATTTACTCAACTATATTTATTTGAAAAAAAAAACAAGCACTTCTTGTGTTACGAATAAAATGCGTTGCTACTACGGTTATGTAATGAATCAACACGTGTCATTACTTATTTGCAGATCTAACGGTCAGCAATCCGACTGAGACAAGAAGTGTGACATCAAAGTTGCCATCCCAATCAACATCGCCCACGACGTCATCAGTATCATCCTCATCGTCATCGCCGTCGCTATCTACATCGTCAAATTCAGTAACTTCGTTTTCATCATCACAATCTTCTTCAACACCGTCTCCATCATTACCACTGACTACAATGTTACCATTATCGACACAAACATCTTCATTATCATCTTCCGAAAAAATGTCGTCTTCATCAGTACTTTCGGAAACATCATGGTCACCCCCGTCCTCGAAAGCATCATCACCACCATCACCGGCAATTTCATCACCGATTGTTTCGGCATCATCATCAACGACAAAATCAATACTCTCATCAACATCTACACAGTCTTTACCAAAATCGTCGTCACCTAACACATCAAACAAATTCACAACTATGTCAGTATTACACTCAAGTCCGATTATCACATCGCACAAAGCTTCATCGGAGTATTCTACTGTTTCCGTAACGGAATTAAACCCGAACAAATCAAGCTCAGTTAAAACCACTGCACCACAGACAACAACAACATCATCAGTTATAGAGGCATCAATGCTAGAAATCATTATGTGCCAGCCCGTGCATCATAATGTCAACTTTTCTAATATGGAAGCAATAAGTATTCGAACACCGATGGATGAATCCGGGAAAAAATATCCAGTCAACAGACATTGCACAGTTACTATTAACAATGTTGAAAACGAGGTAAGTTAAATATAATGCTATAAACTTAGGATATTTAATAAAGAAGTCATCCAATAGAGGTTATACATAAACTTTGATTCATGAAATCCATTATTGTGTAGCAGTTTTTCTTTCAGTTAAATGACAGAATTGAAAGTTAATTAATACATGCTACAACGGAATGAGGCCAAACTTACGTACTTTCAAATTCAAGTTTCCAAAGCATTAGATTTTGACACTTGATATTTTCAGACATTGCAGGTAGATTTTGAATCTTTCAAGTTAGAATATAATTACTTCTGCGCATGGGATTTCTTAGAAGTCAGTATTCTAGGAGAAGAAACCAAAAAATATTGCGGCGGAACGTTACCAGAACTAATTAAGACAAACTCACTAGTAATCAATCTTGTTTTTCATTCTGATCACATCGTACCAGATGAAGGATTTGTGCTTCATGTGTTTCAAATTGGTATGTGTTTTTATCTCTATGTTAATACACTTTTACGCTTACATTAATTGTTTTAGCACGACTTTATGTTAAGCTCGTAATATAACATCGCTACAAAATGTTCTTCACTACAATGCGATAACATGTAGGTACACAACTTTTATAAGGCACCAAAGCGACAAATCTATTAATTAATTTATCTGTGGCATTTGCATGCTAGTTTGAATTAATGTATGGATTCAGGCATAATATGTATTATCATTACCAACATTTTAGATCGTTATTCTGTTAATAGATGCACCAACAACAAACGTCACAGTTACAAATGACAATCAACAAAAATCAAATATCACTCCTCCTTTGCCAAGTTCAACAACAAGTCCACCATCGTCAAGTTTGACGACAAATCCTCCTCCGTCAATCTCGACATCAAGCCTTTCTTTGTCAAGTTCAACGTCAAGTACTCCTTTGTCGAGCTCAACATCAAGTCCTTCTTCGTCAAGTTCAAGTTCAATATCAAGTAAACATTCAACAACCAAATCAAACCTCAATACAAAGGATTCAACTGTATCTTATTCAACGGGGAATGCAACAAGTACTGACAATGGAAATGAAACAACTTCTACATCTGCTGCAAACAATGTCACACCAACGTCATTTAATCCGACGACCAAAGTCAACTATTCGACTGATGTTTTTCACACTGTAACTACATCGAATACAAACAATGAATATAATCCCACAACTGCTTCAACGAAACAGCCAACAACGTCATACAAATCTGAAGACACTACAAAACACAATGATTCAGATGTAGTGGACGTTTGTAAACAGTCATCAAAATTTGTAGATCGTCCATTGTATCTTGTCAGTCCCAATTTTGATCAAATATACCCACCAAACAGCCGCTGCACGATGTCCTTGACAGCGATCAATGTAAGTATATTGTATGTTTTACTATTGTATCAAATCTCACTACACTTGTTTACTAAAATTAGAAATATTAATTATAGTAATGTTTCATACAGTTCATATGGAGATAATAATAATAATGATTCATCACAGATAATCCAGTTTCATAAAGTTTCTTTTTCCTCTCATAAGTATGTACCTTCTTGATACATTTTCTTTGGATAAATTGAGTGGTGTCAATCTTTTGTAGGATATCATGTTGATTGTTGACATGTTTGACGTAGAGACTCATAGTAAATGTGAGTGGGATCATGTTGAACTGGAATACAACACATCCAAAATAAAATTCTGCGGAGAACTTGTATTAACCGATCAACCAACACCATACAGTAGCTGCAATCCTAACAAATTAAATGTTTACGATGTCATTAACTACCACAATGTATGTCTCTTTCAATCTGGAACCAGTATCCGCTTAAAACCAGGAGTAATCAAATTGAGTTTCGTTTCGGATTACATTGTAAACAAAAAAGGTTTTAAAATTAGTGTTCTGCCAATTAAAAGTGATCATGATACAAAGGCACCGGAGACATCTTCCACTCAATCAACAACAGGCGGATCAAGTACTGGTACTACAGCTTCAGACACAATTTCTAGTTTACAAACCGGAATGTCTTCGTCGGGGTCTTCACCATCATTATCAAAAGCGACGGACGTTTCAACAAAGTCAACGTCCACGACTAGTTTTACTCAAGAGGGACTATCATCAACTGCCGATTTCATATCAACTTCGTCGTCTAAGCAGGACAACATGCAGTCTGATTTAACGCAGGCACAAAGCAGTCCGTCAGCGGAATCGTATTCAACGACTCATTTGCATGAAACGGTAACATCGGATACCATTTCTTCAAATCCCACCGTAGAATCATCTGTTACTGTTGTATCAAATGATACATCGAGCGATTTAAACACTAATGCTTCAGGACAATCTAATACAGAAGTGACACGACCTGTGGTACCAGAAACTGAACCTATGCCGGTAACATCACATCCAACTCTTAAACATTCATCCACAAAACTAGCTACTGTCACACCTACTAGAGACAAGACATCTACAACGTCTGTGCCAACAAGTATTACCGAAACCACACCAAAGCTAACAACTGAAACTGTTCAAGAAGAACCTACGACCGATGCCTGCAGTGGAACCATGATCATGGATGGTGAGACTGGATATATAGAATCTCCAGGTTACCATAGTAACAAGTATCCAAAAGATTCCACATGCAGATGGAAGATCACGGGCGGAGAAAAACCAAAGGTAACTTTTGTTTAAATATGTTGGAAAACACTCATCATGAATGATAAAATATTGGCTATAAGATGGATATAAGATATTTTAAACATTCTTTCTCTTTTCAATTAGAACCTTTCAGACAATAATTTCACAGACTTATGGAATAGAATGCATATTAATTTTTTAATTTGACCTTATTTGAGACCAAAATTGTAATAACAAGTTGAAATATAGAATCAAATATTGTTCTTGAAAAATTGTTTGATGGCTTATATTGTCTTCATTCCACGACCAGCTGATTATGATCGTGTTTGAATTTTTTGACGTGGAATATTCTCCTCGTTGTCTTTGGGACAAAGTAGCAATATACGAGATACAGGCAGGTGACGATACACTGAAAGAAGTGTGGTATAAGTGTGGAAACGCTCTGCCGACTCTTCTGTCTTTCAAGAAAGATATTCTCATAGAATTCACATCTGATTCTATTACTGAGATGGCTGGCTTTCGACTGAAATACTTCAAAATTGAGACCAGTATAGGTATGTATTAATATACATGTGTCTGAAGTTTCGCAATTCTGGAAATAATATACGTTTATAACACAATTTATTTAACTGTACATGGACTATTTATCGCAGTAGATTGCCATTAAACATGTTCAAACAATGTTTGATTGCTTTCATGGTTCGAAGGTAAGAACTGTTAGGCGATTGTTGTATATTTTATTGCATGCATATAAAATGATTGATTAAGATTCTTTAAACAATTATAAATAAAAAGTATCAAAATTGTTCAGTTAGTAAACATTAGTAGACAATTGTTTTACGTTCTTGTGTTTTAGTCGCATCTGATTGTTTTATATGCTTAAGAATATAATATATACACTTTATACAGATCGCACATATACATGTAACACGGCTGGAATGATGCCATGTTTGAATGAAACAAAATGTATACCCTCGGAATGGTGGTGTGATGGAATGGTTGACTGTATGGAGGACCAAACTGATGAGTCGAGCTGTGGTGAGGAAATTTTAAGCAAACAAAAAATACTCAACACCTACTGAACTCAAACTCATTCGTCATTTCATAGTTTAATTTAATTAGAATGGGTATCATTTAAAAACCGTAAATACAAAGGTTCATGATGTTTGGCTTCATCAGATTTTACATGAGCATGTACTAGCTCAGACGGTAAAAATCTTGAGTGTCAAGACCCGTGTAGGGCATAGTCGTCTCTATGATAAGTACTCTGAATATTGTACACCTTAAGTTAACAAACTCTAAGTCATAATTCAACTTCTAATAAAGTCATGTACAGAATGCACTGACAATCGAACGGGATGTTATCTAACATAGTATAAAGCCAGGCTTCTCGAAACTGGTGGAATACCTGCATGACATTTGGTCAGGCAAAGTTAGAACTTCTTTCTGACTAATTAAAAAGTTGTCTGACCGAATATAGTATAGATAAGTGATAAATGCTGTAAATCGTGCCTGACTGCCGGACATCTGGTCCGGTACTCGCCGAAAACTTATTGGACCTGCTCGAACTTTGCCTGACATGTCTGACGGTCCGGCAACTTTCGGAAAGCCTGTAAAGCTACCAACATGCATGACTATGACAAAACTGTTGGTTGAATATATCTTAACACACTCGGGGGGGGGGTTAAGAGTATGTATTGTTGACTTAATTCATTGTTTATTTATTAAACCTTTCGTTACCTCATCTGATGGTTAAACACATGTTCATTATTACCAACGCAGTTTTGTATTTGTTTAGCGCACTATATTGACTTGACGAAAGGTGCATTGATCACCGCGTTTGATTCTTGGTGTGTGGCATATTAAACAATGTAAAAATTGTCATATACGAACCCTTTAGCGAAAGGATAAACACATTTGAAATGAGAAAGTCTTACTTTCTGTCTAACAATGTTGTTGTCACATCTTTTATATAATTATCATTTAGTAGGCAGATATACCTCGCCGAATACATTTGAATCACTTAATTTATGTTCATATTGAATGCTTGAAGAATTTACATAATGCACGGAATTGTATTAGATCGTAATATTGCAATAATGTGTTATTAGGTTTCGTGTTTCATTACTTATTTTATCAGTAATTTATGTTCGAGGTGCAAAAGTATTTTGTGGAACGTGATAACACTATTTCTGACGTACACATATATCGGTAATATACTGATGTATTGTTTGCTTCAGAAATGCTTTACTGTAACAAGTAAACTTGATCTATGACAATCAGAATAGGCGAATCCAGGATTTCTAGTTGGGGAGGGGGGCGGAAACTGAACAAATAGGCTGGGGGTCCAGGGGGATGCCAGGGCCCAGGGTGGGTCCAGGGCGAAGCTCCTTAGTTTTGGTCATTTCTAAGAGATTCAGGCACATTTCCAGAACCTCACCTATCCTTTCCCAGGAATTACTGTACTTGTAACTTATTGCACGCGTAGCGTGCGAAATTATTTTGACATATATATATATTCATGTAAATACCATATTTCATGATAGAAAAATTTTTTGCTTGGGTAATTTTTTTTGGAGGGGGGCGTACGCCGGGTCCGACCCCCCCGGATCCGCCTATAATCACATCAAGTTATTTTTGTTTTAATTTTGTTTATTTGCATTGTGCATTGCAATGTCTATCAGAAGTAGAGTAGAGCCTCGATATTAAGAACATCCTTAACGAGGCAGAAGTGGTGTTTTGTGAAGTCCAAATATGAAGGAAAAGATGACAATATATCCGAAAATATTGTCTATTTATACTAAACTGGTCTTAACATTGACGTGTTCTCTACATGTTGTATTGTACTTACATCATATTTTACCTCATATTCTATGTGTTAATTTTTTCATTTTGCATTTTACATTTATGTGATAGAATTATGCGGGGAGGGCGAGATACAGTGTGTAAATGGGACGTGTATCAGTGCAGCATTTAGATGTGACGGGAAAGAAGATTGCCCATACGGAACCGATGAACGATCATGTGGTATGTTAAACTGATCTAGCTTTTTTGATGTCTAAGGTTCTTTAGTACAAACAAGTACAATGTCATTGATTTATTCTTCAAGGAGTGTCATATCGAATCGTGTCACCGTGACATTTGAAAGTACAAGTAAGTCCAATTAAGCAACTTCTATTTCGCTAGAGTTGAAGGTCGCAGCACCAGCCAGTGTTATTTGGCGACTTTCCAGCTTTAATGGTGAAGGAAGATCCCAGACTTACACCTGGATAGAACCATCGACCATCCGTAATAGAGTTAGTCAGTTTCCTCACGTGTGAAATTTGACTCTAGTAGGATTCGAACAGACTGTGAGGGGCTGGTTATAGTTAAGGACTAAACCCACTCGACGGAGGCCCCACTTCTAAATCCAGTCGATAATATATGAGAACTGTATAATATATGATAACCTAAGCTAGAAGAAACAGTAAAGATGTCGTTTAATAATATTGTATCAGCACTAGCATTAGCTTTAGAAGTTAATGCCGCACATGTTGCAGGAATATGTGAAAGAAAATATGCAAACAAATACCGTATGTGCTATCAAACATTTCACTAAAATAACACATACATTACCCATTTTTTGAGAAATATGAATTAACACATATCTTGATAATTTGGTAAGCCTCTTATTTAACCATGCTTCATCTATTTCATTACCTATAATTTGAAATTAATAATAAAGCTAGCGGTAAATCACCTTATATTGGTTTTAATTTCAGTGGATAATATATCGAGTTATTTTTATTCACACATAAATTATAACAGCAGATTAACATGCTATCTTCCGAGATCTAGATACTGTTAAAATCTTATTGTGTTAAATAACGGAGCTTCATTTGTTACACTCGGAGTGTTTATCGTCGCATTATTTGCATAACTGAATGCTATATACGTTAAATTTTGCAATTAGTATACGCGGAATGGCTTAATATGGCATATTTTATACATAATAGTTATTTAATGCCTTTGATAATAATGACAAATGCATTTTAGATAAAATTTTGCTTACAATGTAATAAATTCAACGAAATCCGTAGGACGATAAAATGATGTACAGTACAACAAGGTTATATTTAACTCGGATATTGTGAAGTGTCGGATAAAGTGAAATGCTTTTTTCACCCGATTAAACCTTTCTTTATGCTGTTGCTATGGATATAGTAAATTTTGTGTATAGTGAAGTAAATATATGTGTCCCCAGGAATTCATCATACCCGTGTTATACCGTATCTTGAAAAAAATAACGATTGCATCTCAAGTTAATGAGACATACATTGATAAGTTTACGTACACACGCACGTAGATGAATGAAATCATAAATCAGCATCATGCGAAACATGTATAAAATCAGTCAGAGATAAAACTACTTGTACTTTTGAACGTTTATCGATGTGCATCTATTCGGTCTAATAAATTGAAATACATGTTCGTCCATGAGGCATAGGAAAACCAACACATGCAGCTAACAAGTCATGCACTATATCATCCTGTCAGTAAAATTTGATAACACGTGATGTTTGTCTCAAAGTAGAGCAGTTAAATTTTGTGAAATCTTGATAATAAAAAAGAAGCTCATTTTGTATTCTTTATCACCTTTGTAAATGATAGTTTACATTTAAAGAGCACATTTCTTAACGAATGGCGGTATTATGTACCCGTTTATGGGTTCGTTCTCACAATTTATTCCCTCATATAGAGTATTTTTATAATAGAATCTCTATAAATGCATATTTAATGATAAAAATTAATGAAAAGAATAATAATTATACAGTGATTTACACAAATCATAACATTTTCATTAATTTTACTTAGTAAAGTTAAAACTGCGTGGATTTCGTAATTCTTATGCAATTTGAACATCTTTTAATATCGCTATGCACACACGTACACTTAAATGCTAGCTCATTTTAAAAAAAGATTCCGTGGCAAGGAGAAACATTTGTGAAAGAACATTTATGTAATGGAGACGACTGAATCTATGAAGATTTTATACGAAATTAATGTACTGAGACATTGTTTTATCTATTTTAGTATCCATACCAGGAGAAGACGAAGTTTCGCCCGTTTATGTGAACGTACAAAATAAATGGCTACCTTTATGCACTGATGACAATGTTTCCAATAGATCCGACGATATTTGCAATGCTGCTGGTTATAGGTAAACACGTGACCATAATGAAAGTGAGGCTTTATGGGACTAGACCCCATATTCAAGAATTCCTATACAAAATATGGAAGCAATTCATTTGATAGTAATATTGTAAAAGAAAACAATTGAATTACATGAAGAAATTTATGCTGTGTATATTTATTGAAAAAATCGGTATATATGCAGCCGCGGCCGTGGTCCAGTGGTTAGTGCGCCGGATTTGTAACCCGGAGATCCGGATTCGAATTCCGGTCGCGGCAGATCATACCCTTCTATGAAAATTTGACAAAAATATCGATTTTCTTCCAAATGTGGAGAAGCTGTCGGCTCCTTGTGAAAAGGTAAGTTAGTACTGGTTAATATACAGTCCAGGAAAACTGGTTAGGTGAACTAATCGCCGTATATAATTGAAAAATTGTTGAAAAACGGCGTTAAACCCCGGTGACAATAAGTCACATAAAACAAAAGATGAATTTGCAGAAATGTGAAATATAATTAATGTTAACAACTGAGAAGGAGGAATTATTTAACGAAGTTTGTATTAAGCTTTCATTTATTACCACAGTCTTAAAATATCAACTCAATGAACTTTACAAATGATTCCAAAACCTTAATTGATTAGTTGTAAGTTTTTTACAAATGGTTCTAAAGCCTTAAAGTGATAAGTTGTAATTTTTTTACAAATGTTTCTAAAGCCTTAAAGTGATAAGTTGTAAGTTTTTTTACAAATGTTTCTAAAGCCTTAAATTGATAAGTTGTAAGTTTTTTTACAAATGATTCTAAAGCCTTAAATTGATTAGTTGTAAGTTTTTTTACAAATGATTCTAAAGCCTTAAAGTGATTAGTTGTAAGTTTTTTTACAAATGATTCTAAAGCCTTAAATTGATTAGTTGTAAGTTTTTTTACAAATGTTTCTAAAGCCTTAAAGTGATAAGTAGTAAGTTTTTTTTACAAATGGTTCTAAAGCCTTAAAGTGATAAGTTGTAAATTTTTTACAAATGTTTCTAAAGCCTTAAAGTGATAAGTTGTAAGTTTTTTTACAAATGTTTCTAAAGCCTTAAATTGATAAGTTGTAAGTTTTTTTACAAATGATTCTAAAGCCTTAAATTGATTAGTTGTAAGTTTTTTTACAAATGATTCTAAAGCCTTAAATTGATTAGTTGTAAGTTTTTTTACAAATGATTCTAAAGCCTTAAATTGATTAGTTGTAAGTTTTTTTACAAATGATTCTAAAGCCTTAAATTGATAAGTTGTAAGTTTTTTTACAAATGATTCTAAAGCCTTAAATTGATTAGTTGTAAGTTTTTTTACAAATGATTCTAAAGCCTTAAATTGATTAGTTGTAAGTTTTTTTACAAATGTTTCTAAAGCCTTAAATTGATTAGTTGTAAGTTTTTTTACAAATGATTCTAAAGCCTTAAAGTGATTAGTTGTAAGTTTTTTTACAAATGTTTCTAAAGCCTTAAAGTGATTAGTTGTAAATTTTTCACAAATGTTTCTAAAACCTTAATTGATTAGTTGTAAAATTTCAATACAATTTTCTGACTTCGATCTGGAGTCCATTCCCTTAAAAACACCGCTGAACACGAATCCATGTATACCATCAGAGTCAGTATTTTTTTCATCCATTAATAGTTACCCATAAATCTTTCAGTGTTTGTGAATAACTTATATACCATATTACCTACAAAAGTAGGTCATAACATTGTAATAAAAGGTTAAGTTTTAGAATACGTAATTGCAATAAACGGACCTTTGATCAAATTTTATGTCAAATAAATATATTTTCTAAGCTTGTTTGTGAGCTATTTACGCATATTTTGGGGCGGTCATACATTTTTACCAACTACGGCGATTCAACATTGAACTTTCATCTCTAAATAGCGTCGTAAATCTTACTAAATTGAATATTTGAAGTAACAAATTATGTGTACAGTAAAACCTCAATTTATGACCACTATACTATAACGACCACATCATTACAAAAACCTCTCAATTTTGGACCAGTTTTCTATATTTCTTCTTTACTTGAACTTGATAATCAGACCACTTCAATATTAAGACCACTCTTTCCGGGTCCATATGGTGGTCTTATTATCGAGGTTTTATTGTACAAATAAACATTTTTGTTCATTTAATGGTTGGAGAATATTGGTTTTCTGAAAATTTCGGTTTTCACAGAACTATTGATTATGGAAGCAAATATATGGGACTTGAACAATTGTCCGAATTTCAGAGATTTCTGGTTTTCATGGAGTTCGGTTTTCAAGGGTTTTACCGTAAAAGTAATTTTGAATATCATCCATGTTATGTTTTTGTTCCTAAAATTTTAACATAACGTTTTTAAAAAAACTTAATTTATTCCGGAATATCTATGCAAAAACTTGCATTAATGATACCCAGGATTTAATAATACAATCAAACCTGTGTTTGCCGCCACCTCCGAATATAGGTCACCCTGTGAATAAAGGCCATTCTTTGAAAACCGTCACTGATTAATTAGAACAAACTAACCTCCAAATAAAGGTCATCTGTCAATCTTTTCCAAGGGTGGCCTTTGTTCACAGGTTTTACTGTATGTTGTGTCATTGTTTTAGATCAAGTTCGGAAGTACAAGAATATAAAGGCCATGTTTCTGATTCGTACTCAAAAGTCGACAGTGATTCGGATACTCTCATGTTTACTACCAGGTATGGTGTGTGTTTTAATCACCAATTTTTAAAAAGAGATCAATAAACTTTATATATATACATGTATAAACCATTACAATAGTTTGACACATTTAGTATCAGACTGAATCTGAAATAACACTTCAAATAACATCATTAATGCTCAATTTAACACGGACATGAAAACTTAAAAGAGCGAAGTAGTATCCAGCGTACGAAATCCTTTATTACATACTTAAGAGTAGTGCCAGCACCGCAAAATAAATAAACAGATTGATCAGATGCAAGACATGTTTGTTTCTGGTTACTCGATCTACCTGAATTTTTCTCCGCAATCTTATACTTTAGACCGGAGGAACGGTACATCCACTGTCTTACTTCTTTTCCTTTCCGCGTAAAAAAATATTTCCACAGCGGCTTTAAAGAATAAAATCAAATCAAATCCCCACCAAAAAAATTCCCGGCCTACCTTCTTTAATTTTAATGAGCATGTAACTAGAAACACACATATTTTACACCAAGGTCTACATATTATTTCTACAACTTCCACGTAGATCTACATCACCAAACCAAAGTTTACTCAGTTCAGAAATTTTATGACATTTTTAAAGAAATAATATTCGTTACGACACACAGTTAGTGAGGGCAATTCAAATATACAAAATGACCTAATTTATTTTCAGTTCGACTTGTGAGGTTAATAAAACCGTACATCTCCGATGTAGAGGATCGGGTAAGATTACATTTAGCGATAATGTATAATTGGAATTAAATGGAGTAATAAGCCTGTATAATACAATTTACTAATAGTTCAGTGATTAAAGCCCAAATAACTCGTTTTTAGTCTGGGATCCGTGTCTGATTTATGAGAATTTATGTCGCCATACATGGCTTATTTATATAGTAATAATTCTGATTATTGATGTGTGTGGATACGCTGTTAATATAAGAGTTATAATGAAGCGTATTATTACGACATTCACGACAAGGGTGCCATAAAAGAGCAAACTTCATCTGTGTGAAATATTGCAAAATGACAAAAACAAATTGTGTACTGACTAAGGTTAATGATAATGAAAAAATACAACACATGAAAGTCTAACGCACAATACAGAATCTCTCAAAGCGCGCCTCTACAGTACTAAAAGAATCAACTCATGATTGGCAGCAGAAAAAAACTAACATTGCTAGCTTATTTTCTAAATAAACACACCATTGATATCCTAGATGCACTTTCAAACAGATGGACAGTGTAAAGAACGTGAGAGTGACCACTGAACCGAACGAATACTATTCACTAACTTGTAAAGAAGGAATGATTTATTGGTACATCCATCAAATGTTAATTTGTTACAGTATCTTGTAATGTAGATGTGGTGATTTATGTACTCTAACTTTAAAAAAAACACATTTTGAGCGAAACGTGTCTCAAAAATGTTGAAAATTAATCAAGATGTGATGAGATTATTGATAATTTGGTGAATGCTTTTTGACCAGAGTTATGTGTAATATTAAACTTGGTAAATCTGTTTTCTTAGGTAATCTCGAGATATTCATGCTTTACAAAATAGTCGACAGAAACTTTATATATTATTGAATTGAAATGTCGAATGATTAAAATGTAAGGAAACATCGCCAAGTTTATCTTTAAATGTACTGCTTTAAATCATAAGAATGGCACATAATACATGTAAAAGGAAATGGTCGCTTTGTGTTCGAAGATGTAAGTGATATAAAAATGCATGTGCAAGTTACTAATATATACATTCTATTTGATCAGATTCGGTGTACTTTACTTCTCCTATGTATAGGTTGGAGTTTATTTATCAAGTTCTCTGGAAGTAAGTGACCTATGCGAGCGGAGCGTAGTTCCTTAATTTTGAAGAACTTCATAAATAAACTCTAACCGACTTAGGATTGGCCCAAAAGTGGCAGAGTAAATAATCGTGAAGAGACGCTTTCAAATGTATGTGTGCTCTTCAAAGATTAGAAATGAGGAAATTTCAATTTGAAAAATGGAAACATCTGATTGGTTTAAAATGAAGGACCAACACTCAATCTCCTTGTTTTCTTCATCGTCATCGTTATCTTTATCATTTTCAACTCCGTCATAATTCTTTTTCTATTTCTAATGCCCAGTATTCAATGTACAGCCAGTATGACATTTAAGCATTAAATGTTTGGAATGTCAAATGTTTAGTTAACTTCACACAGCTGTTTTAATCAACATTTCTGAACACAGAATGTGGAGTGAAAGGAACGGCATTGCGGAGGAAAAGAATAATTGGCGGTGAACTGTCTGGAATATGGCCATGGAGTGTTGCACTGAGGTTGGGTAACAATGTACTTTGTGGAGGCTCTATCATAAGCAGCGAATGGGTTGTAACGGCTGGACATTGTGTTTATGAGTTAGTATATATTATAGAATAGGAACACATATTGATTCGAATACAAAAAAATACACAGTCGTAACATTTCAACACTTAAATGGTTTTGTTCATTTATTCAGCATGCAAATAAACATCAATTTGAAGCACGACTTCGTGCATTTTTAGTTTGTTTTGTTTACTCGGAAGTGTTAAGTGTGAAGTTGGGTCCGTCAAACGAGTTAACTCCCTTGTAGCTTTGCTGAAAGCCGTTTCAAAAGCCGTGCCCGTCTGGGAGATCGTTTTGTTCGTCACTTTTTTTTGTACATTTTTACCCTGTTAATATCCTAATACAATATCAACTAAGTACAAGAATTTTGTAAAGTTGTTATTTTTTGCATTAAACTATGCTAGTCAATAAAGTATGCGGAGACTCCACGGTGACGAAACCACAGACGCAGACGATGTCTTTAATTGACAGAATGAGTGTTCCTTAAAAACCAAATTTGGTTAATTTCGGATATAAATAAAAGCGGAAACTTTATTATATTAATGGAATAGAATCTTTAAAAAATCATTTATCAGCACATTAAAATCGGTCATAGGCAATACTAGTAATTTTTTAGCTGTAACCGAAATATAGTATCACATTCATTTCCGTTGTACATGTGCACATTTTTCGTCCATTTATTTTAGATAAATTATGCACTTTCAGTTCAAAAGACAATCCACAGATTGTATCCATCATTGCCGGCGTGAATGATATTACAGATGAAAACAAACAAATACGATATGTATCCGAAGTAGTGAACCATCCGGATTATGACGACATCTTTGAGGCTGACATTTCTCTACTGCGTCTGCAGTCACCTTTAACATTCAGTCACAATGTTCAGCCGATATGTCTTCCATGGGACAGACGACAATTTACTCCATTAGATATTTGTTATGTCGTAGGTTATGGTGTGTCGGATATGAGAAGTATGTTTATAATTTCAAATTTAGCAATTTTCCCATGTATACATATAGTCAAACACGAACAAAAACACGACCGCCTGTAAATAGAGGGTGACATATAAATATAAGTCACCCTTTGGTACTCTGGCCTGACAAATATGGTGCTTGCAGTTATCCTATTGGCTGTATATTTTAGGCCCGACTCTAAAGTTTCCAAAAAGCATAATCCAAAGTATGAAACTATTTCAGGAAGAATCGTACCTCGTATTCAAACAAAAAGTGAGAAATTGAAAATGAAAAGCTTTTCAACCCTACTTTTTTCTTTTTTTCACTGGGTTTAACGCCGTTTCTTAACATTTTTTTAGTTATATACAGCGACCGGTTCACCAAACCAGTTTTCCTGGGCTGCATTCTAACTAGTACTAACCTACCCTCCAACAAAGAGCCCGCAACTTTTTCTCATGTGGTGGAAAATCAACATTTTTTGTCAAATTTTCTCAGAAGGGCAGGTCGTACCTTTATACGAAAATTCGACAAAAATTCGCCGTATATAGCGGAAAAAATGTTGAAACACGGCGTTAAACCCCAGTGACAATAAGTCACATAAAAACAAACAAACAAATTAAAGAATATGTCTTTCTGTATCATATTTGACTCTAGTTCTATATTTCTACAGATTACCACACAACGGTGGCACCCAGATATCTGCGACAAGGTAAAACAAAGATCATAGATAGAGAAGCTTGTAAGAAATTGTATTCACATAAAAAAGACCCGATAAAGAACTCAATGATATGTGCAGGATATGCCGCGGGTGGCGTGGATGCATGCAAGGTAAGATGATTTCTTGTTGCTATGGTTACAATCTGTTGAATTAATGTTCTTGCAGAAAGGCATTAAGACGCACACTGCCTTTGAAGGTTTCAGCACTCTCTTATTTATCATAAAGCTTTACAACGATAAATGTATAACATTTTTGTATTTAACAAAACGGTTAAACAAAAAAGATATCCATGGGAAAGACAAACTGTAGTAAAACATTGATATTAAAACCACCTTTTGGACCAACAACACAGGTATTAATGATTAAATATAGTGGAAATATTGAGAGATCCGGAAATTGGTGGTCATAATAATGATGAAATGATCTTCATTTGAGGTGGTAGCAAAGTGAAGTTTCACTGTAAATCGTTTGTACAAAACAATATCATTATCACCAGTTCACATTCATTTGAAGGGTTATATGTATCATTAGATTGTTTATGAGCACTTAAGAATATTATTCGTTAAAACGGTCGTGCGTTTTGTTAAATCAGGTTTGAGTGTTATTCGTATTACATCACAGTGCAACCTCTCCAAAGCAACACCCTTTGGGAGAAGCAAAAGTATGTTGTTGTTGAGATGCTGTTGCTCTACAGAGGTTAAATTAATAATTGCATTGTAGTACTTTCTCATGCGTAGACGACTTAATTTTTCAGGGGGATTCCGGTGGGGGGTTGATGTGTCTTAATGAAAATGGACGATGGATGTTAGCCGGGGTTATCAGTTGGGGTGAAAAGTGCGGGAGCACAAATCGTCCTGGAGTTTATACAAATATGGCATCTTTTATGGACTGGGTGGATAAAAAAACTAATCCAGATGGTAAGTTTGTGATCACTCAATTTACAGTAAAAACCCAGATAATGAGACCAGTAAAACCTTGTAATAATGAAGTGGTCTCATTATAAAGTTGAATTATAGGAGAGTTATTGAAATCCAGTCCGACAATAGGTGATCTGTATAACAAGGTGGTCGTGATATTGAGGTGGTCATTATTTGAGGTTTCACTGTGCAGTTTTTGGTCTAAATTGTAGACATAATGCACACACAATGATTCTTTACTTTGCGATCGCTTCAAAACTAAGGTCATCTTATTATTAGGACCACCAGTTTCCAGACCGGTTTTCAATATTTTTCTCTATATTTCAGCTCAATAATTAGACCATTTCATCATTAAGACCGATTTTCTTTGTCATAAAGATAGTCTTAATATCGAGGTTTTACCGTACTAAATGACAATTTAATATCTGTACATTGTTAAGTATCAGCCAAAACTACATAAATTACTTAAAAAACATTCATTTCACACATCCTCTGGAAGGATCTTGGAGGATGTGTTTGATTTAACTTTATTTTACATACATTTCTGACTTCTAAGACAATTGCCCACACTTTTTAATTGTCATTGATATAGCAGTTTTATCAGTTTCTCAACTTTTGTTTGCAGGCCATCACAGTGTGACATGCAACTTTGAGACCGACTGGTGTGGTTATCGGGATATTTCAGTTGGCAATTATATCTGGACAAGAAAGCCCGGAGATAAATACGTGAAAGGTACCTTTACATGCAAGCGCGTACCCAGGCTAAATTGAAGCGGATTCAAGAATATGATACGTTCTGAAAGTTGCTAGTTTAACCCAATCTCAAACAAGAATTTGATTGATTTTAATTTCTCATTAAAGCCATTTTACTATCTCTATATAATATATACAACATACTATTTTATTATTTTTCATTTCATTTTTTTAAACAATGTGGACTCTGGCTGCGTTCTTGTGTATCGGCAGACATGTGCCTGATATGCACAGCATAATAATAAAACTACTAATTTTGAGGTAGTTGCAAAGTGAAGTTCCACTGTACTCGTACTTAAAATGCTTTGGGCATCTGTGAGCGTAAATCTATTGTTTGTTAAAGTGACATTCCCCGTTCAAATGCAGTATTGTGTATCTAAGATTACTTACTAACTGCAGTATATTTATGATTATTTCAGGAACTGTTCTATTTGCGGCAAAGACAAGTGCCCCTAATCAAGATAAAGCAATTAACGCCTCATTGTTATCACCAACATTCACGTTAATATCCGACAGTTGTCTTTCTCTCCGTATAATGTTCAGTCTAAACTCCAACATCGCCGTAACGATTTACGGTAAAGAATCCGGGGAACCAGAAGAGTATCCGGACAAGGTGTTATTTCGTGTATTCAGTGATTACCCAAACAAAGATGTTTGGAATTCCGTTGAAATTAATATTCCGGGAAATATAACTCAGTTGATGATTGTTTCACACAACGATTATGGAAGTGTCAGCGGATTTGGCTTGGACAATGTCACCATGGTAACGGGAACATGTCAAGGTAATACACGACAAAAAATAAAAAAAATATTAACGCTTGAACATCATTAACGTTTTGCCATTGTGATAAAAAGGGCGCTTAAGTATAGTTTATTGAACTTGCATAAATGTTTCCATGAAAAGAATGCATAATTTATTAAATCTGCATTTTTTTTAATTTGAATGATTTTATTACCCCTTCTTATAACAGTGTGATAAAATTCACACAGCGACTGCAAAAATAAGAATTCTGCATCAAAAGTAATCCAAAACATACCTCAAAGCGTCATGATATAATATAAACAACTTAGTATTTACTTTTTACTTTACACACCCTTTTCATTTATATATATTATTTGTTTGTATTGTATCTAGTAGTTGTGTGTCAGGCAATTATTACCTATAACTATATTTGTCCCCAGGTTCAAATTTCCTGGAGTGCGATTTTGACAATGCTGATCTATGCCAGTATACACAATCCAATGATACAAACACTGTATACTGGGCAATCGACCCCAGCACGGAATTTGATGGTAATAAAGTATTATTTAAAAGTTCACCCGTTCATCTTTTCGAAAGTCATATAAATTCAGGCTTATAAACATTATTAGTTTAAATTGTGAAAACAATAACCCGTATAAAGATTCGTACGAAGAAAAGCTCGGAATTCAAAAGTTTTGGTCTGGTCCTGGTGTTTGATTACAACTCAACCTTTCGCCAATAGATTTAACGCTAAAAAGTTCTCCATTAAACAAGCATGGGAAGTATATCCATATTGTTTGATTAATTAAATAATAATTATTTATTTTATATGTATATTTATTTTTTTAGGTAATCATCTGATAACAGGAGGAGATGGGTGGGATGATTCTGGCCTCTCTGCGGAGTCCCAGCTAATATCACCATCAGTATCTAAAAAAATTTCAGCTATCTCTCATTGTTTAACATTCTCATATTTCAAACATACATTGAGTGATCCAAACACAGACCTCTTTGTATCCACGTACATACGCGTGAACATAGGCCTTGTAGATGAACTAGCTAATCAACAGATATACTGGAGTTCTCATGGTCTTGGCACAGGTCAATGGTTGACTGAGAGAATTACTGTCCCACATCACAGTTTTGATCACATCGTTTTTGAGGTTTGCCGCAAGTCGTATTCCGATGATATGGTTGAAATTTTACTAGATGATATAAGATTTACTGACGGGACATGCGTTTGAAGAATACATAGTTTTCGCAGCAAAGGCATTGATGAATGATCTTCTCCATTTACTGGGAACTCTTTAACCGACAACGGTTACTCATTCAGTCGCATCTGCGATGACCGATTATTCGTAAAACACAGTCTGCGGAAACAGCCTGATAAATGTTAATTATTACAGCAAGGCTCAGAGCATTGATCTGTGATTCTTAACTTGGGTAAAGCCCAAAACCTATAACCACATGAAATGTGCAATCCTATTGGTCGATGCATATTCAACCAATCAAATGTTTGCTAGAGAGGCGATTGTTGACTAATTTCTAATTAGAATACTTAAGAGTTATTTATCAGTGATACATTTATAACGTCGTGATGTATCTGAAACACACTCCTCCATTACGGATTTAAGTTTGACCTCCTCGGGTTGTTAACACATGACCTTGATTAAACATAACAACAAACACATTATGGGCTTTAAATTGTTCGTACTTTGAATTTACTAATTAGTAAGTTTAGGGTCGGCGCCAAAAAGCGAGTCGGTCAGGTAACCGTAAACGCGAGCATTTTTTTATTCTTGATTAAAGAGGAAAACATCCATTATCAATATTTGCTTTAGATAACTGGTTTAGAATGGCCACACTGATGATTCTAATTACATATCAGTTCTATTTCTATATCGTCTGAAAAAAATTACTTAATTATAAGCAAAATTTCAAAGGTACTGTGCAACCTCTTCAAAGCAACACCCTTTGGGTCGCTTAAGAGAGGGCCGCTCCGGAGAGGCTGCACTGTATTAATTTAGCATGGATGCTGTGGTCTCTTATGTAGAACATATCGCTATTTTTATTCTATTTCACCGTCTTACATTATGTTCTAAAATTGGAACATGAATTATATGTCTGAAACAGGTCGAATATTCTCACTGTGTTATACTTCAGCTTGTTAAACAAGTAATGCTATTTCGTGTATAAGTAATCAATGATGTATATGCTATGATCTGACTTAGTTTTCAATGTTACATATATATATATATATGTAACATTGAAAAATATATATATATATATATACATATATATTACATTAAGCGGACTATTGTTCACACTAAAATAAAATTAATTTGTGCCTTTGTATAGTTCGGGAACGATTAAGGATATTATAATATAATACTCTATCCCAGGATGCAAAATGTCTCGATTAATCTTGTATCATAAATAAACTTGTCTTTTATTTATTTTTATAAAAATCAGAACGTTTATACAATTATTTACGGAGTTATTTTATTTATTATAGATGTATTATATGTATACGCGTGTTATTTAATGCACTTTGAAAAGATAAAAGTTTTATTAAAATCGAAGGCGCATCGCTTCTGAAATATATCTTATTTTGTTAATAGTTTCATAGCAAATATAATTTTTGTTATTATGTAACATATGTTGTATGTTGTCCTTAATTTATTGTTTTAAATGTTCAATAATGGTTATTATTTGTATGTTATAGAATCTTTTTGATGCTTTTACTACAAGCCTTTCGTATTTTAAATTGCTCAATTATGCGTTGACAATTCTGTGATACTAATATTGTGGAAATGAAGAACGGAGAGAATGGTTTGTGTATTGTGTATTGGTTGGAAATTATGTGAAAAGACTAGTTGACAATGGTATCATTTGGTTCAACATTATGAATGCTTATTTTTATACAAAAAAAAAACAAACTTGTACTATTCCTGTTCAAAACGTTTGAGACTTTTATTGTAAAAGTTGATAAACGTAAGCAATAAGGCGTTTATGTTTAATTGCTTAAATAAATGCTACTCCAGTCTTGTTCTAATCATGTATTTTAAATGTTATTGTTTTAATTGTTGTGTTTAAAATGTGTATAATAAATGTTACTATTTTAATAGATGTAGTTGTGTATAGCACGGCACACCCAGACACTTGATCCAGCAATTTCGGACTAAATGTTCAGTCTAATCATTTCTGCTTTCCTTCGCCGAATAAACGAGTCCATTATCCATAATAGTATTAAATTCAAATCAGAGTTTAATGCAGTAATGATAGTGCTTTCGTGATCGTAAATTTTCTCTGGAAAAATTAAAATCGCAATGATATAATGATAATGTATGCAATAAATTCAACAAATGTCCTGAACAATTTTTCATAAACATGATACGAGCATGATATCGTATCTATCAGGTTTATAATAATTCGTAAAGCAATGTTTTATGTATAAAGTGAAAATCTTCGTGAAGTCCCAGATCTGATTGTTCAGTCTCACAAATAAGGGAGATAGCTAGGGTACAAATAGACATAGCGTAAAACACGAGTTGTCTCCCTTAGATATCTATTACAAAGTAGCACTTGAAGTACATTTACTCCGACTGTTTAAACGAAACACCCTCTAATAGAAACAAAAATTAAAACGATTAAAAAATACGAATTTAATCGTAAAACAACACCTATAATATTACTGTACTTTAGTCTATAAATGAATAACGATGAATCTTAATGGTCGGCTAAAATTGTGATTTACCCAGCAACTTAAATAATCAGTTAATTAAATAAACTAGTAAATAATCACAGCATACTTAAGAGTCCCTTTTATAAACATCAGCCTACACACGTCCAAATCAGTCAGACGTATTTTGTGGGGAAATAATTCTGACGGAAAGCAGCACCACATTCTGCCTTGCTGAATCTCAAAATTGTGTACATGTGAATTGAAATACTTCAAGCGACGCATCGTAATTAATAGAATGACAAAACTTAGTTAGCCAACAACCGCTGCAAAATTGAATAACATATTTTTAACAGAGGAGCCGACAGCGCCTAAGGTCTGCAATTACCTTTACAATAACAACACATTCCCCAATTTTGTTCGGATATTTGTATTACAGTATTGATACATCTCTGGGGTAGAATGTCTTGAAAATGTGGCAAGCAATGCGGATATTGTAATAATGGAAATGACAAATATATTGATAGTCTACTTACTGTAGCAGACGACACCCTGCAGATAGAGCAGGAAGTCACACATACTGTGTAATTATATCTAACCCATACGCTGATAAAATTGTAAAAAAGTCCAATGAATAAGCGTCAGTTTGTGACTGTCACGAACGTAATTAACAAACGCAGAATCGTATTACAGTACAAAATGTTACTGTCTGTAGTACGTTAGTAAATAATAAGAGTAAAGATGAGAAAAGGAATCCCAGAAAAAAATATACCCTACCTTTCCCCCACGATAAAAACAACCAAAAGACAATCATTATCAATTTTCTCAGTATGCACGAGCACACATGAATAAAATTTAATAAATTATTTGATCATTTAATTATTTGACCAACGCCTTGCGTTATCACATTACATGTACTTTATCCATCTGCATATTCTCCGACCTCCTCATTATAACCCCAATGATCTACGCAGATGGCTTTAATGTATGGTTATATCAAGTTTTTTTATATATATTATATCAAATAATACAGATACACGTATATATAAATATATGTAGAATTATATTATTTGATATAAACAGATTACAATGTGTCACAGAAGAACTGTATATTACATACAGACGATGAAAGTTCATTGTCTTGTCCATATACAATCTGCTTGAAATGGTTATTATGACTTTCTAAGTAGTGATCAAGAAGTGCTCTTTGTGACTGAAAGATTTTAGAAGCATACAACTGAAAATTTGATAGGGATCACTAAATAGATAATATATATTTTATTAGATATTAATTTTTATCGATTTTTAATTGTTATTTTGCAACTTCTGACATTTTAATGTGTGTTTTTTTATTTTATTTTTTAAGTATTGATTTATCACTGAAGCGTGGCACTGGCTGTATCTAGATAGTGGTGACTTTTGCGGTTTTAGTGCATTCGTGTCAGAAGTGAAACGACTTTAAAAGCTAGCCAAAAGTGAAAGAATTTTTTCATTATCGTGTGTGGTGCCAATTGTCATTGATTACTGACTAGCATCGTCTTTTCATGCTACTGATAAGCCTGCGGATGCTGCCTTGTGGGATTCGAACCCACTCTTCAAGGAGATGGTAGGCCTAAACGGGCGTGCAGATATTGCAGCCTGAAGCATATCCCAGACATGTTGTATGGGGTGGAGGTCTGTAGACCTCGCAAGCCAGTCCATCCTGACGATTGTTTCAGCTTGGAGGTACTCATTGGTCACTCTGGCTCTATAAGGTCTGGCATTGTCGTCCATTAAAATGAAATTTGGGCCTACTGCACCAGCATATGGACGAACTTATACAACCAAGACCTCTCTGACGTATCTCCGAGCTGTCAGAGTGCCGTTTTCAATGATATGCAGATCGGTCTTCCCCTGCATGCTGACCCCTGCCCAAACCATTTCTGCGCCCCGCCATAACGATTATGGTTTGCGATGCATACCGGTGCAAAACGCTCATTGGTTGTTCTCCTACCCGAGCACGCCTATCTGTAAAGTCAACACAAAATCTGAACTCGTCTGATAAAAGTACCGGTGTCCAGTCGTTCGAGGTCCATGTAACCTGACTTCGGCCCATTGGAGACGTGCCTGGATGGGGTTGTACATCAATGGAATACGAATTGCAGGTCATCCAACCCTCATGCAAGCACCATGCAGTCTGTTTCGAATGGTTTGAGTTGAAACCCGAACCCCTGTTGCATTCTGGAAGTCATTCTGGAGGGCCGTGGCGTTCATGAAGCGATGACGTCGGGCTTGTACCACTATAAAACGGTCTTCTGCTTGCGTAGTTGCCCTCTGACGATCTCCCCCGTGTCTGTGGATAACATCACCATGCATTTGGAAGTGGTTCCACATTCTCGCTACAACGCTTTGTGAAACGCCAAGTTGACGTGCCACGTGACGCTGTGACGCCCCTGTTTCCAGCATCCCATCCCATCCCCTCGGTTCATTTCTTCCACGCTAAGACGTTGTCTTACACGATAACTAGCCATTTCAAACAACTTGATTGAGCTACAAGTGTAGATCTGAAGCATGTACACAAAGTACGTGTCAAGGTGCATCCCACTTTTCCATGGGTATTGCTTTTCCCGTGCGAATTGGCAAGCCTGTATAGACAGAACCGGTAAGACAGGTGATTGTTTATGTAGAATACACACAGTAAAATAAGAAAATACAAACCTCTTCGTGTGTAATCGTAAACACTTCAAATTACATTAACTTTAGAAAGTGATCCTTATCAAATTTTGAGTAGCATATATTGTTTTAATGCTGAAGTTCCGATCAAATTTCTTCGGTTCCTAGTCTTCTCTCAGCAAAAAGATATATTGATTGATGTGACATCCTATAAAATGACTGATTGTAAAGCAAAATAATTTCATTTGAATAGAATTCAAATCCCGTCTTTCGTCTAATCTAATACTATTACCTCAATAAACAATTGCTTAGAAGCTACTTGGTAAGACAATAAATGAACACGATATACATAAATTCAAACATCTGATGCTTTCCGAAACATGTAGATATGCCTATATTTGGACCGATGGTAGAAAGAGAAATGTTTTAACCCATTGCCTCATAATACCGCACTTCCATATGAAGCAGACGACCTATGAAAACATTGTGGCAAAAGAAGCAATCGCTTGTAATGGTTAATGGCTTCTTTTACCACAATGTTTTCCACTCTGTCAAGAGAGAAATAACCTAATTTTCCTAAATAAATTGATATTTTGTATATTTGCTTTGAATTCGGAAGAGTCCAAAATATGCTCATGAAGCAAAGGGATAAAACAGACATTACTTAAAATAAAGGAATGCGAGTCATAAACAGACTTCTCGCCATACCATTTCTATTGTTCTATGAAACAGAAGTTCTTTTTATCCAGCGTAAAGCAAGTCACAAACAACAACGACTCGTCTGAGTAATGCTCATTCGTGATTAAAATATTCACGGTTAAATACACCAGACACACACGAGACACATATTGTATTGATTAAACAAAACACGCACTGGGCGTCATATGTAAGAACAATTATCCACAGCGTAGACCAATGGGTCACGAAATTATATCACTTATGATTAACCATCATTTTTTTTATCTGAGTACGCTGCATGATAGTTGATATTTCAGACAGTCTATTTATTATTGTATGTTTTATATGAATTATAAATCTATTTCCATTTATTATCCTCTATTATGTTGTTCAGAACTGAGACCTATTGCGTGATGGTTGACATTGTTTGTAGATCAATTGCAAGAGGTTGGTTCTTATGCTCCTAGGTATAACACTTGTCTAAACGTTTACTTGCAAACATTAACACAAATGAATTTTCGGGTAATACAGTTGTATTAGTTCAGACATTTTAACATTCATGAGTCAGGTTTTTCAAATTACAAATAAACTAAATCAAGAGTCAAAATCGATCTGAAATAACGTAAAATGTAATAATACATTAATCTACGCAGACTTTAAGGACAGAAACGCGACAAGAACATTCATTAGCGCATCATGGATGACAGTCAACTAGTTCAAAGTAATTTCTCGATGATTAAGTTTGTACGTAGAAATGATAGATCACCACGAATCATCTTTGGGTAAACATAGTAGCTTATATAACGGTAAATTGGATTCGCATTACACGTAAATAAGATAACAATATTCAGAGATATATTCATGCATGTTTTACGCTAATCTGACAAGAAATGGAGAACGTTTGTAGCGTAAAATAGCCTGAGTGTATAATTGACGAAATAATGGCACGTGTGCATTAGCACAACGAAATAATGACCTGAGTGCATTAGACCACGAAATAATGACCTGAGTGCATTATCACCACGAAATAATGACCTGAGTGCATTATCCCACGAAATAATGACCTGAGTGAATTATCACCACGAAATAATGACCTGAGTGAATTATCACCACGAAATAATGACCTGAGTGCATTATCCCACGAAAAAATGACCTGAGTGTATTATCACCACGAAATAATGACCGGAGTGCATTATCACCACGAAATAATGACCTGAGTGCATTATCCCACGAAATAATGACCTGAGTGAATTATCAACACGAAATAATGGCCACTTCGTAATGCAAAAGTACGCAGGATATGTACAAGGCGAATTATTTATTCTATGCATCAATAGCACCTTATGCTACAACCAGTACCTCAACGCAATAATTAGATTAATTTTACATTAAATACTTCATTACATTACCTTTACCTAAAGAATATGACATTTTTGACAAAATTTGTTACATGAGAAGGCTCGAAATATGACAGATATAATTTTAGACTGATTTAAATTGAATTTCTGCCACAGGATTAAAAGTAATAAAATAGACGATATAATATATATAATACAAAATATTATTGCAAAGAAATCGCTAATGAAATGAATTTTATAAGCACATTACCGTTTTCTATTGCAGGGTGACTTCTATATAGCGCAACATGTACAGTAAAACCTCATATAGTGACCATCCCAATATTATGGCTACCTTGTTGCAACAACCACTTATTTTAGAACAGGCTAAATAACTCACATAATTCAACTTGATAATGAGACCACCATTATTACGACAACTCTTTGGGTTCCGAAGGCGGTCTCAATATCGGGATTTTACTGTACATATTACGGAACATATGGGGATTAATTTACACCTACCTTCAACGATTTGTTTATTTGTATCAACAGCATGAACTATTTAGTGTAAGAAAAATCATGAAAAGATCACAATACAAGGTCTTACAAGGTAGGTATTTGAGGTTTGAAATTACCTCGGAAGAGAAATCGAAATAATTTAGGAAGGAGTCGAAATTAAAATCAAGAAGTATTGAATACAAAAAAGCGTATATATCATTTTCTACCATGTTCATAATGACAAGAAATCCGCAAAATACAAGTGGTCAGCTTTTGTTAGTTAGTTTCAATGAATCAGACGTTATGGATGCACGTTAAAACCATTCGACTGATTGCAATGCCTTCAAACTTTCTTTTAGGTCGACACAGGCACAATCTTGTGGACAAAAAAACTGCTTCCGTTTCGTTTTTCCCATTTTCGCCATTAAATCCGATATAGCGACCCTAAAGAGTTGTTGTGGATAAAAAATGCACAAATTCGGATAATTTAGAATTGAGATTTCTATCCGCAGCACATTAAACATGCTCATTTCATGCAACCGACTAAATGCAATATGCAAGCATTAAGTAGGAATTCCGATCTCTGACGTAATTGTAACTCATTAGAAGAGACATTCACCTTATTGTAAAATTTCTAGCATGATTAGTAAAATGTCAAACAAACAAAGAAGAAGAGCAGCTTTGATAACAGGATTCGGCGTTATTCTTTAAATATAAACCTGATTTATAAAAGTTTAGAAACGACTGAGAGTATGGTTACTCCTGCTAGTATGTTGGTTGATATAATTGACCCTCTCAGTCTAGAGTATGGTTACTCCGGCTAGTATGTTGGTTGATATAATTGACCCTCTCAGTCTAGAGTATGGTTACTCCGGCTAGTATGTTGGTTGATATAATTGACGCTCTCAGTCTAGAGTATGGTTACTCCGGCTAGTATGTTGGTTGATATAATTGACGCTCTCAGTCTAGAGTATGGTTACTCCTGCTAGTATGTTGGTTGATATAATTGACGCTCTCAGTCTAGAGTATGGTTACTCCGGCTAGTATGTTGGTTGATATAATTGACGCTCTCAGTCTAGAGTATGGTTACTCCGGCTAGTATGTTGGTTGATATAATTGACGCTCTCAGTCTAGAGTATGGTTACTCCGGCTAGTATGTTGGTTGATATAATTGACGCTCTCAGTCTAGATAGGGAACATTATACAAGTATCGGTTTGTTGGTTAGTCAAATAAACGAAGCCAGCACGCGTGCCTCCCATTTAGAATGGTAAAAAAACCAAAACTACTATCTGTTATAAGAACAACACAGTGCTTACCGGTATCATTCAGTTTCATCTATTTGGTCGATGGTTGTTTTATAGTTTACTCACGCGTTTAATATTCAGACTGTTACGAATAATTTGCAAATTACTAGTCTAGACTTTAATAAATAAATTAGATAACTAAGAATAAATTACACTCTCCAATTTAAAATATCTACAGAGAATAACTAACATCTTTTGATATACATTCACAATATTACTACATGACAACGCATAAGATTTATGTTTGGCAATATATAGACAAAAATAATTACATGTGTATGTAATGTAATTGAAGAAAAAGGATGATTTAAAAAATCATGAATTACATCTTACTGTATGTCATAAAATAATTTGACTGTAGAAATAATGCATTCCATGAGAGACGTTTTGCTTTATTTATGTAATTATAAAATACCACATTATTGAACATTACTTATTATTTAACTATTGAACCAATAATTGTGTTCGCGTGAAAATGTATTCATATTCATTAATTATTGTGTAATTAATCAATTTAGATGATATGATTAAGCATAGACATGTGGCAAGTACAATGTGTGAAATTAAAATGAAAAATGTTTCTGTCGCCTATTAAAACGTTCGTCTTTGACAGAGACCATGGGGTAGTGATCGTACACATTATATCTTCATTTACCTCCAAGGTTGCTCATGAATTGTAAAACTTATAAAATCATTGTAACCCATTACTTGATCACTTAAATATTTGGGTTTCCTCGTACAACAAATGTTTTGTACTGATAAGCACTCATAGACATAGCATTATATAATCTGAAATAATATATTATAAATATATAATTACAAGAGCTTATCTAGGTATAAGCACCACAATAAATTGTCTATAAACGAAAAGTTAACTACAAACTAATCAAAAGTGTATATATATCTCAAGAATATATTGTTTAATTTTTCATTTTCATCGTCATTTCTCTAAGCCATAAGTCTACTGTTGAGGATTAACTCATAAAGTTTTAAATATATCACATTGTATTCCATAAAGTATACCGACAGTGTCAGAAACGGCTAATGTCACAGAGTAGGCAGCGAGAAAATAAGGTATATTGATAGCCAATGGGTGACATGCTGTTAGGCACTCAATTGTAATTGCTAAATTATTTTTTTACAAATGAATAGCCACAAAACAAAACTAACACATTAAATCTAGACATCGAAAACGTTTAATGTGCTCATTTGGAATTAATTCAATTGAATTAAATAACAAAAAGGGGTTGCTCCATGGTGGAGTGGCTACGATCTCAGACCAGTTATCACTAGCCCCTCAACGCTGTGAGTTAATATCCCACCAGGACCAGACATATCCCACATGTGTGGGAACTTTCCAGCTTGCTTATGAAAGGCCGATGGTTCTGTCCAGTCGTACCCTAGGGTCTACCGTTCAATCTGGAATTGTTACCATATTACGCTGTTGGTTTGACGTTAAACCCCAATGAAAACAATCCACACCAATTTTAACTATACGCACTCTCTTTACAGTAGGTTTAATAAAAATAAATAGATTTCAGTGAAGCAACTACTGCCTCATTTTTTACAAATTGTTAACAAAACGTCTTGTCTCCATTCACACACAAAGGATAGACTGACTGAATGATTCGACGACGATATTTAGGTGATAGACTATGAGTATTTCTCATCGTTCGACGACATATACTTCCTTTATGTACGTTTTGTTTAGTCAAGACACGAATATTTCACACCAACGTCGACATTATATTCGCAGATGAGTCTACCATTACATGTAGCATCTACTTAAAATATCGCTAAATTTGTACCACAGAGTATAAAGCTATAACCATGCAATTATACCAATACTGATATACTATTGCTTAGACACATTTACAGAAAATCCGGGGGTTGTGTGTTTATTTTAAATGCTTTATGTCCGGGCAGAAAGCCTAACTTACACCAAAAATCAACATCCCTCATAACATGGTTCTAGATAATGTCAAGACAAAACAATACAGACATGTAACAAGACTTGAAAATATCTAGGTACCGACTTGGAATGGACAACCAGCAACAACGGTAAGAGGGACAAATCACTTTAATGGACCTTATGATACTCTTGACTAGGGATTGGGTTATAGTCGTTAATACATTTAGTTCTCCCTAACTATAGTTACATCTTTCAATTGTTCAGTTCAGTATGATAAATCTATGAATATAAGAGAGTGTAAGTAATAATTATAGATGAATCAATATATTTACGTCCCGGGTACAATACATCGATTATAAATCCATGCATCGGGCATTTTCTGCGTACCATTTCAGATTCTGTTGGGATTTTCTTCTCGAAATCATATAATGTCTCCAGTTCCGTTGTGGTTTGAGTTGACTCAAGTCCGGTTTATGGAAAGTCAGGATCTATTCCCGATATTTTTATAGCAATTATACATGTGCGGCGTCTTTTTATCTACAGGAAATGTTGATGGCTAATATAAAAATGAGCGGAGTGATTATTTATCTTCTTTCTTTCGAAAACACATTTCCATTCCAGTGATGAAATTTACGTTCACACGATGAGACAAGTTGAAATGGTTTCAACGTGTACAGTTCGGAACAACTCGAGAGAAGAACGAGAAGAGACTAAAATTATTAACACCTAACAAACATTTCATCCTTCACCAATGTCATAAGTCGGTTCTGTGTTGAAGATTTTTCTTTTGTTGTTCAAAACATATTGTCATAATTTACCATTAACTAGACATCTAAATTAATTTTCTTATCTTTACGTCCAAATTTTCTGGGAGGTTTGCCTTGTCTGATTGTAAAAAATTTCTTGATTTTTTGACCTACTTTTCTTATCAAAATTTACTACATGCATTCTTATTTTGATTCGGAAACATTTTAGTAACACTAATATTAGAGTAAGAAATGTGTTGCTATTTGTATCGCTTATGCTAAGAAGTTAAAGGGCTTTTATTCCACTACATTTTCCTAATTGCCTCAAATTACAAGATCTACACTAACAAAAATGTAATATTTTATGGGTTTATTCATTGTCCAAATATGAGCTTCTAAATAAGCAGTAGATTTGTCAAGCTGTAATTCATGTAATCAACTGTCAGTGTCATCTATATCAATGCCTAGTAAATCGTTACGCGTTTGTTTGATAATGCTCTTAATTGTTGTCATTGTATTACTAATATTAACATAAATTACAATGAATAAGTTCGCAGTATTGCCTTGCATAAATCGTGTGACCGCCGTTTGTGTAATGCTGCCATGTAATAAATAATAGCCAAATAATAGCCCCCAAACCATTATTATACTAGATATTGCAGGCATAAGAGCACTTTCTTTTGAATTCCGTGACTAAAACAAATACGAAATAGATTAGCCGACAAACAGTTGTTTATTATATCCTATCGTGAATTTATCTTAGCTTTCCATTCCATAAATTATGTTTTAATTGCTTTTATCTTTAAGTTTACACAAGGTTTCTATAAAGTGCCACTATTATTCATGACTTAATCGGCTGTGAATTAGTTTATCAACCTTAAGCAGTCGGTTTGATCAGACAGTGTTCTGATCAGTTTAAATAAAGAGAAACATATGAACGGCATTTTAGAATTTCCGTAGGTAGATATAATTTTCAGCTTTTGCTAAGCACCAAAAGTTTCCCCTATATGATGAAAAGTATGAAAAGGAATCGATTACATGTATTTATTTTTCATAGTTTGATTCAGTAATGTTTTGCAGGCTGTTTTATCGATAGGTCTCGCCACGTGGTCACGGATAGCATGCACTTTGATATGGCAAACGCTATGATATGACGGCATTTGAGTGAAGCAGAGATGGTGGAGCAGGGGGGGGGGCACATATCGTGAAGTTGGTCTGGCGCTTGTTGTACACCACATCATTATCACCAGAGCCTGGGCAAAGCATCAGCAGTAAGATACACCCGTATTCTTGATTATCCTGGCCCGTCGAGGACGGTTTGCAACAGCAACACATCTTCGTAATGACCTCCTTAATACTTCTGAGGCCAATATTCGTACTAAGACGGTGCGTAGAAAGTTGCACGACGGTAATCTGCGATCAAGAAGACCCTGTATAAGAATTCCATTGGTTCGTCGTCACCGCCAGGCCGTTTGGAATAGGCGAGGGAGCATGTTAGATGGATCAGACAAAAAAATTGAGACATGTTCTCTTCACTGATGATCTAGGTTTTGCTTAGACTTTACTGACAGAGGTGCGAGAGTCTTGAGAAGATCTGTGGAAAGGTTTAAAGCCGGAAATATTGCTGAGCACGACCGCTACGGGGGACGGGTCACTTATGGTGTGGGGAGGCATCAACTGGGATGGACGGACTGACCTCGTTGTGGTAAATAGACGTATATTGGTCAGTGGTACATCGATGAGATCTTGGACACCCACGTTAGGCTGTATGCTGGGACAGTGGGCGATCATTTTAATGGAGATATTGCACGTCCCCCAGAGGGTCCGTGTGTGTGTGTGGTCCAGGCCTACCTGCAGAGGGAGGGTATTGAGCGCCATGACTGGTCAGCTCGATCACACGACCTAAATCCAATTGAGCACATATGGAATGAGCTGCAGGTACGGATATCAGCTCACCAGGTGCAACCTAGCAGCATCCAGGAGCTTGAGGCCATGTTGGTGCAAGAATGGACCGCCATCCCCGCTAGGGCTGTCAGAAACCCCATAGGGAGCATGAGAAGGCAGTGCCAAGCAGCTGTCGTCAGCAATGGGTCACACACTCGCTACTGAGTCTAAACTTCGAAACATAAATGGGGATGTGAAAATTTGCTTGTCCGAAAATCGTGGATATAGGGGCGTTACTTCTGGCACATAGCTAATGCAAAATCAGTGAAAAAGTATCAAATTTATCCTTCGATCTAGTTGATCAAACATAATATGGACATTAAAAATCATTTGTACGACGGTAATCAAATCATTGCCGAAAATATTCACGCTAAAATATTTGGTGCTTTGCAAAAGCTAAGTAGTATAATATCAAAATTTCGACTAGATCGAGGGTTGTTAAGAATCTTCCCAGACAGAGGAGGTAAATTGTTGAAATCCAATTACACTTGTTGCAATACAGTAATGAACACACAAATGATACAGTGTTGTTCTTTTTTTATTTTATTTTTTTAATGTCGTGAATATAGATAAAAAGGATTATTAGAAAAGAAACATGCAAAAAAATCTCACTTTCTCCAGATATTACCTCAAAATCCATCTACCAAAAATCCAACATAATAGGAGCATACAAAAAATGGAAGATAATACAGTCTCTCCGAATGTACCGCCTTTAAACGGTCTTATGCAATGCAGTAAACGTATATGTATTTCCTTATTTATTGAATGTAGTGTATTGGCTTACTAAGAGTATTTTTCTATACTATTGCAAACTATTTTTGTTACATATTGGTTAAATAGTTAATAGAAAGGTCGTTAAAAAAACAAGATGACCATCAAGAATCAGGAATCAGGGAGTTTTATTGAATGAACCAATGGTTACTACATCACCAGACACTTATCGGATATTTGCATTATAACAAAAGTTAAGATATCCTCAGGATAGAGCGTCCGTGAAAATGTCAAAACCAGTGCGGATATTGTAATAATGGAAATGTCAAATAAATTGACAGACTGCTTTTCGTAGCAGACGACATCTTGCCGATAGTGCACTAAGTTACCGTGTAATAATAACACTTAACATTCGCCTGATGAAATAACAAAATTGCTTTTGTTGACAATTGTCGAATGTGTCCAAATCTAACTATGTTCTCAAGAATTTATATACAGTAATTATAGATATGCTTTCAGCGCTTCAATGCGTTTAACACTGTCCAGCAATTTTGATTTGTATGATACCCATTCTAGTGTGTAACAGTTCGGTGATCAAAAAGTTTTTGCCTGTCTATCTGAATGGCCATCATGAGTTTTACAATTTTGGAACCTTTGACTTCGTAAAGGCTTTCCGTCATCTGCCATTTAATTTCTGACAATCATTTTCAAAGCATTTTCGGAATCTCTAACAATAATTTAGGTGGCGTTTTAAGACAAAACATCGGGATATTATTATCAACACGAATGCAAAACGTCCATTTGTTAATTTTGTTGGTATTCATTCTTCAATAATCTTTGCAATTTTCTATGAGAATCATATTTAAAATTTAATAGCGAGAAAAAAGTATCAACGTCCTTATTATATTGAGTGTGTATTCTCAGCAAAATATTTGATTAGTGACTGTCAGACAAGTAGTGAGAAAAATATCTAATACAACTTTAAATATTTGTTCAGCGCTCTTGGGCTACATCTGTATTTCGTTGAATTGACAAAACTAGTGTAAAGTCGCATGTTATGCACATTGTATTTGCATTCAGGGCAAAGTACTCTAAAAGTGTATGAAATCTAGATGTCATCAGTAAGTGAGACAGTAATGTTGAGCAGTGGATTCGTTTTTTTTCTTGTCTAAAAATATTTTAAAATCAGTTTTACGTAATACTATGCGCATCATCATAGGTAAATTGGAAGTAATACAATGCCATGTATTAATCTGAAAATCAGATAATAATTGATGACGTCTAAAGAGCATGTTTATCTTATGAAACCCTATAGTAAATATTGCAACATAAAGACATTGCAAGAAGAAACAAATTAATACATCTCTTCAACTAAGCATAACGCATCATTGAGTAATTCCCATAGTAGTTTAATGAGATTCGTATAATACATAATATCTGCCGTAATATCGCTTCAGACAACGTTACACAATGTGTTGCTTAGCGCATCGAGAAAATGTTACACTCAATTTTGAAATGTTGTTATGAGGAAATGGCTTTGTCGGCTGTTGTTGTAGAATTTGGTAGGGATGACTCTGAGACGTTTGGGTGTTTATTGTTGTGTATTTTCGTATGTCTGTGAACATTGTGTGTTGGTCCATGTGGTGACAGGTAATATACGGCTATTAAGTCTGGGTGGTAAGGTAGAATTTCGCATGTAGCGGGAATTATTCACGTTCATTGAATTGAAAACGGGGCTCTCGTTTTGTTTTTATAACTCATCGAATATACGAATTATTAATCTACACATACATTTCTACTATGATACTATATATACTTTGAATCTTTAAGACTTTCTAATTTCAGCAAATAATAATATGGTTCTACGGTACAGCTACACATTTTTACATCACAATAATTCATTAAAGCCTAGTCAAAATAGTAATACAAGATAGTTGAAACAAACAGAAAGGAAGTTTCATTCTGTTAAAACATCCGCAGAGTAATACATTCAGTTATTTAATTCGATCAACAGTCAGTAATGATGCACATAAACAGAATGATGTTTATCATTGTATGTATTGAGTATGTGTACTGCAAGCAGCGCATCGTCGTACTTTCCCTAGACCGCATTTCATCAGTAACAGTTTATGCAAGTGTTACGTACGTACGTGAACACATGCGCGTTCATCTCGATTGTGTGTGAAACCGTCGATAATGATTATTATATAATGGCTCCTTTTTATTTATTCAAATGCAGAATTGTATTCATACGCACATAAAACCTCGGTGCAAAAACAACGTTTGGGAACTAACATATTGTTAAGTTGGTCGCGTGATCAAATTGAATTATAGAGGAAATACTGGGGACAAAATTGTTGGAAAAATGGTCGAAACAGGCACCGATATTTTCCACATCGTGCGTATTTTTTACACGAATGTGTGATTTGGAAAGTTTATTTAGATGTCAGGTTATTACAGACCGATGTTTTGTATAATTGCTACCTTTTATCACATAATTGTATCATTTTTTCTAAGGGACGAATTAATTTAAGTGCAGACTGGCATTTCTTGGTATCCGTTTCTGCAAATATTTATTTTACATTTGGTCTAGTTTCACAAATCATGCTGGAAAATGATGAGAATGTGACCGACTTGAAACACAATGTATTCACTGTTATCCTTAGTTTCGCTACATCTGAGTCCATTTTGAGCAATATTTTACAAACATATATTTCTAACACACTGGACACTGGCGCAAGTAAGGTTTTGTTTCGTTTATTCTTCAAAATATTGTCTACATTAAACAAAAAAAATAAATAAATAACTATTGCTTGATTGACTTACGGCTTGATTGACTTAATTGAGCAAGCTGTTTGATAATTTAAATTGCTTCATGGAATGCTTGGGGAATGGAGTAAATTCCTTTAAAACATCAAATACATTTCGTTCTTGATCATTGTCTGTAAGCGTCTGAGTTTGTCTGCTCAATATTGATAGCACAATTTTGTTTGCCCCATCCATTTACCTACAACTTTTTGATATTTGATATAAAATATTTTATCCTGATACTAGATAAGGTTCACCGTATTTATAGATTTCAACAGAACGAAATATTTTATTTGCTTTACTAATGATAGTTTCATTGGTTGTCCGTACGTACTTATAGAAAAAAAACCAAATGATGCAATAATAAACTCTACCATACACTGACTAAAACGGAACAAACTTATAAAAAAATAAAATATATCATAAAATGTATCTAAAACATCTATGATTGAATGGCTGACTACTCACATGGTACCACTTTCCTGATCCAGATTAAGGAGGCGCTTAGTCTTAAAAATAATTGTGTATTCAAGACAAACAAAACAACGCATCGCCGCGACATATATATAACAACGTATTTATACTTTGCTTACAGCTTGCCGCGACATATATATTACAAAATATTTATACCTTGCTTACAGCTTGCCGCGACATATGTATTACAACGTATTTATACCTTTCTTACAGCTTGCCTTTGTAGAGTATTACTCCTACCTTTTATCCCTCACAAATTTTTGTAATTATCAGTATTCCACGCAATAAAAAGATTAGTGATGTATTGCTTTTATTTTAAATTAAATTCCTTACTGTCATTGTTAAAATGTTATTGGTCTGAAATTCGCTGTAATAATGCGTCTGATTCTAAGACATTTATTACTAAAACACATAACGGTATTGGTAACATAAATATTACTGTCAATTCGTATCATCATTTTGTCTTCTGTTACTAAATATATTACAGACACATCACTTGGTAAATCAATTATATCGGTAACAAACGCCTGGAATTCGAAGTATGACAATAATCTGTGTAGAAGGATTTATATTAAGGTCATTCCATTCATTTTGTCAAGTGTGAACCTCATTCTGCAAAACCTTACTAAATTAAAAACAAACAAACTGATTTTAAAAAAATCTTGACTTTAACAGAAACATCACGATAAACATATTAAGAAAAAAAAACAGTCAACTGACTAGTTTATACTAAGAACGTAGAAAAATAACACTTCTGATTCCGATTTTGCGAGTCACTGTATCCTACACTAGAATACTAAACAATTTAAGGATAAAAAAGATCACAATCTAAAATAAAAGTCTGCTTAAAACATGATTTGTAAACTACTACCATTAATCTTTGAAGCTTTAGAATCCAATCAGTAACCGTTGACTTGAATAAAATGTTTCTGTTTTTGGCTGACGGAGCTCTAAAGCTAGGCGCACGCGGTCGCTTATTAAAATGATAAAACCGAATGGAATAATCTTAAAGATCACATTCGTCGCTTTAGGAGAGCTTGACGATATTAAATATACTCAATTTTACATACATACACAAAATTTTACTTTTCAAAAATAAAAATTGGCCGCATAAATCGAAATAAAAACTGACAAATATCACACCTGCCGAAAATATCAACGCGGTTACTTCCCTTAGTTTGTGACGTCATAGTTGACATTGATCATGGCAACTACTAGCTATATATGTAATATAGCCTATCGTTAACACAACTGTCAACAACGTTGCGAGTGTATTTTTTACGAAGATGAGCGATAATCAAACTATCGCAATAGAATGCACCAATTACCAGCAAAATGTTATCAAAAATTCAAACTAATATATATATGCATTACTCACGTAGACAAGCCGTACATTGATAATCCGCTGAAATCCTTAATCATGAGTAAGTTAAATTCCAAACACATTGTTGCACACAGAATGTACAATGTCAACCAATCAAAATCAAGAATTAATCGATCACGCGGCAATAATCCATACGGCAAGAAATAAGCATCGGTATTTTCAAAACTCTTTAAAGTCGCCGATCGGTACAGATCATAGAATGCCACATGCTGTTTTGTCACTATTCGAATTGTCTATACAAAAAAATACGATTGATGGTGCGACAAACAAGCTTCAATTAATTTCGGACATTATAGATCGATGTCCACAAGACATAATAATTGTATTAATTTTTTAATTCTGCAATCTTAACAAAGCACAATGAATGTGTGATATAATTGAAGATGGATTTCAAAGCGATTTTCAGGATTTAACAAATATATCATTTAATATTTTTGTGTTCTTACACAAAACCATTAAAATTGTATTTTCCATGACGGACTTTAAACAATTACAAAGTTTCAACTGGCTCCATATCTCTAATCAACATCTTTACAGTTTCAATTAACAATGACATAATATTATGTAACAATGTCATCAAGTTCTTATGGCACCGAAATATACAAGAAATTGACGTATTGCGTCATAGCGTTCGTCACACACACGCACACACACACACACACAGAGACCCTTAGCACGTGTAATATAGAAAGTTCTCGCATGATCAGACAAGTGTCGACTTTAATTGAATGCGTGTTTTAAATCACGACCTTGAGCAGTGAAGTGTTAAAAACAAAGCTGATGCAGTCAGTTTGCGTAAAATCTTGACCTAATTACCACTATTAAGAACAATATTTTTTAGAGTTTACGGTGTTAGAAATTTACTTGTATTACATCGGAAGTAACGCTTTATGAAGGTATATGGCTGCTTAAGTTAAATAGCAACTACACATTTTTTGCTTTGAAGTTTCGTTAAATGCTAATATTTATAAGTAAGTTTATTGGTATATCTAAATACGCGTCTTTAGCTAGAGTCTTTGTTATTCGTATCTGGTAGTCGCATAAATATTCGTATCTGGGCGGTAATGGGATAAAAGTTCAAGTTGGAATGATATTGTTGTATTGATTATGTCATTGAAATATCGAAAGAATAATATTCGCTTTCTATATCTTACAGTATTAATATACCGGTACTGACAATTTATATATGCTCAGGGACTCTACATTACATGCAGAGATATGCTGTAGTTGTATAAATCAGGTCAAAATGTGTATGAAACATAACTGACACAGGAATAGATAAATTTAATATTACGCAGACGATGCCTAGTTGTATGTATATATTGTTTTACTAATTTGTACTTACGGATTTCCTTGGAACCCTTAGATTGTTCGCGTCGATATCAAAAAAGTGTACAGTTTTTATCGTTATAAAACGCTATTTTTGCACGTTCAGTTTGAATTTTTGGTGCATGATATCGAAGTATAATATTTGATAATTGCTAAAAAATGTTTTTAACGTCTTTTTTACGTATGTAGGCACTTACACTACATTAAGCTCTTATGAATGTGTATTATATTCCGTGTCAACTATGACGTCACAAATCAAGGGAAGCAACTCTTCCTGTTTTTTTCTCTCGGAAATTAGATACCGTGTTACAAATCTTTGTTTTTCAGTCCTTTAAATTTATTTTTATAGACTATCGTGGCATACATGCTTACTAATGCTTAAAAACAATTCACCACCAGCTATGAATTAACATATAAAGAACATTCTAGTAACCAGTAAATTTTGTTTGTGAATCATTCTTTCCAAACGGACTATTATAACAATAACGAACAAACGACGGCTCCCACCAAACATTTACATAAATATAAGCAACATCGCAAATGAAAATAAAACACCAACACGCTTCACATCAATCTTCATCAACCCTCACACAACACCACCGTCATAAAAACAATCTAATCGGTCCGCATAGAATAATTACAGAAAAATGTTTAAGCTTTTAAGTAAAAGGTTAAGGAAAGAGGTTATGACCAACACCAAGTATGATCGAAACACAATAGGCCATCTATAAAAACGTTGGTTTGTAGTTACGTGACCGACTCATTTAGAAATGTCCTGATACTGAAATGTCATTAGCGATTTTAACAAAAAAAAGTTTTCTGTCGATATTCTACTAATACTTTTCCAGTTCAAACTTATAATGTCAACAAATGCAGCAATAACAACAAATGCCTTACTACTTACCCACCGTTACAAGTTGGGTCTCGTAACCGCAAACCAACAATTATCAAAGATTAGTAATACATAATACAAGAGGACTAAATCTACCAAAGGTAATGAAAATATGATTATAATGACGAAAGTAGTAAATAAAGCACAGTTTGTCACAAGTATCGCAGTAAAAAATGGAACTATGAAACATATTCTCAAACAATTGTATACAATTAGACAAATTATGCAAACAGAATGAATGTTTTATTGAACATATATCAGTTGTGCTTATATACAACATTTGACCTTGAACAGTGAATAGTGATTCTGTAGGTAATTTTTAACTTTGAACCAGCTGTGGGTCTCTTTCCCATTACAATATCTTCTCCATGTTTCATTTATCAAATGTATCGATAATCACATTAGGCAAATGTCATTTGAAAATAAATTTCCAAACTATTGACTTACAATTGATTACTGTAAGTTCCTATGCTGTTGAAATATTTAGAACCCCCATTGTGCTTATAAAAGATCTAATTGAAATAAATTGCAATAAAGTGAACGGTATCTTTGGAAATAGTAGTTCATGTAGTAGTCGTCTGACAAACTACTACGCTATAAATTGCCCTATATATGTCTATTAGATGACGCATAAAAATATTGTAACTTATAAATGTATAAATTATCAGAAAAAACAAATACTTGTAAAAAACTGGTCCACGTACTTTCAAATGTTCTTTTAGTAATTCTGCTATTCACTTCGGAATACTTCTTTTCTTCTAAATATACGGTACGAAGTGACGATCCTCTAAGCCATAACTATCTCATTAAGGTCTAAATCTTATAATTATATTGAATTTCATAACTAATGTAGACAGGGTCGGAAACGGCTGAAGGCACATGGTAGTCAGCGATAACCAATGGTAGGCATGTTGTTAGTTGACCTAAGTCACCCAATCGTCTTTGTTAATTAATTTTACAAATGTATAGGGATAACATAAAACTAACAATCCATTGATAAAAAATTCAAAAATATATATAACCTATTTACTTGGAATTTATTTAGTCCTGTTAGAAGAGAGGCTCTTTGATCGACTGGTTACGTTCTCTGACTGGAAATCGCTAGCTCGTTACCACCGTGAATTCGAATCCCAACAGGACAAGACAAATTTCACATGTATGGAAACTGCCTAGCTAACTTACGGAAGGTCAGTTGTTATGCCCGCCCTGGAGTGCGCTTGTGATCTTCATGCACCGTTAAAGTTAGAAATTACATTGGCATTTGATGCGGCATTAAACTCCAAATAAAGAACCACCAAAGATGTACACGAACTTCAACCACTCTCTTTACAGTATTTAAAACATATTGCATAGGTGTCACTTAAGCCAGGCAATTGTGACATTAATTTTTACATTCAGATACGAAGTATCGACTGAATTATTCAGTGACGACATTTGGGTGACATATTATGAGTATTTCTCAGTTAGGTGAACCGGTCGCCGTATATCACTGAAAAATTGTTGAAAAACGGCGTTAAACCCCAATACAACCAATACAACAGTATTTCTCATTTTTTCAGATCAACTTTACCCCACAATACTGCTCCAGGAAACATGTGAGAAGACTTGATATCTCGGGGTACCGATTGGGAATGGACAACCTTCATTAATTGAAGGAGATAAGAATCGTTTCATTACTATATCCTTTTTACTCGCGCTTTATTTACCACACTGTTGACAATATACTAGCTGACGCGTTAAGTTCTACATAACCATTGCTACATTTGGTTTATTTAGTTATTTATGAATACCTGACATACGAAGCATAGATGAATCATGATATTTATGTCCAGAGCACAATACATTTTGCTGCATATCAGGATTCTTTTGGAAAATTCTGCTTTCAATTATATAATGTCTCTATTTCTGAGTGGCTACTTGATGTAACTCAGAGGCCCGGAAAGTGGGTTCTTTTCCCAATGGCGTTCCAAAGTAGTTATTTGCGTTCTTTCTATTGAAAGGAATGTTAATAGATCATATAAAAATTAGCGGAGGGATTATTCATCTTTCCATCGAAAACTCATTTCCGTCCGCGTAATGTATTACGTTCACACGATGAGACAAATTGAAATGGTTTCAACATGTACAGTTCAGAACAACTAGGGAAAAAGAACGGGAAGATGCTGAACTCATTGACACGTTGCAAACACTTCATCCTTGATCAATGTCAGAAGTCAGCTCTAAGTTGAAAGTCCTATCATTCTTGTAAGACCCTCATTGTGCAGATAACCGTTTTTTTGTGTTTGAAATATTGACATAATTAACTACACAACTGAATTAAATTTTGTTCCTCATCTTCCTTATTTTTGGAGACTTGTCTTGTCTGATTGAGGTGCAATTCTTAATTAGCTGACCTACTTTTCTGCTCAAAAAGACTACATATCGCCACCTTAGCATAAAAAGGGCCTATCCGCGCTTTATGAACAGAGCAGATTGGCCCTCTTCATTATAAGGTGGTGATATATTTGAACGCTCTATAGTAACGCTAGTATTAGAGTAAGAAATGTGCAACTATTTGTGTTGAGAGGTTAAGTAAATTAAAGGGCTTTTGTCTCGCTACGTTTTTACTAATGGCCTAAAATAACAAGATGTAATATTTTACGGGTTTGTTCCTTATCGCAAAATGAACTAATGAAGTGTTTAAATTCAAGATAAACACTATCTTTGTCAAGCCGAGTTCCATCAATCAACTGTGTCATGTATATTAATTTTTCGTAAATTTTGGCGTGTTCGTTCGAAAATGCCCTACATTGTTGCCATTGTAATATTTATGAAAAAAATTATCTATAATTCTTTTTGTTTACATGTTGCTAAGTTTATTGCATCAAAAACAACGATTAAAAATTAGGATGCACCAATACATAAGTATGTAGTATTACCTTGTATTAACCACGTGTCAAGCATTCGCCTAATGCTGCTAAACATCTGACATAATAACAACAGAAGTAATCCCAAAAACAATATTATAAAAAATACTCCAACATATGAGATTTTTCAATTGTTTGAATTCCGTGACAAAACACACACACACAAATGAAAATAGACTCGTAGATAGACAGTAAGCATGCATTATCAATAATGTACCTGTTGTTTTAAGGTGTATTTAGTATGGTAATTCTGATCAATTTGGTGTTGCGATGTCGCGTTCGACAAAACGAAGGAAAAAGATTAAATATCTACTTCATTGTTTTGAATTGGACAAAGTGCTTATTGGTTATGTGTAGTATAATGTATTAGCTATCTGTAGACACCAGTTATTAGAAATTTGAGCGATTCCTTAAAAAGTTACGTAGTTTTAACAAACTTGGTACAGAAACGGAAGTTGTAACCCTTGTATATGTGTATATATACGATATACGTGTTTTGGTCCGTGTGGCCATTTGAGGCCTAATACACCATTATACACCACCCGTTCAACGTGCTAACCCCCTGTTATCTTGATAACAGTCGATTGAGTCTAACTGAGAATATTGTTTCAGCGCTCCATGATTTACAAGTGCAAAACCGTTCGATGATCACGAAGAGTTTTTACCTCTTTATCTTAATGACCACGATACTATTCACCATTTTGAAACCTTGTACTTCGTAAAAGACTTTTTGTTGTGTGCCATTAGATGCCTGACTATCGAAGCATTGTTTTCAAAGCACTTTCGAAATCTGTAACAATGATTTAATAGGCGTTCTATTAAATAAGAACGGGATTTATTATTATGTAGAAAGCAAAGTGTATGGTTTTTGATTTTATTCGTAATCCTTCTTCAATAATCTTTGCAGTTTCTATGAAAATCATATTTAAAATTTATTCGCTAGAACAATGTCGCAACGCCCTCGTTATATCGAACGTGTATTTTCAACAAAATATTTGATTAATGACTTTCTGACAAGTTGTGAAAAAAAATTAACATAACTTTAAATATTTGTTCAGCGCTCTTGAGCTACATCTATTTTGCACATTGTTCTGATTTTATTGCAAGACAAGGTCCTCTAAACGTCTATGTGCCGACTTGAAATAAATTTAAATGTCATTGATTATTGAAACGTTTTATCTCATATTGATTCCATAGGACACTCATTTCCGAAAGTTATTTGTGTTACATTGTATTTCCCTTTTTAATCTTTAACTTAGTCAGTAACATTGAGAGGTGGATTCGTTTTTTGTTCTAGAATATTTTAAAATCAGTTTTACAAGTACACATTGTTTAGGATGTATATCATGTATAGTACTGTAAAGGTAAAATGGAATGCATGCATTAATCTGAAATCTGAAAATGATTGATAACGTCTTAAGAACACGTTTGCCTTATGGGGATTCTACGAGAACTTGTTGCAAATATTACAACATAAAGACATTGCAAGAAGTAACAAATAAATCTCTTAAACTAACCATAACGCATCATTGAATAATTCCCATCGTGGTTAAAAGCGACTCATATAATTTACATTGTCTGTGATAATATCGCTTCAGACAGCATTGCATGGGTAATGTATTGCTTTGTACATCGAGAAAATGTCCAACAGTATGAATGCTATTGTGAATAGAATGTGAAGATTGTGTTATTGTTGTACATTTCCGTATTTCTGTGTACTTCGTGTGTTGGTCTATGTGGTGGCGGGCGATTTCTGGCTATTTATTGTGAGTAATAAGGTAGAATTTCGAATGTGGCGTTTTTTGGAATTTTTTGTTCTTTCTGTCAATCATGTACATGTAGTAATTTTATATGCTCGTGTATGCAGCGTGTTGTCCAGATATTTCAATTGAACTCAATTCGAACAAATTGGTCGAAAAACGGACTTTTCTTTTCGAACATTGTGCTCAAGTGATATAAAATCCCTTTCTAAGTAACACCGCTCGCTGTAATGTCGTAAAACGTGTTCACTCATACTAAGGGACAGTTAGCCACTCAAATTATTGACAAAAATCAAATAATACCACAATTATATTTTCATTGAAAGCCATTATATTACGTATCAAACGTTAAAATTCACGTTCATGGAATTGAAAATTGAAAACGGGGCTCTTCTTTTTATAATTCATAGACTATTTACGAATTATTAGTCTAGACAGACAATTCTCCTATCCTACTGTATATACTATGAATGGATCAGACTTTCTAATTTCGTGCATCTGCAAAGGATAATATGGTGAAGTTTAATGTAATAATGCATTAAAGCCCGAGTAGAATAATAACACAAAATGATTGAAACAAACCGTGGGGAAGTTTCGTTCTGCTAAAACTTTAGAAAAGTATTAGATATGGTTATTTAATTTGATCAACAGTCAATAATGATTCACATAAACAGAATGATGTTTCATATATTTGCTCTCGTATTTTTTGTGCAATATACAATATACCAGCGTACTTTCCTTAGACTGATCTTCAGCAGCATCATTGTACATAACCTTTATGTATGTACGTGGAGACATACGCGTTTTTCTCGTTTGCTAATGAAACCTTTGATTAGTACATAATGACTACTTTTATACTCATTCAAATGCAAGATTGTATTCATACGCACATGAAACCTCTATGTCAAGACTACCTTTGGAAAAAATATATCGCTCTTAATGTTGAGCTGGTCAATGATTAAGTTGAATTATTGAGAAAATATTAAAACAAATCGTCCGAAAAAGTGGTCGTAACAGGGGCTGATTTTCCATGTAGTTAGTGTTGTTTACCGGAATGTATGGTTGGAAAGGTTTACTTAGATGTCCAGATATTACAAACCGATGTTTTTAGTATAATAGCTATCTTTTATCACATAATTGTATCACTAAATTTTAGGGACGAATTGATTTAGTTGCGGACTGGAATTTTTTGATATCCGTTTCTTTATAGATGTATATCTATTTTACATTTTGTCTAATTTTGCAAATCATTTTGGAAAATTATGAGAATGTGACCAACCAGAAACACAATATATTGACTATTATCCTTAGATTCCGTTTTGAGCAATATTTTACCAACATATATCTCTAACAAACTGGAACTGGAGAAAGCGAAGATTTATTTTCTTTATTTTCCAAAAAATTAATTTGCATTCGACTCAAAGAAAAAAAGATTTATTGATTGATTGGTTTGCAGAGCTTAGTTGTTCATGCTGGTTAATAATTTAAATAACTTAATGGAATAACAGAATAATGAGTGATCGATTTATTGGGAATCCGTTAAATCTTACCTTTATTATTATATAATTAAACATTCACTTTTTCGAGGCTAAAAGACATGCATGTACGTTTGATGAGAAATAAAGTTTAGACTATCTATAGCAAAATGTCATGTGTTCATAGCCCCATGAGTGGTTCGTTCAGTGTGCCGTCCTTTTCACTGTTTGTAAATCCAACTAACGCTAACTCGACCCACTACGTTCTCGATCTGTAGCCGTTTTTTGGCCTTGCAGTCTGTCTACGTGTCATTAACATTGCAGAAATGTGTATTTAATTTTAATTAAATCAATAAATATAATATAGATAGGGTAAATAAAGTAAAATCGACAAAAAAGAATCCCCGGTCGTAGAGCTGTACTTGATTGATTTATTTATTTTCGCCGAATAATTTGTACGTTGGTTTCAGATTTATTCGATATTGACTTTCGATATTTATTTTTGGTTCATATATGACTTCAATAAAAAAAATATTTCTGTAACATGCATTTGGAGCAGACAGTTCGTAGACAATATATCTCCGGTGGGGGACAAAACCGACAATGAATGTGTGATATAATTGAAGATGGATTTCAAAGCGATTTGCGGAATTTAACAAATATATCATTCAATATTTTTGTGTTCTCACACAAAACCATTAAAATTGTATTTTCCATGACGGACCTTAAACAATTACCAAGTTTCAACTGGCTCCATATCTCTAATCTTTACAATTTCAATTAACAACGACATTATATTATGTAACAATGTCATCTAGTTCTTATGGCACCGAAATATACAGGAAATTGACGTGTTGCGTCATAGCGTTCGTCACACACACGCACACACACAGAGACCCATAGCACGTGTAATATGGAAAGTTCTCGCATGATCAGACAAGTGTCGGCTTTCATTGATTGCGTGTTTCAAATCACGACCTTGAGCAGTGAAGTGTTAAAAACAAAGCTGATGCAATCAGTTTGCGTAAAATCTTGACCTAATTACCACTAGAGAGAACAATATTTTTTAGAGTTTACTGTGTATTGTATCGGGGGGAACGCTTTATAAAGGTATATGGCTGCTTAAGTTTAAATAGCAACTACACATGTTTTGCTTTGAAGTTTCGTTAAATGCTAATATTTATAAAGAAGTAAGTTTAGTGGTATAAAAATTGATTTTAATATCTAAATACGCGTCTTTAGCTAGAGTCTTTATTATTCGTATCTGGGCGGATTTCGATAGTCGCATAAATATTCGTATCTGAGCGGTAATGGGATAAAAGTTCAAGTTGGAATGATATTGTTGTATTGATTATGTCATTGAAATATCGAAACAATAATATTCGCTTTCTATATCTTACAGTATTAATATACCGGTACTGACAATTTATATATGCTCAGGGACTCTACATTACATGCAGAGATATGCTGTAGTTCTATAAATCAGGCCAAAATGTGTATGACACATAACTGAAACCCACGTGTGGTTCGTTTAGAGTGTTGTCTTTTCACAGATTATAAATTTAACTAATTTACTATGGAAAGGAAAACAACACCGACTAATCTCAATCATCAGTCGGTAGATTAATCGATTCCGGTCCACAATTTAAAAACTACCTCGTTTATATATGTATAGACTGATGTGCCATTAAAAGAAAGACAAACATCAAATATATGTCGTTCTTCGTCATTGTCTGTGTGCGTGTTGAGTTTGTCTGCTCAATGTTGATAACACAACTTTGTTTGCCCCACCCATTCACATATAATCTGTTTGATGTTTGAAATTGAACATTTTTATCCCGATACTGATAATTCTGTATGATATGTATGTAAAACGCGGAATTATGAATTTGCGATGCAATCGATTCTCGAAAAAAGAGCGAAAATAATAAACACTGTGAATAATACCGGATTCACAGCAGCAGATAAGGTTCACCGTATTTATGAACTTCAACTTCACGAAATGTTTCATTAGCTTCACCAGTGATAGATTCATTGTTTGTCTGTCTGTTCTTACTTATATATGGGTCCTCCTAACTGATGCAATAGTAGCTTCCGCCATAGACTGAACAAAACGGGTTTTTTTATGTTACTGATTGTCATTTGGGTTTAACGATGTTTTTCAACAATTATTCAGTTATATACGGCGACCGGTTCACCTAATCAGTTTTCCTGGACTGTATACTAACCAGTACTGACTTACCCTTCCACAAGAAGCCGTGACCGGGATTCGAACCCGGATCTCCGGATTACAAGTCCAGCGTACTAACCACTAGGCCATGGCCGCGGCCGAACCAAACGGAACTAACTTATAAAATATTAAAATATCTAAAACATGCATGACTGAATTGATGTATACTCACATGGAACAATTTTCCGGATCCAGACTGAGAAGACGTTTAATTTTTTTTTAATTAAACGTGCATTCATAACAATGAATAGCCGCGATATATATATATATATATATATATGTATATAATTACAACGTATTTATACTTTCAGCTTTCCTTTGTAGAGTATTATTTTTTATCTCTTACAAAACTTTATGATTATCAGTATTCCACACAATAAAAGATTAGTGATGTATTGTTTTTATGTCAAATTAAATTGCCTACTGTCTTTGTTAAATGCTATTGGTCTGAGATTCGCTGTAATAACACGTCTGATTCTTAGACATTTATTATTAAAACACATAGGACGGTCTTGGTAACATAAATATTCTTGTCAATTTGTATCATCGTTTAGTCTTAAATCTACCAAAATTAATGAAAATATAATTATAATCTTCATGCATACTGACTTAAATTCATATGAGAGATATCTTAGTTACATAAACATTATTTGAATCATTTAATTACTTCTATATTAATCTTGATAAGATGCCCTAGAAAATATTACTATAGAGCTAATTATTCAGACGAAAGCAGTAAATAAAGCACAGTTTGTTAAAAGTATTGCTGTAAAAAGATGGAACTATAAAACATATTCTCAAACAATTGTATACAATTAGACAAATTATTCAAACAGCATGAATGTTTCGTCGAACATAAATCAGTTGTGATCATATACACTATTTGACCTTGAAGAGATTTATGGATTCTGTAGACAATTTTTACTTTGAGCCAGCTGTGGGTCTCTTTCCTATTACGATTTTTGTTTCATTTATCAAATGTCCCGATAATCACATTAGGTAAATATCGTTTGAAGATTGACTTATAATTGGCTATTGTATGTTGCTGTGTTGTTGAAGTATTACGAAATCCCCCATTGTGCTTATAAAAGATCTACTAATAATTGAAATAAATTGAAATAATGAGCACGGCATCTTTGGAAATAGTATTTCACACAGTAGTCGCGTGAAAACAACTACTACTCATTAATTGTGTCATGTATGACTAGAAAATATTGTAATTTAGAAGTGTATAAATTATCAACATCACAAACGAGCACTTGTAGAAAATTGGTTCACATATTTTCAATCGTCCTTATTGTAATTTTGCTAATCACTTAGAAATAATTGTTTTCTTCCAAATATGTCACGTCAGGAAGTAATGATAATTCAGGATGAATTCTAGCTTGTTTCGTTTCCTGTTAAGTGATACATGAAAGGAACAATACACGTAAAATGATAACTGATATCAAAGGCGTTAATGACTAAAGGTTTTGCTATGAGCAGCCTGGGAAGAAGCATCTGGTATATATTGTGGAAGTAATTGACAGTCTCAACCATGAGATCGAATGTCATATGGACTAGTTGGTAAGACAAATAAACAGTACGACACGCACGCGTCCCATTAGGTATGGTTAGAAACAAACTAATGCCTTTAAAGATAACAACAATTTGCTTACTGATATCATCCATCTAGCATTCATAATTTACAAATGATTTACAAATCACTAGTCTAGACTTTAATGAATAAATTGGAAAACTAAAAATCAATTACAGTATCCAATTTAAAATATCTACAGAGAATAACTGACGTCTTCTTTGATATACTTTCACAACATTACTACATGACAACGTATTAGATTTATATAATAATAATTCATACATAATAAGAAATAAGTAGACAAAAACTAATTACATATACTTGCAAATGCATTGAAGAAGGATAATTAAGAGATTTCATTGTTTTACATTTTTATGTATGTCATTGAATAATTTCATTGGAGAAATAATGCATTCCATGAGAGATATTTTTGCATATGCATATGTACTTGTATATCACATTATTGAACATGATCTATGCAAGAAAACAAACACATTAATCAATTTAGATGATATGATCTAATTATAGACATGTGGCAAGTATAATGTATGAAATTAAACTTAAATGTTTCTGGCGCCTATTAAAACTTCCGTTTTTATTAGGAAAAATAGCACAGAGATCGTTTACATTGGACCTTCATTTCCCTCAATGGCAGCTCATAAATATAACTATTCTCATTCATTGCTTGATCACACGAATCTCTTGGTTTCCTCGTACAACAAATGTTCTGCACTGACAAGCACTTAAACACTTAGCATTATGTAAACTGAATTGATATACATTTGTATATATGTATTTTTTATATAAAATTAGAAGTGCTTATCGAAAGATAAACACCGCAATAAATTGTCAGTAAACGAAAGTTAACTGCAAACTAGTAAAAATGTATGGATACCAAGAAGATGTTGTTTGATTCGCCATAATAATTGTCATTTCTCCAAGCCAAACTGTCTTATAAAGTCTTAAATCTTTTTCGTTTCAAATTCATCATATTGTAATGTATTCCATATATATTATCCACAGTGTCAGAAACGGCAAAATTTTATTTTGTAGACTGCAAGAATACAGCGTATATTGACAGCCAATGGGTGACTTGCTGTTGGTTACCAAATTGCATTTGCTAAATATATTATAAATTGAATATCCACACAAAACTAACACATTTAATCAAGATATAGAAGACATTTAACTTGCTTGCATTCAAGTTATGTTAAATAACAAAAAGGGGTAGCTGCGTGATAGAGTGGTTATGACCTTGGACTAGTAATCACAAACATGTAAAGACGCTTGAAAACGTCTAGGTACCGACTTGGGATAGGTTACATAGACTACAAGCAATAACAGTAGAATGAATAAATCGATCGCTTTAATGGACCTTACAATACTCGATGACACATTTAGTTCTCCCTGACGATAGCTACGTTTTCAATTGTTCAGTTCAGTATGACAAATCCATGAATATATGAGAGTATAAGTAAAATAGATGAATCAAAATATTTACGACCCGTACACAATACATCGATTATGAACCCACTGAGCATTTTGTAGCGTATAATGTCGGATTCTTTTGGGGTTTTCTTCTAGGAAACATATAATGTCTCGAGTTCCGAAGTGGTTATTTGAGTTGATTTAGAGGTCCGGTACGTGGAAAGTCGGATCTATTCACAGTGGTTTTAGAGCAATTACAAGCGCGGTCTCTTTTTATCTGATGGAAATGTTGATATAAAATATAAAAAAATAATTACTTATCTTCTTTCTTTCGAAAACACATTTCCGTCCTAGTAATGAATAATCGTTCGTATGATTAGGCACGTTGAAATGGTTTAAATATATACAGTTCAGAACAACTTGAGAGAAGATCGAGATCATGTTTGAAATATTGTCATAATTTACCATTAACTAGACTACTGAATAAATGTCCTCTCATTAATTATTTTTCTTGGAGGCTTGACTTGTCTGATAGTAGTAAATTTCATGCTTTTTTGATCTACTATAATTATTAACATTGACTACATACATTCTTATTCTAATTTGAACCAATACTAGTATCAGAGTAAGGAATGTGTTGCGCTTGTGCTAAGACGTTAAGTAAAATAAACTGCTTTTGTCCCACTACATTTTACTGAATAACAAGATGTACATTAACAAAGATGTAATATTTTATCAGAGTATTCCTCATCCAAAAATGAACTTATAGCGTTCCTTAATTCGAATAAGAACTATACATCAATACCTCGTGAATTGTCAAGCGTTTGTTCAATAATGCTCTTAATTATCGCCATTGTATTATTCATAATATGAATTATAATTAATAAATATGCAGTGTAACCATGTATTAACCATGTGACAGCCTTCTAAGTAATGCTACCTAGCAATAAATAAAAGCCCCCACCCCAAATCATAGTTATATCAGATATTTCAAAAATAAGATCGTTTTCTTTTGAATTCCGTGACAAATGTACGAAATGGATTCGCAGACAAGAAGTTGTTTATTATATCCTACCATGTATTTATCATAACTTTCCATTCCATAAATTGTCCTTTAATTGCCTTTATCTCTAAGTTTACACAAGGTTTCTATAAAGTGCCAGCGTTATTCATGACTTTATCCGTTGTAAATTTGTTTCTCAACCTTAAGTTCTGGTCAGACAGACTCCGGATCAGTTCAAATAAAGAGGAATATGTGAACGACATTTTAGGATTTCCGTAGAAAGATAATGTCAAAGTTTCGACTAGATCAGGGTCTTTTAAGAATCTTCCCAAATTGGGAATGCAAATTGTTGAAATGTTTTTATACTGGTTGTAATGCATGAATAGCACAAATGATGCCCATCTACTCAAAATCCACCCAACACAACATACAAAAAATGAAAGACAATACACACACTCACCCTGAAGGTACCGTTCTGCAACGGTATGTAGCAATGCAATACTCTTATTTTTTGGCAACAATATATTAACTATTGTTGGCTTACTAAGGTCTTTATCATTACAAAATATCTTTGTAAGATATTGGAGGTGAATGTCAATTATTGGGTAATAGAATATTCGTTACAAGGCAAGAGGACCATCATGAATCGGGAAGTTTTATTAATTGAACCAATGGTTACTACATCATCAGATACTTATATCGGATATTTGCAATGTAACAATAAGTTAAGATATCTTCAGAATGGAGCATAGGTGAAAATGTCAAAGCCGGTATGGATATTGTAATAATGGAAGTGACAAATAAATTGACAGTCTGCATATTGTAGCAGACGACATCCTGCAGATAGTGCAGAACCTTACCATGTAATAATATAACTTAACAATCTCCTGATGAAATAACAAAATTGCTTTTGTTGAGAACTGTCGAGTGTCCAAATCTGACTATGTTCCCTGTTTCCCGGAATTTATATGTTCAATATTTATGGACATGGTTTCAGTGCTTCATTGCGTTCAGCACAATTCGGCAATTTTGATTTATATGATACTCGTAGTAGTGTATAATAGTTTAGTGATTTCGAAGTGTTTACCCCTCTGTCTGAATGATCATGATGTTTTTTTTCAATTTTGATTACTCCTTAAGTCTCTCCGATGTCTGCCATTAAATGCTGGCTATCACTTTGTTTTCCAAGGAATTTCGGAACAATGATTTAGGTGGCGTTTCAAGTTTTAATTTTATCAGTATTCTTCTTGAATAATCTAATCTTTGTAGTTTTCTATGAGAATCCTATTTTTAATTCAATCGGAGAACAACGGGATGTTATTACTATATAGAAAGCAAAGTGTATAGTTTTTAATTTTATCCGTATTCCGTCTGCAATAATCTTTGAGAATCATATTTTTAATTCAATTGTAAGAAAAAGTCTAAACGTCCTCGTTATATTGAACATGCATTCTCAACAAAATATTTGATTAATGACCGGCTGACAAATTGTGAGAAAAATATCAAACAGCACTTTAAATATTTGTTTAACGCTATTGGGCTACATCTGTATTTCGTTGAATTGGAAAAAAACTAGCGAGAAATAGCATGTCATGCGCTTTGTTCGGATTGTATTTGCATTCAGGGCAAGGTACTCGCTAGATGTACTCTAACAGTGTATGTGTCCGACTTGAAATCTGAATGACATTGAATATCAAAACGTTTATTCGCATATTGATTTCCGTAGGACACTCATTTCCCAAAAGATATTTGTGTTACATTGTTTTTCTTTTTTAATCATAAAGTGAGACAATGTTGAACAGTGGATTCGTTTTTTTTTGGTTCAAAATATTCTAAAATCAGTTTTACCTGCACGCATTATTAAGGAGCATAATATACAGTACTATAAAGGTATATTGGAATTAATACATGTATTAATCTGAAAATCTGATCATGATTGATAACGTCCTAAGAGCATGTTTGTCTTATGGGGAGTCTATGATAGCTTGCAGCAATATTATAACACAAAGACAAGCAAGAAGAAACAATAAATAAATAGATCTTTTCAACTAACCATAACACATGATTGAATAATTCCCATCGTGGTATAATAAGACTCGTATAAGTTATAATGTCTATGATAATATCTTTTCAGACAGCGTTACATGGTTACAATGTATTGCTTTGTGCATCGAGGAAATACCAAATTGTATGAATAATATTGTGAATAGAATGTACAAGATTGTGTTTACACACAATTTTAAATGATGTTTCGATAAAATGACTGACGGTTGTTGCAGAATTTGGTAGGGATTGCTCTAAGACGTGTGCATGTTTATTGCGTGCGTTTCTGTATTTTTGCGTACTTCTGTTTTTTGTCTATGTGGTGGCGGTGATTTACGGCTATTTAGTCTGAGTAGCAAGGTAAAAATTTTCATGTGGCATTTTCGGAAATTTGTTCTTTCTATCAATAATGTACATTTTATGTCTTAATGAGTGCATAGTCTGCTATCCAGATAGTTCGATTGAACAAAATTGGAACTAAACGAATTAGTCGAAAAAATAGTGGTTTTGTTTCGATCATTACCAGAACACTTTGCTGAAGTGATTTAAAAATGCCTTTCTGAGTTATACCACTCGTTGGAATGGCTTAAAGCGTATTTACTAATGCAATGGAACAGTGCGCAATTAAAATTATTGACAAAATCATCAAATAATACCAAAAGCAATTTATATTACTAATTAAGCGGTATAATTCACGTTCATTGAACTGAAAACGGGGCTCTCGTTTTATACCTAATAGACTACTTACGAATTATTAGTCTAGACATAAATTTCTACTATCATACTATATATACATTAAATCGACCAGACATTCTAAATTAGTGCATCTGCAATGGGTAATACGGTAAATTTCAAGATGCAGCTATACCATTCCACAGCACGATGATGCATTTAAGCCCATGCAAAATGACAATACAAGATGATTGGAACAAACAGTAGGGAAATTTCATTCTGATAAAATTTTCGGAGAGTATTACATACGTTTTTTAGTTTCATCAACAGTTAATAATGACGCACATAAACTGAATGATGTTTCTTCAATTTGTCATTGTATTGGGTACTTATTCCAATGCAAAATTGTATTTGTACATACATACATACAATCACGATGTGAAGACTACGTTTGGGAATATATCGCTCTTTATGTTGAGTTGGTCAATGATCAAGTTGAATTATAAAGGAGATAGGGAAAAAGTCGTACGAAATGTGATTGCAACAGGAACAGATATTTTCCATATTACTTGTATTGTTTACCCGAATGTAGGCCTATAGTTAGAAACGTTTATTTAGATATTCAGGTATTACACACCCATGTTTTTGTATTATAATTGCCACCTTTTATCATATAATTGTGTCATTTGTTCAAAAGGACTTATTGATTTGGTCGCAGACTGACATTTCTTGGTATCCGTTTTTGTATATATTTATTTTGCATTTGGTCTTGTTTTACCAATCATTTTTGAAAATGATGAGAATGTAACTAATTAGATACACAATGTATTGACTGTTAGCCTTAGCTTAGCCACATTTAAATCTTTTTGTAAAAGATTTTAGTAACATATGCCGATAACATACTGGACACTAGTGCAAGCCAGGTTTTTTATACGTCAAAACATTGTCTGCATTTGACACAAAGTAAAACAAACACGATTAATTGAATGACTTGCAGCGCTTAGTTGACCATGATGTGTGGTAATTTCAATAACTAAATTGAATAACAGAATGAATAATCACCTTATCGGGAATTCGTTAAATCTTCCCTATAATTACTAAATATTCGCTGTTTCGGCACTAAATAAGAAACAAGTTTGATAAGAAACAAAGTAATTATTATTCGTAACAACACGTCGTTTTTTCCATGTGTGGTTCGTTTGGTGTACTCACCCTTTCACTGATTGTAAATCCAACTAACACGTCTTGGAAACAGCCCAACTAAACCCAACCATCCGTCAGTCAATCATTTGATTCTGGTTCGGGGTTAAAATCACGTTTATCATCATAAGAAAGAATTAACACAAGGTCAATGGACTAAGGGCAATTCCTATAAAACATTAAGTATATTTCGTTCTTGATCATTGTCTATGCGTGTCTTGAGTGTGTCAGCTCACTATTGGTAACACAATTTTGTTTGTCCCATTCATTTACGTATTAATGTGTGATGTTATATAAAATATATCCTGATAACAGATAAGGTCCACCATAATTATAAACATCAACACACCGAATTATTTATATATGAACCTCCAAAATTATGTATTAGTAGCTTCTACCACAGACTGAAAAAAAAACGGAACTAATTAATACAGTACTAAAATATCTTAAACATCTAATAATTGAATGACTGTATAATCACATTGTACCACTTTCCAGATCCAGATTGCGAAAACTTTTAGTCTTTAAAATAAACATACATTCAAGATAATCACAACAATGCATTGCCTCGTCATATATATTACAACGTATTAATACAGTAGAACTTCGTATTTCGAGCATCGATATCACGATTACTTGACTTATCTCGAGGAGATCTTGAAGTCTCGTAATTTTTTGTTCTTAGTTGCGTATAAATTTAATGAAATTTAATGAATAAACAATCAATATCTGTTATATATACATGTGTGCGTGAACGATAAACAAATATTTATATACATATTCATTAAATATATATGTATATACGTGAACAATCAACAAATATTTATATTCATTGTATACATTGTTAAGTACGATTTAGGTAAGCATTTCGTGCTATTATTGTAAATACGGTCATTTACGGGCATGATGCAGTTTATTTTTCAGTCTACAAAAACCTCGTTATTACGAGCACCCGTTTTATGTCGAGCATTTCGTCTGGTCCGTTGACTCTTCGAGATAACGAAGTTTTACTGTTCCGTGTTTTCAGCATGTCTGTATCACTCCTACTTTGTCACTAACAATACTCTATCATTGTTAAGTATGTCACACGATAAAAAGATTAGTGTTGTATTGCTTTTATTTCAAGTTCAAATTGCCTACTGTCTTTGTTAAAATGTAATGATAGGTCTGGATCATTCACATTTATTATTTAAACACATCATATTATAACGGTATTGGTAACATAAAGATTAATGTCAATTCGTATCATCATTTTGTTTTTGATATTAGGCTTATCGCAGACCAGCCAACGTGGTTAATCAATAATATCAGAAAGAAATGCCTGGAATACGAAGTGAGACAATAATTTACACAGAGTGATTTACATTTATCTAAAGTGTAGCAATTTCAATTTTTCGAATCTACGCCAACTTTATAGCGTAAAGCAGCTAAGAAACTGACAACCATCAGTTTCAGGAACAAATCTTAATATAGGACGACAATTAAAATGTAAGGCTAAAAATAAAATGGTTAACCAGGATATCCTTCATGCAAAACATTCGGTCCAAATATATTACTATAGCCTAAATGAACAACGGCTCCCACCAAACCCTGCACAATTACAAAAATATACCTAACATCGCATTAAAGATAAAACATGAACACAGTTCACATCAATTTTCACACACCCTCACACAACACTGTCCACGGAGCAATCAATACAGCCCACAACAAGAGTAATACAACAGTAAACAAAGTAAAGACACAAAGTACAAGATTAAGAAGTAAGGGTATAACCGAAACCGAGTATGATCAGAACTAGCTCACAAATAGGCCGTCCTTAAAAAAACGATTTGTTTGCAGTAACGCGACCGACTCACTCAGAATACCTCTACTCAAATTCTTTTAGCGATTATGTTTTCATGTTTCATTTTTTTTAACTTTTCGTTTTCAGTTCAAGTACTGAGGCTCACAAAAAACTTTCTTTACAACCTACTCATTATCAAAAGGTTTGGTCGCTTAATAGTAAACAAAAATAAATTGGTCATATAATATGTATATATATCAATAATATATGGTGCATTATATATATAGTACATTTGTAATACATGTATATGTAATATAATGCATATTATACATTAATATTGCATATTTTATTCATCTATAATCTATATTATTATAATATATATAACATATTATATGACATGTTTTACTTATGGACCAGTTGTACCAAATGAATGTATAAGTACATGCACCCTGGGTTTACAGGAATGATATCTTTGTCACGGAAACATACATTGAATCATTAAATTTCATTGTATATGGACCGTTATAACATATGCTAGAACACATTCACATTATTGGTACGTCTGTTGACCTTGAACAGATTGAGTGATTCTGTTGACAATTGATATGTAAACCAGCTCTGGGTCTCTTTCCTGTTACAATTTTTTCTTCAATTATTTATTCATCGATTGTCTTGATAATTCTAGATAATCACATTAGGTGAATATCGTTTGAATATTAATTTCCAAACTAATGACTTCCTAAGTTTACTGTTTTTGTAATATTAGGACCCATATTTTACTTAAAAATATCTATTCGGAATAAAGTGGGATAAAGAGATTGGTATCTTTAGAAATAGAATTTTCAAAACAATTACATCTACGTCATAATTTGCGTCATTTATTACGGTAACCTTCCTAGCTTGTTCATTCGTAAAATTTATTGCATTCGATACGCATATTTTGCGTATATTAATCGGAGAGTTTTACTACCAGGGCTTGAATATGGCATTTGTTTCTAATTTGTTTTTTTTAACTAAAAACATATATTATGAATTTTTTTTTGGCATTGTGACGTATATTTACCAAAATAACTAATTTTACAGAACGTATATAGCGGCAAACATCGATAAATATCTAGATGACGTAAAACAAATATATGATAACTAATAAATATTATCAAAAGCACAAACAAGTATGGTAGAAAATTGGTCTACGTACTTTGAAATGTCCTTACCGCGATTTACTTAATTACTCAGAACGATGAATTTCCTTTTTAATTTGTCACTTTATGTAATAATGATAACTCATGAGAAGTAATGGTCGGTTTCACAAGGTACAGTAGGGTAATTACTCAATGTGCTTCAATTAAAAATAGTGCATTAAATACAGCTATTATATCAAGAAATTATAAGTCAGAATCGGGAGAGTCTTTATTGTCAAATACGTTTTAAACTTTACGCAAACTATCATTTTAAATAGGCTTTGATAATAAACGTTTACCTATATGTTTTTGAGACACTTAATACCTACATGGATGCCTGAAAATGCATGAATTATGAATAAGAAAAGAGTCAAAACGAAATACAACCCTTCCCCAATCCAAACCCACCCAACACGCAGGACCATACAAATATTGAGAACAAAACACATGAGGGTAACTTGGAACGGTCTGTACCATAAAATAAACAGAATTTAAATATTTGTGTCATTTTAGAGTTTCAGATGTCCTTGAGAGATTTTAAAAATGAATACCCTTGCCTACTTGGATGGCCTGGTTGCTACAATGATCTAAGAAATATTAAGTAAATAAATTAAATTATTTATAATCAAATAAAATGAAAACAATGTTAAAAGGCTCGCATCTGTCTATCTAGTTTATGGAAGGTCGGTGGTTCAATTCATCCGGGGTCTTAATCCACCGTCTCAGCTGAAAGCCTCGCCAAATGACCCTGACTGCTTGGTGCGACTTAGACCCCTTGGAAAACAGGCCATATTCAATAAACCAGAGAAAGTTGTTGTCGTGTTATCATTTAGTTCATGGTGATCGTTTTGACAGCATTCTGACTAGTACGAAATATTACATTCACGAAATCGATTTTAACTACGTTAAGTTACTTCACGCATCTATCATATGCTAATAAAACACATCATTTATGTTGAGAAAAATCGGTTATAGTGGGACTTGATCTCCAGCAAATATTGTTACGCTTTTCAAACACATCAATCTGCTTAATACCATTACGTTTTCCTGGAATAATTTTGGTTTATCCAGTGTGATTGACGACAAAACATAACGAACAGGGGGACTGCTTTTTATCTTGTCAACCATCTGCGTGATATCAACTGTCTGATAAAATTATATATGCAATTATCTTTTTCTGACATTTACGTGAGAACATGTTTTAGTAAATATGATGAGATGTTTGCCTACCTGTCTCAAATTCGTGGTATTGAATGAACTATAACGTCACACAATAAGTAAAATAAGTTAGGGTCAGACCTACGCAACCAAAACTGTATCAACACGGCTCATGGTCATGAAACAGAGACAAGACGAAGCGGTATCTATGTATCATGAAATTCTAGAATCAACAACGACATGACCCAATCTCATTTTTATCGTGGGATTATTTAAATAAAAAAGACTGAAGTTATGTAAGTTGATCCTTTCAACTCTATCTAACTTGAGACAACGTAAGCAAAGCGGCAGTAAGGTATTTGAAATCTCGTAAAAAATATTTACAGAAGTTCATAGTTAGCAGTAAGCATCGGTGCATAAGAAAGATTTTTTACTTTCTAAGTTGAATGTATTTCTAATTTACTTCACTCTGCACTTCATTAAATGGAAACAATTTACATTCTAATGCAGCAGAATAATTCGAAAGTACTCTGGCATAATGTCTGAATCAATGACATAAAAATCTTTCACATTTATATCTTCGAAATTTTGGCAAAATATCACAATTAAAGTACGTCCAAAATCTATAATTTCATCTTTAAAGAATTCTCAAAAATATCAACTTAATACGATAAAGGTTAATATATCTACTTATTACACAAAAGGGCTAATGACTTTTTATAAGTGTTTGCCAATAATTATAATTAGTCTACGACGCTATTGTTTTCCTTTTGTTTTTTAATGTCATGTTGGAATTTATAACACTATATGTGTTTTTACATATCCGTTCTGTCTTCATAATGAAAGAATAAATGTTATAATTCTTTATTTACCGGAGGTAATTTTTATCTATGCACTAATGCTCAAAACAATTGGGTGCGTTCAGTATTTCTAATATTTTTTCCGCCTCATATGCTACCGCTGGAATGCACTTTGAAGAAATACCCTCAATATGGATCATGATGGAGTGGATGACACCGAGACAAAACCTTTGAAAATTTCATTTCCTTCATGGATTTTCTCTTCACTGCTTCAAAGCGCACCACACTCTGCTAATTTCGTCTTTGAATCTCCGGACATTATATGTGTTAATACTGTTGTTGCCTGAGACAGATACGATGCTATCCAAACAATGGTTATTCAGCATTAATTTCACACACATGAACATGTTTTAAATAAAATAAGTGATTAAGAGAATACTGCATGGATAGCCGCTATAACAATGCTATGCAGAGCATTAAATTCACAACAAAGCAAACATGTGACACACAGTTCGCAATACAACATCGACGGCATGTAACAACTCTGAAAACGATGAAATAATTCTGAGCGTACCTTATTATATAAGCGTAGTGTTGGCTGCCAAACTGTTTCAAGTTGTCGGTATTTTCGCTGACATTTCAGAGGCTGACAACACGTTCATAAGTATTCTTAGGATGACCGTGGATGACGAACATCTAAGTTTTCTCTGCTAATATAAATGATTTATTATGGCTTCTTTTTGTGTTCGTATGAATTATGACATACATGTACTCTATAACAAAGACTATTGCATTTATTTTTTATATACAAAATGTTCGCATAATAATATAACATAATAACAAATTAAATAAATAAAATTATCTAACCTTCGAGTATGTTATATTATTTAATGTTTATGATGTCAGTTATCAATTTTCTTCAAGCTACGTTAATATAAAAAATTCGGACAATTTATAGTGGTATAAGTGGATTAACATGTCTCGTCGTGTCGGGAGGTTGTAGAATGTATACTACACAACTTTGGCTAAGCGAACGTTTCTCAATATAGTATGAAAAGTATCAAAAAGATTCAATTATTTATTTTGCATAGTTTGTTTCAGAAATGTTTTGAGATGACCCCCAACCTAAATACAAGCTGTTTTATCGGGTAGGTCACGCCACATGGTCACGAAAAGCTTACTCCCTTGTTTTTTTCTGTTTTTCTTTTAGTGGAAACAGAGACACATTATGGTCTTTATACACAGACATAACATATTTATGGTCATTCAAAGGCGAGAATTTTTTACATTGGTCGCTTTGACATGGCAAATGATAAGACGGCATTTGAGCGAAGCATAGATGTGAAGAGCTGTAGGGATAGTGTAGCAGGGGACCACACACAGTGAGGCTGGCATGGCGCTTGGTGTACACAACACAAACTTCACTAGAGCCTGGGCAAGGTACCAGCAGTATGATACATCCGTCAGGAGGCATGGCGCAGGCAGACAAAGGGTGACGACAGCAGCTTAAGACCGATTCTTGATTATTCAGGCCCGTCGAGCACGGTTTGCAAAAGTAACGCATCTTTGTAATGACCTGCATAATGTTTCTAGGGTCAGTGTTAGTATTCAGACGGTGAGCAGAAGGTTGCAATAAGGTTGTAATCTGCGGTCAAGATGACCCTGCATAAGAATTCCATTGACTCGTCGTCACCGCCAGGCCCGTTTAGAATGGGTGAGGGAGCCTGTTAGGTAGACCAGACAAAACTGGAGACATGTTCTCTTCACTGATGAGTCTAGGTTTTGGCTAATCTGACAGAGGTGCGAGAGTCTTGAGAAGACCTGGGGAAAGGTTTAAAGCCGGGAATATTGCTGGCCGCTATGAGGGTGGGTCAGTTATGGAGTTGGGAGGCATCAGCTCGGACGGACTGACCTCGTTTTGATAAATACAGGTAAATTGACTGGTCAGCGGTACATCGGTTAGACACCCAGAATAGGTTCCATGCCGGGGCAGTGGGCGATCAGATCATTTTGATGGACGATAATGCACGTCCCCACAGGGCCCGACTGGTCCAGGACTACCTGCAGAAGTACGGTATTGAGCGCCTTAACTGCCAGCTGGAGCACCTGACCTAAATCCAATTGAGCACATGTGGAACGAGCTGCAGGTACAGATGTCAGCTTGCCATGTGTAACCTAGAAGCATCCAGGAGCTTGAGGAGGCTATGTTGGTACAAGAATGGGCCGCCATCTCCCACTAGGACTGCCAGAAACCACATAGGGAGCATGAGCTTGCGTTGCCAAGCAGTTGACGTTAGGAATGTGTCTAGCACGCTCTACTGAGACTAAAACCTGTAGACATAAATGCGGTTGTGAAGATTTGGAAAACGTGTTCAAAAATCTAGGATAGAGGGGGCCTATCTTCTCTGGCACATAACTAATATGGAATCAGTAAAACATGTCGAATTTGTACTTGAATCAATTTGATTAAACATGGAATTGACAATAAAGATCATTTGTACATCGGTAATCAAATCATTGCCAAAAATATTCATACTAAAGCATTAGGTGCATAGGAAAAGTTGAGTAGTATATTATCCTGAGCTTCAATAAAATCTGATAGAAGTATCTGCAATATAATTTCTGCACCAGTTGTGTTATCGCCAAGCCAATAATTAATTATGAATATTAACTCTTATCGCTATTGAATATATTTTTGTGTGAATAAATGGTATCCATTACAAAGTTATTTCTACATTGAATGAAGTCTGTCTGTGACATTAGATCTTTTCATGATATATGAGACACTGGCTGGGTTTCACAGCTGCACCACGCTATGTTCAAAGGAACTTATTTTCTGGATTATCTTTGTAACAAAGGTTAGATTTCTTGTATTCGTTCCAGAATTGTTGAAATAGTCATGTAATACATTATATGATTACGTCTGATTCAGTATTTTCTTTTCGTACATACTCACACGGACTGATTTCATACAAATAATTGATAGAATTTGAACCAGGTAGTTAGTGTGGTTGTGCTTTTATTTGAACCGTGTACATTTCGAGTACAAATACATTTCAGAATATCTTGGTACCTGGAGTATGATATACTTCAACGATATACTTTAAGACAGTTACTCTATAAATCTGCACTTATTGTACTTGCTTGTTGGGCTTCGCGTGGTATGAGTGAATATTTATTGCCTGCTAATAATTATCTAATGTTCATATTCGAACTCAACTCTGGTACGTACTTGAAGTATTTCAGTAAATTCTCCCTCCCACTTTTATATTTGAAAGAGGAACATAAATTCAGTTGGCAGATTGTTTTTCTCTCAGGTTTAACGCCACATCAATCGCCAGGGTTATTTGGCGACTTTTCCAGCTTTGAAGACGGAGGAACACCCAAGCGTACATCTTGGTAGAGCCATCGATCTTTCTATCGACAAGACTTGACAGCTTCCTCATATATGTCTGTACCCGGGTAGAGTTCAAACTAGCAGCAGTGAAGAGTTAAGGATTACTGGTCAAAGACCGTAACTAGGCGACCTAGGAAATCTCCGTCTGCAACCATAGTAACTTCAGTTCGATTTCCAGGTGTCGCCGACATTTTAAATTGAATTAAAATATAAACATGAAAAGTGATGGTTTCAATGTGTCTCAAGCTATAAAGAATAATAACATAAAATATAACATGTCGAGTGCACAACAGAAATTAATTGTTCCTACTATCATGTAGCTGTTTTGGCAATAGGTTTTCGGATTTAAAGCTTGTTTGCCAAAATATTTCAGTTATATATATATAAGTTTTTTTTGTCAAGATATGATTTTTTGTTTCCTCATATGACATTAAGTTACAATATCTCCATTATCAAGTACATTAGAGATAACAATGTACACATTTACGTCCTCAAACTTTCAGATAATAACTATATACACTTTAGCATGTAATATTACATCTGATCAAAAACAGCTCTGTGTTATTGACGTTTTGGTAACAGAAAATACAATATGATTAGGTAACAACAACCCCGATCTTAATGTGTAAATTACAACGTTTCACGTAAATGATAACCGAAAGGCAAATATCTGACAGGTAAACATTATAAAACATTAGAACATTTTTTTTCTTTGAGATAAATGTAGTTCATTTACAACAAACTAAATACACCATAAACTGTAAGAAAGTATAACTGAATCAACATTAAACTATGATTCTTCTTCTTATATTATAATGGCAACCGTTCATTACATTGAACATAATGGCCATGTGTGGCGGTTGAAAAAAGAGATAGCGACCAGGTATCTCAAGCTACTCAATTCACCCAGGAAAACCTGGCAGTGTGAAAATGTGCAATTTGAAGATAAATCTGTGCGGAAGTGAGACGTTAGTATAGTTAAAAACAGAATAAAGGCAGTTTTATGTAATATCAATGGTGTTGAGCATCAATCCAAACCCAGAGATTGAATCAACACCCACCACATGTGATTGGAACAGGTTCCATTTGGGTTACTGTCCTAGAAAAAAAGTACTTAACGTAATCAACAGTAGTTGTAAGGATTTGGAACACTGGATGATGAAAATGACGAGAATGTGTATTTAAAGGAGTAAAATACTGACTTACATTAAGATCTACATGGTTATAAACTATTGTAGGAGAAGTTGAACCTACACAATTATCTTCTGGATTGTAGAGACGGTCAATTGGAGCGTACAGCATAAGTCATTAATGTAAAGCAAAAACAGAAGAGGTCCCAACACTGGTCCCTGTGGTACTCCTGATATGACGGGGACTGAACTGATGCAACACCATAAACCACAACTCTCTCTGTTCTATTACTAAGCTATAATCCATGAAATAGTATAATCATTTACACCTAAGTGGGCTAGTTTCAATAAGAGTCTCCCATGATGGACAACGTCAAAAGCCTTGCTAAATCCATGATGACATCATCCACCTGGTCTCGTTGAATTGACATGACTAAGTCATGAACAAAACCTAGTAATTGTGTCTCACATGACGGCCTAGCACTTAAACCACATTGGCTGTCCACCAGGATATATGATTAATCTAGATAATCTAAGATGTTGCTGACCTCAATATGCTGAAGTAATTAACAAGCATTGGCATTAACGTTATAGAAATTCGCAATATATGCATCAATCTTTTGTTTAAAATAAATCGATAGTGCTTTTCGGTGCTTTTTTATCTTTCCGGATATACCTCACTTTGAGAATGTGACATATTTTGTAGAGACTGTAGACACTATAGAAACGACACAAAGCAAACGAACATATTTCAACATTCTTTGGCAAAGGTTATCAAAAAGAGATATGTGCAATGTTCCTTGGTAATTCATAATGTCTAAGAATTCCAGACAGGTGTTTATTACAAAGACAATTTCAATTTGATTGAAAACTGTCTCCAGTATACAGTGTATTAGTTCCGGAGAAGATATAGGTGATACGATCAGGCAATCAGCTGCTGTGTTCTTAAATGAGCACAGATACTGGTCGTGAGATGGAGGAGTTGTAGCATTATAGTGACTGTTCATTACAAATGATCAATCTTAAAGTACCGTCAAAGCCACATAGAATTTCTAGAGTGTTCCTCATTACACTTCTACAACAATTGGTAATAAGTAGCTTTTTAGAAATATTTGTGCATAACATATTTGAATATCATAATATCATAAAGATTGAACTAGACTGAAAAATCACATGTACAAATGTGTAATGGCGTTGTTTAGTTTAATAAATGTTATCCATTGTCACAATGGTCTGGGGGCATAGGGTTTTATTTGGTTCCATTAAATCGGAATCAAAATGTTCACTGTAAAACCACTTTGATGATGATTACACCATTTACCAAAGAATCTTTTACCAAAACCAGACCAGTGTAGAAGAATCGATTGTCGCAGGAGTGTCGCTGTATAAAACGTCATGCTACAAAGTATAGTACTTTTTCTTTCATTTATAAGTTACATTGCTAAATAGAATAGTTCGCATATGATTTAAGATCACTTTTATTGCTATATGTCGGCATGGTGCAAATTATTAACCCATAAAATATCTGTTCCTTATCAGGAACAGTCTGGGAATGTTTATTGTTACTTTCTTAACGTTCCGAGCGTTTTAGGCGATTGTTCGCAGCTTGCACAAGCTGCTTGAGGGGTCGCTGTAACAAAATTCTCCAAAATATTTTGCTGATCCCATGATATAGCGCGTCTACTAACATTTTTTGTTATAAAATTTTAATGCCTTTCTCAGAACATAAGTATATATGTTGTTTTTATTGAGACATAGTTTGGCTACAAAGACCGTGCTATGGCGATACGCCCGGGGTAATTTGAATATGTGTGTTTTTGTTTTATTACTTTATTTATGATCTTCAGTTTCCTCTGTTACTTTATGGCAGTTTTGTGTGTTTTGGAGAGTGGCTGTGGTATGCCGTGTCGGCGAGTTTGTGGGTCTTTTGGCTTTAATATTAGTTGTTTGGTATTAAGTCAGTTGGGTTAGGTGGAATGTTTTTGCATATGAAGTTGCACAGCATTAATTTACAGACTCTTGATTAATTTGATTACAGAAAGTTTTTAACAGAATTTTTCACGTTTGCTTTTGCCGACTGGATCACTTCATCGAACTTTATACTAGTATATTGAGAATCATTTGCATCATAGTAAGTGTGATTTTTCTTCCAGATTGGGGTATTAAAGTTCAGTACAGTGTCATCAGTTTTTCTTTCTAAAAATACATGAAACTGATACTACTGATAAGATTAGTGTATTAATGTGAAATGTAGGAAATTGTCTAGCCATTTTTATACGCTACTTATAACAAGTTCTCGTTACATTTTCTTATTGTCGTCATCTGAAAAACCTATCAGAGAAATGATTTGAATCACGATCCAGTATTTGTTATCAAGACGCCGAAACGGTTGATTAAAAGAAAGAAATGCTCATTAAGAGCGGAGAACAATTCCCGTAAACACATTAGAGACACTTATTCCATTAATAATGCTGATGTGGATTTTCAAAGTGTTGGTCCTTTATTGGATTGCAAATATTCATTTAACGCGTTCAATGTACATAATTGCTATAGTATCACATTTTGACACCTAAAACATTATTCTTTCTAAAGTACATACTAAACATATATTATTATAATATTGTGGTTGAATATGGTTCATTTAGAAAATATACAAGAAAAAGACAGGCGATACTCGATTTTATCATATTTATCAAATATCCACTAATTGTTCGAAATGTTCTTCTAATGAAGACCAAGGTTGATGATCTATCCACTAAATTCACACAGAATCCAATAATTGCATTTATTTCAATTTGTATTACAATTCTACTTTGTGGTATGGAAGAACAGCTATTTCCAAAGAAACGCCATTACCAGCTGTATATGACAAGAAAGCAATAAAAAGCATCTTGCACTTTTAGGGTGTAAAAAACTATGTAGCAAGCGTCATATGAAATACAGTTTCATATTTATGCATTTAATTAAATTTATTCCAGCCCAGAGTGAATTTAAATCCCCAAAAATTCACGGACGATATCAGACATTGTCATACCGCGACCAAATTGAATTAATTCGGTGCATTTTTTGAGTGACACATGTATACGAGAAAAAGTACCTTGTACTTTGGATACAATAAATAACACACAAATCAGCACAAACGGACGATCATTTCTGAAACACATACAAACTATATATCTATCTATATCATTGTTTTCCATGACATTCAACGTTGCACTAAGAGTCAGGCACATTTGGTGACATTCCTGCTTTTAAGGACCGAAGACCTCAGGCTTACAAATGGGTAGGACCACTGACCATCAGCGAGGGACTAGTGATTACAAGTCTCTAGTCAGAGAACAAAACCACTCGTCCGCTGAGCTGTCCCATCAATATAATAATCCGAAAGAAATGATAATTTGGATCATAAGACATGGTATTGATATTGAAATATGATTATAATCTAAATGGCCTATTGTTTACAATGGCATCCCTCATAATTCAACAATCTCGTAAGCCTTTGGCATGAAACCAGAAAATTACTGGAATTTCGTTGAAGTTCTGTTCTATCACCTGTAAATGTTTTCTCTAAATCTCTAAATTTCCCTTGAAGCCAGTCATTGATCTCTATCAACTGAAGCGGGGTCAAAAGTTCACTTAAAAGAGACAAAATGCCAGATATCTGTACCAAATTATACTGATTGTCCTGCGCCTGGCATACCACCTGCGTCTGACACTATAGGTCACAAAGCAAGACGAAGGGGGTCTTACCATGATAGAAGTTGGACAATTTATGTGTCCTTATTGGCTTACAGTTTCTTTCTAACAAATAAATAGACATTGTAGTTTTAAATTTCTACGGACCATACGATGGATATGATGATAAATATACATTTTTTGTACGTCGTTGACTTTAAGAAAGTCACTACAAATTGTATTTTTGACTAGAATTGTACCTATCTCTTGTAGCAAAACTAAAAGCACAAACTTCTGAATTGGGACCTTATAGAGGCACCTGCAAGGCGAGCGTGGTACGAAATGTCTTAATATACGATGGAATTATCTAATTATCATGCATGTTGTGTCTACATATTAGAATGAAGGCATCACGCTGGAAATACTTCTGTTTAATACGTCTATAAATTGAGAGTGATTTCTGTCAATTTCAACTTCTACTCACGGACTTACAGACATTTTGTACTTACTTCCAAATTCATTGTTCTTGAAAATGTGGAGAAATCTTATACATAATAGGAAAATATAGCGAAATCTTAAAACTAATGGCAGAACTCGAACAACGTTTGAGGTCCGTCGGCCAATTGACAGTTGTTCGGTATGTCTACTGTATTTCCAAATAATTCAAATGCAATTTCCGCATTCCACCAATGTTACTTTAATCAAATAACAAGCGGAATCGCAAACAATATTCCTTTGTCTGGAGCACTTGTGAGGACTACATAAGTACGCAGAAGTTTTATTTTTGTTGTTCATTTGAATCTGACCATGGATTAGCCCAATTTCAATGATTTTACGCAATATTGTACCTAAATTCATTCTTGCAATGTTTAATATTTCTGAAACTCATTCAGTTTTATTTTATTGTTTATTCTACGGCGGGAAATTTAAATTGACTGAATATTTATAATTTCTTATTCCCGTAAATTGACCAAGTGTTTCATAATGATTCCAATGGTTTACAACAATAGTTATGAGACATAAAAACTAATGAAGAGCAAAAGTACATAATAGAAAAAAATACGCTTTGAATTTGATATAAATTAATGGGGTAAAATCTAATAAACATGTGCCATTATTACATTCTAACACAATAACCAAGATGAATTACAAATTACATGGTATTGTTTTGCAAAATGGTAAACGACTGGTATAAATTAAAAAAAAAATCTTTAGAGTCAATGAAATTTTGCCGTGAGCATATGGTTTTGCTATGTTCTGAGATGATATATGATTCGATGAATCACACTATCAGCTGCTCCTTAAGGTTTTCTACATATTTTTCTACTCAAAATAACGTCGGTATTATCTGAACTGAGAATTGTTTCTTGCATGGTTCAAAGGACTCTCGGAGCATCATGTTTTAACTTATCATAGACTTAAATCAACATATCAGAATACTAATTCAATGTATCATGACTTAAAATGACTCGTACCGAGAGGCACAAAACAATACGGATAAAGCAAAGCAATACACAGCCATCATCATGTTACTGTCTTGGAAATGTCTATAGTCAATCACTATGGGTAATGTAATCGGATATCACCTCATTCTTATCTAGACAGCATTCAAACATCAAAGGTTCCAAAGAAGATGATCCATTCATTCGTCCTTTATTACATAGAAATAAACATTATAAAAAATATATTATATAAGGAATAATATTTGTAATAAAAGCTATAACACCATAGAATAGTTGGTTAACATGATACTATCTCCTAATGGGTACATTAAAAACAAATGTTTTTTATATCTGTTCAATATTACATAATCCAGCAGAAATATTAAAGATATCGTTAAACACATCCTGTAACCACGCAATCCGAAGATATTGCTTTAATCAAAAGCTTGTCTATATAATCATTATATTGGCGTAGGATCATATCGTGGTAACACAATAATCTTAATTTGTTTGCAGTTCATCCAGACGCTTTATCAGCATTCAAATAATATTATTTATGAGACTTCTATTCGTTTTTGTTGTTTACCGTCAATCTTATAAAGTCAGAATATTCATCTCCACAAAGGTTAGATATATTGTAGGCTGGTATTTTGGCTGATGGATGCAGTATGTTTGCAGATACTATACTTTCGCGTGTATAATGTATTCAATGCTCCCAGTTAATGAATTCAATAACCACTCTTCTGAGATGATGAAAGCTCTAATTGAGCACCTACTCAATATATGACATCAAGGGATCCACAGTGTCTGTGTTAAATACCGTGTTATTTATCTATTTAACCATTTTTTATACCACGACCTGGTGTTTAAATATTTATGAGTACTAATCTCTCAAGATACAGCTTGATGTATTCATCCCTTTAAATCAAAATAACTTAATGTATATTGGATGAGTGCAGCATTCCCAAAGATATTTGGTTATGTGCACAGCTGCTTGGCTCCCCTAAGACATTTTGTTGTATGCACAGCTGCTTGACTGCTCCCTTGACAACATATTTACTGTTTCTCAATTATCGAATGTCTCAATAACAAGATTAGATAGCCAAGCGGTGAATATTTAATTTTTATAACATTTTGCAGTACATCTCTATGTGACAAAATTGTGTTTGATATGGTCTGTCTTCCAAATATAATAAAAGGATATATTGGGAAATACAGAGGATACTGACATTCAAGGAATATGTTTTCTTTTCTAGTCTTAACTTCATAGTTTGTTTTATTTAAATCTTCCGTCAGTTCGTGACCTTTTTATGGTTTGACCCCCAACCGATTAATGTCAGACACTTTGAAAATAAATGAACGGGACAAGTATTATTTTTGGAAAGGGTAATAACCTTCATGTATTGAAAATAATGTCAAAGTATAGGCCTGTCAATTTCAATAATTTCTTTGATAATAAGTTCATTGAAGTAGAAAAGGGATTGTCATAAATTTATTGTGCATGGTATGGATAGCGGATGTGAACGACCAAGGTATATCCTAAAGTAAACTTAGTGACATTAATGACGAGACAAACACACCAAATTGATGATGGTACTCTCGGTACAGACATTTATTGTCTACAACCGATATAGGATAATATCATTAGCTATGCAAGCAAATTGTCAAACAATATTCACAACTGTCCCTTTCGGTACTGGTTAATAAGTGTAATATGTCTATGTAGACTGAAATCTAATACATCAGACGTTGATATTTCAATAATAGTTTCAAAACGTCTAGGTGATTCGATAAAACATATTTGAGACAAGTAACGAGTGCGAGTAATTAAAAATACAAGGGGTTCATCGATGTCTCATCCCAGTTACTGATTATATTTGTGAGCATTCATTTAGAATACAATGACATAACGAAATATCAGGTACATTTTGTACCGGTAATAATGATTGAGCAAATACAATACGTAATAAGTCAGAAGCATTTGAAATAACAGACTTTGTTAGCAACATCAACTGTCATATATTAAATACATGTCGAGTTTTAAGCAATTTTACGTGCGTATTTGATGCAAGTTTAAAGTCATTAATTGTACGCAAGTGACATTTATTGCGCAATCATTTACCAGAAAGAATAATTACTGCAAGTCATTTAGAAGGATTTAAGCTTAATCTAAGAAATTAAGCATGGAAATACATTTGAAATACATCCATTAACATAAATTGTAAGTAAAATACGAGAGATGCTAATGTTGTTACTTCGATAAATATATTCATTATGCATGTTTAAATGCACTTGAATACATTGGATTATAAGTTGCCTTTATATAGTTCATTTTGTATGATTCCAGGCTTCTTTGCATATGTATTGTATATTTCATATGTGTTTATATTTATTACTGTCATAGCATGCAATTACATGCTTTTCAGTATATTTCATTTCTCGCATAATATTAATTACTATATACCATTTTTGAGAGCAAACTTGTTTTTTTATTACGTCAACACATATTTTGACTTAACTTTCTGTTAGACTGACAGAAACTGAGTCCAAAATTTCATATCAAATTTACGAAGTGAATGAACACGAATGTGACAAGCTAACTGATCCAATTGATCAAACAGATCAAGACCCAGAAAACGGTGAAAAAAATGTATAAACGTATCCATGTTGCCGATCCAAAACCACAACAAATCTTCGAAGATATGCGTTAAAAACATCAATTCTACAAATTCTCTTTCAGAAAAGTACAAGGGAAGTCCAACAAACAAGGCAAATGTAATAATAAAAACAACCCTGGGAAATGAAAGCCAAGGAAATAAAATTATGAAAAACTGTCAGTACATCAGATTTCTGAATTTTCTATACTCCTGGGGAACGTTCGGCATAGATAGTTGCGTATGTCGTTGACATTTGATGTTTTTCTCTCACAAATTCTAAACAAATAATCACATCATGAGACAGTTGCTGTCAAGTTACTGTCGTGTTTAGAGTTTACTAAACTCCGAGAAATCTGGGAAGCTGTCTATAGTCAATTTTCAAAATCTCACGCACGCCTCTGTGCAGTTGATGACAGTCGCTACTTCACTACAATTTGTAAACACTTTATGAAAGAAACTAAAACATTACGTGAAATAAATTACCACTTGATAAATAATGCATTTAGGCTTAGGCCATGATGAAATTTTGCGGCCAAATTATAAAACTTCTTTCTGGTCGTCTAAGTGTGATGCGATCTTTGGTGATCCAGTTTGTGCAAAAAATGTCCGATTGTTGTAGTCGTATTTTGATTAAATAGCTGAGTGGCTTTCCATTGTTTTGTTAGATATTGATCGCGAAAATGATTGATGAATGTTACAAGAGAACTTGTTGAAAAATTACGTAAAACATGTATTCCCATGTCTTTGTAAAAGCTGCAGGAAGTTTTGTCTTCCTATTTCACGACCTAAAAACGTGTAAAAAGTGTTTCTACAATTCAACAGAAAACTGTTCTCGTCGACAAAATCATTTTTCGCACGAGTTGACCAATCGTTACAGATTTTCAGAAATCAGATTTTATGGTCTATGAAGAATTTTGTCTATCTTTTAAATGAATAAAAATATTTAAGCTTCTATTGGATTGGACTGGCGTTAAACATATCGCGTCATTGTGAGGAATTAAATTCATTATGGATGTTTTGGGGAACATGAAAAAACATCAAAAAGGGGAGAGTAAGTGCTGCAGCTTCCGGACACACCTCTCGCTTTGTCAGCATTATATTATGTTGGAAAATTGTCTGATAATCTGTTGCATTTGATTATTTTGTGGCTTTGTTTAAGCATTATAGAACAGTTGATGCCTCCTCAGTTCCGTAATTAAAAGACAATAATGGCTTTGTATAAAGCACCATGATGACTTTTAATCTAACAAAAACGAGCTTTCAATCCCATCAGCTATCCGCTAGTTCCTAGCAATGTTGCACAAACAAAACAAGCAATTAAGTGCTTTTTCCATTTACTAGGTAGTAAACATCGTGTTTTGAATGCATGGTCAAGACAGACGTCATTGGCAGTTTGAACAATAGTTATTTCATTACAAAATATAAAAACACAATACATACAATCTTAAGTGACTTAGAAATTAGAAACGTTCGGCAGAAACTAGGTATGAATATCCATTGTATTTCAATAATTGTGAAGACTATTTTATAATTAAAATGCAAACAATCAGTCCATGATTAAGAATATAGCCTCTCGTGCAATTGATATGTTTGTTTTGGGGGCTACATGATTTCTCAGGAGGATACAATTCATTCAAATAAATTAATTAAATCGTTACTCCTGAATTAGTATTTTTTTCAATATGGAAAGAATTCTTTAAAAAAACATACAAACCACCTTCCCCAAAATCCCACAAACTCGATCAACTCAGGAACATACCAAAATGAGGGACAAAACACCTTATACTTGATAACTTAGTATATTTACTCAATTGCTCAATTTTATCGGTTTCAACTTATTTCCTCCATTTATGATATTTTGAAGTGAATACAAACATGGATTCATACACAGCAAGCATAGTTTTGATACACTTATACTAGAACTCCAACATAAAGATGGTTTTACACTAGTTTATTACTCAGTGACTATTAATTCCAAAAATCTAAACTACTATCAAAGAGGCAATAATAAATAATGACATTCATGGCCTATTGCATTACCTTTGCATAAACTGACCATTCTGACTAATTCAATTACGAACCCAACGACCAACAGGCAAATTATTTCAACAGGCAAATTATATTTACAAAACATTTCAGAAATAACTTCAATCACATCTAAATATTTTTCAAACATATTTTCAATTTTATGTATTCAATAATTAAAAATTAAATCTGAATTGTCGAATTCAAACTGTCCTCTCTGAATAAATTGTGATATCGTAATTTCAAACATTCTGTTCAGTATTCGATTGAATCATTGAAGAACTGACCTTGCCAAACATAACGTAAACCACACTCTGCAAAAATGGATTCAACAAAATGCCAATATGCACAACTGTGATTATTGGCAGAATCGAGAATTATAAAAATGCTGATTGTCAGAAGAAAATTCATCAAAGCAAAAACTTATTTTCTGCTTTTTTATTCTTGTTGACAGTTGTACACGGCTTTAATCAACGTTTGACACATTTTGACGTACTTTTCCTGAGTTTAAAATGCCTTATGCGCTTTACCGGCTTCTGAAAAATACAAACTGATTTTTTTTCAGTGGCTGGTAAGTTGCAAAACTCTCAGACTTAAGTCAAATCAGAGACTACAGTGTAGTCAATTAGTTTAAATTGACATTGCATTGTAAAGTTTATTTGCTAGTTCAGCGGACTTTATTTTCATTGATGCTGATTTCCTATGCTTGTAAAAAACTAACGTCAATATACTTAAATGAGAAATTCATTTTCATTGTTGTTAAAGATATTGATCTGTCTATTGGCCCTATCACAAAACACTTCGGCAATTTGACTGTCTAAATATTTTTTAATTTTCCTTTGTCACGAAATATAGCAAATCGATCAAGCAAGTATAAGAATTCGTTCTGAAGTTACTACAGCAACAGTATCACCAGCATAGGGCAAAATAATATGTCAACATCATGTTATTAATGTTTGTACATGGTGTCCCCTTAGTCAGTAAATTTCTCTCCGAATCATAAAGATACAGCGAAAAATGAGAATTGGAGACAAGTTTTCCCATCATTAAGATCTTGATTAAGTGGAAAGTGGTCTGATTTTTCACTGTCGCGTGATGGTTTTAATTTAATATGACTTTACATGCCCTAATAATATAGCCATGATTATCCCACTATTACTATATATATGTAATGTATGTTTTGACAATAATCAAACACGCCATACACAATCATTGGCCTTCCTGAAATCAATAAAAGTGCAAATAAATTTTAGTCTTTCTTATCTTAAAATACTTCCATAGCAAATGTAAAATAAAACATGGTGAATGGTTTTACAAAAACCGGATTGATACTAAAAGGCAATAAAATTGACTTAATTATGGGAATAATTGGATTTTTTAATGTTTTTTCCCAATTTTTAATGAATCTCTTTCTTATCTATGTTCAATGAATTCTTTAAGTTTGTTGTAAAGAATATCTGTAGATAATTTACCCATACAACTTAAAAGAATAATTTGATTATAGTTTTTATTTTTGTGCCTTTTTGTTGTTGTAAATTGGGATAATAGTACCAGTCGGACACACTTATGGTTTTATTGACCTTTTTAATCGCTCTGACCATGTCTTCAATTTATTAATATTAGAACCGATCAGACCCTTATTTATTGTTGAAGTTCTCTAACAGGCACATCAACAGTTTCAGCCAGAAAGACAGTTCAAGGGATTTTATATCATGGGGTCCTGTAACTGAAACAATCTGATTCCTCATCAAGCAAAATACTCATTGACAGTAAACGCAATGCTTGTAAGAAATAAACCGGCTTATTTTCACAAATATCTGATATGCCTGCGGGTTCAGAATCTGTATGTTTATTTTTAGCTATGCTGTGAAACGTTACAAGGCGGTACCTACCGTGCGATGGTGTTTTGTCATCTATTCTTTGTATGTTGTTTTATATTGGGTGGCTCTGAGGTTGGTTAGTTTTTGGAATGGTAGCATTTTGGGGGAAGTAAAATTCTGGGGAAGGTTTAGTTTCGAAGAAAGTTGGATTTTCATGCGTGTATTCTAGGTATTCTTTTCTTCAAGTATTGTTATTACTATAAAATAAATGTTAGCACATTATTATTATCCGGACAACTTAGTCACAATTGTGTGAATTCCCTCCTAGTATTTACTTTCATAATCAAAATAATGGTAAGTTATCTAAATCAGAATATAACGAAGTCCGTTTTCGAGGATTCGGAATCTACAAGGAAACATCAAAGAATGTATTTGCAATGTAGGATTGTATTCTGTATCGCATGGTTCCTGCAAAACTCTTTGACTGATCTGAAACATGTTTCTTTATTCAGTCAGTGTAGTTGCACAGAGAAGTCGCAGTAACAGACAAATAATGAGGATTTTATGATAAAAAAAATAAAACCGAGACGAGGCAGCATTGGAGAAACTTCATCCAAGTAGAAAAAAATAACACTTTCAAGGTTTTTAACAACACAGACAAACAATTTGGAAGGAATATCAAAAGGTGAAGTTTGTTGTAAAACATAGCATTATTTAAACGTTTCAAGAAAAAATGCATGAATAAAGCTGAGAAATGTGAAACAACTTAAAGATGTACACCAATATATCGTCTTTTTATTCATCTTATCAAGCATATGTTTCGTTGTGTCTAGGTCGTTCGCTTGGGTATTGTTATCTTCTCCGTATGGGCGACAGAAAAAAAAACACCATTAACTTAAATATTTTCAGCGCCTTATCAACAACGTACTAAATTAATCGAACATTAAGCATCGCATGCAGGAAATAGTGTTCCATTATCAATTAATTATAGCTTTGATTTTCTGTATTTGATTTCTTCCGGACAAACAAACAAAACATGGCAAAATAACACGCAATAGCGTCACGTGATAGCTTTTCTGAGAATGGAAAGATTATGTTTAATGTACCGACTTGCTACAGCATTTAACATTATCAGGTTTTATAAGATTTCCTGTTCTTGAAAATGAATGAATATGGGATTACCAGAAACATTCTTACCGGCTTAGAATCGATGATAGTCTTGTGACGGGAACGCATAAACAGTAAATTTTACTTCGAGGTACTGAATTCCCAAGAACTTATTGGCTATTTTGGGTCGTTCTGGTATATAGCTGTACAAAAAACTTATCTGTCCCACGCCTGAAAATTTTAAATATGCACTAACTAATGTTATAAATTATACATGAATAAAATATGAGAAAAATAAATATAACAGCAAAATAAGTAGTCTACATTTATACAAATAACAATTAAAAATACATTTTGCACTCATTTACATCTATAACTAACAGTAACAAAGTCTAATTATATACACAAATGCTCCTTTCCGTTTTTTGTTTCCACTCCTGCTATTTCAGACACATACGTGTTATATTTTCATTTAAATAACGCAAGAAGATATTAAGCAACTCTATATTTAGACTTCGGGCGGTGGCATCAGTTTTATGAAAATATCAAAACGTTCCTAAAAGGAAACGAATGACTATATTAAAACGATATTTACAAAACCAGTGTCTATATTAAAACGATATTTATAAAACCAGTGTCTGTATTAAAACGATTTTTATAAAACAATGTACGACGAGTTTAACAAGCTAACAGAGTTCCTGCCTAACATGAATACTGACTGGGTTCGTCAAAAGACTCAAAATTGTATATAAGGAGTTTCTAGGGTTTAATTGCATATGTAAACAAGGCGAAAATGATACATATAGGTTATTTTAATTGACCAAAGTTCTATTAAATCTTTTTTAAATGAACTTACAGCACGGCGCAAAAATGTTCATGGTTCATATTTTGTGTTTTATTAATGACTCATTTTGATATCAGTAGCACTAAATACATTTTGATTAATTTTTTATTAGTACATGTATATAATGTGTGTAATTAGGCTTAATTAATTCTAATGCTGGTCACTAAACTGATCAATGAAAACTATTCCTTCATGTAATACGCATCCAATGGACATGTCCAACACGTCCCAAAGTCCGAATTCATTACACTTGCCTGTATAATAGGTGCCGACTATCACATATGACACATATCATGTATGCACAGATCGCTATATTATATACTATTATATACTTTTGTGAACAGTTTGAGTATTTTTCATGTGATAATATTCTAGTATACGGTATTTGTTGTTTAGATACAGTATTAAATAAAGAAATGATGATATAAGCACACATCATATAGTGTACGCTTTTTCCTGGATATTTCAGTATGTACTAGTAATACCCATAGTAATAATTTATAATGCGCACGTAGTCAAAGTTCGATGAACCAGTTCACTGATGTTCGCCTTTACATTTTTTTTGGTCATATATTAAAAATTGGAAAGTGTGGTAGAAAGACGCACGTTTTTATACGCATTTTATTGACGTAAAATCGAGAAATTCATTCTTTCCGAGTTCTCCGCTTCTACTTTTAAATTTATGTACAGTGTGTTCGTACAAAACAATATATCACTAACTATGGCAAACTAAAGACACCAAAAAAAGTGTTCATGAAGAAATGATGACTCTACGTAAACCACGTTTTCACAAATTATGGAGTTGTTCTTAGAAATCTGATTGAGAAATAAATAGATACAAAATAATTTTATTATTTTGAAGAATGTCTACCAAGAAAAGAATTTTAGTATATTCAGACCCAGGCGAGAGTTTGGTAATCATTGTTATAATTAATTTTCGCTCAACACATAATACTCAGTCAATATGTTTAAAGTATGGAATTTAAGAATGGTTTCATCCATGTCATAGAGAGCTGATTGATTTGATTGTTTCTCTGGATTTAGATGAGTGAGTGTGAGCTGTATTGACAAGTTTATTTTTTAGTTTTATTTTGCATGTTCTTTGTTGCTTTTCCGCGGGTGCGAGTGTTGGTGTGATGATGGTGTATTATGCCGCATTTTTTTTAGTTTTCTATAGAGTAAGAAACAAACATTTGCATCAATATTATTTGAATAAATTAATAGATCCATATATTTAATTTCACTATTACTGAACGGTTAAGTAACAGTGCGCTATTATCCGTTTGCATGTCTCTTGAACGTGGCCTGCCCGGAGCTAACAACGCATACATACCTTAGTCATACTGATTTTGTAAAGTCTCAAAAAAAATACCGTATAATATTATATCTGTCAACAAAATCAGCATTTTGTTTGCGAAACGAACTTAATAATCACTATATTGTTATTATAAAGTGGGCGAGAAAATAAAACAAATCTTAACCACTGAATGTTTTCGTGATTGCTATTTCATTAAGTTAGTTTCCTTAATATGAATGTTTTAATAACACACAATCTAATATTACAATAAATAAACTTGCCAAAGGCGGTTTCTATTATTCAAATATTGCTATCTGAAGAGAAAATGCAAAATGAGAAATATGTTCAAACTAAGAAAACAATATAATAAAATAATTTCAGAAAATATCAAAGTTCGTGACCTATTTCTCAGTGAATATCAAAGATTAGGTTTAACATGATATAAATTGTATTCAGAAAATACTCATCGGTCACATTTTAGAGTATGGTTTATAAAACAGTAGATTCTATTGCTTGGTAGAGAAATTTACTAAGCGAGAAAAAAACACGATGCTTGATACTAGATATAATAAACGAGGTAAATTTCTTCAAATATTGAAACATGGGAAAATCTGTATCAGTATCATGATGCTATGCTGTAAGCTAGTTAAATGTTGTTCGTAAAGATCGCAAAATGGGTTGCTATGATTACAAGACATTTAACGTTCAATGTAGTCAATGTACTGCCATGGTCAGAGACCACAGCTAGAATGGGAGGACTTGCATTTACTGATCAACAAAGCCAACCAAAATTTGAAGTTTGATCGATTTCCTTGTATTTTCATTGAGTAATTAAATACTTGCCAGTTATTTCTAACGGAGCTACATATTTAAAAATATCATCGTTCGTTTTGTAGTGTGACAGTTTTAATATTGACCCATGGCTCTGTTCTGGCGTCGCAAATTTCAATTAAATACTGCTATAGATTCGCCGGACTAAACACGTGCATTCATCATGCTAAATTATCAATAACTCAACCATTAAACCAGGAAGCAGACGATAGTTCCAACAGTCAGTTCTAGATTGGCACAGCTGCTTTCGTGATCCCAAGACAATAACTTTACACGGTCTTCACTTCCAGATGGACCAGATAATGGTCAGTACATGTCAGTCTAATTAGATTAGATTGTCAATTAGTGAATACTCATTTCTGTACCCACTCAATGCAGACATTTAAAAAAGGCATTATTGGAAATAACGGAACAGACATTCAGAATGCCCGACTATGTGCCGTCAAAGAGATGCGACAAGTGAATAATTGTTATAATGACAGATCTGACTTTGTTGTGAAGTAAGCAATTGACACCAGCGAGCTAGCTCCGTGGAAAAAGCTGCTGTCTCCTATCTCATCTGCTTTTTCATATTTGTTTTCAGCAATTAGAATATTATTTGAATTATTTAGTATATGGGTAAAGATATTTAGTATTGGAGTAAAGCGCGTTCTTAGTTGGTACAAGAACTGACTCGGACAGGATCGGTGTGACCGTTATTCGATATTGAACTCCCGATAGGGACTACATATTTGTGAAAATTGTTTTGAATTGATAATTAACGTCTATAAATGACCCTAATTGATTGATTTAAAGACTTATTACGGTAATAGGATAATAATACAATTATCGTTATAAATAGATTAGTCTTGATGTATGATGTGTTGATGTAGCTATAAACGGGAACATCGACAAACACTTAAAATACATTATGTATTCGTCTGCAATATACAATTATTAGGACTAGCAATTGTCTAACTGTTTACGATTCTATTTGCCTTGCTGTTTTAAGCGTTAAGAGATCATTTTTGGCTTAATACTGACCTGATGACCAGGCGCACCAGGATTATTTACAGCGGTAGATAATGAAACTGTCTGGTATTGTCTCGTCCCTGCTTTTACTTAAAACATAGTACCACAGGAAAGGCAGCATAGGCTTTGTAAAGACGGATAAGTCAATGTATGTTACAATAGTTTGGCAGGAATATGATGTATACTCAAGCATACACTATCATAAAGAACATTGAATAACATTCTAAGCGTCAAGATATCATCATTTTCATTGTATATTTCATGCTCAAAATTGTCCACCTATCCAGGCCCCGGTGATTTAATGCTTTTGGTATGCTTAATGACCTACGCTTGTTTATTTTAACTTTATCACGATTATACAAATGTATTCAAGTGCTTAGGCAAATAATTCTATTGTAAAATGCACCTACGTAATTTAAAACATTTCGTCTATCGATGTCAACTCGTGATAATCTCTTCTGAATACGTCAGACATGTATCAGCACTCTGGACATGAGCATTGCCTCCAAATGGTCTATCTATACATTATTTAAAGTGGTTTGGCTGGCTAGCTGGTGATATCAAGTTTCGCCGATTTATAGTTTTAAGAAGTTAACTATAATTGTATAGAGTCCATTGCAAGTGATTTGAAACAAATAGTACACTTGGTCGTTCTTCTATAAACCAATATGGCACGTAATATACATATTTTTGAACTACTCTGTATATCACGATATATTACAACAATTAGCCTTTAAATAACTATCATAGTATAGTGCAGGGAACAGTGCGCCATAGTTTAAAACCGAAAACAAACATCGAAATTCTTTGACACGGTTCCCTAGATAAGCACCGAAAACGGCTTTGAAATTCATTTGCAAATAAGGCAGCACTCTTTATTAAAAATAACACGTGCGTTTTTTCTAAGCGAGCAATTAATAATAAAACTGCCAGATCATTATCTTCACATGTAATCAACTATTATTCGATTAATTAATGCAACCCATTCAATTTTGATAGCCAATCAAAATCAATAATTGTTTACAGTTCAATTATTGAAACCACTCCCATTTCGATGTCTAATAAAAGTTTTAATTACGAATTATTTTCAAAATAGTATCTTATACCAACGCCATACACAACACGTCAGACATCACGCCAATAGAGAGGCCCTCCATGGGAAAATTTGCCGATTGGATTTCAAAACTCCGACATTAGTTAAATCAGGGAGTGGTTAAATAAGTATTAGTGCTATATTTGTTATAAAAATGCGAGTTTAAATTGTGACTGGTTAGTAAGAAGTAAGCTTGCTTCGTTAATGTAGTAATTTAAAACAGACTCAATATATATATGCACAAAAAGTTAAAAGGATTTACATAATGGAATGGCGTAGCCTAGGAAATTATGCTCGTCCCATGTCTGCAACGAGTTACCACTTTTTTTACACTATAGTTTGTTTGGTGTAGCTTTCGCTATATTACTAAAGATGGACAGATCTGTCTAGATTAATTGTTACGTTGTAATAAAATTGATTTATTGATTATGTCAATGAAATATCGAACCTTTCACTAAATCTTACAGTATTAATATACTGGCAATTTAAATATGTTGTAGTTTTATAAATTGCGTTAAAATGTATTTAAAACATAAATGACGCTGGAATGGATACATTTCATTAAACATTTATATCTTTAACCTCTTAGGTCAATATCATGCTAGCGATTCTAAATTTTGTATCGATTGATAATAATTCGAACATTACAGAGCCCCATATAACGCTATAGTTAAAATATATAAAATCTACATGTCTACATTTTCTGAAACCATAATCGCTTTTGTCAGAATATTGCGTAATATTTTTTCTAAAAAATTAAGCACGCACACCTTTAAATGTTATGTATACTTTACACATTCAACATTCTTTGCAATATACAGAGATGTTATAACATCGGTTTCAGTTTTCTCACAAAATTATTTTACATCCTTTCATCACGCATTTGTTGGATGATGATACGAAGAAATTCTTTCGTTAATTATAAGGAAAATGGATAAACACGTCCCAAAAGAAAAGGTATTACATTCCCCTAAGTATAAGCTAAAGAAAACTTTAACTAAACGAGAAATAAAATCAATATTTACGCACAAAGTATAGTGTCTTCATTAAGTATGATTGATAATAATCTTATTTGCACCATAAGACACAATACATTGTATATGAAACTAATCTTACAGAACCGTATTATGTTCAATTTCCTTCGAAATTTCTGTTCTCTTATGCATTTAGAATTGCTTTTGACAAGTTGAACCAACTATACTATATACCAAGCGTTAACTAATCGCTAGTGTACAGCTGATAAAATAATAATAATAATAAAAACTTTAATAAATGAACGCGTTGTTTCCTATCAGGTCTGTCTGCTTACACAGCACGAGGTAATAATTCGTATTCTGTTTGATTGACATCGGCCGAATAGGGGACATTAGATAATAAAATATTTATACACGTTATGTATGTACTCCCATTTTCGCTGGATGGATTGATCAGAATCCTTTGTAAACACAGTTCCATTTGTTCATTACTTAAATATAAAAACTAATAATAACCAGAGTAAACACGCCAAATACGAATACAAATATCTTAAAATAATATTAATGGAATAACTCCAACCATGCTACTCGGATGAGTAATTTCCTTGTTGGAAATGGTTGCCATTATCCCGTGGAATAGTGTCCTGTAATCTTCTGATTTATCCGAGAAATCGTGACAATGTGTTTCCACACTGCAACAGTAATTATCATATTGCAGCTGTTACCAAAAAAAATCCATTCAATTATTTCACAAAACACATTTTCTACTTGGATTTTTTTTGTTCTATCGAAAAGAAAATATCCGAGTCTGTCAGTATTAAAAGCTCATGATTACTGTGCTGGTTTTATAACAAAGATACACCAGATATATTCTAATACCATAACATTGTAATTCACTCGTCTGATGTAAAATGAACCGTGTACAGTCACTTAATTCAATCAACAGATTATTCTGGGCGTTTGTTCAAACTTTTTGACCAAGCAATTTGAAGTGCCTACTCAAGTTGGCCAGTATGCTTTTTTCCCTACTCAGATATGTTCAAATTAAAACATATAATGACATCAAATAAAAATGAAAAAGTTAAAAGTGAAGACCCATATCTCGAAAAACACACATTCCTGTCTGCTTTATGTTACTCTACTAGTTCCCATCTGGTGCCATAACTACGATCAAAATAATTAAGACAGAAAAACGCCAACGATATTTCCGACGGCTGTTGTTTTCCATTCTCTACATTTATTGCTTTGTTTTTTTTTTACGTAAAATAACCAGTATCGTCGTAACTTAACTAGGACACAAATCGTCGCATTCAGTAGATTTTATTTATAGAAAGTACGAGTGCTATACAGTAATAAATAAAGATAGATGTATGTATTCTCATTTTTTATAGATTATCTTTCTTTGAATAACTGGATAGCCGGCTTCAAAGGGACATCTCAATAAAAGCATACGTTTAATTGAAGTATATCACATTTTTTCTATTCAAACTGAATGGAGATTTAGATGATTTTAAAATGTTAAAAAATATTTTTTTTAATTTATTTGATGCTGGTTTATGGCGAATCGACAACTAATAGTCATGTAGCGCGCATTTAAATAAAGGACAAGGCAAAACAAAAAGTAGGCCTATAAAAGGATAATATATAGTAAGAATGAAGGATAACCAATATAAATTGGTTAAAACTGATGTGCAGTAAAACAAAATAAAAGTTTGTGTGACAAATCCTATTTACATATATATTATATTATGTTTTTACATATACATTTATGTATATCGTGTTATACACAGTGTATAAATGTATACATAGTGTATAAAAAGGTTTCATAGTTTATTGTACAGTCCGACTTCCAATATGTAAATAATAATTGTTTCAGGCCTGACAGCTGAAAAAAGAACATTCAGGTTTTCGACATCAAAGTGTCTAATAAGGATTGGCTGAAGTGCCTTTAAAGAATTCGTCCATCATCAAAACATATGTATTGGACATCTTGACATTTTTTTTAATATCCAACTTCCGGTCTTGTCACATCCAAAAGCCGCCTAATTTTACTGAGGACATAAAGATGCACGTGGAAATAATAGAGAGTTAATTGAACGCAGAACATTGCATGCGGAAACCAGTCTTCAATATCATTTTAATGTTGTCTTCTCTTAGTTTTCTGACTTTGATCTCTTCCGGACAAGCAAACACGACGTACGAAATTAACATGCTGTGAGGTCACGTGACAGCTCTTCTTGGCGAAGACAGGATTTGTCTAGCATGTCCGCTCACAGCAAATGGATTGTAAATTCCATGATAAATTAGCTAATTCGAAAATGTATCAAACCGTATGATTTCTTCGGTACATCGCGTGCAATAAACATTTCAGCTCCCTTACGAGAAATTAATACAACTTGTCCTCATAACGACATGCCATATTTCCTGATGTCACCGTGAGGATGACAGAAGTAGTTTTTTAACAGATGGCAGTCTTTTTTAATTACCAAAACACGCTAGATCTTCGACAATGTCCTAATATGGTGATAGATGTAATTGTCTCGTCCCGATAGTCTACGACTCAATGACATCACGAATATATACTATCGTATATATTATCGCCACACGAGCCGAGCTTATTACGTTTGTCCGTTGTGGGGATAAAAAGGATATAATAAACAAATCAGCTACCATTAAAACTGCTTACTAATAGTAAAAATACAACACTAAACATGGAATTCCGGGGGTTACTGCGCTAGATTGATCGGCGCCAATTATCACTGAGATTAAAATCTCTTCGGGGCCTTCGAAAACACTCGTGTTCCAGAAACGAGTTACAATTCTGCTTGGAAAGGGAATGCCATATTCCCTTAAGGAAATACAGCACACACATATCCATGATGTGATAAATAAATCATGATCCGTTAGAAGGCTTGATATTAACGTCATAAGATGAATATCGCAATCTAAAAATGAGTAACAAAGACATAAATAAATATAAAAAGGAATATAACCAAACAGCTAAGATTGTAAATACGGAAAAGGATAAAAAGAACATGACGGTTTGTGCAATTAATTAGTTCTTAACACTCCCTCGTTCCTTCCTCAATCGTGATGGGCTTTTATTAAAATAAGAGTGAAATTAAATACAGTAGTTCGTGAAGTCAGCCTGTTCTTAATATTATCAAAACCATATTAAAATGTATAATATTGGTACTGATTACTTAAACGCACCTAATTATTTTTCTCGCTAATTGTCAAGAGAATTTAAGTGTTGATTACCGTTCAATTCACAACAATTTTGCAATTTTTGTGTTTATATATGGGATGAATTTATTGCACGTTATTTATTACTAAAAGTATAGCGCATAGTATGTGTATTTAATTAACAGATTACCCACAAATTCTACAAATGTTCAACCAACTGCTAGGCAAATATATATATCTCAATTATTTCAATTATTTCACTCTCTTTTGAAAGCCTTTCAACTATTCTTAAAAATAATCATTTCTTAGCCAGAAGCCTGTTGAAAGTGGATTTGCCCGCAAAGCACAGTACTGAAGATCGGTTGTTAAAATTGTATCTTGCCGGGAGACCATCTTATATAATTAGCTTTCTATCTGAAATTTCTTGTTACATTTTAATAACGTTTTAAACCAATACATCACACTTAACATGTTCCCACAACAATTCCTCCTCCATTTCTAATTTGATTGTTAACAGTTATTAAATGACTTCAGATAAATTAGTTCGAGTTAAATGTAAGAGAATACAAGCAATAATTAAATATTCATTCAAGGTTGGTTGGAGCGCTTTAATGAAATCGTCGGCACTTTTGTGTAATGTTCAATCGAGGTAGTTTTCCGCATTTGTTTTCTCCCATCGCGACGTAAATCTAAATTTTTAAATATATTAGATCTATACTAGTATATGAAGGTATTGTAAACAAATAGTTTAAGTAGTAACGTGATAATATTCCAGAAATAAGAATAAAGTAATTTCTACTGTTTCCATAGACGGGATGTGTCTAATCGATCAGATAACCTCTACAGGCATACAAATTTTCAGGACAGTTTATTTTACCTTATATTCCAGGTGAATTAAATCAATTCTGGTCAATACAATCTTAGTTTTACCTTCAATCAGTGCTACGGCGTCTTATTTGCCTTCGACTTAATTGCCCGATGATTGAGGTGGTCCGACCCGGATACTGATGCAATTGATTATCTATAAATCAATTCAATGCCTTGGTACGTGCGCAGTCAAGCCTATATATCTTTGTTGCGAGAATCAGAAAAAATCTTTTCGTCGATAGTGAAAGTTCCGGTAGTTATTGTCCCTATAACAATAGCGACCGGAGCTTCAAATGTACCTGATTTATTTATCGATTCACGTCGCACCGAGCGATTCCTCCTTCCACAGAAGATTCTGCGAGTCTCGCAGACATTTTGACTGATATTCACTTTAGTAACAGACGCGTGGTAGCGCTCTTCGTCGTTGTCAATTATTCGACATGGAATGACTGTGAAAGTAAGCGATAAATTGGTTGAAGTAAAATTGAATGACGTTAAACACACAGCAAACGGCGCTTAAGAAAATTGGAGACAATTTAATTGGATTTGATTATCAAATATTGGAGAGGAAATAACATGATTTTTGTCTGCAGGTATAGAAAAAAGATTTTATTTTGGTGGAATTTTTTATGAGAAGACAATTAGATATGTTTGAATAAGGATTAGACAGAGTGTTGTGCATTATGTATGTCAGTTAAGTCCGAAAATATAAAACCTTATGATAATTAACAATAGGTATACCGGTAAGCTAATTTCTGATTTCAACCTTGTGGAATTTGCGTTTTTCGTGTGAAAAACTTCATCTGACTCTTTCAGACCTTCATAGTTTTTATGCAATACGTCGTACGCATAATTATTTTAAAATACTGAAATAAGGAAATCTAGCTACTTTGAAACGTAATAATACTACGAGTGTTTTTGTTAGCAATATATTAGAAGGACAAATCTCACGTTTATTGTCTAAATGGGGTAACAATATTTTACCACGCTAAATGGCAAAATATCTTAAAAGAAACTAGATGTTTATCTAAAATAACGTCACTTGTAACTTCTTATTTTATATCATGTGCCGTGGTTAATGTGAGAATATTTGTAAATCTAATTCTAGATTTAGACTTCATCTTCATCTATGTGTCATTTAATCTAATTATTAAGATCGACCCGCAACAGAGCTGCTGACATTTTTCAAGTTTCTTAAATTCTACTGACTTCGATTTGTACTGCATTAGATAAATTCATGTTTAAGAGCTAGTCTCTGGCGAATAAGAAATGAGGGAAAATTTAAAAAATACAAGTGTATTCTCAATTTCATCAGCAGAATTTATAATATCACGTAAGAAAAGAACACAAACCCATTGAGTTTAGTATTTATTGTAGGATTATATGTCCCATCACTTTGGTCAACAGAGGTCGTTTAGATTGTAAATGTAAGTAATGTATTTTGACTGAACATTTATTGGTCTGATAAGTTATACATGTTCATAAAACCATTTTTTTTTTCAAAATAGTTTGATAGAATACTATTTGATATTTGGAAAGAAGATACAATTAACGGATGCTTCAGCAGTTAACTTTGTGGTATATCTAGTTTGTCCATTTATATACCGAAACAAAACCCGACTGACTAAACAGATAAAGGTATTCAGCAAACTTCGAAAATACAATAGAATTACTAACACAAAAACTATGTTCCTTCTGTGAGCAAAATCTAGTTAGGTAATTCGTGGAACATTATTCGTATTAGAATCGTTGTAATTGTGTTAAACCGGGCTCTGATAGACATTTTAGGCGCATGTAATCCGAATAGTGTCGTGAAACGTATTTTCGCGACTGTACCATAATGCTTGCGTAAGTGAATCAATGTCTGACTAGTAAGAAAATACTCACACGTGCTTTTTTGCCCTGAATACTCATAAAATTGCTAGTATTTCTATCTATTTTCATATTCAGTATGCCCGTAAAACGTTTTTAGTAATTTGTAAGCGATACCAATATTATCGACATAACTATTTTTTATGTCGCAAACTTTGACCTATTTCTAGAGATATGCAAATATATGGCAATATATGTCTTAGGAGAATCTTGACTTTCTGTTCAGTGTCTAAAATGAACGAACGACCATCGGTTCATCTAAATCATACACATCAGATGCCATATTGAGAAATGAATTTATTTTGGGTAGTTTTGGGGCCTATAATGAAGCCATCAGCTTGTGGAAGCTTTGCGTATCACGTGGGTACACATCACATTCTGTCACTGATCCCAAACTCTGAGATATCTCAACCGCTCGTTTGTTATAATTACTGCATCTATGTAGCTATATATTATGGGAGTGATTTATAAGGGTCTTTGTGCTCTTTACGATATTTATGAACATCAACTTTTCCTTTTTTGTCCCCTTGAGCATTTTCAAATTAAGGTTGAGAGAGCTGTGATAAACGATTTGTTTTCTAAGATAAATATCACGAAAACGCTATCATGTTTTCTAGACAAAAAAATGGGAATAAACGGTAGAAATTTTAAGTGTTTCCATTAAACAGAACCCAAAGGCACGCACAATCTTACCATCATATATTTTCTATCATGTTTATTTCAGCATAAAACATCGTAAGTCCACAACTTCTAAAGCGTTTAGTTCCAAAGAACGCAGAAATGATTGATAGATTTGACCAGTATGATGGTTTTACATACTATACTTTTTTGTAAAAATACGATTTTTGCCTTCTGTATCAACATGAACACATTCTAATATTGGACGATACACAACGATTTTTGGCTTAAAGTAGGAGTGATAATAGTCCTAACTATTACAAAACGAAATAGAATTATGCTTTTGGCATTCGGCATTCTTAGTAAAAATGCTTGACAAAAGAATTTCATGATGATTTGTTAAATCTGATTTTTTGGCATCTAAAATTGCAGCCTAGAGAGCATATTTCATGGTCACTATTTTAAGACGAGTTCGATATTTTGTCGTACAAAACCATTTTACAAATTAAAATGTATTGATTTAGCCTTTATGGGTACGCATACGCACTATATGCACTTCTTTAATAACGTTCCTTATGACTGTGAACAAATTAGCCGAACAAATCGGAACTTTTGTCGATTCACCTGATTAAAACTCGTAATATTTGTACCAGCGGTAGTTCTAGGAACAAGTTTCATGCTTTTCTGGGAAGATAATTGGCTGGTACACCTGAGTCTTTTTTTTACCAGTGATTTTCTTTAAAGAGATTTTTTAACAAAATTTTAGAATCCGATACATCGTTCTGTTAATATTGAGAATTGTTTTCAATGCTACCAAACCACACGCTGTCTTTTTATTTTTGTTTAATAAATTTATGAATAACAATGAAATAAAAGGGACCATTTTTGTCGTCTTAAACACTAACATGAGAAATAAGGGAACTTTTTTATGTACATAGGACCATGGTTAAAAAGATCAGGTCAGAAATTCGTCGATCGGATCGGAACTCATTGGTTCGTACTGCGGACAGATGATCTATGATTTGATGTGTTGACTCGTTAACGAAGTTGTTTACATTTATTTAATTTGTCAACTTACAAAAGAAGCTTATGAACTTTATTCAAGTAAGATGCACATTTCTTGAAAAAAAAGTACATTAATTTTGTAAATTCCACGATTTAATGGCAAATGTGCGCTAGTTACTTATAATAACGTTTTATTAATACATGAGCGTCTGGAAGCATTTGAATGAAAATGCTGATAAATGTTAAAAGAGAGACATAACGTTGTAGTCTCCTCATTTCTGCGCTTATTAAAGATTGTTGCATTTATTCCTGCACATCACTCACAATTTTTGTCTGTGATATATAACTCTTAATGCTCGTTTTACGACTATGATAAATGTTCACCATACATTTCTCTATCAGGAAAAAAATTACTCATTCGCAGGGAAAACTGTCTTAAAGAGGAAACTTATCCCGACCATTCATTGCGCAGGGAAACCAATCATAGATATGTAAAATCAACGCATATTTTATATAAAATGATTTATACAGATCATATTCTAAAGAATCATATAGAATGTAATTTCATTAGGCCGACCGTGTCATTATTGATCGTTATTGGGATCACTGTCAGTGTTCGGCGTCGAAATTTTATCTTCGCCATAATTCAAGTTAGAAATTAATACCTAGAATTAAAGTGACACTTTCTTTCGTTTTAGCACTGACAAAGTAATATATTTTTCGGAAAATTTAGGAGTTTGTCTGGGTGGAAACAATTCGGGAAAACTTGCAGAAAATTAAAACTCTACATTATACATATTGATTGCTCCTGAGGGGGTGAGTACATGTATTTTCTATGATAGCATTTGCTAAATCTACAGTGCAGAACTGATATTGAATAAGAATGTAGTAATTCAGAGAATACTTCAAAGACTCTTCAAGAATCAATCAATATGCAATAAAACCTTGATATCAAGACAGTCTTTGGGGTCAAAAATAGTATTGAGCGTTTGTTTTTACTCGTGCAAATTTTATACAAAGAAGTACTGGAAACGGCTTTACAGATAAAATGGTCATTATAATGAAATGATCCTGATATTGAAGATATCGTTAAGGGAGGTTTTACTGTATTTGGGTATGATTGTATGATAGCAAAGTTAATCTGTTTTATGACGATTATTTTCACTAAGAATGCGGGTAGGTTCATTGTGTTTATAATACAAATGACAGACATTTTACATTGAAAAGGTACCCGCGGTCGTGGTCCAGTGGTTAGTGCGCTGGACTTGCAGCCCGGAGATCCGGGTTCGAATCCCGGTCGCGGCAGGTCATGCCCTTCCATGAAAATTTGACAAAAATGTCGATTTGCCGGCTCCTTGTGGAAGGGTAAGTTAGTACTGGTTAGTATACAGTCCAGGAAAACTGGTTAGGTGAACCGGTCGCCGTATATAACTGAAAAATTGTTGAAAAACGGCGTTAAACCCTAATACAACCAAAAAACATCGAAAAGGTCCATCTGTGATTTAATTGCACCACGAATAAACTTAGTTCCAGGTTTAGACATACACAGCATCTCTTGTTTTGTAACATAAATCTCCCTATGGAATAAATTACCTCTTGTTGCAATTACACCACGGGTGTTTTCTTATACCCCTGTGTTTACTACACGACAATCAACTAATGAGTTATGATGCACAATCGAAGGTTTTAGACTCGGTTTCGTAATATCGCCATCATAAGTCTTCCAGAAATAATATTTCATGATTAAAAATGCGTTTTTGACTGCGTGTAAATGTTTTGGAGGAGTGGGAGTGTGATTTTGCGGGTATTATAACACGAGGAAGCAACGCCGAGAGATATAAATACAGAGTTTTCAGATATTGTCTTTGGAGACCCTTTACTCTGACCATTTTTTGCATGGTCCTATGTGTTGAATGGGTTTTGGGTTGGAGAGTTTAAGGAATATGGAATGTTTTATGAGTGTTTTTTTTTCAGGAATCCTTTTTTTTATCTATATTTACCTGACCGAACATAGGTAACGAGTAATTTCATGTTTGAAAAGCATAGCTGTACAAATCAATTTTTTATGTTCCAAATTTGATTACTGGAATTAAAAATGGCCTTAAGACAACAAACTCCGTCTTTTGAAACATCAGCCATGATTGGTTCTCATTCCCAAGGAATTGTTTTATTCTAAGTCGTATTGTTTACACTCTCGTGAGTCAAAGAAAACCTGTCAAATTCAAATTCCCAGCAATTATCACAAATCATTCCCACAACCACTAAGATCATTATAGAACTATCGTGGACTTAGTGAGAACTCACAGACAGATACATCATAGGAATCCTTTAAAGGGATACGCCTCAGATTTTCCACATTTTGAGACCCCTTTCATTCGATAGCACATGTAGTTATAATACAATTTAAATCAATGAATATCAAACATATGAATACTTTGCAGACTTTTTACTACAGTTTGCGCTTATGTTGTCGAATACGTGCAAAAATATGTTGATTATAAATCTCACTGTAGATTATTCTAAAATTGAATTTCTTCTTGACTTGACTTTATTTTCATTATCATGAAATGTCAATAAAATTACCATTCAAAAATGACATCAAACAAATAATTAAATAATTATAACCTTGATATCAATGCGTTGAGTCCTTTTGAAATAACAAAATGTATCATAGTGTATTTTTATACTGAGTGAGCAATACAAATGAAACTTTCAAGCGTGTATGAATGCACCAAATATTCTGGAAATCCGAGTTCGTATCTTTCAGATAGAAATATAACTTCTTTCTACAGTCTAAATATAGATAGTCCAACGTCTTGAATAATATTTCTGGAGAAATTCAATGGTTTTACATTATCAATAACTAAGAAGCTATTGTCGCTTCTTACGCCCATCAAAAAACTCACCAGTGTATTGTTCTTTTCTTTTTCTGCTCTTAATAACAAAAAACAAAAGTGCACCGGCTGGCATTTTTGCTACGCAATATTTTAGATGTTTTTGTTTCAGCAGATTACTTATTTACGATTATGCAAATGTCACAAGACAAAACTTCTTGATAAAGAAGTTCTAGTATAGAAGAAAACAGAAATAAACAATCAGAAAAAGACTTTTGTTGACATGAAGATACTTGTAATCAGTATTTTGTGACTATTTATTGCTTCGAACTTTGAAACAATCCGTTAGTTAAAAGACAAAGCCCACGAAAACGAATCTATTTCTGAATGACACACTTTCCAAAAGCACATACACGTAATCATTGCATTCTGGGTAATACTTTCTTCAAGAAGTCATTGCAAACATTCCAATGCGACCCTAAAGTCATCATTAAATTACACTGAACGAGTTGAACATTCAATTATACACACTAACCGAGTTGTATGAGAAGCAAATAAGACAATAAAACCTAACTCTTTCCATTACTCGAATTTTAAGGTTCTTCCATTCCATAATTATCAAACCCTTGTAGTCCGGGTGAATTCTGTTCGATGACTGCTTTCTGGTACGAAAGTGTAACCAATACTCCACACAAATGGGAATGAAATACTCCACATAAATGTTACATTTAATTGCGTTGTATATACAAGGAAATAAGTGTTCATGTACAACACTCAGTTGCCAATGAATGCTTAATATTTTGATACTTCTTGTGTATAGATAAGAATAGGATTCCTAGAAAAAAATCCAACCTGAAAAAGTCCCAAAGTCCACCAACACATAAAACCATACAAAAAATAGAGGATAAAAGTGTCCTTGAGGGTACCGTCTTGGAACGGCATTTAGCGAAGCTACACTTCCAAGAGTATATGCGTAAATCATCATTGCTTGTGTGTATATTTTCCGTGACCGAAGCCCTTAATGTTTGTCTGAAAAGACAAATTAACACTGTCAACACTCAACTCTATAATAAAATTCTACGTTTCTAAAAGAAAGTGAAGCATAATAACTAGTCGGCGTCAAAGTAAGAAAAATAACGCTCGTAATCAACTTTGAAAATACGTGTCTATAAACTCAGACAAGATGGTATTTGAGTGGTGCTATTATAGTTTGATGATAATCACAACTGAAACACTTAGCAGATTGCGCCAAATATGGGAGTTTGTACTGGTGAGATTCGATTTCGAAACCACAACTTTTTGGATCAGGACTCATGGATTTAATCAAAAACCGTGTGTTTTTCAGCATATTGTTAAAATGTTAAGAGACTTAGAGTCTATAGTCTACTGAGATTTTTTATAGACTAAAAGCTGGTTTTAGGTTGTTCATGTGTATGCATCTGATAATCGCAGACTGTGAAAGCAGATGTTTAGCATCAATTTGTAGAGATTAGTTCATTTATTGTTTATTGGCTCAGTATTTTATGATTGTTCAATATTGTAACAAATTGCCCGCAGTAATGGGGGTTCCTCAGAGTGCTAGGACTTTATCGTTATTTTATGACACTTCCTGATTGGTGAATCATGATTCGTATTGCAGAATCACTTGTGTTCTTGCATTATTTATGAAAACCAGGGTTATGAACAAATTTCAATTTAACATATGGCTTCTCTGAACAACACCCTATCTGGAAGACTTCTAAATACTTTACATTTTCATTTCAAATCCTATTATCTGTAAGTTAGATTACCAATTAAAGTTTTAATAAATTTTCTGTAAGTTAGATTACCAGTTTGTCGGTCAGCGAAATTTAACTATTTTCTGCAAATTGGTCATTAAACTTTTAACAATGGTCTGTAAGTTAGTTGGCAAGTGAAATTTTAACTATTTTCTGCAAGTTGGTCAGTAAAATTTTAACAATGATCTGTAAGTTAGTTGGCAAGTGAAATTTTAACTATTTTCTGCAAGTTGGTCAGTAAAATGTATACGTTAACCAAATAATACACAATATTGACACATGCTTGTCAAAATACACTTATATCAGACCATCAGAATGATGACAACATAATTTTCAAACAGTCCGGTAAGACCGTTTAATAAGTCGATCAAATGTTAATTTATGTCATTAAATCAACCCAATGAAATGTATGCTATTGTGACAAATTTTCTATTCATGTAATGTAATTTTCAAAAGGTGGGCGAATTCCAATGTTCACACATGCATCGACTCTTCGTTGATTTATTTTTACCACAGTACTGAAATATCGTGTTTATAGTATATAGAATAGCCAGTACTACATAAGGTAGCCATTTTTTCCACTTGGCATGTATCAATGAGTCATATTAATTTCATCGGCTGTCGCAGGACAACTGAGAATTAAATTTATTAGCCTGATGAAGTTCTTATGGCAAGCTAGCATAATTTGTATATTGTATCGGTTAGTTGTGACAATATGGATAGGCTTTCATAAATAACAAACAATACCAACGTTTACAATATCCCTGTGCTGGGTTAGACATTAAGGCACGACCGAACGACATTGTCTTGTTGATACAGTGCAACCTCTCCAGAGCGGCCCTCTCTTGAGCGACAACCTCCCCTCAACAACAGCATACTTTTTCCCCACTGTACGATGTGACTATTTATTTGACCTCTCTAGAGCGGCAACCTCTCAACAACGACATAATTTTGCGTCTCCCAAAGAGTGTTGCTTTGGAGAGGTTGCACTGTACCTAGTCAGGTCTGGTTGAACTTGTAAGTTACTATACTGAATGGTCTTGTTTATATCAATGAGTAATTGAACATATTCCTTCCTAACGATTGCGTTATTTTCATCACATTATCACGTTATTGTTACAATCAGAACCATGTAACACGTCATCTATGTCTCTGATACAATGTGCGCTATACTAAAGGTATTTAATTATTTTAAAGACATTTTATTGGTATATTATCCAGTTCCATCATGGTCAGACCCAACACGAATGAAAAAATCCCAGTACAAATCGCATTGCTTTGGCGTTCTGAAATTTAACCACGATATGTTCAGTCCAGTTGAAATCAAGTTAGGTCTGGCAGATTCTAGGAGTTACTGGTTCACCGGTCTAGTGAAGAAAATAGTAAATGTCTAACCCTGCTTGTAACATAATAGAAATAGTAACTTTAATAAATAGAGAAACATAATAAAATAAAATTATATAGTCAAACTGCCAATAAAGGTCACCCTTGGGAAAGACAAAATGTGGCCTTTATTGACAGATGACCTTTATTCAGAAGTCAACTTGTTCTAAATAATCAAAGACGGTTTTTCAAAGAATGACTTTTACTCACACGGTGGTCTTTATTTGGAGGAGGCCGCAAACACAAGTTTGACTGTAGTTCATTCTCCCTTAAGAGAATGCATTTCACAATGATTAAAGCTGATAGCAGCTCAATTAATCGCATTCTTACGGATTCTTTAAATTCTTGAAACATCTAGATTGTAACGTGATTCATGCTGAGGGGTTTAATTGCATCATTTCATTAATGTAATCAACTAATAACATTTTAATTCGTTTTTCATGTCGAAACGTCGACTGTTTAGCCACATGATTAAACCGTTACATGGATTCGGAGCTAATGCCCAAAATCCCATCAATAATTATCTGAAAACTAGATAAAGAAGTAATGACAGGTTAACAAAACTTTGAAGGATGTATCGAGCGAAACTTTGAGTAATTGTTTCCAAAGAAAGAAATCCATCACTGAGAACAAGACGTATTGGGTAACGCGTGCACCTGACATATCTTCCGTTGAATACCACGAACAAGTTAACCACGCTTGAACTTACTCAACTAATACTAACACAAGATTTTGGCGTGCTTCAACGCTCAGTTCCGAGTTTAATTAAATTGAATGATAAAGATTTTTATTTATACATATAAGGAGGTCTGTTCACGACAAACGCGTCTAATTCTGTCGCCTTAAAGTAAATTACTACATCTAAATTATATTAAATTCTCCAGGATGAATTTGACGAGACTTTGTATGTCTGAAATTTGAGCTTAATGCGTCGATAATTCAGTTTTATAAACATATCGGAGAAAACTATTGCACTGTGTTTCTTGTCTCCGATTGCAATGCTTCAAGTTCGGACTTCGTTAATTAAAATATATGTTCGTAGTTGTGTAAAGATTGATTTCAGTCAGAGAGCAATATATACATGTATACGAACATATATTTTAATTATATGTATATGACGAGTATATCTGTGCCGTCAGTGATAGCTTTCAGGATTCAATAGTTGCTGGTGAATTAATTAGACATTGCTGATACCCAAGATACTGCGATTGTGATTTTTTTAAAAATTTTGTTGCTTTGTGACAATTAGACTGAGCCGCGTCTGTTGGTTTAAGGGACGTTAGAATCCTAACTAGGGACCTAAATAGAAAATGTCCTTTGACTGTTTCTGTTCATTGTAACAGAATCATTCAGGGCCGTGCCGTGCTAAGAATTTAGCTTAAAGTCAGTTAAGTAGTCACGCAATTATCGCTAAATTGCGTTTATGGAAATGATGGAATATATTTACTTTCAATTATAAGAAAACAAAACATCATTCATAAGACAGTGGTAGGATATCATTGGAAATTAAACTTGTTTATCCTAAAATAGATTCATTTGAAATTATTGCATTAAAAGTAACACATTGGAAATACTCGTATTGTTATTCATAATCAAAGATGACAACTTGATGTACATTTAAATACCCCAAGTGTGTATTAATCATTCATTTATTAATCATTCAGTTCATGTACGAGACATAATTACTTTCTAACATCGTCAAGACAGAAATTGTATCTGCCTGTAACTCGTCTATAATTTCCAAGTCAACACAGCAGTCCTCAATTAACGTGTGATACGGTAATTACATTCGCAGAAATAGCTGCAGTTTTGCGAGTGCCTTCCAAATGCACATCGCATCCTCACAGGATTATAACAGCGTGTGACACCCGACATTTAGGGCGCTATAAATGAGAAGATGATAATAACAGAAGGTTACTCATTGTTCTAACTCGCTTTATCAAACACCTCACCAGATAATTGTCACCGAGGAAATTACTATGTCCTGTGGGGAGAATTGACCAACTGCCAGTACTCACCAGACAGGTGATCAAGACAAAGCCATTTTATTGGTATAATAGCGTGTTAAAGGCTCCCGTAAATTTAATGATTACAGAGGTCAAATATAATCATATTAAAGGCGATACTATTGATTTTTTACAGCTACAACTTCTCCTGACGTGTCCATCTTATAATAATTGTAGGAATGCGAAACACGTGTCATACAGACGTTTGTTCCGAGGGTAATTTTCTTTTCAGCAAGTTTTATTTGATGCTTTGTAATAATGAGCTGTCTTCCATGAATATATAGTAGCAGACAGAAAACCTCAATGCTATCAATTGTTGAATTAACCGAACAATGTGCTGTCCATTTTAGGCATTTACTTTGTAGCAATAAGGTTTCTACAGGCACGAACGTGTTAGAATCTTTGTGTTTTGTTCTTGTTTACGTCACGTGTCACGACCGTTTATCCTAAGATTGAGCAGCTGTTTAATACCGGCTCACTAATTGTCGCGCTGTCGATTCAAACTAAGAATCTAATTAGTTTTAGCGGCAAATAGAAACAAAAACTATTTTCTTACAACGAATGGCTCATTAGTTAAATCATTTTGTTCTAACAATTTTCGCTTTTTAGAAAAAAAACACAAAAAAACGTCAATTTATCATTTCACCAAGTGCAGTAATTAGTAACGGTGGTTGTACTCGTCTTGAAACGGAGATGTTTCGTTATAATCATTTACAGTAGCGTTATTCGACCGGTTGTTTCATCCGTCTCCGCTTGGACAAATTTAACTGTGGAAATGTCACCTATAACTCTGGTTACATCAAAATATTAATACAATATAAAATTTGACTCTGAAATGGTAACGTTCAGTTGTTTAGCGGACGGAATAAATAAGGCCGAGTTAAAGAAGTAAATGATGCGACAAAGGGATAACCGTGTCAGCTATGCAGTGTAAATAGTAAAATTACTGGTAGATGGGGGCATATTTTAAGTCAAAGTGCTACTTAGTGCCAAAAGCAGTATTCAGAGATAATCAATCTTAGTCAGGGTTTACTTCTTCCAGACACAATCGAATTTTCAAAGCAAACGAAAACTATAAACAACTAGGTTAAAGTCTCGCTCAAATCAATATTGAAAGAGAAAGAAACAATTGCATTACATCGGTGCCGCATAAAATATTTTAAGCGTCGCAAAGTAAACTTGTTGGCGCCATTTGTAAATTAGACCATCATCAGATAATGCTTTTATCATTTTGTATGCAAGCACGTGTTATTGAGCATTAGTATATATATATATATATATATATAAGCGTATTCAAAGCCAATATAGTCCTCCACAAGAATCGTTGTACATTAACAAATCGTTACTAATCTTATACACGCACACGTTACTTATATACTTCATATATTATTTAATAGCGCCTCGTTGTCTTAATCTACTTCAAGCAACTGGTAACATCATGAATTATGCATATAAACAGTAATTAAAGGTTATTTGATTTAATACGTTCTGTGTAGAAGATGAACTGTACAGCGTATTGTCTTTTTTCACATCTCTCATTCGTCTTTTTATCGCCATGTATGATTTATCTGATTTTCTTTACATTGCAGAGCGTATTGAACGAAATAAAAATGAATCAGTTAGTGTTAGTGTTGGCACTGGAGTTGATTATTTCAATATCTAATGGCTGTATCTTTCCAAGCCGTCTGCAACAAGACACGTGGTATACGCACATGCGCGCTGACACTCGATTGGCTGTCAACTTCCGGAGTGACATTATTGAATACAAAGCCGAGGAAACCGATTCACAATTCATTTCCGGAGAGTGGCATGCTAAATGTGTACAAATGATCGATGAGAAATATTTGTTAGCCTATGAAAATGGAACATATCTTTGTATTAAATTTATCTACAGAAGTAAATCGATATTACAAACTAAACATTCGCATCTATCAACTACTTTAGATACATCTTTGTGTGATGACGCCAATTTAAAATTAGAACCATGGCTGACTGTGTCAATAGCAAAAAGTCGAACCGAGTTTACTGTATGTCCATTGAGTGGCGGGTATAATATGAAAATAAAGAAAAAAGGGGTACTGGATCATACTTGCAATTTTCATGATTTACCAATGAGATTTGAGAGTGAATGCCATACTGGTGAAGGAATCACTTTTGATTTTCGAACGCCGACGTGTATAGGTGACCTACCTATGAAACAAAAGCAGCGAGCGCTGTGTGTGACGTCATGGAGACAAGATGGCGACGTGTTAGCTGTTCTAAGAGCAGCTGAAACAAATAGTGTATGGTGTTTAAAAATTCCGGCCAGGCGGACATTCGATGGAAAAACTCTAATGTACCTATATACGGATTTGATTTGTGACGAAGCGCCAGATGTCGACTACTTTTTGTTAGAGCTAGAAGTGGTCAGTCAGAATAGCCTTTGTACAGACGAGCATCTTAGTTGTGATATGTTACCCTGTAACTTATTCCATTACCGATGTTTGAAATCCTGCGGCGTATGCGACCCAAACGTGTTTCCGGATACATGCGATTTTCCTCGAAAACTTCGCAGTGAATGGATACTGAATGATGCTCTAGGGCAGACGACATTGAATATAACTGGATCTCGTTTAGTGTACAAACGTGTTGGAAAGTTCGGCTGTATTTCTCTCCCAGACTCACCGCCGTCGCGAAAAACCAAACAATTTACGACTGTGTCGTTTTTCAATAATGGATGTCGTCCACGATATACGTGTATCTCTTTAAGAAGGATAGGATCAAATGTTCTTGGTGTAGCGATAGGTCAAAGCAAAGTGTGGCCTCTAGAGAATCACCACAAGCAGCTATGGTCTGTGGTTTGTGGTGAGGAGAATTTTCACGGTGATCCTGCGCCATTGCGCGATTCCTACCGCACATTGAACAATGTATACAAGCCATTAATTAGTCTAGAAAAACCTAATACTGGCCAAACATGTCCATTAAATGCGAGTTACATATTCAGAGCAACATTTGACAATGGCGATAAATGTGAAGGATCGCTTTTCAGGGACTGTGAACAATATTCAAGGCTTCGCATGCAATTCGATAATTGCAATTATGTAAAACACTCTTTCGAAGACTACATTTGTATTGGAAAGATAGACAGCAAAAGATGGGAACGTATTATATTGCTGCAAAATGAACGCGATTTACGTGACACGAAGTGTTTAGTTATGTCCGACCTAGACCGTGGGCGGTTTTTAGTGCTGCCGTCTGGGGAGTGTGATATGTTCACATGGACATATGTACACGCTGGATATCGAGAGGCGTCCATAAATTTAAGTGTAACACCAGAAAATTATCAATGTAGACTTATCACTTCTACAACATCTGTTGTTGTTACAACGGTAAAGACTTCTACAACAACAACAACAACAACAGAAGCGGTAATTGCTCAATCAGTTCAAGCGCTTAATGATGCTTGGAGAACATCAAACAATGCCAGTGTGACAATCAAAACATCATATAGAAACAGAACTACACATAAACTCCGCCATCATGGCAAAGATAATCATCCCATTCCATCTACAGTGTTTTATGAAAGTGTGAATAGTGATAAAACTGATGAAAACACACCCGTGTATCACGAGTCAAAAAGCAATCTGTCCCCGGCCATTTACAAATCTTCTTTTGTTTTAACGTTGTCTATGTTTATTAGTGCTATTAAAGTCAATTATGTTTTCCTATGATTTCAAAACTATATTTGCTGCATAACCATGAGTGGCACTAATATCGTTTAGTACATTATTTATAATAACATACCTTTTTTGTATAATTTGTAATATATTTTTGTAAATAAACATATTTTGTATTTCAGTTTATGAGTTGATGCAGTGTTTTCTTTAAAACAATAATAGGTGTACACGAATCTAACTCCTGACCAAACACACATATTTTGTCGTTCTCATTGGGTACATGAATATGTTTGAGAATAACATTCTTGACGCATGTTGTGAGCCGTCCATTATAGGCCTGTTGGACTTTTCGTCGGTATTAGAGAATTTCACAATTTATAATGTAAAATACATTTACAAAATAAAATTAATATAGAACTTTTTTTTGAAATCCAAAATCTCTCGCAATTTCAGCGTAAACTGCATTTCCTTTCGATAAAACACGATAATTTACGATTGCACACATTGCTTTTTTCAAAATTGTAAAGTTGTCATCAATTTTCAACGAAATTGGTAGGAATCGAATGCGGACACGCACAATCCTACTTTTAAAACTGTGAAATGCAGACATACCATATAAGCTACACAAAATGAAGATTATGCTTGAAGCAGGGTCTACATTGGAATCTGTATTTTCATGTGTACAGATACAAATATACTTTTATGGAGCCGGTTTTCATGTCTTGATATTGATAGTTCAGGATTTCGTTTCAGCTACCAGCTGCCTATTTTTCCGCTTAACCGAAATTAAAATGACAGTTATGTTTATGTCATAATTATGTACAGGAAGTCAGTGTCCACTTTGGTGTAAGCAAAAATTGTTTCACGTTTTATGCATTTGATATAACTTGCTGTGCTAGTCAGAAAAGAGTATGCTGTAACGAAACATTCATATAAATCTTATGCATCGGTGTGTCTGGATCCACAATGTCTCATGGCGTTTACAATTCTTATGCATAGCCTTTTCCATTTCTTTTTCTAGTGTGTAAACTTAAATATGCGCGGATAGGCCGCCGAGCTTTGGGAATGTTTTCTTCTTTGTACTACAATTTTTCATTGCTTTTTTTGTTAGCAGTGCAAGATAGTAAAATCATTTAGCTCTTCCATAATAGCGTGCTCTCAGTACGTGTAAATAATGAGGTAAACGCTGACGTCTCAACATTGATTTATTTATCACCGCACAATCTCCTTAAATCCATTCAACTATGTTATTGGCGAGCAATAAAGCAGTTTGTAAATTGTATGTCTGGCACTTGCGTTTTGTTTAGATTTATTATAAACATAAAGTATAAGATTAAAATACAAGGCCATATATAAAACTCTACCGGGATAAACAGGAGAAAGTATGGTTGTTAGGAAGATAATGGTGCGTATGAAAAGGAGTTTTCAAAGAAAATAGTACTTTGCCGATGTGACTGAGATTTTAAGAGAAACTGAAGCGACCAACTCATTCATTGTCATTAGGATTTTTAAAGACATCATGAGGCGAAATTGAAATTGGGCCCGCTCAATCGAACAGTCCCTTGTAATCACCAAAAATGACATTTCCAAGACGATACCGCTTGAGTGTTTGTAATTTAATTGTATTGCTATGTATGTATTTCTTTGTGCTATCTGAATTTTGTTTCGTGCCCGTTGCTTTGTGTATAGTGTAGACTGGTTTATGCATACTATATTCAGCGTGGAAATTTCAAATGTATTACTTGTGGCAATATCTGATAATCCGATTTTACTTCCTTGTTTTATTTAACCATACATTTGTTGTATTTCGTTCGTGACTTACAATAATCAATTACTGTTTCATGAGGGCATTGTGGGCCAGATAAGAGTATTTCTACTTTTTGCGGACATTTGAAACATCTAAAATTATCTAAAAAGTTCGGCGTCTTTGTTAAAACTAAACATTGTTTTTTTCACACACGATATCCATGCAAAGGAATATTTAAAAGGTTTGACACGTGAAGAAGTATGAGAAGTAGTGTATGTAATTTATCTGTATGTCAACTGTTTCGCTCAGTTAGTTGATAGAGAAAGTATATACACAATAGATTGAGAAAACCTTTTAATTTGCATTTACGTACATAATATCGATAAGAAAAGATTCCCAGAAAAAAAGCGCAATACAGCTATACTTATATTTGTATATCATATGTAATAATTTTCATGGTAAGAGCAAATACCTTCATCAATTATTAATATACTCCCAAACATTAACTTTACAGTATGGAAAAATTATAGTCTGAATTCCGACCAGGATCATGCCTGAAACAGATACATTATGCACATGGAGACAATTATTTTGAAGTTTACATAAATTCCAGAAATAATTGTTTGATGCATTTCCAAAAACAAACCCTTCTTCAGTAATATCTCTTGTTCCATTTCGCAAAAACATTTTCGGCATTGTTTCTTTCTTGATAAATATCCCGAAAAAGGATTTAGTGCTATTTCAGTGCTTTGCAATTACATTTCTGTATGTATATTAATCTTGGTCAATTAAACATTCGGTTATTTCAAAGAAATGAAACGTGATTCACGTTACCATAAAATAGATTGAATCGTTGATGAGACGTTTTGTGCCTTAAATAGTGTGGAATTTACTAGAGTAAGCTGTTTTCGGCATGGACAAAAATAGCGATACAAGGTAATCATTTACGATTGTTATTTATATCAGACAGTAACTAATTGGTTTTAAGTGTTTTCGTTTACTGAGAGTTTCTTCAATAACAAACAAAACATGATCTGCATCTCAAGAGAGCAATTTCATACGAGAACGATATACATCAATATATGTCAACTGCTTCATTCATATGCTCGTAATACTATTTAATAGGAATAATTATAACAAAAATATCTCTAAACGTATTCAATATAAATTTAGACACACTATCAATTTGCTTGTTTGTATGTGACTTATTGTCATTGGGGTTTAACACCGTTTTTCAACATTTTTTTTCAGTTATATTCGGCGACCAGTTCACCTAACCAGTTTACCTGGACTGTATTCTAACAAGTACTAACTTACCTTTCCACAAGGAGCCAGCAACTTCTCCACATATGGAGGAAAATCGACATTTTGTAAAATTTTCATAGAAAGGTATGACCTGCCGCGACCGGGATTCTAACCCGGACCTCCGGGTTATAACTCCAGCGCACTAACCACTCGACCACGGCCGCAGCTCACACACACTCACACTATCAAATATTTGACAATTTCCAAAAATAAGTTCTTAAAAATGGGGGTAAATAAATTGTGGATCAAGTAAAATAATTCAACAATCATATTTTTTCAACTTATCTGATTGTTACGTAACGAAAACAAAACAAAATTTCGAGCTTTATTGACGGTTACGTATCTCAGACACGAGCTGTCATAGTAGCCTATGTTTATTACAACATCCTAGCAAACAAAATTGTGATTTTCGAACAATACATGAAATTGCCAAAATTGATAACGCGCAAATCACCCCCTTACAACAATGTTTCATTATCAAACATGTGTTGCGATTGACTAGTCAACATATCTTTATTTAATTATATTATTCAACCCAATGATTTATATGTCTAACACTGAAAACAATAAGCAGAAGCGGAGTGAAATTACGTGGTGTTGTTGCTAAGATAATAGACACAGATATAGACGTTATAAAAATAAGTCGATATAATGCGTGGGATGGACATACATTGTAATCGCTTTATTTATTCCGGTGTACTAAACCATTCTACTAATCCCAAAGCGGTACAATGTTTGCAAATATGAGGATCAAGTGATGAATGTTATAATAGCGTTCAGAATGACATGCGTTTTACCAATACTATAATTGTTTTATGTGCGGTCTTCCCGAAGATCAGACTTCAATGCTGTGTGATAAAACAAATACAGCAGAATTTGAGAAACGAATCGTCTTTATTCAAGGTGAATTTAACACTGTGGGAACTATTCATTTGTTTGTCTTCTTTCTTGTTATTTCCTTCGTCTCTTACAGTTTCGTTTTCAGAATAAAACCGTAAGTTCTCATTCGTATGGCGCGTTGTAATGAATGAGCAACTGCTTTCTAGTCATGTTAATGAATTGTTTCATTATTTTATTTTCAAATCACAAGGGACAATTATTCGTCTACCTAATTCTAGAGTCATGTCTATTTTATTAACAACGTCTGAGAATGGTTTGTCTCGCCAATTCCCTGACATACCATGATCGCAATTTTCCCTTAATAGAAAATATGAAATACTTTGTTTGACATAATGAATACTAATGTCCACGGATTTAATCTTACTTTCATGGATATGACTATAAAACAGAATAGGAGGTCTTTTAGGGAAAGAAAATGGAAGAAAATGACAAAATGGGATATTATTAAAGAGAATAAGTATGTATCACGTAATTATACAGAACCCTACAATAGCACCCCACAAGAACTGACATACATTGAAAATGAACTCGTACTTGCGTATGAAAATGTCAAAAGTCTTATAACACACTGCTGAAAATACATATATAAATCCACAAAACGACTACCAATTCATTCATGTATAAAATAATTCCACAAAAGGAATGTATTCTGAATTTTGCATTCAAAGTAAGGGCTTCATACATGGTCAAGAGATCATCAAATTATAACACCCATTTTACATGTAGAAATTGACAATTTAGTCTGGAAATTTGAGCCCCAGTTAGATTGAAGCCTGTGACTACTAACAATTACATACGACCTCTGAACATCGAAAATCTTAACAATCTTCCTTGTACTGGCCATTGATAATATTGGTAACCACAACTTGTAATAAATATCGACCTAATCAGTCCAATCGTAAAGATAGAAAAAATTGTGGACCAGGGCCCGTACTCACAAACATTCTTACGTCTTTGAAGAAATTTGAAAGTTCCACCCTGTGCAACTATACTGCGATGAACATCCTATCTTGTATCAAATCAGTGAGTAAGATTATGCAAACATCACTGTTGCGGAGGGACCGACACTACACACTTTTAATATTCACTGATTTGAGAAATACTTCATCGGCAAACATTGCTATTCTGTCCGAAGATACTCCGCAAAAAAGATTAGCCGGTAATGACTGTTACTGATTCATCTAAAGTGCATAACACGATGGTTATCTTTAGTCCAACAAGACGGTCTTCTTCACTTTATTTTGTCAATTAAGAAACAATCTGAGCTGCATGTATACTGTTGTTGAGATTTTATATGCGCTGGCTGTCGAACCAAGAATGTTCTTACTGAGATGGTCACCATTCTAGTCGAGGCGTTGTCTGCTACGGCTTTACATACTCCTATACGCCTTGGAAAATATTATTTTTTAATACTACTGTTATACAAGCCACGAATGGAGAGACATATTGCATCTATGTTCCACTTGTCTTTGTTTAGCGTTTTAATGATCAATAATATCAATTACTGCATTAAAAATGGCCTTCGTACACATTCACTCCATGACATTTATTCACCGGTGGCCAATAACCTAAATTTGACTGTATTTTTGTCAATTAAAACTTGTAACAGAAGGAATTCCGCGTCTATTTCTGAATCCTTTATATCAGACATCAACTAAAAGCTATAAAATGTTATACCAGTTTGCACACACTTTCAACTTGTATTTTATATTTTACGTTCATTTAAGAGCGCAATGAAATACCTTATGTCTATTTTAATGTGTGAAAATCGACATAAAAGCAAAGAATAAAAGGATTATTGAGCCTGTTGTGTTCTGTAGTTGACACAAACTGGAGATAAACTGAGCCAATATTCTGTGCTGGCGACACTTTAATTGTTTGAAAGAGCAGTTATTGTTTGTCGTCTTGTTTTCATACACGAAAACCATGATTTTATGACAAGAATCTTTTTACTGAATTACTATTAATGACCAGCGTTACAAATCATTCAGTATTCTTTGCATTAACAGCTAGGTTCTGATGAATTCCATGATGATGTACCTGACTGTCTACAATCAGAGAATGAAGGAGAGCTAAGCGTTCCAGACCGATATCTGGGATAAGTCATTTATATTTACATTGTGTGCAGAGCCGAAATAATCTGGGAAAAAATTACTGAAACAAAGAAATTCAAAATGGATTGGTAAGTTTTCAAGCAAATATAACACTACCGCGTTTCTGAAACGTCGCATTAAAAATTAATACCTTAATATCTAATTGTCAAATACTGTAAACACGCAACTTAGAGTACGATTTGATAAATCCATTGATTTACCAGCTTACATAAACGAAACATATTCAGTCAAAAGGTTTGCAAAGCAAGGAATCAATATAATTATGAAAGTAGATTTGGAGATTTCAGAATTAAATGCCATGACAAATCTACAATTTACCAAACTTAAACGGACCGTGCAAATGAAAATAAATCTTTTGGTTACATGCGCACTGTTAAAACAAATGCCCATTAATTCGGATCAGTCTTAGATAGTCAAATGCATCGCTTGGCCGACTTCAAGTTCTTCATTAGTAATGTAATAAAATAGCTGTTATTTCTACAGCATTGATCGACGATTAACGTCCTGGTGGAATGACAATATAACACGATAATACTAGGAGATAATTATTTAAAGTTTGCATGAGGAATGTCATTGAATAACGGTATAAGATGATATCAGGTGATTGATTTACGTGATAATTAATACCGCATTGTAAATATTTCATCTCCTGAAGAAATGAATAACTATTAATTCCCTGAAATGTTAAATTATAAGGTGGTATATAAGTTGTTCCCCGAATTACAAGGAATATAATTTTAACATATTTAGATTGTAATTGTTGATATATTAATGATTAACCGTTTTACTGAACATACGTGTCTCAAAGTCTCCAAGAAACACTAATTAATAAGTGATTTTCTGTACGCTCCTTTAAGTCATGCAACACATACTTTTACTCCGCCATTGGTTTATTATGGCCGATCAAATTAAAGTTCATTACCCAACTTAATTTCCAGTATGCTTACTGTAGATGAGTTTTCAGACCGACAGCAGCGCTTAAATTTTAGACATAAAACATAATCCCGGAATTTTTCAAAGAACTTTTCGTAAAAGATATGAACATTAAGTATCACCTCGAGACCAATATTAATCTATATACAGACGAAGTCATCATAAAGGCAACTTATTTTCGGTCCGTAATTCTACATTTCTTCTTTATCTCATCTTGATAAGGGAACCATTTCAATATATTAAGACCATTTGTCTTGGTCCGAAAGGTAATGTTATACTATCGAGGTTTTTGTTTATAGAATTGATATTAGGTAGAAGTTTGCGAAGTAAAAATTGATTTCTTTGGTAAGGGAATGATTTCCAAGAACAATTACGGCAAAAAATTTACTTGCGTGAAACGTCATAATATTTGGCAACTTTAAGCATATCAATTTCATTTATTTTTTTCGACTTAAAAATTTAAATATTTTTAACACAGTATGATTCCAATTACTTTCTGTTATAGATAGCTCATAAAGTAGCCGGAATTCATGCTCACGTATGTACATAATATATTATACTATGTAATACATTCGTTGTTCGGTTTATTCGTCATTGAATAATCTAAGTCAAGTATAAGAGGTATAAGGATATCATAGTCATTTCCCGTCTATCCACTAAGGTTTTATCAAAAATGATACAAAAATCTATTAGCACAAAGCGGAATGGTTCTTTTCACACATAAGTGACCGAGACATGAAATGTTACCACCAAGAATTAAAGTCTCTTGTGATTACATAATATAAGAACGTGAACAGTGGGATGCACACAAAACTTTAAGAATGTTAGCCATCTCTACAATGGATCGGGACTGAATGTTGCTGTCTGTTACAGATATATCTTCACGAAAGCAGTACTTGTCTGTAGACACCGTGACAGCGGTATTTACAAGTCTAATAAGCATATTGAAAGTGCTAATCGAATAGTGGATAACGTTTGTGTCCATATTAAAATTGTTCTATGAAAATATTCTATCATACATATCCATTATAAATTACAAGTATTAGCATTTTCCAAAATGCTTGGAATCGCCGTTCAGTCAAGTAAAAGAGCTAAGAATAGAATATCGAATAAAGATTTCCTAGATATTTCATTTCTTATTGAGAGTTTGCAACACATTTTATATTTACGGCGATATTAAACTAGTTCCCGTTGACTCTGTTTGTACAGAGTGTTGTAAAACATTACGATATATAAATGCCCCAAAAGAGCATATGTAAAACACAATACTAAAATATCGAATTATCGCATTTAGAGGAAACAAGGAATTTCACGATGAATTAAACTAGCATTCATATCTTAATATTCATAAAAAAAATCCTCCTTTTTGTAGAAATACACTCGTTTCTGAACAACAAAAGCTAATGTTTTTGAGTGAAATACTCGAAATATTGTTTACCCCACAGGAGCATACAAACTGGTTTCGAGCTTCATACATTAAAAAGGTATGTCATTTATACAAACAGATAACCCGACAGAAACATGGCAGATGATGTTCCCCGTAGGAGACCCTTTTGGGTTTTTTGTCCGCCATGTTTTGATGATTCTCTTTTCTGATTGGCTTAGAGCAGGCGGTGTAAGGGAAGAAATGGTCAAATCTGATTAATTTTATATGCCAATTACATATACCACGACGTAAAAATGAAGTGGAACAAGGTTACTGTCACTATTTAAAGGGTAACCTTCATCCACATATATACATCCGTGACCTTTAAATTCAATGTTTCATAATAACGATATAATTTGTCAAACCTGTTTGAATCTGTCTGCGGTTTCAGAGAGCACGATGTTGATTCTATTCTAGCAAACATTGCCTACTTAATTGACACACTCTTCTCACATATATATACATATATATGTATTTTCATTTCCAATTTTTACATTTATCCGAATATAGTCCAAGTCGTCGATTGCTTCAGATAACACATTAACTATACATTTTAGAAACATTTACTATTATACCCCTTGCGTAATTCTAGAATGGTCCGTTTATCATATAATGATCTAATATAATTCGTATTCCTAAACAGCGCAGGACCATTCTAAAACGGCCCGTATTCTTACATTGCCCAGAACATATCATATATTCATTCCTGAACAAGGTCATCAGCCAAATATCGAAAATACCAATGTCAGTAGAGGTCAATCCAGCTTTATATCAATTACGCATGTACATTTGTTACGAAGGAGATATTTGAGTTAAACCTATGATCTCATATGCAAGTAATAACTAGCCCACCAACGCTGTGAGTTCAAATTCCATCCAGGACCAGACTTGACATGTGAGGAGACTGTCAAGCTAGCTTACGGAAATAACAACTACCCAGTTGTTCGCCTGGGGTCTTTCTCCATCGCTAAAGCTAGAAAAGTCGCTAAATGGCGTTAAACCCAAGTGAAAAAATAAGTCCATTTTTAGGGTTTGTTGAGAGTAGGTTAGTATTATCATAAGCATACCTACATTGTATAAATCGATGAACAGCATTCATTTATTTTGTTAGGTATAAGTTTATACAAAACACAAAAATAATCATTAACTGTGCGGTATAAGTTTCAATATAAACATAATCTCGTTCTGCCCATGAGAATAATATGTAACTAGAAAATAGTGTATATGATTTCCCTGAAGTACCAAGCAGTGCAAATCCTCCATAATTTCTAATATTATATATTTTCCTACTTTGAATAATGGAACATAATGGAAATGTCGCGACTACAAAACATGGTCTCCATAAAGATCATTGTGTTTGAAATTCTTGTAAAGAAGGGCATAAAATAGCAAGCAGAAAAAATTCAAAATAAAGATAAGTAAACAATGAGATATCAATATTTAGAGAAAGATGAATTTGGCAAAATTATATTATATATATATCATGAATCACCACTACAAAGATTCGAATAGAATTTTGTGATTTATACAAGCGTATGTTTGCTCATAATATTTGCTGGTGAAGAATCCTAGTGGGAGTAAGCGTTATACAAAATACATGAACATGTTCTGTTAGAAATATGAAGGACAATTACTCCTTGGTTTTCTGGTTTTTATTGACACTGATTTATGTGATTGTGTTATAACGACGCTTCTATAACAAGAATATAGAATATTTAGTTATTTTCTTGGGAAACCACCAAAACACCGAATACTTCTATAAACTAATTTTAAGACGACGTAATTTTGGGCTGAGAAGAGTCAAAATACCGGTCAAAATACGCAGGATAAATATTAGATTGGTTTTATAGCATACTCAGGTATAAAGATTTGTTCTACAATTACTGATAGTAGCATAAATATCTCATAATTAAGCCCGGTCGCCTGCAGTAATGTACGAAAAGTGTCCCAAAAATATGTTTGAATATGAACATATATGAGCCACGTGCTACAGTACACTACATATAAATGCCTTACTACATATTTGGAGAGAAGATCGAATAAGGGATCAAAAGTAGTAACATTATATTTGATTTGTTTGAAGTTGCGCCTGGTGTGAAATAGACCACACTAGGTTAAGTATAATCATTGTCACTGAAGAGCGATTCAAGTAGTGTGGTTGGATTCTCAAAACCAGCTTAAACCCTTGTAGCTTTGGAACTAAATACGAATGTAAATTCTGCATTATTAAGTACATTTGTAATTCCAAATGATCATTAAAGGAGTATTCTTCACAACGAACACTTTTGCGGACTCAGCGTGACTATGATTTGGCATATATTGACTCTTTCAAACACTCTAGGTGATAAAATATTTTGACGAAAAATGTAGTTTCTTTACTTTCTACAATTTGGCATACTTTTCATATTCTCCAAGTAACCAAACCGAGCTTTGGTTTCCATTTAAAGATATCACAAAACCAGTGATAGAATACGTTGATTTTATAAACACGAGCCGGACGTTAATTAGAATAGTTGATTAAAATTACGCTACACAAATTAACACTTTTCCACTGGATTCAATCAATTGAAGTCAAATGTTAAATTAAATATTTTGATGCAATTACATTTAGCTAGGGATAAAAGTTATAAAACCACTCAAATAAGATTAATAAAATCCGAAATTGCAATTACGACTCATACAATAAAACGCAACATCAGCATTTTTGGTCAATGTTTCATTACGAGGCTCCTGTCCGTCTGCATAAGATGCCTGGGTTTATAGGATTTCACAAGAATTTCATTTTCATTTTTTCAAACACTGATTGTACTAATTTTACAAGTAATTCTTGTTTTCGTTGCGAAGGGAATACTGTTTTGTGGTTTTCCAAATAATTATTTTACAAAACTGAATTAATATTTATTAAAAGAAAATATTCATCGATATGTTTGAGTAAGTAAATTGAGCCAATCGTCACATCGTAGAATCTTTTACATGACATGATGTGATAAGCCACTTTCCACCTATTAGGACTATTTATTGATGACATTTAAATATTAATTGATGCGTTTGAAACTCCAGAAACTAGTGTACACCTCTGACAACTCAGTCCACAAGCACTAGAGCATATCTGTGAAACGGATCGTGCTTCTGGATATCTTTTGGAACAAGACAACAAACACATTTTCTAAACTGCTAAATTAATTTAGATTTACTGACATATATTTCGAAACTTCAATTTATACGTTTGTGCTTACAATGCATAAATGCGATAATTTCCCAAGACAATAGAAATATTTCAATTGGAGATTTTAAATGACAAGTGAATGATCTATTTACTTCGCTTTTCATTTTGTAACGAGATTTATTTACATAACAGATTATAATCTCGGATTCAATTGGCTTGACAAACAACATTTAACTGAATTAAGGCATATAGTGAATCATTTCTGCAGCAATAATCCACATTTACATGATTCCAGAGTTTTTATAGAACACTCCTTTTTCAGAACATTAAGTTAATGTCGATAACTTAACTAATACTCAGTCCTTCATAATCTAGCAAAGCACAAAACCTGATTAATGAAACCAGAAATTTTTAAAACAAGAAAGGTTTGAAAATAACATGAAATCATGAAGATGAAACACAAGAGGAGTACACAGTAAAATATGCCAGAATGGGAGAAGTTGGAGGATTTCAACAGAAACAAAGCAGAGCACAATCATGGATAGCAAACACTGATTTAAACACTATGACGTCCATAGTAGTTTCTATTGTATATAAGCTCATGTTACATATCTTAAACATACTAAAATCTACTAAATATATATTTAGTTATCATTTTTCGAGATTTGTATGACTGTCAAGTTATTAAGGGAGTAATTGCATACATGTGAACAATAAATACTACTTTTAAATTGCCAAGAAAATACAATACACTTTGTACATCGGACGGGGTGTACTTTGAAATCTAAAAGATATATAGAATAAATTTTTGCTAGACGTAAATTATTATATAAGATATTTGAGTACAAGGCCATTCCATTTATAGTGAAGCACTTTATTTAATCCAGCTTAATCATAGTGTAATTATAACTAATTGCAGCTAATAAAACGGTTAATTCAAGGACGGAATGTACTTGGAAAACCAAAGAGTCGTTTAACCTTCATCAGACGTGAAACTATTTGCATACATCCTCCTTCCGAATAAATATGCTACTTTATACCAGCTGTACTATAGTGTAATTATAAACAATTAAAGCCAATGAAGACACTCTTGACTTAAGAATATTCTAGGAGAACCTGTATATATTTAATTTAACTTTAACATCTAAATTTATGGTTTCATATAAATCGTATGATCCACCAGGGAAGTGAAATTGTCTTTGTTCATTAACCGGACGGGAAAAAGTATTTAAATTTAAGCCGATTACATTAGCGTATTTTGCATCTGATATCACTACCTACTTTAGACATGGCTAGTTATTGAATATAAGCAAGACAATACACGCACTAAGTTGGCATTCAAGTATCTGGCATTCAAGTATCAAATCTACCTGGAATTATAAAGGATTTTTTTAATTTCGAAACTAACCCTTACATTATGGGATAACCCATACACGAAATACTCGAATCGTGAGAAAAGTTAGTGCTACGACAGGGTGTTCTGCCAAGTGGTAACATGTTATGTTTACTTTTAGATTTATAACGCTGACAAGGTGCTGATCTGTGACTTCATTGTACGAGTGAATAACAATATATAACCGTATTCTGACATATTATTGACTTAAAAGTTTCCAATATATACGCCCTTCAGTGAAAAGAAATTGTGGAAAACATTAGTTCAAGACGATAAATCCACTGCACAGTCAATACTATAACGAATGATGCAGAAAATGATTTCTATGTCAGCAAAACAATGAGTCACCCAATATCTATATAAGTGCAAGTACCTATGACTTTATTAAAATATAAGTATATTTAGATAGTCTCTCATAATTTAGTATATTTGCTTCCTATTAGTACAAACGATCATGCCATATGGACGTTAAATACAAGCTGAGGACATTTTTCACACGTCTATAAAATACACAAATCTGATCTATTTTGAAAAAGGTTGATTAAAAACAGAAATACAACATAGGGTTAAATACAAAGAGAAAACTTGACGTGATGGTCAGTTGATATATTTAGAACAATAATCGTTTGAACCAGGTAGCAAAAATTCTTCCAATTTTATCAGCTCTATTTGCTGTATAGAAATATGAATATTATTAAAAAAGTAAAACCAGTGCATACAACATTTATACATGACATCCCACTGTTATGGACAACCCACTATTAAGGAATCTTTTCACAAGAACTATAACTGTCCACAATAGAGTAATTTTACTGCAGAATAGTCGGTTTTGGATAGACAATTATTTATACGAGATAGGAATGTAACTATGAGATTATTGTAATCGAACAGTTATTTTGAAATCAATGACTAAATGGTTGACAAATACGAACACAATTTTGATCGAGCATAAAATCCGAACTTGCTTCCAAAATCAAACTATAAGGGCTTTATTCCCAAAGTGATTCTTTGCCAATTAATATGGGCATGATTGCACATTTTGCACATTTATACGGTTCTTGGGTGATTTCAATGGTAATATACAATATTAGATAATTGAATTCTATGTTCATTAATTTAAAATAGACTGTTCAATCATCATATTCAATCGAATATCAATAGCTGAATGATTAGAAAGTAATATAATTAACATTCTAAAATCCGAGAACATTTGGCGTTTGGTTTTAAATCATGAAATGATAACATTCTGAAAAGAGAAACAACAGAAACTGTAATATAGCAGAAAATTATTTACTAACTGGGCATAAAGATTTCATGTTGTTACATCAACCGTGCTACCTTTTGCTGACAATAACTATGAAACAATTCAAATAAGGAATACACTAACAACAAATCCCTAATCAACAAAAGAGATATTTATTACATGTATTTCTAGTATATAGCGCATTGAATAGTAAACTCAGTAAAAACCATTGAAATGACTATATTAGGGAGAAAGTAAAGCCGGAATCCCATAAAATGATGCCAATTATGAATTCCGCTTTTCCACCCAGATGTCCATACATACAAATCAACGGACTTGAGTCATAACAACGTACCAACAACAAAACAGAACACTTCATAAAACCACCAACATAACATATAAATCAGTTCAATTTTACACTAATACAAATATAAGCAAACATTCGAAGCATTATCTTTCGAAATAGACAGGTCATTATTATCAAAACGATGTTATAAAACGTGACACGAATATTCTTTTATCATGTCGTATCTTTGTGTAAAGCTAAAGCTACCAGGTTAGCTTTCTGCAAAACAACGATTCGGTCGCCGAACGCATGGCAACAAAAAATCGCCTAATGGAATAATTCAAACAGACAAATAAACATTGTAAATGTAAAATAAACTTTGTTCTTACGTATATTTAACAATATAACGAAAACCAATGTCATCATGTACAACGAGTGTAACGTTACTACATTCATCTATAAACGCGTGACAGCAAATTTTAACAACTAGTTGAATTGTTGGCAAATACGTTGCACGCCTCAGGATTGAGCAGTCACAATAATACATCGATCCAAAAGATATATGAACATGTGCCATATAAGGAAGCTCTGTCGCTAATAATTCAGTGCAATGGTGATAGGGGATACTTCACCGGGGCATTGCAAATATTAATCATTTCGAAATTAATAATTTCCCATCTACCTTTTTTAACATCTTATGATATTTAACATAACCTTGAATGGCAGGAAAAAAGTACAAGTATGAAAGTGTTGTGGTGTTTCCAATACGTATTCTATCAGATGAAAAAACATTCAGTATTATTCACATTAAGAAGTCACCGAGACAGTGTTACCACCTATATATGACTCGCGGATGGTTTGTATTTCAAACTACAGACACTTATCAATCATTGAAAAACATTGCAAGAAAATGTTTGTTATAATTAGATTTATATTCCGGATAGCTGTCCTTTCCATAGTCGATATTTTTACACATTCCTGTACTCCGTAATATTTATATCAGCGAGAATTCGTAGCCCTCAAAGTTGTGCCTGATAATCCATTTTTCTCGAATCTTTAACATCGTACCAATAGCCGGGTTATTTGGCGACATTTCCAGCTTTAATGGTGAAGTAAGTCTCCAGGCTTGCATCTGAGTAGAACCACCGACCTACTTTCCGTAAGCCTGTGGACAACTCCCACTCACGATTTTTTTCTTGTCCCGGGGAAGACCCAAACTCAGCGGTGAGGGGCATGCGATTTCTAGTGAGAGGCCGCTCGACAACGGAGCTCCCTCCCCTGATGATCCATCATTTCAGTTTTTTACTTGGCGCTGACCCGACAGCTACAGGCGGTACAATCCTAGGTACAAAAATATTTCGGGTGAATCGTACCGCGTAATCTCACAAAATGTAAAATAAGTGGCAACATGGAAGTCCAACGACTTTCCTACCTTATTTGTTAAGGAACATTTAACTGGAAGCTGTTATTTTGAAATAAATGCAGGGTCTTGATAATAAATTCGATGTTTTTATAACGTATTTGGTGAGGTAGAACTTATTTACCAAGACATTTGTTTAAGACATGATGCATTAAAGACGCTTCATCGAAGATGAAAAATTACTTCCAAACGAGGATGTTGGTTAACATTATTTAAGTACTGCGAAATAGCTTGTTCCTCGTGAATTTATGAAGACAAAAGAAACCATTATCATGTCAGCTTACAAAGCCCACTATTCAATAATGCTTATTAATTGTCTTCGTCACGACATAAAACATGATGATCACCGTAGTTTATATAGAGTATTGACAAGCGAAATGTAACAAAGAGGATGATACGTCAATTAGCCTTACGATATGCAGATAATAAATAATATTTTATCTGTCGTATTTGCTGAATGATACTGCACTGTGGAATCATATACCAAAGACAAATTAAATATAGTGAAAAGGTCGGCAGAACTTTTTATTTCAAATATATCTTTTTTTTAAGTCCGGACATGTACTTCATAAGAAAATAAAAATATCGGAAAATTATTTTAGAATGGAACGGGTTAGTAGACTCGAGGAATAGTTATCCCAATACAATGACATTCCTCGGTGTTAACATCAACTAACGTAACCTATTGTAGACCTTTTGCAGTTACTTGTGATTAATAAAAGACGTACGAAAATACGTTTGATTTGAGAAATATTTGGGAACAAACAACTTGATAAAACATCAAATTCGTGTCGTTCTGAAATCTATATTCGTTTGATGGTTTTGATCACTTATTACGACGCATGAAGTTTGATAAGACGTTCTAAGTATTTCATAGGAATTATAACAATGCATTCTTTTAACTTTACTTATAACCTGTTAGTTTAATTTGACATTTAATTTACATTTTCCTGAATTGGGAATCTAAGTTTGATATAAGAATACCAGGAAATGCATAAAATTATCAAATGGTACATACGCAAAATATTTAAAACAAATTGAAACTGCAATAACAGAGTCTTTCTGAGCAACCTTTACACATAACTTTTATCTGTTTCTCATCTGCGTCATTATAAAAACAACAATACATAATTTACTTAGCGAAAAAGCTCACAGCTAACGAAATTAATTCTCTTTTTGTTTTTGTTTTGAATGAGTAATCTACAGGGGCTTTCGTTCGGTGTCGAGTGGTACAGTCTAGGACCAGTAATCACTAGCTCCTCACCGCTGCGAGTTTGAATATAACCCAGAACAAGACAAATTTTCCATGAGAGAAAGCTTTTCAACCATAGGGGGGGGGGGGGCTAGCACGTTGAAGGGGTGGTTTATAAAGGTGTATTAGGCTTAAATATACAAGGGTTACAACTTCCGAAATGACAGTTTCTGCACCAAGTTTGTTTAACACTACCAAACCTTTTTTGAGAAATCGCTCAAATTTCCAATAGCTGGTGTCTACAGATAGCTAATACATTATACTACACATAACCAATAAACATTTTGTCAAATTCAAAACAATGAAGCTGGTATTTCACTTTTTTCCTCCGAAAAATCGTCAATTTCGTTTAGTCGAATGCGACCTCGCATCAATAAATCAACCGAAATTACCATGCTAAATGCACAATAAAACAGATACAGTTATGACAACGCATACTTACTATAAATATTACTAAAATACACTGATTCAGTGCAAAAATTTAATCCAGGAATGTTCTATTCACTTTCAATTCACAAAAATCGTCGCATGATTGAAACTTCAAATATTGTGATGCAGCGACATTAGCAGCGTAATTTGTTTGTAAGCAGACGTTTCATTGGCATTGGCTGAAGTTCACAGAATCATAATGGCGTAGCTAGGTGGAAATCTATGACGGAGTCGACGATTTTGTTAATTGTACGTGATCAGAGCATTCCTGCATATTCTTTTGCACCGGATCAGTGTATTTTAGAGATATTTATGGTTAACACGCGTTGTCATTCCTCTACCTGTTGTTTTAATGTGTATTTAGTATGGCAATTCTGATTAATTTGGTGTTTCGAGGTCGAAATGATATTGAAAAAGATTAAATATCTGCTTCACTGTTTTGAATTGGACAAAGTGCTTATTGGTTATGTATAGCTATCTGTAGACTCCATTTATCAGAAATTTGAGCGATTTCTTAAAAAGTTACGTAGTTTTAAACAAACTTGGTGCCGGAGCTGTCATTTCGGAAGTTGTAACCCTTGTATATGTATATATACGATATATGTGTTTTTGGTCCGTGTGGCCATTGTAGGCCTAATACACCATTATACACCATACCTTCAACGTGTTTGTTCTCGAACAGAGACATTGCAAGATTTTTAGGAATAAAACTATTATTGCATGATAATCATCTGTAATACTATTCGGACGCGTTTCATGACAATATGACAAAATTTCAGAAATATGCGAATTGTATCGATAAATACACAAAACGCAAAGGTGTAAGCCTAATACAACAAAGAACGTTTTCAGAAAATTCAGGAAAGATTGATATTCTAAATTGCAAGATGTGTGTTTGATAAAGATTTAATAATCTGTGTTTGCATACCTCGTCCATATTTTCGTTGCATCAGCAAGATAAATTCATATTTACAGTCCGAAACAACTAGCTGACATTGCGACTTTTACGAAACAGACCGAAAAGACATTAAATGTGATTCATGAACAGACACAAAGAAAATTATAGCAAGTACATTCTAAAGTCAATAAATACACAATCGAATTTCTGTTATAGTAAATGCGGTTATGTCAGAACAATATGTCATAAATTAAGCGTTTTACATTGGTCATAAATAATTTGACGTTAATGCTGAAAAGATGTCAGTAATTGTATAAACACAAGTGGTCAATAAAGTAGCCTTATTTACTAAATATTGATTCGGTAAACAGTACATATTGCACGAAATTCTAATCTTACGTCAATGTTTGCAGTAGACATGTATTATTGCTAGTGTCTTCTGTAAGTATATTTGTTCTTGGTTAATTCTTGAATCTTCCTTGAAGCACAAATCGTTGTATAAATAATTCATTTTAAATGGCAAACACCCAATTACCGTGTATACAATCTTGCCGAAGGTCGCTATGAAAAGTGAACAATCAAGCTAAAGTCGGTTTTATAGATATTTTGTATTCAGGATTTCGTGTCAATTCTAACTTAAAGCAGGTTGTATTGGCGTGTTTCTGTGATTTCTTCATATTAGTTAATGTTTGGAATAGTATTATTTCGATACGTTGTATTTGAATTAGTAGGAATCAGGTTAGAAATAATTCGTGCAAACAGAGCCTTAATGTGAGTAATATTTCATTCTTACTTCATGTCTGCTTGTTCCATTGTTACTAATATTGCATGTAAGAATGTAAGATAAGTAAATTTGATTACATTCCGATCTAAATATATGTTTAAATTCTTAAATTCTTTTAGTCGTATCAAAATAATAATAAAATACCAATAGGTGAAATTTAATGTATTTTTTATCCAATTGCAAAAACAAAAAGTTAAACATTTCCTCTTCCAGGTAGAATTAAATATTAATGTGATAACACTTATTACCGAAATTAAATACTCTCTGAGTTCTAGTATTTTCAAGTGTTCCACAATGGTGAATGTCAAAGTGAGAATGCGTATTTGTACTGTTGTACAGTGTTTTGAGCGTTTTTCATAAAAATGGAATCATTATGTGTCAGAGCCATCGAAGCATAATAATTATATGCATTTCCGATTCAGACGTTTTTCGTCGGACACATGGTGCAATACAATAATCTTGATGATAAACTGCGTCTAATTATGGAAAATGCGAAATAAGGCGACACATTTTGCGATTTTAGGATAAAACTAATAAAATGCTTTGACCACATCGCCTGTTATATTATTATGTAAAGTGAAATAAGTATATTTACATACTGGAAGAAATCTCATTATGCTCCCATTACTGACTACGTCAGGAATATTTGTATATATATGTATACATATTTCCTGTAATGAGATTATCTTTGAAGGTCAAAATACAGATTGATACAAAAAAAACAGATTACCATCAATTTTTCAAATAACAAACAAAGGGAATGTGTACGGATAATCAACAAATAATCACTAGACAAAACCGTCCAAACAGTTCCTTAACTACTCAAACTATTGGCAACCATAAAAAGACATCGTTTACCTTATGCAACATCTTACAATACCATAATCTGTTTACCAGTTCTTACAATACCACAATCTGTTTACCAGTTCTTACAATACCATAATCTGTTTACCAGTACTTACAATACCACAATCTGTTTACCAGTTCTTACAATACCATAATCTGTTTACCAGTTCTTACAATACCATAATCTGTTTACCAGTTCTTACAATACCATAATCTGTTTACCAGTTCTTACAATACCATAATCTGTTTACCAGTTCTTACAATACCATAATCTGTTTACCAGTTCTTACAATACCATAATCTGTTCACCAATTCTTACAATACCATAATCTGTTTACCAGTTCTTACAATACCATAATCTGTTTACCAGTTCTTACAATACCATAATCTGTTAACCAGTTCTTACAATACCATAATCTGTTAACCAGTTCTTACAATACCATAATCTGTTCACCAGTTCTTACAATACCATAATCTGTTCACCAGTTCTTACAATACCATAATCTGTTCACCAGTTCTTACAATACCATAATCTGTTTACCAGTTCTTACAATACCATAATCTGTTTACCAGTTCTTACAATACCATAATCTGTTTACCAGTTCTTACAATACCATAATCTGTTTACCAGTTCTTACAATACCATAATCTGTTAACCAGTTCTTACAATACCATAATCTGTTTACCAGTTCTTACAATACCATAATCTGTTTACCAGTTCAAGTAATAATGTGACGACATAAGACTTTAACACGGTTGTACGTCTTCACTAGACATTACTTTACATTAAAGTGTTGAACTACTCAAGAACCATGTAAGAAAACCATAAAACTACGTCTAAAACTACAAAAAATGAATGTTCATGTAACAAGATGTAATACATGGCCTGTAATACAACACTACGAATGTAAATAAATAAATAAAATATATATATATTACAGGCCATGTATTACATCTTGTTACATGAACATTCATTTCTTGTCTGCTTTATAGACGTAGTTTTATGGTTTATTGTGCCCATTATATGTCATCATGAATTTATTTTATAAAGATACTATAAATATCTATTGTTTAAATACTAGTATCAATGAATCAAACATGCTTGATATTTATTAGGTACTTATTCTAAAATTGGTATTATTCCACAGAAGTTCTATAGCATCAATGAACATACATTCATTGATAAGGACTGAAAGCCATTTGCGCGTAATCATAGTGTTCATTCTAATATGTTGTTCTTGCAAACTAACGATCGGTTAATTATGATTTCATTTAACGTATTCTAGTTTTGTCTATTCAAAAGTAAGTCCATATCTTCCATGCAGCTATGCGAAAGTACGATAGACAGTTTTGATATATTCATTTACATGAACTATATTTTATAGTAATTTTGCTACTTAGACAATATTTCAGAAAATGTGTCCTTTTTGTAGTCTCTAACGTCTTTTTTCAAGTTAACAATCACATATTGAGTCTCTATTGAACGTGTTTTCATCCGATCTTTTCACAACTATTTCATGCATTTTTTTATAGGAACCGAAGTGTCTTACATAAAAATATATACTCATATTCATCCTCAAAGATGCATTTGAACACCCTTGATTTGATAGATACAAACATATTTCCAAGCCTATTGTAAGACTTTAGTTATCAGGTAGCATTATCATATTAAGCTTAACTATGTTACATAAATCCACAAACGTATCTATATATTATTTATTTTGTAATATATCATTTCATACAAAACAAAGTAATTATTATTCTCTAGATATACGTTTCAACATAAATGTAATATATTTCTGCCCATAAATAAAATATGTTACTAGGAACTGTCGCTATTTTTCCAGAAACCCTCAGTACAACCAACACTTTCATACGCTGTTGTTACAAGGTGTATTTAGTGTGGTAATTCTGATCAATTTGGTGTTGCGAGGTCGCGTTCGACTAAACGAAATTGACGATTTTTAGAAGAAAAAAGATTAAATATTTGCTTCATTGTTTCGAATTGGACAAAGTGCTTACTGGTCATGTGTAGTATAATGTATTAGCTATCTGTAGACACCAGTCATTTGAAATTTGAGCGATTCCTTAAAAAGTTACATAGTTTTAAACAAACTTGGTGCAGAAACTGTCATTTCGGAAGTTGTAACCCTTGTATAGGTATACATATATATATAATATACGTGTTTTTGGTCCGTGTGGCCATTTTAGGCCTAATACGCCATTATACTCCATCCCTTCAACGTGCTAGCCCCTCTGTGCTTCAAGTCATAACAGAAACTATTAAATTGTTTGACAAGTGCTTCAATATATAACGATATACAATATATTTTAACATTTATTTATAACAGACACTGGGAAGGTATCGAATCGCAACAAACAATGGCAAATCAAAGTAGTAACGTCATATTTGGCATCTATTTAGTTACGCCTGACATGGTACAGGACATACAACTGTACTATGTTGGGGCCAGATAAATATTTGTGTTTAAGTTTGCCTAACCGACCTTATTTTTGCGCCGTCACTTCAGATTCCAACAGCAAAGTACAACATTCTGCTGTTTCATGCTGCTATTATTATTATGCTATGTATTATTAAGTACATTTGTAATTCCATAAGTCCATTAACGGAATATCTTCAGAAGTATGTACAATTTTGTGCACTCAGCGTAGTAGCAAAATGTTTTGACGAAAAATGTAGTTTCACCATATTCTAAAATTTGGCGTACTTTTGAAGATATCTGAAAAATCAAACATTCCGAGCTCTGATTTCAATTTAAAACTATCACAAAACCAGTGAATACGTTGATTTTATAAACACGAGCCGGACGTTAATTAAAATAGTTAATTAAAATTACGTCACAAAAATTAACAATTTTCCACCGGATTTAATCAATTGAAGTCAAATGTTAAATTAAATTTTCTGATGCAATTACATTTAGCAAGGGATAAGAGTTATAAAACCACTCAAATAAGATTAATAAAATCCGAAATTGCAATTACGACTCATACAATAAAACGCGATATCAGCATTTTAGGTCAATGTTTCATTACGAGGCTCCTGTCGGTCTGCATAAGAAGCCTGGGTTCATAGGATTTCACAAGAACTTTATTTTAAGTTTTATTAAGCAGGTTTTTTGCATATTTTACATCTTCCGTAGCAAAGGGAACTTTTTCATCCAAGTGTCCAAGTGTGCAGTGTGTATCAATCGTCGTATTGTAGTATAATACACAAGGTTAAATGTGATATGTCAGTTTCTACCTAGCTGGACTATTAATAACGTTTAAATGTTGAAAGAGATTTGCAGCTCGAAAAACCATGAGGGTATAGCCAAAATTTCGGGGACAAACGTCATTATAATGACACAGTTTGAGCTTCAATGATAATGTACATCTCTTAAAACTCAGTCCACAAGCACTAGAGCGATTTTAGTAAAACTGATCATGCTTTCGCGAATCTCTAGGTACAAGACAGCAAGCACATTTTCTAAACTGGTGACAGACTACTGTGTATTCTGACAGCCACATTAATTTTGCGTTACTGACGTATATTTCGAGACTTCAATTCGTACGTTTGTGCTTATAATGCATAAATGCGAAAATTTCCCCAGACAATATAAATATTTCAATTGGATATTGTAAATGACAAGTCAATTGAACTATTTATTTTCATTTTGTAACGAGATTCATTTAAATGATAAATCACTAACTTGAAAAAATCAGGGTGTGCTATAGCGAATCATTTTGAAATATACTACTCAACGTGCATCAAATGTATAGTGTAAAATATTTTCGGCAATGATTTGATATCCGTCGTACAAGTGATTTCTAATGTCAATTTCATGTTTAATTAATTTGATTGAAGGGCAAATTTAACATGTTTTACTGATTTTGCATTAGTTAGATAAGAGGAAGGCTCCATATATCCAAGATTTTTGGACATGCAACTTGTTTTCCTAATTTTCACAATCACTAATTATGTTTACATGTTTAGACTCTTTAAACTCAGTTGTGCGTGCGTGCGTGCGTGCGTGTGACCCATTGCTAACGACAACTGCTTGACAACGCCTTCTCATGCTCATTATGAGGTTTCTGACTGTCCGAGCGGGGATGGTGGCCCATTCACAACATGGCCTCAAGCGCCTGGATGCTTCTAGGTTGCATCTTGCGAACTGATATCCGTGCCTGCAGCTCATTCCACATGTGCTCATCTGCTCAGAAGCATTAAGAAGGTCATTACGAAGATACGTTGCTGTTGCCAACCGTCCTCGATGGGCCTGAACAATCAAGAATCTGTCTTGATGTATTTTCTTCACCCTTTATCTGCCTCCACCATGACTCCTGACGGGTGAACCAAACTGCTGGTACCTTGCCCAGGCTCTAATGGTGATGATGGTGTGGTGTACATCAAGTGCCACACCAACCTCACGGTGTGTAGCCCCCTGCTCCACCATTCCTACAGCTCTTCACATCTCTACTTCACTCAAGTGCCGTCTTATCATAGGGTATGCCATGTCAAAGTGACCAATGTAAAAACAGCTTGCATTTAGGTTGGGGCCATCTCAAAACATTGCTGAATTATACTATGCAAAAGAAATAATTGAATCGTTTTTATACTTTTCATAATACAGTGAGAAAATTTTAGTGTTTGGCATAATTGGGGTAGTATAATATTCCATATTTGCATGAGTCTTTATTGAATATTAGAACCCAGTTTCCTAAACATTGAGTTACTGTCAATATCTAAACTAATGCACATTCCTTCATAATCAAGCAAAGCACATTAGTGAAAGAAAAATCTTCGGAACTATCACCAGTTTTGAAAATAACAGATAATAAATGTGCAGATGAAACATGACACGGGAATCTACAGTAAAATGATATGACGGAAAGGGAGGTGTTGGAGGATTAAGAACATAAAACAATCCAAGTACAGTTGGGTTTTGGACGAAATTGGACTGACATATATAACGAAATTTGATAGCAAACACTGTGATTCGAACACCAGCAGGTCCAGAATATTTATATTATTACCGTTATTATTTGCTCAGAAAACTTATAAATATGTATTGTTTCGTCCAATTGTAAGATACATTTGATGTATTGTATTGTATTTGTATTTTATTAACATGTTAACTGTTGGGCTTTATGCCTTATGTTCGAATAAATATCTATCTATTTAATACCGTATTTAAACCTAGGTTACATATCATATAATTAAATACAATGTAGAATTATCCTTGATCAAGCTTTATAACTCAGATAAAATATTCATAAAAGATTTGCACGAATGTTAAGTAAAGATTTGTATGAATTTAAAGTAATTGAGAGAGTAATGTATTTGTGCACACATATGTAAACAGTGCATGTAATAAAATCACCAATATGCTAACAAAACAAACAATTCACGAACGGAGTTTACTCGGAAAGCCAAAGTATCGTTTAACCTTTATCAGACGTTAAACTATTTGCCTACATCGTCCTTCCAATTAAATACAGTGCTTTATACTGCTGTATTATAGCGTAATTATAACCAATTATATATCACCCAGAAATTATCCGGACTTGAGAATATTCCTGGAGAACCTCTTAAGCTGAGACCTATAGACATTTAATTCAACTTCGACATTCAACTGTGTCGTTTCATGTAACAATATGATCCATCAGGGGAAGTGAAATTGTCTAGTTTTTCATCAACCGAAAATGGAAAAATGTTAAAATTTCAGTCGATTGAATTACCTTATTACGCGTCTGATATCGCTATCTGCTCACGACATGGCTGGTTATCAAACGTATGCAAGAAATTATAAAGGATATCTTTTGAATGTTGCAACTAACTCTAACATTACTGGATAGCCCATACATATAATACGAATCTTACGAATCTCGCGATAAGTAAATGTTATGGCAGGGTGTACTGTCACGTTGTGTTTACTTTCATATTTTATAACGCTGACAATGATTTAAATGGAGAACGCCCCAGAACGATGCTGATCTGTGACTTCATTGTACAAGTGAATAACAATAAATAACCGTTATTGACTCAACATTTTCCAATATATACACTATTCGATGAAATTTAACTGTACAAAAAAAATAGTTCAAGGCGATAAATCCACTGTACAGTTAATACTATCACGAAGGATGCGTCAAGGATTTCTTTCTGCGAAACAACGAGTTACATAATATCTTCATAAATGTATCCAATACACATGACTGTATTAAAGTATTAGTGTATACAAAAATTCTCTGCGAATTTAGCATAATTTGCTTACACATGGTACAGACAATAAATCATATGTATCAAACTATTTTTCTACATGGTGTGGAAATTTTCATGTGTCTTTCACAGTGTGTCCATACGCGTAAAATTTTGGTAATACGGCAAGCGAAGTTTATCGATAAACCGCCCGCTTCGAAATTTTCAACTTTACGTAATTTCTTTGTTTCTTTATCAAATATGACCAAATAAATCGGAGGCTAGGGCCACAAGTATGAACTACAAGCGCGATGTAAAGCGCTTTTTTGATAGATGAACAGTTTTAGCCCAAAAACTGTATTTTTCTGCAAAATTTTATTCTGCAAAATAGTTTTCCCGTTTTCGGGCAAAAACTGTTCTTCTATAAAACATTACATACACTTTGCTTGCCATATTACAAAGAGGTCACGCGGTATGGGCAACTGTATAAATATAAAATGTTGAATATATAAGGTTAAATACAAAGCGAAAATTTGGTGTGACAGTCAGAACATTTTAGAATAAAATGGTCGGTTTTGATAGAAAAAACTATATACGCGGTATGGGATGTAATTGATAATGAGATTATTTTAACAAGACATAGTAATTTTGAAAGTAATGACTAAATAATTGGCAAATACGAACACAGTTTTGATCGAGAATGTAATTTGAACATGTTTCCAAAATCATTTGATAAGAGAGTAGAAATCCACAGTATTCCAACGATGATCATTTGCCAATTAATAAGGGCAAGATTGCACATTTTGCACATTTATACATAATTGAAATAATATTAACATAACATACCCTATGGGCAACTGTTTGATTCACTACTATATTTACATGTTATTACAAAATAAGGATGTAATTTGCCTAATCGTCAAACAATGTCTCTGAGGAGAGCTTGATGACATTCAACCAAAACGGTTCTTGGGTGATTTCAATGGTAATATACAATATTAGATAATTGAATTCTATGTTCATTAATTTAAATTAGACTGTTCAATTATCATATTCAATCGAATATCAATAGCTGAATGATTAAAATTTGATAAAATTAAAACCCTATCGCCGCCTTTCGAGAACATTGTGCGTCTGGTTTTAAATCTATTAATATGATCATATTCCGAAAACAGAAACTGTGTTATAGCCGAGTATTATCTACAAACCGAGCAAAAAGAGTTCATGCTAATCAATCAACGGGGATACAATTTGAAGTCAGTAACTATAAAACCATTTAAATATGGGATATACCTACATGCAATCCCTAATCAACAAAGTAGTTATAATCCTTACAGTTCTAGTATACAGCACCACGAAATAATGAACTCATGGTAAAAATCTTAGGGAATAATAGAGTGATGATAAAAGGCATAGAGTATCCCAAAGGATCCCAAGGAATTATAACAAGCACTAAATTAATGCCACATTTCCCCACATGTCCATACTTACAAATCAACCGAAATGGGTCATATCAACGAACAAAGAACATTTCATTACACTAAAGAACAAAGGTTACAAAATAAATAAATTCAAACCTGTTTACACTCATTGAAACGCTAAAACAGTCATATTAATGACATTCAAACCATTGACCTTCCGAAATGAAAAGTTTCACTGTATTTAGAATGACGTTATGTAACGTGCAATGAAATGCAAATTTATCATGTTGTGGTTTTGTGCCAAATTAATGACTTACAAGTCACGATCAGTTATCCTGCTATGCAATGATCCGGGCGCCGAATATATGACAGCAATTAATTGCCTGTTGGTATAATTTGAATTGACAAACAAACATTGCAAATGTAATTGCAGTAAAACTGTTGTATCAGCTGAAAAACGTTCAGTACTGCTCACATTATGAAGTTATCCAGACTGTGTTACCGCCTTTGTATGACCTGCTAAGGCTTTCGAAAAAAATTCAAGACACTTATTAATCAGTGAAACAAATCGCAAGAAATGTTACAGGTATTTGGTTTATATGCAGGATAGTTACCCTTTTCATGATTAATGCTTGCTTCAGTATGTATTTTCCAAGATTCCCAGGCACATGTTAGCGGTCTAGGTGATCCACATAATCCATAATTTCAGTTTTGTTAAACATGATCTCTGCGGGAAATACTTCAGCGCATATCTAAAAACTTTTGCCGTCGATTTCATGAAATGCAAATTATTATAACATTTTTTGTCGGGTTGATTTTATTGAACAAGACATTTGTTTAAGAAGCGCTGCATTAGAATACCTACATCGCATTCGAAGAAAAATGAATACTCCAAAACAAGATTTACATTTTATGTACTGAGAAAATGTTCTTCATGACTCTATGATGACAAGAAAGAGCATTACTATCCCAGTTTACAAAGCTTACCATTCAATAATGCTTATTCATTGTCTTTGACACGACATAAATCATTATTATCTACGTAATTTATGTTAGCATAGAATGTATTAACAATCGAAATATAACAAAGAAAATAATACGGTAATTAGTCATACGATACGCAGATAATACATACTGTTTTATCTATCGAGTGGGTATGGTCGTGGACTAGTAATCAGTAAACCGTCACCGCCTTGAGTTCGAATCCCGCCCAGTACCAGACAAATTTCACATGTGAGAAAGCTATTCAACTGGTTTACCCAGAAGGTCTTCCTCACTGTTAGATCTGGGAAAGGTGTTTTATGGCTCTGGCTGTTGTTGCGACTTTACCCCCAAGAAATATACATGTGGCACTCTACAGTGTGTACCTGTGATAATTGCATATTATTTGCAACTCAAGAATGAATAAGACATGATGAGTTTTCGACATAATTTAGACCGTAAATGCCGTTTAAATGGAGAAAAAAGGATTCAATAGAAAAGCAATGTTGTTTGTTCTCTGGAAGTGTCTGAAATGCATCATCGCATGATAAGAATCAAAACATTGCATGATGTGTTGGAATAAAATCATTATCTCATTATAATCATCTCTAATACTATTTGGACACTTTTCATGGCTTTATGTACAAATATCAGAAAAAATGTTAACTGTATCAATAAATACCAGAAATGTGAAGATGTAAGCTGATGCAACAAAGCAAATTTTCAGAAAAGTTTGACATTCAAAAACGTATGCTGTGTATGTGTGCTGTAATATATTTACGTAATCTGTGTTTGCATGCCTCATCCATATTTTAGTTGTATAAACAAGATCAATACATATTTACAATCCGTATTAGATGGTATTGTAACGAAACAGACCAAGAGCATTATGTATGATTCATGAACAGAAACTAAACAAATAATGTCAATACACGTTTTAAAGTCAATGCACTCACAATCGAATTTTTTCTTACAATAAATGCGATAGTGGCAGAACAATACGTCATAAATTAACTATTATACATTGGCCAAGATCAATGTCCAAATAAATACTTAGACGCTCATGAAAAAAAAGATTAATCATCAATTGTATAATTAAGAGTAGTTTTTACAGCTGCCGTATTTATTAAATGTAAAATATTAAACAGAACCTACCGCATGAAATTGTAATCTTATGTAAATTTATATGGCAAGTAGACACAGTGATTATTTCAAATTGTTTCTGTACGTCTGTTTATTATTTGTTAATGTTTGTATCTTCCTCAAAGCACATATCGTTGTATAAATAATTCATTTTAAGTGGTAAAACACCAAATTAGTCTGTACACAATCTTGCCGAAGGTCGCTATGTAAAGTGAACAATCAAGCCAAAGTCGGTTTTATGGCCATTTCGTATTCACGATTTCGTGTCAGTTCTAACTTAAAGCAGATTACATTAGCGTGTTTCTGTGATTTCATCATATTGGTTAATATTGGAAAATTATGACTTTGTTTGGTTGTATATAAAGTAGTAAAGAAAAGAATTCTCAGAAAAAATCCCTTCTCCCCAAAATGCTTCTCTCCCCAAATGTTCATACCCTAAACCCACGAAACATGCAGAGCCATACAAAAATAGAGAACAAAACACAGTCTGCCGGAGGGCACCGCCTTGGAACGGTAAGAATCACGTGTGAAATAACTGGTGCAGATAGAACCTTAATGAAAGTTGTTTCGTTTTTGTTTTTACGTGACTGATTGTCACTGGAGTTTAATGCCGTTTTTCAATAATTTTTCAGTTATATACGGCGACTGGTTCACCTAACCAGTTTTCCTGGACTGTATACTAACCAGTACTAACTTACTCTTCCACAAGGAGCTGGCAACTTCTCCGCATATGGAGGAAAATCGACAGTCTTGTCAACTTTTCATAGAAGGGTATGACCTGCCGCGACTGGATTCGAACCCAGATCTCCGGGTTACAAATCTAGCGCATTAACCACTTGACCATGACCGCGACTAAATAATGTAAGTCGCATTTCATTCTTATTTCATTTGGTTTTTCAATTGTTACTGAATTGTCATGTATGTAAAATTTATAAAAAAATATCATATTTCTGATATGTAAACATCGGCCCAAATTAGTAGTATTATTGTTATGTGATATGATAACAAAAACAACAGTTTTATTTCTTAGTTTACTGTGTTCGTAATGAGGAAATGGCGGGGAAATAAACACAAAATAACCTTTTCCTTTTCCAAGTCGAATTAACTTTCATAAATGAGACAACAAGTATTTGCGGAAATTAAACTGCTATTAGCATATTTTCAATTGTTTCACTACTATGACAGATTTATGATAGATGTTTTACTGCTTTGCAGGATTTTGTGGAGAGCTATTAAAAAACCCGCAAACATTATGTGTCAGGTTCTTTTTAGTTTAACATCCGCATTTCCGCTTCCAGATGGTTTTTTTTGTCGGGAACAAATTACCATTGAGCGCAGCATATTGTAGTTGACACCTTTAAAGACATCCATGGATCATATTATTATGTCAGTATTTTACGAATCCCAGTTTTCCGGGTTACTTAATCTATAAAGAATTAGGCTGATGTTCGTTGGACAGGAATTTAACTTCATAAAATCACTTTGAATGAAGATATATCATCAATCGGTGATTTGAACCTATCGCTGATTCACAGGAAAGCAAGGTAATGCAATAGAAATGTAAGACATGAACGAAAGTTCCATTCATATCAACACATACTACAATACTTTTGTGTTCATGGATAAAACTAATTTCTAATTGCACTAATTGGATATGGGAGTTTTTGTTTGTGATTCTTTCCAGGAATCCTTTCCTGATCTGTAATTATTGACATTAATATCATTTGTAACGTTTTCAAATATGCTTACCACATCGCTTTTTACTCCTTCATAACAAACGATTGGGGATATGACACCATGTTATAAAAACAATAAGCACCCTATTGATAATTATCATGTATGTTATTATGATCAGTTACAGAGTATCTCTACTTGAGTAAGATCAAATATTCTTTTGTTTTTTCTCTACATGTTCATGTTAATATTGCTATATAATGTATTTATACCTCCTGTCACAATATTATATATGCTGAGTGTAACAATTTACTGTTAATCTACAAATTAAATTAGATTAAAACATGGCTATTAAAGTTAGTTTGTCGACATTCACAAGATGTGGAAAACAATGTATAATTGCCACAGAGTATGACTAGAGTTTAAAAAGCATGAAGGGAAAATTGAATTAAACTATCCTTTTAAAAAACAATTATTACTTTTTTTATTTATAAAATAAACGAACTACACATTTGACTTCATGTCATGTAAAGGTACATTAATCTGTAACAACATCACCGAGATACCAAAGTTATCCACAGCGAATAACCATCAGCATGCAAATGATTGACATTTAATATTTTAGATAACCACATAAAACCAACAACCCTGGAAAAATCAGCATTCAAACCAGTGTTTAGTTTTCTGAGATTTCACTATATATGATTGTTAGTAGTCTTATTAGAGATCTCAAATATTGTTGAAAAAAAACGGCATTAAACCCCAGTGACAATAAGTCACATAAAACAAAGAGATCTGACTTATAGAAAAATAATTGGGAAAGTCTGGGATGTGTTGAAGTTATTTCTGAAAATTATTCCAATATTTATATCCTCGTATTGTTACAAATGCTGCGAGAGTAATAACAATATTGATTGTCCTACAATTGTGGCTTTTGCTACTAATCCCTGATTTAATCAACTATACATACCTTCTGATTACACGAACATTATGTTGATGAAAACCAAAACTAAAACTGATTACATGACAATGAAATAGATAAGAAATGTATTTTTACAGGTACTTAAGACAGTATAATCACTTGACTCCAAGACATTATAACTAAAATGGCAATGAATACTTATCCAGTTAAACAATCTACTGTGCCATATTTCTATGGCCAAAATCATACGAGATGAGGCACAGGAAAATTTGTTAAATCTCCATATTTACATTCTGGAATACGTCTTATTATTCTCCAATTACTGACTACGTCAGGAATGTAACATACGTATATATAATATAATATACATCCTGTAACGAGATCATCATTAAAGACCAATTCACGGATTGATACAGAAAAAGCAGATTACATACAAAGGATTTACATTTCCGAATTACAAACAAATTGAATATGTACGGAAAATAAATAATCACTAGACAAAACCGTTCGCACAGTTCCTGGGGTCCGCAATTATCTCTGCAAGAGAGACAAGATTATCTACAGGCAAAACAAGTCCTCAGAAGAAACTAAAATATTCAAATCTACAGGCAAAACAAGTCCTCAGAAGAAACTAAAATATTCAAATCTACAGGCAAAACAAGTCCTCAGAAGAAACTAAAATATTCAAATCTACAGGCAAAACAAGTCCTCAGAAGAAACTAAAATATTCAAATATTACGTAACTACCAGCAACCATAAAACGACATCGTTTACCTTTTTGAATATCTTACAACAATATTATCCTGAAATAAGTTTACTAATTCAGGATTTACTTTAGACTGTCGTCAATGTTTATTTCTGCAATTCGGTAACCCGTAACATAAGCCTCCAACATAGTTGTACGTGCTCTCTAGACACTATTTTTGCATTAAAGTGTTGAACTGCTCACCAACCATGTAGCAAAACCATAAAACTACGTCTGTAACCCAGACAAAAATGGATGTTCCATATAACAAGAAGTAACGTATTGCCTGTAATGCTACACTTCGAATGTAAATACATTGTACTCATTATATATAATCACGTATTTATTTCAAAGAGACACTGTAATTGTTCAAGTAAATATCTATTGTTTATAAATACTCAAAAAGTGTTCAGCAACACAGTTGAATGGCCCTGAAAACAAATGTTTAAATTCATACGGCACATGCACAGTTTAAATACGTTGTGGAATCATCACACTATCTTGTTTGAGAGTTTTCGGGCGTGAATTTCGTGAATTTGAAGTTTTTCATGAAATTCGCTAATTTCGTGCACCATCAAAGGTGTAGTATGCTCTAACTAAAATTTGGTTTCATAATCGATGTGAACATATTAGGTATAACGCATATCGATAGAAAACGCTGCCAAACTGTAAGAAATCGCAATGGGGAGACGCGCAGCCATGCCAGAAAATCAACGTAACGTCGCAGTTGAATGCTGCGCGTTGAAATGTCCGGAGCGTCGCTTGTCACATTCGTGTGAATGCCAGCATAATTTCTAGCCTCGTGAACGTTGCAACGGGTTCTGTTCCAGGCTGGGGAACATCGAAAAACGTCTGCCCCCTAGGGCCGTAACGTCAAGCTGACGTCACGCAAGAACATATTCATGTTGCTTGCTGGACAGCTGTATACGGCGACATGACGCGGGTAACGAGGCAAACTACGGAAGAGGCTCCATAATGTTTGACTGCGCACTAGAAGGCCGTACTTTGGCGATGTTTGTCCCCTAAGCACGCATGCACTTAACCGACTAAACTTGGCCATTGTACATCGCTGCTGGCCTCAACGTTAATGTAACATCGTGGCATTCTCGGACGAATCCCGTTTTTTCGTAGAATTTGCAGACGGTCGTATCCGAGTGTAGGGCCTGAAGGGTTAGCGTTATCACCCAGGGAATGTGCTCCATAGTGACCGTTACGGTAATGGAAGTGTAATGGATTGGGGCAATGTGTATGAATGGGAGGTCTCACCTCGTGGCTATCCGCAGGACATTGAATTCTGTCCGGTATAGCGATGAAATCATTATTCCCGTCGTCGTTCCGTTCCTGCCACACCATACCGGCATGCTCTTGCAGCAGGACAATGCACTTCCCAATGTTTTGAGGTATACACTGGGCAGTACGTGGCAACATAACATTGTTACAATCGATTGGCCATCAAAATCGCTCGATCACTCACCAACAGTGTACCTGTGAGACATGCCGGATAAGCGTGGACGTCGACAACATGAATGATTCGGAGCGTGCCCTGTATGAAGAATGATTAAACATTTCCATAGCAAGTACCAACAAGCTCACATTCAGTATGAGAAGGCTATGCAACGCTGCAATTGTACTCAACGAAATGCACACTCGCTACAAATTCCTCTTTAACTTTTGGTTTTGACCCTATGATGTAATCTTTTGTACCACTTCGTGTCGACTATTAATTTTCCATTTGCGCGTAATTATAATGCTCATTCTAATCTAATGTCAAGAAACAAATTTGTTCTCGCAAACTAACGATCTGTTATTAGCATAATATTATATGATACCATTTTATTACTTTTGAGTTTTGTCTACTCAAGCTCAAGTTCATACGTTTTTTTGCAGCCACACGAAAGTAGGGTAGATGTGTACCAAAACGTCAGTACAGACATTAACAATGATGAAACACTAGTACAATATTCGAATGTTTTGTTTGTCACACAATTGTTTTTACTTTCCAGTTTTAAATCCGCAAGCGATTATTGCGCTTACTCAGCACTACTTGCAACAACAAAAAAATACAAAGAACTTGAAGAAAAGCATGAATATTCTCCTAGAAACAAAGAATTGTAAACCACATTTAGTCAAACCATAGGCTTTAAACAAGTACATGGCACCAGTAAGTCAAGTAAATTGATTAACACGTGACGTTTCATGGGATTCCATGTGTTTGACAAAGCTGAATCTATGTTACGTGTTGATATATAAACCGACATTGTGTTTGTGGCAAAATGTTTATTTGGTAAAGGCACAGCAGGACGGTTATGCACGTATCTTAGATATAAGTTTTAAACATACAAATTAAGTCATTGGTACGTATTGTAAATATGTAACTACACATAGACTCAGTTCAACAGCTTACAAATGGCCAAAACAACATTTTGAAGTACAGACAAGGCACAATTTTGTTCAAAAGCGCTTTCTAAGCCAAGTGGTAAATGGATTTATGTATGTTCGAACATAATATACCATTGATGAATGTTCACCACAAGATTTGTTACAATGCAAAACAAACAGAAAGTAAGCATGGATTCCAGGAAACTTTTGCAAAACATTCCGCCTAACCACACAAACCTCATAGCCATAAATCAACTATCACGGTATATGAATGTGTTTAGCAATAGAGTCAACAGCCTAGTATTTGCGAGAAAAGAAAAAAAACAGGAAAATTGTGATTGATTACATAATATTTTGTTACAGTTATATCATTAACAACATTTAAACGACGAATATATTGTCATATCGTGAATACTGTGTTGTGTTATTTCCGTCCTGTATATCATATACAAACAATGATAAATGGCCAGTTACAACCAAACAATGATTTACAGATAATTCTGATGTTCGGGGATATAATTCAAAATAAATGCATAGTTACACTAAAAAAGTTTGTAGGATTATCATGTAGAGTTTATTGTACTCGTTTTATTTCTTAAGGACGACTTTTTCATTCTTTAATGTTTATATTGTACATATCCCGAGCTAATTGCAATGTTGTGTCGTACAAACCCTACAGCTTTTTGTCTAGCTACATTAGTTATGTATACTCTGTGTTAAGGTGAGAATGCTAGAATGCGGCGTTTCCTGTGAAATATTTTATATAAGTATGAAATATGTGCGCTGTTGACAAATATTCCCATAAAGCAGGCTCTCAGATCGACTTCTTATACATTTGACACGAGGACGATTTACACCTATAGTAATATAATGAGTAATATGAAATAAAGGTAAAACGAAAGTAAAACAGATTCACGGGGAACGCAAACTGAGATCAACTTACTACACAGACTACATATTATATGAAAGAATCATCATGACATATACGCCAACACCAAGGTCGTATTCAGTCGAAGACTAACGAAAATGGGAAATCGGACGGCGGCGTTTGTGAGTCTGTGGGGAATTCTAAACTAAGTAATTTGTCTGCCATGAATTTTTATAAACATAGGCAAGCCAATAGCATCATCTTTGTGGTGAGGAACACATAGTGTTGGGTCTCCAGGACATACTGCGCTTACCGATAAATTTATAAAGTATCAGTTTAGAGATGGGCTTTTATTTCATGGAACATAATCACTGAAACATCTCATGTTTGTTCCTAAAAACACCGACTGAATTGGCCATCAAAATTTTGAAATCTTAACTTTTAAATTATTCAAATGAATTACAATTCCTCTTTCAATATTAAGCAAATATCGCTCAATAAGCAATTGTAATGACTTGTGCACTTTAAAATGAATTAAAATGCTTTGTAGTCCATCAAAAACATGACATTGTTGGATTTAATGACTTATTTTGTGTAGCATTTATCACAGCGTTTTGCTTAACTTTCAAATATTGCGTGTTTAAAGGGAATCAAACCAATCCTGCATGTATGTCAAGCATCAAGTAATTTGGAAAATGACATGTTTTATGTTTTAAGTATATATTATCCTTGAAAACATGCAATGCATATAATATGATGAATTCTAAACCCCAAAAACATCACAAATGAACGTCATTAGCCGATGTATAATGTTTAAATCGAAACAAAGCAATTTAAGCAATAACAAGACTTAACATGTTAATCATCGTTAGCAGTCTACTCCGATATAAAGATTATATAAGTATAGCATATCCTATAAACGTAAAATCGTTGTAAGTATTTGCTGCAGACCAAGGTTTCAATACTGTGTTTAAATTTTTGTGACTCTTGATTTGGAGTGAACCATTAAGGTTATTTTGTAGATAACGTAGATCCACTGACTGAACCTATTTTTTCACCAACCCTGAAATTTCTGACCAGCAAATTCTAAAGTACAACAAATATTCGTGGACGAATCGAGCATCCAAAGTACAAAAGATAAGTTTTGGGGAAAAAATGGACAAGAAGTTTTCAGATCTACAAACCCTACAAACCGGAAATACGACTATTTTTACTGGCCACAAATGGTTTCGTACGGCATTCTCAAGAAATTCGCCGTTACTTCATGTATACTTATATACTGAATTTATTTGAATGTAATATGGTCCCTTGTTACGTAACACATTACTACATTTCCATGTTAAAATATCCTGATCGCATGATAGTTGGAATGACGTGAAATGCAATGGTAAATACATTTTTTCTAATTTACATGCACAAACCTAGTATCGTATCCGCATGGTTATGCACAATGCTACTAATTCAATATCAATTAAGTGCACTAGGACAACTAATTGATAACAACGACAAAATACGCTCACCCTAATTATCTGTGTAAGTTGCGCGTAAATCAGCAAAACATGCGATAGTTACTCTTCCAGAACGACAGAACAATTTTGTTTAATGGAGAGACAAATAATTGAGGCAGATAAAATTCCAATTGCCTACGTTCAACTGTGAAACAAAAATACAAATAGGAATGGTGTATAACCTTTCCTATTATATGGTGTGTATTTTATGAACACATTCTGGTGTACATAATGATTTTTCCTGGCCTTTATTCATAATTAAATATATGAATCATCACCACGATTTATATATTGGAAAATATTTACGTTTTGGAATTGCTTCTTGATAATCTTTGGGAAAAAAGCTTATTGTGGCTTATCCCACATGCTGCCAGTGCTTGAATTAACCATACGACATAGTGATAAGTGCTACTGTCTGGAAATTCTGTCAAAGATTTTGATCCCAATCTTACAAAAACATGTGGGATTGTAGGATAATTATCTAATCCCGCGGATAGAAGTGTGCTTTTAAACAAGGTCAGAGAAACTTGTGTCACACCATGTCTTAATACCATTTTTATAGAAGGAATATTGGCGGTGAGTCATGAATGTACTTCAATATACAGTAAAACTTCGTTATGTAGTTTTTGTTTTCATGTTTTATTTTATTTCATATATATATATTTATGTTATTTTCCATGAATGGGTAAATCACGGAAATCATGGGTAAAAGATAACGCCCGTTGTCGGTATTTATCAGTTAAAAGTTTTTTGTACAAATGAACAAACTATGCACCGTACATAAGGTATTGTGGTGTGGTACCAACTTGCCAAGCAAGTCTGTTCCTTCAATTTAATGGATGTGGACAGCAATTGTGTTTGCTACGTAGCCCCTACAAAGTTCAAAGATCAGCTAAAATGATTCGGAAACTTATTAAAATAACAGACCCAAGATAGGCCCTCCCATAGTGAACTTTTAGAACCGGACCTATGAACACATAATAGAAATAGGAATACCGGTATTTTGTTTATTGCTTTACAGCATTGGGCGGATACTTGTAATCAGCGGTAAGATACCCCGAAATAATGATAATTCCTTTAATTTTGAGTGCACATTTTAAGATTTTACAATAAATTCAGTCAAGAATACAGATTATCATTTGTTCAGACTTATTAAAGGCCGATTCATCTCTCTAAAGAACAGTTACGTGGCTATCACCCATCCATTAATTTGATGTTGCCCAAAAATAATTCTTATTGATTTTGCCGCACTCATTCAATTCTGGTGCATCATTTCATTTCATAATTCCATTGTTTTAGTACTGGACCTTCAAGTGTAAGATTAATTTAATAAATGTATGCACACCATTCTGCAAAGGATGACGATGTTTAATCAATATGTAATGAAAACGCGAAAGGTGATGTGTGGAAGGACTTAAAGTCAGGAAACTGTAGGGCGACATAGCCTTATGTAAATGTATCAAGTTAACATGCGCTACATTGGCGGGACCATAAACTGAAATACACATTTAACGTGAAACTATGAATTTTGCAACCAGGTGCTAACATCGAATACTTCAAAAGTACACAATCGCATTGCTCCCATTATCAATTTCATTTCACCGGTGTATCTCACTTGCAATACCGGTTAGGGGAATCGCAAAAGGTCACGATACATATTTGACTGTAATATCGTTGCACCCCTATGATATAAACAAAATAGCACCATGCCTCTTCTAAAGACGTCTACTGGAATCAAATGTTTTAAGCGAATAGTTTTCTTCCCCCAAAAAACTGTTATCAATCCGGCTAGGAATGTGTAACCAGCAAATCTAGAAAATAAATACATTCTGCATTTATTGCATTCTGTCCTGGACACGAATGAGAATGAATAGCGTCAATAAACTTTGTTAGAATCGCTTTAAGTGTTTTAATTCATTGTGACCCCATTATTTCCTGTATAAATCTGTAAAATCAAAGATGTTAAATTAGCACTATGGTAATAAAACGAGACGTAGAAAGTTAACACAGCAATTCAACATCGCTATTTATTTCACCATTGACATTCGGGTTAAGAACGCAAATGTCGCTCAGACATGGTTTCGTAGATATCGCTGGAGATATAAGCGACCCCGGCATATATTTAGATGCAGCTACATCTGATTGGTGTAGTATTTTCTGAACCACCGAACCAAATATTTGACGTTCTAATCCATCCGGTGTCCGAGTAAATATGTAAATGATGCGAGGAGCAGCTGACATTGTCTGAATACATAATCACATGAATAATGTACCTGTCAACACCTAACACCCGTCTAACACAGTACGACACAAATCAATAGACTTTTTTGTCTATGTGCCAATCGAAAGATAAGATAAGACATCCTAAGCCATGTATAAGATGCCTGCTTCTGACGTTTGAAACATATCCTGAGTTGAACGACATCCTAACACGAAACAATGTTTTGAATTTTGCATGTTGAAGATAATGTTATATCAGGACATAGGGTAAGTAAATGTACGCAGGTAATAAAAGTTTCTGGATTTCTTATAATGCATCTTAAGTATGGTATGCATATGAAACATAAAATCTTCACAATTTTGCCGTACAATAACAATTTGATGAATCAATTAGACGACTTCATAATATAAAATAATAAAAGACTAAAATAAAACAATTAAAGCGGAATTGGAACTGGCAAGTTATTCTATGGAAGCTATAATCCCTAATTGAGGAAGATGATGCGTTAGAAATAGCTCTTTTTACCAAAATAATTGAATTTAGATATATTATTATTATTATTATTATTATTATTATTATTCACTTATCACACTGGTTAACGGGTGTCGGCAATAATCATATGACTGGTATATTAGCGATTTTTTCTTGTTGAATATCACTGAAATGGTTAATTTGTTTTCTCAGGCACATAATATTGTTATGCACTATCGTTTCTGTCAGTTATGGGATTGTCAATGGATTGGTCATAGTACAAAGACTATGCGATATCCACGGACAATATTCAATTATTAGCTTGATCTGCAGGCACAATGATAATTAAGTGTTTGACAATATAAATCCATTGTGAAACATACACAGGACACAAGATGTTATCACAGCCATCATTTAAACATAGACTTGCACGATAATATTTATCCAACAAACTATCAATTGCAATAAACAACCGTATTATGACTATAAAGGAATTCCCAAGAGAAATGAATGTTCCTTTTAAAAATCGTCTGCATAACAATAGTGATGCAATTTACACAAAAAATACATAACAATGACTAGTCTCTTTGTAAACACAGGCAAGTGATTGCTTCAAAAATTGATAACCAAACCGATAATTTATAGCGTATAAGTCAAAGTACTGCTAAATACATGCTATTGTATGAGGAGCGATGCAAAAAATATCCGGACTTCATGATCCTGTCTTTCCACGTGCAGCTGTACATACACATAATACATTGGTGAAAACTATATACACTCTTTCGTCAATAACTTGGTCAGTTTATTTTCAATGACATTTGTATATTATATATTATTTACCCATTGATATAATATTATGATAAGTGTTTCGGCTATCATGAACTCTGTTATAAGAATAGCGCCCTGTAATAAGGTTTTGGGTTGCAGAAGATGAAAAGCCCTGCCACATTTTTCAGAGGCTTAAAAAGATTTTCTGACAAAAGTATATCACGTTCAGCCTTCTACCGCTGAATTTCTCAGGCAAAACAAGTGTTTATGACAGGCTTAGGACTGGGCTACCAGCTGAGGCGGTGTCCTCAATAATGCTTGCAAGTGTTGAATAGAATCTTTTGTCAACAGAGAATGTCCAGTAACTTTGGAGGCGGTAGCCAACAAGTTCTACATCGGTAAGGAATCGGCACACAAAATTTTACACGAACACCAAGACATGAGCAAGGTAAGTGCTAGGTGGGTGCCTAGAGAACTGTCTATAGATCAAAAGGCATCCAGACTGACCAATGCAAAGAAATATTTGAGTCGTTTTAATCGTGATGGAGATATGCTTTTTCAAGTGATTAATCACAGGAGATGAAAAATGGGTTCATTATGCCGAACCGGAGACAAAAGCTCAGTCAAAGCAATGGAAGGGAGCTGGTTCACCGCCTCCTAAAAAGTTTAAGCTGTCTCCTTCGGCTGGCAAAGTCATGCTTGTTAAATTTGGGGATTCTTCACTCATAGATTCATTAGCAATGTGGCTATCATTACAGTTGAAAAAATCTACTTTTCCACAGAATGACATGAAAAAAAGAGGGGAATTCCTTATGAGTTTTGTGAGACACCCATTATATCCACATTAGTTTACAATGAATATACATCCATAATACAATTTAATTTTTTAAAGTACCTTATGGGTAGATTGATATGTAATCAGTTTTTGTATGAATGGGGTATGAATGCTGTATGCATTGGCGGGCTCAGAGCATGGAAGACTCTGATATCGTATTACTGTAATGAAATATTCCTAGATATGTGACTGCCTTCCATGTTTTGCTTCATGTTAAAATACAGTTTAATTTTAACAAATTCTCGCAATGGAAATTCAAATACGTCTGCCCGTTTGTTCATCAGGACAAATATAAAACGGATTTAGATTACTAACTAAGGTCCCGTGCTCTAATTCTGGACAGGGACGTTCATATCAGACATTACTGTGTGAGGAGGAGTTGTTTGGTATGTGGAGTCCATCAAACTATGCGTCAACTTTAGCTTAGCTATGCGGTATTTACTGGAATTGTTCTGGACAGAGATATTCATATCTGACATTACTGTGTGAGGGGTTGTTTGGTATGTGGAGTCCATCAAACCATGAGTCACCTTTATCTTAGCTATGCGGTATTTACTGGAATTGTTCTTCAGCAATTTTTCATATGGTCCATGCCACGTGATTTGTTTGGGAAAGAAAAGTAGTTAGTGTAATTGCTACTTTCCTGAACATCGTACAACATACAAAGAGCCTTTGGCTATTTCAATTATTCATTACAAACAGCAAAACATCACATTAGTCAAAAAGAGTCATGCTGATGGCGATGTCAGATTAAAAACGAGAAGTGTTCAGACCTTTGTTGCTTATATAGATGTACGTATATTATGTATACATCTGCCAGCATTGGAGTCTGTTCTTACAGATGTAAGAATGTATACAATTCTGTCATGTACATCGTCGGGATAGATTGCGCATGCGTATATGCGGTAGGTAAATAAGAACGGAATTTCGTTGCATTGAAATAAATACGTACATGTATATAACGTAAAATTTCTTACTTATTTCGAATTCATTTTCGTATGAATGTATTTTCCTCATCATTTTATTTTTTACGTTTCTGTTGCTGTACCGAAGTATTAATTGTTTTATCATAATTTAACTTTACGATTACATTCTATTTCATACCATACAGATCAATTAAGGAAGGTTTTCTTCATGATTCCTGTCTTGTTTGTTCATTTTGAGTGATGTTCTGCAATATACTATATCTATGGTAGATGATGGGCTTCATATTTATTCTGTCGTGTATTTAAAACATCTCGATGACTTACCGTCATCTTTTTTACTGATGAAATTTAAACGTCACCATCTGAAATAAAAACTCAAAGCTTATGTCGCAAGATATTAATTCGTTTTTGCTCAGATATCATCAACAAAAGCACTTTCCTTTCTTATCAGCTATATGGAGTGTAAGAACAGTGATAAATAGATAATACATAACAAACTGACCACCCCAAGAAGACTAAAACTGAATTGTTTAATACAGTTTGGATACAATCCGGACCGTATACAGCTACCTGAAACAGAAATTACATGTAGAACGTTTGATGGAAATATTTTACGCCTCCTAACCGTACATGCGCATGTAGACATATAAATTGGCACATCGTTAAACAACGACATCTTAAGAGGTTCCATCTTGTAACACTCTAAAGATGCGTTTTATACAGGAAACATATACAAACGCGATTGTTTTATTACTATTTCAACGGATTTGGCGACAACATAAAAATAAAACATCGTTGTCCGTGTCTTCATGAGACATTAAACTACAATAATTGTTTAACACCTATGTAAGAAAACCACAAAACAACTTCTGTCGATCTGAAACAAAAGTATCATCCACTTGTCAAAGAGAAAGAAACATATTGCGTTTGATGGGACACAAATGACATCTGGTGAATACTGTTGTTTTTGCGGCACTAATATCCTTTCAGTGAAAAGTGACTTGGTTGTTTCTACGTATTTCCATGAAGTCAAATGTGTTGAATAAGCATTATGGTAATTACTTTAGATGTGGGAAATTAACATCCTGAACAAACTGTAAACTGTGTTCTAAAGATGATAATTTTCTGGCTCGGACGAAACTGTTGTTGAGAGGTGCGTTAACACCGATATATTCTTCAGAATATATATTTTAGCTTGCGAATAATGAGTGTCTACGTCTAGATAATGTTCTTAGAAACGGCTCAACGTTAAATTTTAGACTTATAAAGTATTCTGACTACACACAGATCAGATATTGTCGTTTCAGTGTTTTCAAGTGTTTTTAAATGGTGTCATTGTGATCACTTAAAATTCACGTAAATCATATAATATATTGTTTGATTCTGAAAGTTTTTAAATTTCAGTTAGTCAGAATAATGTGGTCTGAAAGTTTCACAAGTCAAATATCGAATTGATCAAGTTAATAAACGATATTGTTGGAAAATATATGGTAATGATATCTTGTAAAAAGCCCTCGAAGGAAAAACGTTAAATATATTTAGAATTATGTAAATTATGTAAATACTAAGAACAATTTTGGAATAATTTCAAATTCATCAAACCGGATTAACAAAAATCGGAAATCGACAAAACTTTTGAATAAACAACTTTACAATATAGAACAATAAAAGTAACACTCAAATTCGTTGATGTTAAGAAACATTGGTTTAAATGGATCACAGCAAACCTCAATTTCTCTCAAATAATGTCCTCTGTGAGCGTTACTAATCAATTAGTGTATATAGAGAGCTGCTAACGGTTACCCGGCCGACCCTACCGTTTGGCGCCAATCCTAAAGTTTCCTACAGCAAAATCAAAATTACGAAAGTATATGGTGATGAACTGTACCTCGTATCCTCACAAATCGTGTTTAGATATAAGAGAGACTAAAACAGTTTTTCGACCAACATACCCCAAATTTGTCCTAGTACCTCTGCGCATGACTTTTTCTGGCCTTATGTGTTATGGTGGTATAATTGACGTTTTTGATTATCCGATTGGATGAAAACGATTTTGCCAGCTGGGGGTAATTCTGACTGTGAAGTCTGTCGCTATTTACCTGAATGGGGATCTATATATACTGTGCTGTCCAGACATTACTGATATATTTTAATTTGCAGTCGATGCATTTCTAGTGTCTGACTCTGATTCTGTATTCCAGAACAAATGTACAGTCTAAATTACATGCGGGAAACAGCTTAAATTGTTTTAAAGAGGCAGAGGTCGGAAGCCAATGCACGAACATAATGGTCTTGTAATTGGCTGTACGCCAACAGAAACTGACTAATATCTAGTCCATGTATTATTTACTAATCAGTCGTTGTTTTAAATGAAGTGATCAATAACTTCGAATATCGAACAAGTATTGATACATATATTTGCTATTAGGCATCATCACGTAGACGTACGTGAATATCTTATTTACATAATCTTTATAAGGGTGTATGGGTGGGTTTGAAAACTCAACCGTTATTGTAGTTTTAATTGATGTTTTCAGGTACTGCAATGAATTTAAAAGAAATTTGACGATTAAACAATATGAATATTTTATTAATTACGAGCTTATTATGGGACATTCTCTATAGAACGACTTCATTCACACGCTATGTATTACTTTATTTAATCCAGAATACTTCCGAAATCATTGACAATTTGTAAGTTTTACCAAATAGAAAAATAACATAAAAAGGTAATTCAAACACAATATAATAAAACATATGATAACTGTTCCGTTTGACCTTAATTTTGCATGACGAGTTTTGAACTGGGGATTTGGAGGGGGGATAGTGTTTTAGGTAAGGTTTGATGTTTTGTATGTGTTTTTCTGATTCCTTATCCAATCCATATATCTATAGAGCAGACAATTCGTTAATTTAATTTGTCCAACGAATGTGAAATATGTTTATGTTTTCAAAGAATTCTACAATTCATCAATGAGCTTAGCTACAAGAAACTATACATCCGTATATCAGTATATTAAATTCTAGAAGTCAGACAATTGAAGTTGAACAAAACAGAGATTTCACAAATTTCAACTCTTACAGAATACACACCGACGATCTATTAGTAATTGGATAATAATTATCAAATAATTTTATCATAAACCTCTACAAGTATTATTAGCCACATGTACTGTGCAAATACATTTCGAGTATTGCATCTTTTCTTCCCCTTTTGTTTGTTTGTTTAATTTTATTCTACTCTTGGAACTTTCTTTTTTACTTTTATTGTCAAACAAACGCAATACTAAAACGAGAATAAAGTATCCATGCTTACAAATAAGCAATGTTTGAATTCCACCATGCTTACAAATAAGCAATGTTTGAATTCCACTATGCTTACAAATAAGCAATGTTTGAATTCCACCATGCTTACAAATAAGCAATGTTTGAATTCCACAATTTCAGGTTTTATTTCATATCGTCGGAATCTCTATCTTCCAGCATTCTATTTTTTTATCTCAATTACGATAAAATCACTGAATTTACATACATCAGAATGACATTAAAACATGTTCTTGGATAATTACTTCAAAAGTACAGTTATATCCAGTCGATTAAATCAACGTATACAAATTTTCCTGATTTGGCAATCTCATTGATTAAGTAATTTAATGTTTGTGTTTGGTTCTGAATAAAAAAAGTACTCTAATAAACATCAGGCTGATTATAAATTACATTGGAGTACATTTGAACTCTTCAATAAATATCAAACAGTAAAATGTTAGATGCTAGCTACGACATTTACCCATGTTCTTGATTTGTTTTATTTCAGCCAGTATGTAGTAAAGTAACGCAGATACAATAAGAAATCATTCTATACTGGCCGTCATAAGAAAGTAACCAGTAAGTGATGTTGGTATAATTAGACAAAGCGTAAGGTAATCGAGATGGATTTAATTCTGGAAATAGCTGAAACATTTCGTGATATGGTCTATTGTTATCCATTATTAACCGTAAAATTGCTTTATATTTTTAAAATTTCAAAGTCAGTACATTAGGCCAAAATAGAAGAATTTTTATGATGGTTACTTTCTTATGACGGCCAGTATATTTTTCAATAAGTAAGTGAGTAAAAATTGAAGCTCTCTAAACGTCAAATGATGCAAAACAAAGCATAGACATAAGTGAACCAATACTGCGCACGCAAATGTAATTACTACTTCATAGAATCACAGAAACTTAAACATCCGAGCAGATTTATTAGCCTACGAGAAGGATAATAAAATGAATCACTTTGTTTAATCAGTTTATAAGATTCCTCTTTAGCAGGCATAATCACAACCGTTCGTTTGTCGTGCAATTTTCCATGTTTAGCAGTCGTGTTTGTTATCATTTTGACAGGAAGAAATTCAACTATCAATCGTTGTTTCATTTAATCGATCAAATTTTACTGGACTTAGCGAAAGCATTTATGTAACAAAATGAAATTAACCCAACCTTCCCCGAAATACGTTTTTTCACTGGAGTTGAACGTCACACTAACAGTCAGGGTAATTTGGATACTGTCCAACTTTGACGGTGGATGGAGAACCCCAGACATACACTTGGTTAGAATCCTTTAGCTAGCTGGACACCGCTTCTTTACATGCAAAATTTGGTCCCGAGTGTGATACGAAGTTGCAGTGTGACAAAGATGTGAGGGGCTAGTGATTACTAATCAGAGACCATAAACACTCGACCATAGATGCCCCTCCCGAAATACAAAACCAAAGTCCAACAAAACAAATAAGACCATACAAAATGGTACGTAACATATCTTGTTCAAAACATCGCTGTTAGATTTTTAAGGAATTATTTTATCGTTTGTGCACTTTTAAATATTTGTGACATCACATGTTTAATCGGAATAAAACAAAATTAACTGTTGTTATTTGCTTTGAAATGGCTTTGGTAATGACACGTTAACTGTTTCTAGCACATGTTATCACTAACAAAAGGACGAAAAAATAAATAGTATTTGATTAAAATTTCAAGTTATTTTCATTCAATATCCTAAAAATGTTGCTTTAGAAAATGCAATAAAGTCACTAAATGTTTGCTTTAGAGTACAGACGTTTGAATTGATTTTGTCAAGAACGCAGCAAACGCTGCTGATGAAACATAAATACATAAAAACACCACCTTACACTGCAAACCACAACACTACTAATCCACAATCACGCCAAAAACAACACGAACATATCAATATGGTCCATATATATTCCTGTATCTTTCTATTAGACCTTTCTGAGGTCTTGCCCCTTCGGGAGAGTGTGTTTTGTGCTCCATTGTTTGAAAGTCTCTGTGTGTTGGGTGGGTTTTAGGTAAGTGGGCCTTGATATATTTTTTTTTGTATACGTTTGTTTTTCTACGAATATTTTTCTTATCAACATTCCCAAATGCACATATGGAAATTTGGACTACTTTTGTCAATACATCAAATACTTGATAACAAGGCGATCTTTGGGAATTTTGGGAAACGGTCTTAACTCTTTCAGGCCGATCTTTAGATAAAGTCTAAGCTTACTGGACGATTTCAAGTCCTTAACTTTATATTATCTGCTGTTATTCTACTTCAGTTAGATAGGGTAGTGTTTTTCAAACACCCGTTACTTAATATAATTTTATCAAACCCCACAAACCAAAGTACATTTAAAGAGTGTAAACCTCTGACAATTTGGTGCAAAGATTAGCACATTTAGCTATAAATGTTAACATTTTGTTCATGCCAATAAAAGCCTGTGAAGCAAAGGACATTCATGCAAACTGTGGTGATTATGAATATCCTACCATATTATATTCTTCCAGATTAATGCTTATAATCCTCTATAGTATGTATACAATTTATTCAATTTATTTGATTTGGTTCCACATTGTCATCAAAATTCAAAATTGAGATTAACCGTACGGAAATTTGTTTTCCATACCCCCACCTCCGTTTCACTGTCAGAAAGTTGTGGTCTCGGAACATTTTGTTTTCAAAATACATACAAACAAATGCAAGGTCGCCGTCAGACGCGTCACTTTTAGTCAAAGTCTGAATCGTCCTTCACTTCCATGTTTGTCAATTTAAGATTGAAGTCTTAGTTTACAACGGTAAAAAACAAACTCCATTTCGATATCTGGCTCATTTATGTCCGTAAACACCCCACGACACACGTGATAAAAACCGGCCAATTAAATTCGTTGTTTCAATTTACCTAGAAATTCAAGTTGTAAGCATTAGAATAAGGGTCGCTACGATTAGTTGCTTTTTATAACAAAATCGGTGTCAACTTGAATTTGACCAATATTTATGACAGCCGTTTTTACTTGACGTGGTCATCACGCCTTGCGTCGGGATTCGACACGCAATTGAAAATTGACATTTAATTGGAAATACGATTTCAATCGGGAGTCGACGTTAGTTATCGGATATAGGCACGCCTTCTATAGGGATTTGGCTTGATAAGGTTGAAAATAAAGAACAAATAAAGAAAACCGGTCCGAAAAAAAGATGTCTTTATAATGAAATTATTGAAATTGTCTCTAAATGAGGTTTTACTGCATTCAAATGTTGTGTCGTGAATAACGTTTGCAGCATTCATACACAGACATTGTACACGGAATTCCGATACGTTCAATGAAGGTTTTAGCAAGCATCAACTTCTTCTTTGAATGGATAAGGAGAAGTTTAGGGCATTAATGAAACTTTGTTTCGTGATATTTGTCATATTTTTTCAATAGGTTTTCTTGCCACAGGGAGATTAATTACATTTCAGTGAATCATTATGTTCTGGTAAAAATGACAATTATTGAAACAAGAAATCTTAAGCTTATCGTTTTGTAATTGAGCACGTTGGCGTTAAGAGTTTTTGTTAACTTTCTCACCACATGCATCAGCTTCACCATCCGCTTACTGTCAAATTCATACTTAGTCCACCTTTTGGATCAAAAGCCATTTGTCTAAAATAGAACTGGTTTTACTATCAGTCCTTACTATCGCAGAAATAAAGATTAATGACTGAAGAATATGTGGTCTTTGTTATAAGATGGTCCCAAATATTGAAATAGTCTCTACGTCAGATATAACCTCAACAAATACGGCCGAGAACTAATCGGGTCGAATGTTTCTGTATTTATATGGAAGCCCATTAGATATTCAAAGGCAGACAGATATAAATGATCTCGATATGAAACGGGGAAATGAAACAATCAACTCTAAGAGTAACAAAGGAGAAGGAATTAGGATTGACCACGCGGAAGTAATTATTGATTCTACATATTAACAGGGAACATCTCTAAGACTTACATAACAACATAATACATGTAAGAATTCATACAATTAATGAATTTCAGTCATGTAAAAAACAAATATCTTCAATCAACATTATGAATGATTTAAAGCGAGGCTGAACGTTTATTTCACAGTTCATTACGTTTTACTCCTGACAAGAGTTTTATGTGTTGTATTTTCATGCATGATCTCCCTAATGTTTGTTTTTATAAACAAATGAATATATACTGGAGATTTATTTACTCCGTAGGTAACACAGTGGAAGATTTAATTGACAAAGGTCAATTATTCTGACTATGATTCAGAGATTACATAAGTTCATATGTACAACATCCTAGTTCGTTTAATTTTAAACAATTGTCTATCAGGTAAAGTCAATTCAGTTATCAATTTTTTATTTGTATAGTGCTTGACTATATCAACAACATTTCAGTTATGTGTGACGTTGAAATCAATTGTAATTTGTACACCTGTATAAGTTCCATCACTCAAGTACCCTTATTGTGTAATCAGCTGCCTATTTCTCAATACGCCCAGTCTTTCAAAGCTCGGAGTAAAAGAAATAGGATTTATTGATGTTATACCATCCGTCAAATCGCCACTATCGTCGCTCAGGACTCAAACATGCGACCGCTTGATCAATAGTCCTATGGTCGGCGAGCCCAGTTCGGATATATAATTCCACGATGATGAATCTATTGATGTATATCAGTATCTAACATCAAATACATTCCCTTCCGACGGGTGAATCTATTTCAAAACACACGGCGCTCGTGGCGATATCAATTATTCATTTCAAATGGCAAAAAACGAAATTACTTCGTACAGAGTTTTACCGGAGGTGAGATTATAAAGTGAAAAACAAACAAAAGTCGCTTTTATGTGCAAGTTGTATATTAGATTTTGTGTTAATTGTCGCAGAATGTAGAATAGCGTACATGCTTCAGGCCATGATTGTCTCAGTATAAGCGGATTGGGAAAATGAACAAAACTATATTTCATAATAGGTGTACTTAAAATAGTCAGCTTACGTAACTTTGCATGAAGTTTTATCCTTTTCCTCATAGCCTCCTAGTCAATTTTACTAGCTATACACAGATAGCAGATAAACTGGGTACACTATGTCCATCCAGCTTATTGGAAAAAATGATACTGTTTTGACACCAGTCTACAAGCATTTTCTCACTTGATTACTGTGCTAATTATTAATCTAATCAAGTTTGAGTGAATGTAAAAGTCAAAAACAGTTAATGACTTTTCTTATATAGAAAATTTTGATAACATTGAAGAAAATTATTGGAAGAATAAAAGTGAAATAAACATTATTTTCTTTTTTACTGATTTGGCACCTTCATTACTTAATTATGGTGCTAAATAGCGGTCTCATTAATCTATCCGGTGACGTGAAAAGTATTGTTATCGGGTAAATATTATTTTCTTGTTTTCTATGTAAACTTTTGTGTTATTTTGTAATTTCTGGTTTTATCATAACAAAAATTTGTTTTTATTACCATCAAAATCACTTGATTACATTGGTCTGGAAAAATGACACACAAATCTATAAAATCTCGTATGACGCAAGTAATTAAGGCCGCTGCTGTTTTGACCTCTTAAACACCTTGATAATTGCATCAGTTAATATCAACTGAGTCATTTAAATCTGTTTTTCATACAAAATAGCCTCTTAATGTTTGCTTCGAAATTCTTGCCAATCATTAGGATATTAATTAATCGTATCATAACATTCCACTTTACCATCGGTAAGTTTTCCAGAAAAAATGATGGTGTTGTGTTACACGCACTTCTTAAATACAAACAATACTGGGTTTTAATAATTGTTTTATAGAAGGTAGAAATATATTATTAATTATAAAACTTTGTTTTATTAGGAAAAAAATACAATTTTATGGATAAAAAAAGTGTGAAAAAAGAGGGACTGTGTGAATACAGTAGTTGCGTGAAAAGGAGGAACTATGTGAATACGGTACATACTGCGTGAAAATGAGGAACTATGTGAATGTGGTACGTAGTGCGCGAAAAAGAGGAATTGTGCAAATGCGATACATACTGCATGAAAAAGAGGACTTATGTGAATACGGTAGCTGCGTGAAATGGAGGAACTATATGAATATGGTACATACTGCGTGAAAATGAGGAACTATGCAAGTGCGATACATACTGCATTAAAAGGAGGAACTATGCGCTATGGAGGAACTATGGAGGAATACAGTGCGCACTGTATGCAAAGTTGGGAACTGATGTATTCGAAATATGCTGTTTTCATCCATTAATTTTCAGAATTTATCACTTTGAAGAACAATCGATATTAGGAAAGCATCGACAAAAGCACTGGGTTATGTTATTCCACTGTCGAGATTTTCTTTATTCTTCAAGAAAACGCATTTAGATAAATAATCTAAAGAGAATTGACAATTGTCCGTTATCCGGTTTGTGTTCAAGTTAAATACAAATGGATTTATACGTTTTCCGTCAGCAAGACATTCAAATACGCTAAGAATGGACAAGAAAGACTCCCATGTAGAAAAGAACAGCTGGATTCGTATGGCAACATTGTGAAACTAACATCTCTTCACTCAATATTTCAGAGCTATACACAAAGACATTATTAATACAGACACGCATCATAGAAATTTCGGCACTCAACCAAAAGTGACTTTGACAAAGGCGAGCGACTCATTATAGTTCATGCTGGTTGCTGAAATGGGCATAACACATTAAGACAACTGGTCATGTGACTACCGTTGTTAAATTTTAATGAACTTAACGTATTGTACCATACAATGTAGCTAGAAGCGGCATTAGCGATTTCTAAGGAAACTATTTTTGCCCAGTTCATGGTACTGTCCGTCTGTAAGACTGTTACTACTCATAAGAACCATTAGATTTCTTACTTCAGTTTTTTTGGCCAATTGTGTTACATTTCCTTTATAAAGTTCAGTTTAATAGCTCATTTAGCCCGTATCCTTTTGTATATAATTCATGTAAAGCAATGAAAAATCTCTGGAAAATTATTTCTATAGAAATCTGCCTATTATTTAAACTGATACAATTTCATTGTTGGGACATTAGTATTATTCAGTGTATCACGGCAAAACATATTCCTCACACGTCAAGTCCGCATATAAAACGATACTTTTAACAATTCCAAATACATCAACGATGATCTTAAAAGAAGTCAAATTGGTCTAAAGACATTTGTGCATATACCAGTGGTTTAGTTCAAGTGTAGAAATATAATTAAAAAACCGTTTTTGACGATTATTTTCTATGTATTGACCAACGTAAGATACAAGAAACGCGTAACGTTTCGTCCACTTAAACAACTTTGGTGTTCGTTCACTAACCTTCATATTTGTATTTGAATTGAGATGATTCACTAACCTTCATATTGGTATTTGAATTGAGATGATTCACTAACCTTCATATTTGTATTTGAATTGAGATGATCAAGTCGTTCAATTAGGAGCATGTTTGTTCATTACGAGTCCTGTACAGGTGTTTCATGTTGGGCGCAATTTGTTTTGCAGCATGCTATTTTGTTTTAATCCATGTGTATTCATTTTTTAGGTACGTGACAAACTGATAATGATGTCCCAAATTTCGTCAAACAAATTGTAACTTTGTTATGTTTAAACAGGAGAATAATACAGATAGAGAAATTGTCTTGAATTTAAACTAAATGTTCAAAAATAGCAATACACTCAATAGTGTCCGCCTTTACCGGTTCTTATTTTAATGTCTGATAGTCCGTACAGTGAAAAGCGTTTCTAAATGTGGCCACTGTATGGCATTTTAGTCTTGAAATGCGTCCATATATGCATTCTGGCCTTGAATTATTAATGTGTTCGTACAGTTGGTTTTAATTACTTTTTCAAACTCATTCACCGATGATTAATTACACCGAGTTATAAAGTATATGAGTAGCTGTAGTCATTCTGTATAATTACATTATATAAATATGTTGGTACATTGGATATAATTATTGTACTAAATTAACAGACACGTTTTCGTACCACTTGGTACATTATACAACGTCTCTCGTTCGTTGAACATTCTTATTTAATTGAAGAATGGTACGGTTTTGGAAATCGTGAATTGTTAATATAGGAAAAGGAGTATAGACGCAAAGGACAAAAAATGGAGGTCGTGAATATTAAAACAAAGAAAAAGAGACGGGATACGAGGATGGGTACTGTAGAAAAATGTACTGAATTCTATCAAAAACGTAAAATGTATCTAATATACGCATGTCCTGCCTATATCAGGGTGTTACCCAACAGTAAATAACCCTCGCTTAGCGATCAATGGTAACAAATTGCCAGTTTGAAAGTTTATTACTGTGTTTGACGTTCCACCTTCCTTATATACAAGTATTTGTATATATATATATACACACCTATAAAAACACAAGTCTGACATCACATGATAATTCCAGTAGGTTTATTTTGATTACATCAAATAAGAACACGAACATATTATTATTTTATCATATTTCATTTCAATAAATGCATTGGTAAACCAATCAAATTCAGTTAAACGTTCTAATTTTATCCCATTTTAAACAGAGGGATGTATATTTCTTTATTTCAGTGTTGAAGGTACAATTTAATTGTTTCACAATTACACGCGTAATAAATTTTATCATTTTGGCAATATTGATATTTTCTATTTATATTTTTCAATAAATCAGTTCACTGTAAAGCTTGTTATATACAATACGCAAAATAAAAGATAAATCTTATATCCCTGGAGTTTAACGTCGCAGCAACAGCCAGGGTCATTGACGTTTTTTCCAGCTTTAACAGTGGAGTAAGACCACAGGCATGTAACACCTGGATAGAACCATCGACTGTCCGTAAGCTATCTGGATAGCTTCCTCACATGTGAAATTTTGTCCCGTGTGAGATTCGAACTCAGTGGTGAGGGGCTAGTGATCACAAATTAGACAGACCATAACCACATAGCGATGGAGGCCCCTAAATCTTAAAATCACGATGAGCCGTACATAATTACTTTATTCTGATACCTCCAGTCATGTTGTATTCGATATTCGAAAATAAGTAGTTTTATGAGAAAACCTGAGTTGTGCAAGTAATATTTCCCACGGAGCCTCCATCTATTCTATATAAAGCATTAACAATAAAACACAAGAATGTTGAAGTCGGCATTTGGTGATCATAGTTATCAAATCGCAATAGTCTCTCTATTCCACTTTTAAGGGAGCGAATTTAAACCTGACTCTGCATCAGTGCTTTACTAGAGATAAACAGAATATATTAAGAACAAACAATGTGATTAATTAGACTTAGAGTATTTTTAAACCGAGAGCTAATTAGATATATCGCCGTAATTAATTTTAAACAGGCCCGCATTCAGTTACCCGAGAAAATTGCATTCTTAATTTGACTACAGTCTAGCTTAATATACATTCTTGAAATAAATTGCAACATTAAACGGTTATTTGGCAACTTTGTTCGTAATCCCATTATCTACCAATTTGGACAGAGTGTAACTACTAGTACGTGTAAATTATGCAGATTCAATGCAATTATTACAACACGCAAAGCTTATCCACGGAGCTGATATTGCAGATAAATGTATTTAGTTTTCCAAAATTAAAGTATCGTTTAATGGCGTGTATAATAATTATAGAGATCGCATCTCTCTGAACGGTATATTTAATAGGCAATAAAACTTGCTCTAATATTCAACACTCAGGTACAGAACAACTTAAAACATCCACAATCGATATTAAAATGGAATAATTTAGTTTTATGGGATTAATGTGTAAGACATTCGTGAATAAAGGCTGACATGTTGTGGCGGCCTTTACTTCATTTTACAGTTAAACATGCTAATTTTATCTCAGTAGGAAAGGTTCTTGGGGAGATATAAATTCACGGAGCATTTTAACGGAGAACCAATGGCTTGCACGCATTCCGAGGAGAATTAGCTGCGTCAAAAGGCGTTGTTATGCAATAAATGTCAAATTTCTTTAAGAAGGTTGAGTTCATCACAGAGGCATATGTACATGTACTAAGTACGTTCCATAGAAAATGCTTTGTTGTTTTTTCATATCAAACATCACAATTAAGATATTTCCAATAAATTTATATCGAGACCAAGAAGAATGCTAAATGGCAACCATAGTATATATATGGGTGGTTAAGTCAATGATTTGAATAAAGTTTCTATTGAACTCTCCTTGGTTGCCTCCTTAAACAGCTTAAAGCCTAGCGCAAAAATATGATATTATCATAGATACTAGTAATCATTTCGTTTTTATTTTTCAGCAAGGCGACCGCACGGGGTGTCATGGATATGTTTAAAAATCCCTTGATATCTTTCTCTCTCCGCTGGTGACAAAATTCAGTGATTCAATATATGTACATCGTGATCTATTTTAGATGGGTTTTTTCCCACTAGTTACTTTCCGATTCCGATTTTTTATAATAGAATGAAATATTCAAATACTTACATAATTTATCTACAACACGAAATATTGTTCTGTCTCGTGCAAGACCGCTCTTGGAGGCGGAACAGTGTGAAACGCAAAATAGAAACAACATTATTAAAAGAAATATGAGGTTCTTATCTTATTAATTGATATTGATCGTCCCCAGTGCGTGCCGTCACACCGATCACTTTTATCACTGATTGTGATGGAACACATGTAACGCACAAGCAGATTATCTAACCCAAGATACATAATTTCCATAATCTTATGCAATGGTTGCGTGAGGGAAACATACAGAATGCACAAGGCCTAGCTTCTTTTAGCTCCATTGTGCTCTCTCTGAAAAAACGAAACCTAATATTAAACAAAAATCATCATTTTTCCATGAGATTTTGCTGCAAATGCGCTTCTTTGCTCATAGCTCGCCATTCATCTAGTGACGTGAATTTGAAAGAAGATATGAACCTTGAATACACCTTAATTCATTGCGAGTAGAATAATTACAAATATAAAAAAACAAGCTAATTCCCTTAGGGCACTTTTGTTGCACCAACAATACTCTTGGATCTTACGAGCTTTGAAATACAAAGAAATCGATCAACTTCATTTTTCATTTTGCGAAATGCAATCCTACGGCACCTTAAATTTACTATAATTTATACAGATCTAGGTATGCTACGAAAATTGCTTTAATACAGCTTTGCTAAAAAGAGGAAGATAGCAAATATTTGATAAAACGTATGACATTATCGGATTTCCCTCATGCTTGAGGCTTAATGCGACCTTGGTACTACAAGTTACTGAAGCAAACACAAAACGTTCACTGCTTTGCTTTATCTGTAGCATGTGCCTATTTTCAGTCATTGGTAACGAGACAGGGATTATGATAACTATTTTGGTGCTTTAGAAAGAGCTTAACTGATGATGCAGGAGTGTAGTACTAATGGTTCAGGGATCATAGGTTGACATCCCGACAGGGGTGTGATTTGCCATAATTATCCTTTCCACTGGTTAGACGCTAGTACTGGAAATAAATCAAAAGGCGGTTATGGAGAGATAGAGAGTATTTGGTCTTTGTTGCGGCTTATAAAGAAAACACTACGTACTATATGTATCATAATTAACAAAGAATCTTAATTGCCACTGTTCACATTACTTTGTGTTTGATGTATTTGTAATTATTGTTTGTATACGTATATTATATGCATATAAATTAATTCTATTAATGTAGGTAAGAAAAGAATTTTATCATTTAAACATAGTTAGACGTGGAACTAATATATTGTCATCTATATTAACATGATTTACGATACATCGTTTCAGTCTTTTGTAATGTTGTGAATCGAAACGTCTATGTTCTTTTCATAACTGTTTTTTTTCCTCTCTTTTCAGTTCTGTTCCATGGTTGCATAATGTTGATTTTACATTCATATCTGTCCAGGTCAACGTGTTCTTCATTCTCTCGGAGTTATAGTAAATGGAAATTACATAATTATACAGTGCAACCTCTCCAAAGCAGCTCTCTCTTGAGCAACAACATCTCTTCAACAACATGATTTTTCCCGCTGTGCGATTTAACTACTAGTTAACATCTCTAGAGCAACAACATCACAACAACAAAATTATTTTGCTTGTCACAAAGCATGTTGCTTTGGCATGTTGCGCTCTATATGCTTATACAACAATGAAGTTTCAGCTGTACACAAAATAAAAAAGTACAATGGCTCTCTAACTTATCAAGGAAATGTTTAAAACAAATGTAGAAATTTAATTGTTGTACAATTGGTCTCTCGCTAAAAGCAATGCTAATACATAAACGCCAACGGTAAAATTGTTGGAATTCGAGCTTAAAATAAGGCTACCTAAGACATACGGGACGTAAATTTAATGTGTTTATAAATATCACGTTCTCACCAATTTAAGAACGGTATCTGTTTAAAATTACAGAATTACATTAAATGTAATGGTTACATAACGTCATGAAGTACGCCCACGTTTTGAGAATTGTTTTCCCATCAGAAATACAAAAAATGTTCCTTTCAGAGTGAAGCAAAAGTTGCGGCTGAGATGTTCATGCCAGTTGAAACTGAATGGAACATTGTTTCTCGGTACAAATGTCAAAACTTCAGATTCAATATTTCCCCAGGTTGATGTCCATTTATCTTAAAATTTCGCACCAAAAGTAGCACATTTTGCATATTCAACGGAAACCTCAGACTCAGTTATAAAGAATATTTCGGTTAAAGTATTGATATATCTGTACAAAAATTGGTTGTATGAAATGGTGTAATCGATTAGCGGGGATTCTATGAATGATTACGAAAAAAAAACAGCAACAAATCGTATGAGAATGAATATCATAAAGAAGTTAATACGTACAGTAGCCGTGATATTTAGCGTCGAAAGATAAACATTAACCATTCACATAGACTAAGTACACTGATATTCATTAAAAAGGTAGTTGAGGGAATTCGGCACGGCAATCATTATATGCCAATCGGCATTCATTACATTACTGATCCGTCTTGGTCCAGAGGTTAGTGCACTGGACTTGTAATCTGGAGATCCGGGCTCGAATCTCAGTCGCAGCAGGTCATCCCCTTCTATGAAAATTTGACAAACATGTCGATTTTCCATATGTGGAGAAGTTGCCAGCTCCTTGTGGAATGGTAAGTTAGTACTGGTTAGTATACAGTCAAGGAAATCCGATTAGGTGAACTGGTCGCCGTATATAACTGAAAAAAATGTTGAAAAACGGCGTTAAACCCCAGTGACAATAAGTCTCATAAAAACAAAAAAAAATACATTACTGATCCAGGATGAACAAAGACCAAGCTAGTTAATCGACATATTCGTTACACAAAAAAAAGCTGCATAACGATTAACAAGCTGGCTCAGTATTCTTCTTAAATCGGTATTGAACGTTAATTGCCAATTTCTGATCACTGTGGCCACTCCACTATACCAAAATGTTAAATCATCATTAAACAATTATACAACTTAAGTTCCAAACACATGACAAAACATTCAGAAATTTAAAAATAAATGTTTAATGCCCAAACAAATCACGTGTTTTATTTTTAGTTCATCGTGCATCGTGGCTTTTAGTATTAATGCTTTCAAGGTTTGAAAGATCTCCGTAAGAGAATTATGTGTTGCAAGTGTGGTTTTCCCAAATCCATTTCTCTAATTGGATTAGTCTATACCCTCAGTTAACAAATGTATTTTGTCTTATTCGTCTTTAATGTATGTATGTATGTATGTTTTTGTTGCTTTGTTTATTTTCGTTCATGCTTATAACAATCTTTTGTATGCTTTGCGTTTTTAACCCTGTTTTGTGTGTTTTGCTTCTTTACCACGTTTGTTATTCTGTTTGCATGTATGTTTGTCTCACAGACTTTCAGTCTGATAATATTGAAAATGAAATACATATCTTTCTCTTGATCTGCCTGTTCCGTAATTTGAAATTGGAGTAGGTATTGCTTAAATGAGCAAAGCTTGCAATTAGCGATGTCATAACGCGCTTGTGTCATATCAGTTAAAACACGTTTTACACTCCCTCAGATATCGCTAAATATACACTAAAATAAATGCTGATCAATGTATCAACAATGCATTAATTAAGGTGATGACAGATCAATTTTATAAATCATATCACAAATGTATATGTCATGTCGAACAAGCTATAACAAATTGAACATATGGTACATTCGGTGATGAATACAGATATATCAAACTTATAAATGATCATGATGGTCTTCATGTTCAGTTTTTGATTCAGCGCCAAAGCGTGGACACGTTAGCCTGACCAATAAGGTAATTATTTATCATAAATTTCAACATATTAAAGTTGCCGAATGTTACGAAAGCTCATTTTTTTTATTCTTTCATGTTTTGAAAATTTTAAACCTACAATGGTAGTTAAGAACAGTTTTAATTCTATAATGGAAACTGTTCTTCACGTATGTGCTTTTCAACCGTATTTATATATTTCAAAGCCGGGACTATAGTCCAGTGGTTAGTGCGCTGAACTTGTAATCCGGAGATCCGGGTTCAAATTTTGGTCGAAGCAGGTCATACCCTTCTATGAAAATTTGACAAAAATGTCGATTTTCCTCCATATGTTTAGAAGTTGTCGACTCCTTGTGGAAGGGTAAGTTAGTACTGGTTAGTATTCAGTCCAGGAAAAATGCTTAGGTGAACCGGTCGCCGTATATAACTGAAAAAATGTTGAAAAACGGCGTTAAACATAAAAACAAAGCGAGATATATTTAAGTATAGTTCTATCTGTTCATGATTTTAACAAAAAAGATTATATCAATAGCTTTTTAATAACTTGATTATTATTATTATTATCAAACATCGGTAAACTTTAGATCATAGCGCCTCTGTCAAATTTAGGAATGTCATCTTTAGATTATAGCGCCTCTGTCAAATTTAGGAATGCCATCTTTAGATTATAGCGCCTGTGTCAAATTTAGGAATGTCATCTTTAGATTGTATTGCCACTGTCAAATTTAGGAATGTCATTTTATCTCTTTTGAAAAACTCTCACTTGATCGCAACGTTGAAAGAAGAATAAGTATCATATTCTTATTCAAAGACTTGGATAATGAACGAATTAAGATATCAGTTTTCTACATAAAACTCTCTATAATAAAAAAACTAGCAGCCATTCGACTAATTTGGACCCCTCGGGGAAAACACTAGAGAAATATTACTACATGCATATTACTATAAAGGACTGGTAGCATTTAGTTTTACAGGTTATCATAGTACTTTGTATAACAATTACAGTTACGAAATTCAATTTATGTGTAGCAATGTTCAATTATAAAAATGCGATTGCAGCACATTTGTTCAATAGGAGTGTTCTAAACACCCGTCTTATATTCGCGGCAGTAATCTCTGTATAGGTTTAGAGTGTATTCAGAAATTCTTCGGAATTTAAGACGAGAGGATAGTCAATCACAAATGTACAACCACTGATGTGTAAAGTGGCTCATTACTTATTCGTGAAGAACATTCTTCGTGAACAAATAACCTTCTGTATGGATTAGAAACCAGAAAATTCAAAATTGGAGCCATCTGATTGGCTTAAAATATGGAGCACACACTTAGTGCAACTTATGAGATAATCTATATTTTGTCCATTTATGACAACCGTGTCCAATTATAGACTACCTGTCAAATATCAGTGTGTATGTATATCACTACATTATAATGACAAACAATATTGTACGAAAACGGGTTCAATTACTTGGACAGTATCTTGGGATAATTAATTGAAACACGTGGACAAATTAGTGTGCGAGTTGTAAATAGAATAATTACGTTCATCATAATATGCGTAACAGTTAATATATTAATGTATTCATTTCACGTAAAACCCACTAGTTATGTGTATTTTGCTTCCATATATAGATCGACATATTGTCCATACGTGGCAACAATATTGTAATTTTCTCTATGAAATGAACAAGCTAAGCCTGTGTTACACCCGAAGGACGATATGGAGAGAGAGAGACTTATTTTGAACAGAAGTTATTATATTTCAGCCATCAACATGAGGGCAGCCACTTTTGTCTTAGGTCTAATGCTACTGGTTACAGTCAATGCTCAAAGATTTAAGTTTGGTTATAGGCGGCACCCTTTCATCCCTCCATTTCCACGGATGTACAATATTGGAGGATATCCGGGTTATCTTGGTCGCTGGGTTATGAGATTCGGGGGCGCTGGGCCTGGTGAACTGTACTCTGATGGCGAGGGGCCACCGGGCACTAGAGCTTACCATGCATCGCACGGACACTTTCACGGACACTGAGTTATAGAATTATGATTAATATTTGGTGAGTAAATTAGCGAACCTAGGTACATTCCTCCTATTAAGTATGTTGTATTTCATGTTTTTTTCCTGTTAACACCTCCCCTGGGCTTATCTAGTTTCATATATCAGGTTATATTATGGACTCACAGCCAGATGAACATTAGTAACATGATGATTAAAAATACAAAAAAAATCTCCGTATGATATAAGCACTGTTCGCAGACAAGTTTTGATTGACTTCTTAAAATGTTGATATAAAGTTAAGTTTAATTAGAAGTCAGTCATATCATTTTCGCTATGGACTTTTAATCAAAGGACGAAATTTCGCCTCATGCAATTCAGTAAAAGGATCTTTCAGTACAAAAAGAAATGATAAAAGTAACAGCACATATCAGTTCTCCTGAGAATATTCAATGGTTTAACTTCTAAATGTTAGTAAAATGAAAGTATTTACGGACTTTTTGCGAATAGTTCAATTCAATTATTCTCCAATGACATTTAAACTCAAAGCGTTCAAGTAAAACGCTTTTGTTCACTTTATTTTTAAACCCCAAATTATCAAACTACCATAATTAGGGTCCTAATGAGAGGCCCCAGTATTAATCAGTACAATTGTTTTAAATTGCAAAGACATTCTGTCGTTATAAAACGCTAAGATCTCTCTTTATTTAGAAAGAGATGATTATCCCTCTCTATTTAGCAAATGTGAGTAATTAAGGACTCCAGCCAGGTGTTAGCATGCACGTTGGGTTAATTAACCAACTCAAACTAGCGCAAGTTTTGTAACATCTAGAATTGTACGGTACATCAGTATTGACAGAGCAAACGAATTACAATTGTCAAAAAGAATTTGACTGCCTGGTGGGGCTGAGGGTATCTTGTCTTACATGCTTTTCACGCTATAAATTACATTTTTTATGAGAATGAAATATCATAATTTTCTGTTACAAAAAAAGAAGACACTCTTTCTTTTGTCGCGTATTGCAATGTATGTGGTGCTTTATTTCAACCGTGTAGCATTTTTATGTTAGCATATTAATGGTCAAATCATTCAAATTTTATGACCAGGATTGTACATACATAACAAGTGTCATTGTAGATTTTTATTATGATTTATTACTTATACGCCGGACTGGAAATAGGTCCGTCCGATTGGCTGAAATATTAGGACGCAATATTTTGTTAAATAATTATGATCGAGTGTTGTTGTCTGAATAATAGAACGAAACAAAATGTTCAACAGTTCTGCGTAAGTCCACATACGTTTTGGAATACAGCAAAGCCTCGATAAGGAGGCCATCGGGACCCGAAAAAGCAGTCGTAATAATGAGTCACTATCGAGTTGAATTATAGGGGATTTATTGAAAGCCAGTCAGAAAATTAGTGGTCGTTATAACAAGTTGGACATAATAATGAGGTGGACGCATTGTGAGGTTTTACTGTATTAGCAATTGTTCTGACGATAAACTGATTAATACCAGACGAAGATCTCGGCTTTGTCCCGTCTTATATCTTATCTTGTAATGATTCAGGTTGATGTAACAGGTGAAATAAATCTTCCTTACTGCGGTGACCAACAATTGACTCACTTAAATCACGAATACATTAGGAATACTATTTCCTCATCTAACAGTGAAGTGTCTTAAAAATTCTGTATTTTATCCTCACACTTTCACCAAGTTGAGGCATGTCTACCAAACGGAAGCTGTAATCACCTTAGAACCACAAAAAAAATATTTAACCTGACTAAGAATTTCAAAGTGAAGTGAAAATAACGCCAAACGCTGACGTATAAATAAGACTTAACCGCAGATCATATACAAATGGCGATAGGTTACGGGTCAAAACAGACCATATAACACGGAGAGCTCTCATTACAGCTGCAGTCATTGGCGTCATTGACGCAATTATTAGCGGATAAAAATATTTAGCCACCTAGCAATTCTGATAACCTATGAAAGGATGATTATAACAAAGATCTCTATACGCCGACGTTTACTATTTTTTTATTATGCCGGACTTTATAATTAGAAAATACATTATAGAATAACTGCGCAAATGAATCCTCTTCTTATCTATATTTGTTATTATAATTTAAAGGTAGGTTGCAGTTAATAATCAATGGTTCCCGAAAATGCCATTTTCGAATCCACTGACCGAGTTAGCTTATGTAAATGACCCATTAATAAGTTGTCAAATTATGCGCGTGGAATATCGCTAGCGCAGGCATATCCTAAATGTGTAGACAGATGTTAGAACGCAACTGGACTGAATAATGGTGATATCATAATTCTGATATAAATAGGTGGATCATGATAGTAAATAGACGGTGTATCTTTTGATAATCATGTGTGCGAATTCCTTGCAAGTTACAACGTAATCTTACCAAACTGTAATCGGATGAGGCTCCTCTAGACAGAATGATTTTATACATATAAGTTTTATGCCCATTGAACGGTCAAGAGTCATTTAACGGCTGTATGTCATCTAAAGCATCCCCTAAGTCTCCAGCGTTTCTGACCAATACACATCATCTCCTTGTTAGTAACGGGCAACTACCCTATTGGAAACACCATTGAGTGGCGAAAATCGCCACAGATAGTTTCCAACCGAACTCGAACGCGCGACTCTCAGCACTCAAACAGGAACATAATAGTTACCCAGTGGAGAGAAGAATACAGTGATGATCTTTATCAACATTTTACTTATGAGCAGAGGGTTTTAGTGGCCTATTTTATTAATAAATATTTCTAAAAAGACGGCTATTATTATCTTGTGTCCACCTACTCAGGGGTGACTCCATCTGTGCGATTTAAATCAGTTGAACGGGACAACAACTGTATATCACCAATACGATTTCATATTTTTCAAGGCAACATATAACAAACGCGACGGGCATGTTAATTTATGTAGAACAATCGACGAATACAGAAATATCTGTAAATTTGTTGCTTTGTAAAAATGTATATTAAGAGTTCTACTGTGCAATTGCAGCATAGATTTTATGTTAATTCATAAATTTTCAAAGAATTAATGATTTACCTAATGCATATTCCTCATGTCAATGACTGGGTGGTTAATTATGAATATGTTATCTTAAAATAACACTTGTGCAGACATTACACTAAGGAATATCTAGTTTAAATGTACTGTTATCCATGGTATATGACCGCATCTTGTTGCTTCATGGATACCCACAATTTTAATGAATATTTATGTGCTCGTATTTCACACTAGCTGGTTCATGAATAACATTTTAAAAGTTTGTTCGTGGACAATATTTTTCTCAAGATTTTTCAATCTGAATAAGGCTCACACGCTTAAGTATCTACGACACACGAAATTTAAAAAATGTTCAGAAAATAGTATATTTTAATATTTCATTTATAAGTGATTTATACCTACTTCAGAATATTGTCAGCCTTGCCACTAGCTTCCAGGAGTCTCTCCGCAAAGACTTTAAATACCAATATTTTGAGAGCTTCCCCAGGACCCATCAGGGGCCCTATTGCCCCTTGGCTTTAAAAACGTCACACATCTAGACCTTTATGACCCTTGACAGCTATGCGACTGGTCACAGTACTTCTTACTAAAACATGTGACAAATGTGTTTCCCATGTAAACATGCATTTGTACGGAGCCCCGAAAGTGACATTCTACACTTATATTTTAACTTGTATCACTCTTTATTATTTCGTAATTACGAAATAAAAAAAATGCTACGAGTCAAAATATAAGTGTTGAATGTCACTTTAGGGGCGCCGTACATTTGTGTTGTTCCCTTTTTTATCAAAGTTGAGGTGTGACAAATGTGATTTTATGTCACATTAAAAATCGGAAACGATCACACTCATCTCAGAATTCGTTTCAACTTAATTTTCACTACATAATATGATCACATTAGTAAAATCTTTTACAAATGTGATCTGTAACAGAATATAAGGTCTTAAGGTGATTGATTTGTCAGCCCTTTTTTATCTGGGTATGAAGTATTATATATTGAACAATTTTGAGCTCTTCAACAAATCAATTTTTATCTCCCGTATAATATTTGTCTTAAAATGCATATTTTTGTTTGTTTGTGTTGATTTGCATGCGTCGGATATTACTACATAAGTAAACAAAACGCATGACACTATGTATATGATTTTTTACTTTTTTTCAGAACAAGGGACGTTTTGCGGTACCATCAGTAAAAATAGTTAGGGTCCTAGTAAAAGGATTGTATGTGTCGAGTGTTCCTGTGCATGCCTAAGGTTCAATAAAAAAAGAAAACATTACATTTTTGTTATTGTACATGAATATTGTGTACATGTGTATCTCTCTCTATATAAATTTGTGACAAATATATGAAGGATATATGAATCACGTGATAACAAGCAGGCGGTAAAAATTGCAATGCGTGTGTTAATCTCGAAATATTGGTGATATTTAAAAATAATGATGAAAATACGAAAATAAAATTAACATTGACATACATTACTCCGTTGGTCAGTTTACATAAGTTCACAAAAGTAATTGAATTACAGTGAACTGTATCTAGATATTCACTAAACAATCAAGAACTACGTACATGTACAATATTATCATGAATATTGCTAGAGGGCACAAAAAAGATTGACCAGTAGTCATGCTTGCAGTTCTAAATGATTAATAATTAGTGAAAAATAATTAATTTGTACTATGCTAAACAATGTATATTCATACTATGACACATTGTGATACGTTTGCGCGTGTATTTCAGTATTGTGACAGTTGTTACTACGGTCATACTAATAATGTCAAACATAGTCATCAATGGTCAATTAAATACTGAAATATCTCATAAACACAATCCTTTTATGCGCTCCGTATAAATTGTTTTACTCCGTTTTTATTGCACCGTACGTTAGGCTGGTATTCAGTGTATGCTTTAGCTGTAAGGTGTCAGGATATAGAAACAGTGTCCGCTTTAAACGTATTAACCGACACACAAACAAAGGTGAGAATTTATTTACTGTTCATTTACAATTATTGACTAAATATACAATGTATCAGAAAATTTCTTGAATTATTTCAACTTATCATTGCTTTGTCAATGTTTGGCCTAAAAATATTAATATTACGAACATTTTTTTTTCGAAATATACATTCAGCGCATACATACCAGTGATATTTTTGCAATTTTGGGAAGGGTCTGGATCCGGTCCATTTGGGAAAAATGTGTGGTGTGATACCAAAATTGGGAATTTTTAGGTCGGGAACTGGAAAAAATGTCTTTATTTGCTATTGGTAAAGGTCCGTTTACCGGACCCAAACAAAGAAGGAAAAAATCGTTGTATAATACGCTTGCAAATTATTGTCACTGAAAGAGTATACTTATAAGCACACTTAAAACAAAGTTGATTCACGAGAAAGCCCCGAGAAGTTGAAGAAACAAAGATTATTTATTAAAAAATAGGAGTACCAAGGATGTTCGGAACTTGAACTATAATTTCATTATGTTTTGTATCATTTGGTTTCTTAAATCTAGTATTAATGTAATTCAATATGTGGAGATGTGATATTTTCACACGCAATCAAACTTGAACGGGACGGATTTTATTTATTTAGTTGTCTAAAATTATTTGTGGCCATGAAAATAGCACAAATGGCAATGAAAAAAAAAGAATGCACGTACATGAAACTCTATTATGAATGTAAAGTTGAACGTGTAATATGCACATTGTAGTTGGAGTTTTGATTATGGTGCTTTTTTAGCCTTCATGATACATAAGAAATCATGAACAAAAGTAGAATTAACATTGTTCTATTAATTTTTCTATTTTGATGGATTAAAGTGCAACCTCTCCAGAGCGGCTCTCTCTTGAGCAGCAACCTCCCTTAAACAACAGCGTGATTTGGTCCGACGTTACGATTTAACTATTGATTTAACCTCTCTAGAGCAACAACCTCTCAATTTTGCTCCTCACAAAGGGGGTTGCGCTGAATTCCGCGTGTAAAATACATTTCATTTGGCGATTCTCAATAAATAAAAAATCTGTAAGATCTTACTTTATCGTGCACGACACCTTCTAGTAACTAGTGTCGATTATGTAACAGAATATACATTTAGCGTTAATATTGTACGTTGCTTTATTACAGAATGAAGGAAATTATTGCAGCTGGCATATTGGCCTTGTGTCTGACGCAAGTATTGTCCCAGAACTGGGGATCACACGGTTTTTCTTCATTTCCAACAAGATCGACTAGCTTCATGCAAGGAGGTTCAACTGTGCACGAGTCGTTCGTGCCATTGTCATCGTTCAACTCTATATTCACTTCCGGCGGTTCAATGGGTCAAGGTTCGGGGGTCCAAGATTATTTCGGGGGACGCGGCGGCAGCAATGGTCTCCCGGTATATGGTGGCGCGGGTATGGGCCCAGGACATTCTCATGGTCTCGACCGTCACGGCAGAGGAATGTATCCATTACCAATAAACTAAGAGCGTGGTAGAAAATGAACGTTATTAATGGATATGGTATTTGTGTAAACTTTGAAAATTTACTTGCTTGAAGGGCACTGAATAAAAAGCTGTTTTATCAATGAGACAGACACAAGACATGTATTAATTGTATATAAATATATATTTATACACGGCTTCCACGTAGACATACAATTTAAAACATTGTTCTCAAATGTGAAACGAAACACGTAATAAACTATAAAAAGAATTAACCACCTATTGTTTTCACTATAAACTTCATGTTCAGCAAATCTACAAACCATTGAATTGGCAGATTCGTGTTGTAAAGTCGCTGTTGTAAGGATTGTAATCCCGCCTTTGTTTCATCTCATGATGTTAGCTTATGTTCAAACATTGGGATAAAAAAGCTATGAATCTAACAACAAGAAGTGTTTATTGTGATGTCCGTTTATGTTAACTAATTCTTTTGTCGATGAATAAGAGAATAATTACGATAGCATAATGTGATGAGCGCAGTTTTCATGACTCATTTGAAGACTAACCTACGTAATTCATCGCTTGAAACAAAATCGTCTTTTAATTTTGTTTGCTGGAAATTTCAGTAGTAGCAATAAACGACATATGGCTCGTACTGAGACAGTATATGCTAACAACATATGAACTAGTTTCATTTTGTAACCTCAGTTGTCATATATATCAATGTTTTACTTTCCCAAGCTCGAAAAAGCACGGTGAAGCATTTTGAACTAAAGTTTATTCCAATACATAACAATTACATATATCAAATATATAAACAGTGAAGTGAAAATACGTAAAATAAAATGTTATATTAAGTTGAAACGCTTTTTGCAGTTCGGATCGCGAACTGCGTTCCAGAATGCAGTCCACGATTCGCAATCCGCGATTCGAATGCGAACTGCGCCCCGATTTCATACAACCAAAATAAATTAGTAATTTATTTTTAACGTTATTTTAACTTCTCTTATAACTGTTGAATTATTTCTTTATAAAATCTTTTTATGAAGACTTGTAGCCTTGGAACTGGGTACAATCTATTTAAACAAGTAAAAAATAAATGATAGCTAGGTATAACGAGAACAAACTGGTTAAAAAAAGGGTATTTTTATTATAAAATATTTGTAATTCAATTTATCCGCTGAACGAAGGCCACTTCAACCACAAGAAAACAATATTTCACCACTCCAAAAGATTACCTATTAAAAAAGCTTTGACGTAATCTATTTTGGGAAAATACAATGTATTAGCAAAAACTTGTGGAAGAGAGGATAGCTAGCTAACTAACACTATAATATATGTAACATTATCACAAACGATGCAGTTTGGTTAAGAAAAAATACGAAACTAACACTTTTCAGGTGATTGTAAATTCCGAATTTTTCGGAAAAATAAAACATATGTCGACAATTTTTGCTCACAATATGGACGTCCGGTCGCAATACAAATCTCATATTAAAACACATACGATGTTATAAACTTAGAGTTTCAGAGACAGGTAGGTGAAAATGTAATCTAGCAATTCATGTATACATAACACATCGTGGATAACTAAGCAGACTGTATCATGTTGGCGAACACTTACACTATTACATGAAGTCAGGTTTTGTAAAACCATCGGGAAAAATCTAAGAGGCACTTTTTTGTGTATTATGATTCATCATCACATTTGATCTTGAGTCGTCTGTTCCTCGCCGCTAAGCGTTGATTAGAATTTATGTAATATTTCATCGCATAAACACTTCTGTAACTATTTGTCTGCATTGTTTGCGGAAGATATCTGACAACCGATACGGTGATAACAAGTCAGAATTCTTATTCGTCATTTTGTCTCTGTATTTTAACGTCGCACCAACAGCCAGGGTCATATGGTGTATTTCCAGTTTTAACGGTGGAGTAAGACCCAAACCTTAACACGTTGGTAGAATGTCCGACCTTCCGTAAGCTAGCTGTACCTCATATGTGAAATTTGGTGGGATTCGCGGAGAGGGGCTAGTGAATACAAATCAGAAACCATAACCACTAGTGTTATCAATGCTTTGTAGAAACCATGCATGTCACGTGACGCACGAAATTTTAAATTTTAACCAATATTTAGCACGAAAGTGAATACAAGTCAGCGACCATAAACACTCGACCACAGAGGCCCCTCTTTTCGTCATTGCAATTGCCGAAACCCTCTGGTGTTTTTTGCTGATCAAGTATAATTTTATAATTTTGTCTTTATACAAACCGAGATTTAGCACATTGCAATAATAACTTCGTTTTATCTTTACTAATACAATACAACCTCGTTACACGACCATCTCAATATAACGACCACTTCTTTACAACAACCACGTATTTTCAGACAGGTTATCGATAAATTATTTTCTCTACATTTTAACTTGATAATGAGACCTCTCCAATGTATAGGCCGTTTATTTTGGTCCCGAATGTGGTCATAATATTAAGGTTTGACTGTGATATTACACATAGTGGCAATATCACATTAATAACACACGCCTTTGCTGATACGCAATATCTAGAAAAAGTGATTTCCAAATCATTCGTATCTTTAATCAGTTAACAATGAGCCAACACTTTAGACTTTATCCAGCACTCGAACAGCGAACGCCAAAGAAGTGGGAAACACTCTTTCTAGCGACATGATGAGATCAGGTACCATTCATACTTCATGTCGTAATTACACCGAGATTAGTAAATTATACATTAAGCTTATATAAACCACACGACAGGAGAACAATAGTTCATAGAACATCAATATTCGGTATGGGACTTTCTTCAAATAAGAAGAAGGCATGGAAAGGAAGCGTATCTTGTATGATGTAATGGTTTAATTTTAACGAAAACATTTGAACATGTAATACAAAGTCGTTGACCGACGAGATATATTATATGACCCCTCCCCTACCTGAGCATCTGACACCAAAGTTATCCATTGATGTACATAAAATTGACGAATCGTATATTATTGGTCAGACACATTAAACAGAGGATAAGGACTCACGTGATGGATGCAGGTTCATTGGCCTGGGTTATGGCTATGTATGAGATATAGCCATGGTCATACATCATGTTAATTTAAATCAAAGTCCGTCTGACTAGCTCAGTCGGAATGGCGTGTAGCGATATTATTAATCCATGGAACCCTTGTTCGAAACACAAGCGGACCACAGTTACCTCGCGCTAAACTGATTGAATTTATTGCATTCAAAGGTAATAAATTTCAAGCCTTTTATTCATATGTCATTAGGAGAACTTAAAAAACGCCGGTAAGGGAACAGATAAGTATCGGTAGATAAAATAAGAGATATATCAATTAATGCTTATGTTCGGGGTCCAGGTGAACATGAAATTATATTATGCCTTAGAAATAAGAATGACAAAATGAACTGATGATTGACTTTTGTCAATGTCAAATGTTCTTCATAAACACATTGAACAAGGTAGCATTTTTAATTTGACTTCAACCAACCATCATTATCAGTATCTAACACCTTTTAAAATAGTTGATTAATGTGTTTATCAATTATTTTCAATTAATGCCCTCCTTGGTATCTCAACTCATAGTACATCGATATCGGTCTTGTAAGTCTCAAGACGCCATTATCAAAAATACTACCCAATGTCCGAAGGAATCCGAATGTGACAGATTTGTTCAAGGGAGATAACCTACTTTCTGAAAAGGCCTATAGCGATGAAGGAGATCTAAATGCATGAAATACTACATTGATAATATGCCTTGATGATTTTCATGGCGACCACACGGTTGTTGCTGTCAACACGACAATAATCATTAATTCAGGCGAAACATAGTAGTCAATGGTCTATCGGAGTTTGTAGTTTTTCTTTCGGGACGGGTGGGGTGTATATTTTTGTTTCGTCTTCCAGTCCAATTATAAATAGGCGAACAGAAGTACAACATAAAAATAACAAAGAACGAGACAGACAGCCATATGTGAGAATGATGAATAACTAAATAACACACTGAATAAGAAACTACAGACAATAACACGACATCAAATGTTTTTAATAATATATGGTGAAAGATAAAGTACAAGGATACTCTTGTAAGAATGTTTGTTACAAAGCATACAAGTGTTTATGCAAATAAGACCGTTTTCATGTCACTATCACTGGAAGTTAACGTCGCCCCAACAGGGTAAGTTGGTGACTTTCTAGTTTTAATTACGGTGAAAGAGACCCCAGGTTTATATCTGGGTGGAACCACTGACCACAAGTAAGCTAGCTTTGGGATTCGAACTCGAAGCGGTGAAGCGCTAGTAATAACAAGTCAGGGACTATAACAACTCGACTACGGAAGTCCCACCATACCAATATCAATATAACATCCAACTTTGGCACATGTCTGAAGTACAAAGCATGTTTAAGTGTTATCTTGACAATATAACAGCAGTAAGATAGAAGATTAAAAGAAATTCCTGACTTCAAAACGTTGTGTAAAATGATTATATTTATTTCGATAGCTTGACCCGCAATCGATACACCGAACTTAAGTAGTCAAAGATCCGCGAACTCAGAATTGCAAAGAATATTTTGATAAAAAATGCTGTAGTTATGATATCCACGCGTCAAATGTCAATTCTCATTCTCGTCCTTAAGCCTGTTAATTTCAATACACAACAGTTCAGCTGCCTAGAGAAATTCGTCTCATTTGCATAATTTTACAACTTTGGAATGAAAATGTTACCGATAAGGGGGTTAGTGTCAATATTCAAGAAAATATATTACATCTCAGCTTCAAGTTGGTCCATAAAGAAAAAAAAGTTTGGAATTTACACTCTGGCTCAGGAAGAAATTTATTCAAAGTTTGATAGGAATTTTCATGCGAAGATCTTAAGCATGAAATTATTATATCGCTAACACGCATTTTTTCTTTATTCTTGAACTGTAAATGACTGTAGTGGACAACGACCATTATAAGAAATTAAAGTTCAGTAAAACCTCACATAGCGACCACCTCAATATTACGACCACTTTGTTATAACGACCAATTATTTCGAACCGGCTTTCAATAACTCCCCTATAATTGTACTTGATAATGAGACCACCTCATTATTACAACCGTTTCTCTGGTCCCAAAGGTCGCATTATCGAGGGTTTACTGTAATATTACACGACATACGAGTACACAATAAAATAACCTAAAGTATTCTTTTCAAATTATATAATACTAATAGTAATGTGACCAACGTACAAAGCCTAAAGCTTTAGAGTGGAGATATCTTAGCTAAACTAAAATGCAGTTGTTAATCCAAAAATTCTTGCGGTGGTATACATTCCGGACATTTACCTTAAACAGCTGACAATAAGCCTGCGATACAATCAATACAATAAAACGGTTTCATTTACTCTCATATTGGATAACTTAACTCAATGAACATTAGTTATTCTTTTCGGTCATTTTCAACATTTGAAATCAGTTACATGGCGTACACAACAACAACAAAAAAAATAACAAAATGATAAAACAGTATTTTGGTCACATCGAAAACCACAAAACGACACAAACACTTTACAAAACTCTGGGCAGATATTTCAACCCATTTGTGGTCTCACAATTCCAGCTTAGTCTTGTGCAATAAAGAATAAAAACAATAATAATCGTTTAAATAATTTAAATAGAGCACACTTTATTTGTGATACCCTCTTGAGACATTTAAGATCTGTTTAACTAGTGTTATCAACACTGTGCAGAGAATATGCTTGACACGTGATGCACGAAATTTTAACCAATATTTAGCACGAAAATCTCAGTTCCGAAATATTACTCTTCTGAGCCTTGGTGTGAAGATGTATAGTCCAAGAGTGGATTACATCAATAAATCAATGCTCGGATATTCCCTATTTCGTTTCGTTCATGATTTCAAGCAAATCCTCCGCCCGAGGGCATTTATTGTACCTGGGTGTGACAATCAGCACTTGGCAATCAGCCTGTTTTAAAAATCTTTAATTCACATTCTAATCTTAAAACAAAGGAGTTATAATGAAAATTTCACGCCAAGTTAACAAAATCCCTTCAGCAAATACATCTCTATACTCTACCATACAATACTGATGATGGAAGCTGTGATTTGAATGCATCGTCTAGAATACCCGTGATTTGAGTGTCGTGTTTTTATACTGACCGTCATAAGAAAGTAACCAGTAAGTGATGTTGGCATAAAATAGACGAAGCGCAAGTAATCGAGATGAATTTAATTCTGGAAATAGCTGAAACATTTCATTGTTATCCATTATTGACCATAAAATTGCTGTATACCATTAAAATTTCAAGGTCAGTATAATAGGCCAAAAGAGAAGAATTTTTATGATGGTTACTTTCTTATGACGGCCAGTATAGCTCTAAGTATTGGGATGGGTAAATGAAAGAAGGTTCTCTCCATGTGTACATAGAAGATAGGTACCACCTTGCACTGACCCCCTTCCATCATTAGTAATAGTTTTGTTTGTCATACTAGCACTGCATTGATTCTGCAAAACGTTGTCAGGTCTCGTTACATAGGCTATGGAAGTCTCAAACGATATTATGATTAATAAACACTTTTGGTATAAGGTCGTCTGCTCGCAATCTTTTAGAATAGCGTATAGCTCGCTAAAAGTTTGGTATATAAATACTACAATATCGTTTCCGCAGCATTGTTTATAGAAGTTTCTCAGAAAACAAGGGCAAAATTAACGAGTCTGGAAACTATTTCTTCATCGTTATTATTCCAACGTTCTGATGATATATCCCCTCGGTAGGTTTGTCCATCATGCAAGTCTTCATTTCGTTTTAAAAGTCATCACATTCGAACATATGAATCAAATAAAATGTCTAGATAACCGATGTTAAAACCCAGGTGGCTCGAGATGAATAGCACAGTTCGCAGATATACGTTTTCTTGTAGGATATATTCTGATAAGTGATACGTTACTATAACACACAATTGAGTTAAAAACAATTAAAAACATCATAGCGTTACAGTAATAACCTGAAGAAAATGTATGTACAGTAAAATCTTTATACTAAGGCCACCATTTGGACCCCAAAAAGAGCGGTCTTAATATTGAGGTGATCTGATTATGAAGTTCAAACGCACCAGGAGAAATATAGGAAACGGGTATAAAATTGATTGATCGTTATAATGAGTTTTTTTCTTTTTTCGTTTTGTTTTGTTTTGTGACTTACTGTCATCGGGGTTTAACGCCGTTTTTCAACAATTTTTCAGTTATGTACGGCGACCGGTTCACCTAACCAGTTTTCCTGGCCTGTATTCTAATCAGTACTAACTTACCCTTCCACAAGGAGCCGACAACTTCTCCACATGTGGAGGAAAATCGACATTTTTGTCAAATATTCATAGAAGGGTATGACCTGCCGCGACCGGGATTCGAACCCGGATCTCCGGGTTACAAGCCCAACACACTAACCACAGGACCACTGCCGCGGCTTATAATGAGGTGGTCGTTATATTGAGTTGGTCATGAATTGAGATTTTACTGTAATGTTATCTTGATAGAAACACAATCTAATTCCCAGGATATTCTACATGCTCACATTTGGCGTACAAATCAAATTGTCAATCGTTAATTCCAATGAACGCGGCTAATGCATAAAAGCTACCGTACAGAAAATCCGGGATCATTTCACGTTCAACAGTTTAACACTGGTATGCATACGCAATTTATCAGTATATTGGGGGTACTTATATTTACAATGATCATGTGCTAACGACGATGGAAGCAGTAGAGGGATCTCAACCACTTGGTAAAAGAAACATTAGGAAAGCAGTACTGGTAAGACAATGTTTAAATACGCTATTGTTACAGTATGCGTGCGTTAGAGGCTTGCTTGTTAATCAATAAAGAGAAATGTTTATATCCTCCTCATATTTTAGCTGATATTCAACAAATTGAATTTCTTGTATTATAATCCTGCATCCAACGTAGTATTTATACGACAGTAAAAGCTTGTCACAAATGCATATGGAGTTCACCGAATGAAGTAACAATGGGTCACGTCATAGTACAACGTTAAATGGTAACCATTGTATTCTACATAAATTGTCCTAAACATCGGCGCCAAAAGATGGCAATATACAATAATTGTTTGATTAATTACGAGACTCGTGGTGCCGTGAATTGACAAAAATATTTATATCAATATACAGTTTATATAATATGACATCTAACTTTTTCTTCTTATTTAGGTCATTGAACTACAGGAAATTGTTGAACAAAGCCGCATTAAACTTACAATTGAACATCCTTTATTCAATTATATCTAATTAGCGAAGTTTGAATTACTTTGATAAGAATTGCTTAGGCAGACTTCCAATAGATATGGCTCGCTGAGAACTTTAAGGCAGAGAGATATAAGAATGGATAGTTGACTTTACTTGGTGAGCGCATGATGCGACGTATGCGATTTTATTTTAATGTACGCAATTCTGCCAGACAGCAAGTCCGCAATATGAATTTGTGATTGTAGAAATTACAATGACAAGTGATACTTTCTCCGTAATATTGTACACAAATACATTCGTCAAATAAATAAAATGCGTCATGTGTCATGTGCCATGTGTCATGTGTCATGGGAGGTTTACGTAACTTCCCGTCGTCTAATCGCGTTTCCTCCATGTTATGTTTAATGTAAGCCATTAAGATAACTACGATCGAACTACGCTGCGAACATGTCAAATAGCGACTCCATGTTACATAGATCTATCAATCATATAATCATCTAATTGCTCTAGAAAATCTCCAATGTTTGTATCATACGTTTTAATGGCCTGACAATCCTGACAATCCCAGAGGTGTGCGTGGAGACAAAACAGTTGTTGGCGTCGCCACAACAAGATTCAACCAATAGCATGAAATGTATTCCCTTATTAAATAAAGTGGCAGTGATTTTGTTGATTGTGCTGCTTCTAGACAGTTTATGTGTTCTATTAATGACAGAATGTCCGATTTTAGACATTTGTACTTATGTCTTAACAAGAAATTCTGCGAAGCCACAGAAAACTCGGACATTGTCGTAATTCTATTGATTACAGTTGCTTTGAACATCATTTGTCTTGATGTTCTGTCTATAACGATTGATATTTATTGTTACGGTACACAGAATATGTTCTTGTTTCGTGGACCTTGTTTATTGCGTCTACAACATCACATGACCACCCATGGCAAGCACATTTCTCGTACTTCGTATTGAGCACAATGTATATATATACTGGCCGTCATAAGAAAGTAAATATCATAAAAATTCTTCTATTTTGGCCTAATATACTGACCCTGAAATATTATGGCATACTGCAATTTTATGGTCAATAATGGGTAACAATAAACCATATCATGAAATGTTTCACCTATTTCCAGAATTGAATTCATCTCGATTGCTGGCGCTCTGTCTATTTTATACCAACACCACTCACTGGTTACTTTCTTATGACGGTCAGTATACATATGTTAAGCCTTTGCCGCATAAGCATGATTTGGACTCTTCCAAATTAAAAGAAAATGCACAAAACATCAATTTATTTAAGAAAATTGGGTAGCTTTTCTCTAAAAGAGTGGAAAACATTGTTGCAAAAGAATACATTGCTCATTACAAGCAATGGCTTCTTTTTGCCACAACGTTTTCAAAATTGTCTGCTTCAGAAGCGGGGAAATGTGGTATTATGAAGTAAAGGGTTAAATTGCTGTTTTCAAAAAATGTATACTTAGAAAGTATTAAGCGAACTAAAGTGGGCCACTCTATAAACAAGGACACAGAATTTAAAATGGTAAACGAAGTGTCCACCTATTACGACCTAATAAGAAGACGTTAAAGTGTACTTAATGTTTCTTTGCATTAAGCTTCATGAGCCGAAATTTCCTACATCAATTCCAATTTAATCTGCAAAATGTTAACTCCAATACTGAGCGTTATTCAGAGGCAGGTATTTCTTTTTCGTGTTCATTTTTCATTATTCGACGAGTTGAAAGGTCCACTATTTTAAAGTGTTCACTGGATAGTTTCAGTAAAACAGATTGGATATTTTCATGTCTCGGATCACAGACAGTCCAACACGCCAAGGCAGAGAGTGAATCAGTTTGTTTATTTAAATGTTTTAATTACACGTCTTCTGTACAAAATATTGTCTCTACAGAAGTCAATACCTTTAATTAAACAACACCAGTCTTTAATTTTGCTATTCAAATCGTGGACAAGCAACATCTTTTGTATTCTATGGCGGCATATTTCCGCATACACTTAGCGTTTTATTTTCATGAAAATGGTTTATCGTCCGCTTAATAAGTACGTTTACTATCTAGTGAAATGTTTTTGTTTTTCATGAAAATCTGATAGATATTCGCGAAAATATTCTAATTATCTTATGCAGAAATATGCCACCATACTATTCATTCATAATTCGATACTTTAATTAAATGCCTTATATATAGTCATTTTAAGTAAGAAAAATACTGAAGAACAATTAACAATGAAACACATATTCATCGTGCCTAAATAGGTTATCTCCCTTGAAATGTAAGTATCACTATTTCTGAATGTTTGTTCGTAAGGCATACAAAGCAACATTCGCGCTGAAAAATAGAGTTTTAGTCGAGTTACATATCCAATAATATTGGTACTTGATTGGTGTTTTGACTGAGAATTGATTCAATAAGATGTTCAGCTGTAAGGTTAGTTAAGTAAGTACATAATTCAAGCTGATGTGCCAGTCAATAATAGTAGGTAGAACTACGATTTTACTCATCATAAATTAAATCATCATGGCTATTTATAGTGCTACATGTCATGTTTGTATTTAATATGCATATCTATTATAGTCACCATCCAAAGACAAAACATTAACAAGAAAGCTGATTCAACATGTCCGAATGACTCAGTGAACAGAATACTTTAACTATTTCCTGGTAGGTCCGCAACAAATTGTGTATAAACGTACGCCAGTTGACCTAACGAGTGTCCACAACAATAAAGTAATAAAATACTCCTCGACAAGTTACTGATGAGATTTCCATATGATGTGTTAAACAGACAGAGGCGATAAATTAAATTAGACGTAATATCAAGTTATACATCATCACGCGTGTGTTATCAAAGACACCTAATCGCTTGAGTTAACAATTATATTCAAACAAATATCTCCGTTAATGTTATACTTTGAAGTTTTTGCATGTTACACAATTGACAATTTTATTCGATTTTACAATAGAGCTGACACAAGAAGTCGTGGTTTTGTACAAGGATACAGATCGTAATAGCCAAGGCAATTTCAACATTATTGTTTTAATTGATGTTTTGTTTGTCCTTTTTTTTCTTTTTGGTGTTTGAAGTTTTCTGTTTTCTCATTTTCACAAACGCCATATGAGAAGTTACAGGCTAAAACATTAGTGATTAGTGGTCGGAAGTCTTAGAAATTCTCTCTAAGTATTCAGTGATCAAATCAGCATATCTATGTACGAACATGTATACAATTTCATACAATACGTTCAGATAGGGCGCGACCATAGTCAAGTGGTTAGAGCGCTGGACTTGTAACTCGGCGATCCGGGTTCGAATACAGTCCAGTTAAACGGGTTAAATAAACCGTGTAAAATGAGTTGATAATTGAAAAAAATGTTGAAAAACGGTGTTAAACCCGGTGAAAAGAATGTTTAAATAACTGAGAGGCTTTACGCAAAAGGAAGATAATCATGTTATTACGCGTAAAGATGAATATTAGATACATTTGTAGTTTACTGAGCTATTAAAGAAGCAGTCTGATTATTACGCTATAGAATTGGAACTCTAAGTTTAAGTGCTTGAAATTTGATAAATAATCATAATTTCATACAGGTATTTCTTTGTTCAACATTATAGATAAAGTAGAATCATAATTCTGCGCATGCGTCGGAAAAACTTCACAACAAAATTTCAGCGCTCTAATAAAATTTAATTATATATCACTTTTTCTGTGGAAAAGTCACTGTATCTCTGGTGTTGGTGGTAAAGTATATCTCAATTTAACAATATTGATTGTCTAAGTGGAAAAGCTTCGTAAACTTCTCCAACCAGACTCTGTTAAAAACTCCGTTACGATACCCGCATACTTCCGGTTGTCCGATTACTGGTACACTATGAATCCCGTTTTTTGTAAAATCTGCACCTTGATAGTTTTTATTACTTTTTTCACCAATTTTTGTAATAGAAACCCATCTGAGGCCCACTCCAGCACAATTTTAAACAGAAGTAAGGTAATGTCCTCATTTGTCAATCATAAATCGCAAAGTCTTAGTATTTTTGCCTCTGTAAACACAGCTGATAAAAGGTACCCCAACAAATGTAAATTGTCTTTTCTGTACTTGTTCTGTTTGTTGGTCCAACAGTCTTCAGACATTGAGCTAAACCCTGGACCAGTGTGTAACACACCCCAGTACCCCTGTGGCAAGTGCGATCAGGAGGTATCTTGGAGCCAGAAAGCCATCCTTTGTGACAACTGTGATCGATGGTTTCATACAGACTGCCAAGGGATAGGTAATTCAACTTATGAAAAACTGTCAGACTCCCAATTTAGCTGGTATTGTCAATGTTGCGGTAGTTGTAATTATTCCATGTCCCTAAGAGTTTCCCTAGATTCCCTTAATGATACAAATATCTACTGTCACCTTGAGTCTTCAAACCAATCCATTGAAAATGATGTTTCTCTTCAACAAGTTGGGTCTTTCCTTAGCACCTCGGGCCAGAACTTAGATCATCATCCCCTACCTCAAGCCTCATCCACCCCAAAATCAAAAGTTCCTACCCCAAATCCCAAACCTAGAGCCAGTACAAGACCTAAAAAGGTGTTAATCAATAAACAACAACGCATAACTGTCCTTAACATAAATTGTAGGTCGATCAAAAATAAAGTCCCCGAATTACATCAGATGATCGACCAGGTAAAACCTGATATAATCTGCTGTAGTGAAACCTGGCTCAAATCCGACATCCATACTGCTGAGATATTCCCAGACAGTTTAGGTTACACAGTCTATAGGGATGATAGAACTTACAGTCAAGGGGGAGGAGTCCTGATAGCTGTGACAAGAACCCTATTGAGTCAGGAACAGCCTGATCTCAAAACAGATTGTAATATCTGTTGGGCCCAATTGAGTATACCCGGTTCCCGAAATATCTATGTCGGTTCATTCTACAAGCCCCATGAAAATGATCCAGATGCACTATCTCAGTTATGGTTGTCCCTGCAGAAAGTCCCAAAAAACAGCATTATATGGCTTGCAGGTGATTTTAATATGCCCGACATAGACTGGTCATCAGAATCTCTCAAGAACTCCTGTAAATTCAAAGCCCTGTATGAAAACTTCCTTGAAAATATTGTCAGTCTCAATCTTGAGCAAATGGTTAAAATTCCCACAAGAAATAATAATGTCCTAGACTTATTCCTTACTAATCTACCCTCCCTGGTATTTAATGTCAAATCCCTCCCTAGCTTAGGAAATTCCGATCATGATATCATCTTCCATGAATTAAGCATAAATAGAGGTCGTCCCGCTCAACCTCAAAGGAAAATCCACTGCTATAAAAAGGCCAACTGGTTAAAAATGAAATCTGAATTGAACAAATTTTCCAGTAAGTTCTGGGACTGCAAACATACAGACCCAAACATGGCCTGGACCGATTTTAAGCACAAACTTCATAGACTCTGTGGCTTGTATATACCAACTAAAATTACCAAACATAAACAAAATCTCCCCTGGGTTACTACTGATATACTAAAACAAATACGGAAACGTGACAAATTGTTTGCCAAACTTGTAAAGAAAAATGTAGCTCCTAAATCCGATACCCAATTTAAGACTTTAAGGGCGATCATCCAAAGAAAAATTCGAAACTCATATTGGTCATACTTAGAGTCAGTTATATTCAACAGGGATTCCCAAACAGGTCATAACAAAAAATTTTACAACTTTGTTAAACATAACAAATCTGAAAACTGTGGAGTAGCACCCCTCAAGTCTGAAGGTCAAACTTATACTAACTCAAAGGATAAAGCAAATATCCTAAACAGACAGTTTGAGTCTGTTTTCTCGCAGCCTCAGCCATTAAGCCTAAAACAGATTTGCAAACATGCATTAAATCCTCCCCCCCACAGTATGCCCTGTATCAAAATAACGGTTGAAGGAGTTGACAAACTCCTATCAGGTCTAAACCCCAATAAAGCTCTAGGTCCAGATCAAATATCACCAAGGGTCCTTAAAGAACTCCACAGTGAAATAGCCCCCATCCTCACTTACATATTCAGGTTATCTTTAGAAACAGGTATCGTGCCCAATGATTGGAAAAATGCAACTATAGCACCAGTATACAAAAAGGGCAATAAATCTAAAGCCAGCAACTACAGACCAATATCCCTCACTTGCATTTCCTCTAAATTAATGGAGCACATCATAGTCTCAAACTTGATGACTTACTTCGATGAGCACAGTATCCTTAGTCCTTATCAACATGGTTTCAGGTCTAAACGTAGTTGCGAAACTCAGTTGCTGAGTTTCTCCCAAGAAGTCTTTGATAGTCTAGATAATGGACAACAGACGGATGTCATTGTGATGGATTTCTCAAAGGCCTTTGACAAAGTCGACCATCACAAGTTAATCGTCAAACTAAAAAATATGGGTGTTAATCAACAGGTATCCACCTGGATTAGGTCATTTCTAAGCAACCGCAGCCAAAGAGTTGCAGTTGAAGGTCACACCTCCGACCATTTGCCAGTGTCATCCGGTGTCCCCCAGGGTTCAGTCATTGGACCCTGCCTGTTTCTGGCATATATTAATGACTTGCCTGAAACAATCAAAAGTAAGACCAGGTTATTTGCCGATGACACAATAGTCTACCTGACAGTCAAAGGACAGTCAGATGCGGCCATATTACAAAATGACCTTCAAAAACTAGAACTTTGGGAACGAGACTGGGCTATAGAGTTCAACCCAGACAAGTGTGAGGTGCTTAGGGTTACCCGAAAAAAGAACCCTGTGATCTTCCCATACACCCTTCATGGAAAAACACTTAAATCAGCAGAAATTGCTAAATACCTAGGAGTAACTATCTCAAAAGAACTAAACTGGACCCACCATATAAATAACATCACCTCCAAGGCAAAAAACTCCCTAGGATTTATCCAAAGAAACATCAAAACCCAAAATAGGCAAGTCAAAACTTTGGCATATGTAATTTATGTTAGACCGCAACTAGAATACTGCTCAATAATATGGCACCCTTGGCAGAAACATCTAACCTATAAAGTTGAAAGTGTACAAAGAGCTGCGGCTAGATATGTTTGCAATAATTTTGATTTCCAAAGTAGTGTCACACAAATGTTACACAATCTTGGCTGGCCCTCCCTAGAAAGCCGCAGACTCCATTCCTCTCTTATACTTCTCTACAAAATCCAGAACAACCTTGTTCATGTTGATCATAACCACCTCATCCCAACTAGAAATTTGAACTTCCTGATCCCCCAGTCACGTACCCAGTATCACCTTAGCTCCTATTTCCCTAGAACTATAAGGCACTGGAACAGTCTCCCATACCAGGTCAAATCCAGTCCCAGCCTAAACATCTTCAAGGAAAGGCTGGAGACAGCTCCTTTCTAACTCCCTATATGTTTTTAATCTTAACCTTGCACTCATTAGTCTGTAAACTTTTATCTTTTAACTGAGCACTTAATACTTTTTAACACAGTTTTCCTGACAAGCGCCTCCCAGTTATAATCAGTATTGATTGATCGGGAGTATCATGTAGATGTAGATGTAGATGTAATATCAGAAATTACTCGTGTAATAAGGTGCAGCAATAAAAAATCATCTGCATTAACAATATAATAGTTAGAATCATTAAAGGTGTAGATTCTATAATCATTTGACTGACCCTACACATGTTTTTCTGACACATCCAAACCAGTTATGGCCATTATCAGTTACCGACATAAAAAAGAATATTTATTCAGGACTTTTCATTTTTCTCGATTTCCTGGACTGTATATTAACCTGTATTAACTTACCCTTCCACAAGGAACCGGCAACTTCTCCATATATGGAGGAAAATCGACATTTTGTCAAAATTTCGTAGAAGGGTATCACCTGTTGCCATCGGGATTTGAACCCTAATCGCCGGGTTTCAAGTCCAGCGCACAAACGATTGGACCACAGTCTTGGCGAGACCAAAAACATTACAATACAAAATTAACGGACTGGATAAAAAAGACGTACTAATTCAATAAGTTTGCAATAAAAGTCTTATCTTCGTACTGACCGAAAATTTCAAGTTTGATAAAAGAAGTATTTCTTGTCATGCACTTATTTGTTCGCACCATGGTCATTGGAAACACGAATGAAAGGTACACATGTTGAGTTATTCTCCATTTCATCGGCTAAATATGGTTCAATGACTAAAACGCCATTTATGACATCGTCATTCGTATGATATACCATGATTAGTTAGATTTATATAATAATACAATTTCCTAGTCATAGCGAGAAAGATCTCAGCTCAAACTGCGTAATCATCCCACATGGTACAAAAGCAGAGAACGCCATAGGGAAAGCATATCAAAGTCTACTACACGGCATAGGAATGTTAGAAACATAAACGACCCGTGTTACCGTCCGTTTTGTTTAAAACTGTAACCCCGTAGGACTGTTTAATCACGATAAAATCACGTGTTGAATTGTGTTAATTTATATAAGAAGCTATCGTGTAGTTTAATTTTACTCGAAGTTTAGCATTTGGTTCGCAAAGAATTAGTAAGTCTTACCTCACACACTCATCTTTACATAATTTATCAAAACGTACAATTACTTTTATCATCAAATTCGTGATATCACAAACTATTGCGAACCACCACGGAGCTACATACATCAACATCCATTTCAACATAACTACAAGAACAGTTTAAACGTAATGCTACTAAATACTAAGGCCTGTACGCTATTTGATGCCTGGTGTGTCTCTGTTCAGTAACTTGTAATTAGTGAATAATTGATTTCCTTCCGACAATAAGGGAGTAATAGTATACTGGCCGTCAGAAAGTATCCATCGTAAAAATTCTTCTATTTTAGCCTAATAAAATGACCTTGAAATTTTAATGGTATACAACAATTTTACGGTCAATAATGGATAACAATTGAATAAATTCACATTTTTTATAATAAACCATACCATTAAATGTTTCAGCAATTTCCAGAATTAAATTCAATCTCGATTACTTGCGCTTTGTCTATCTTATACCAGCTGGTTACTTTCTTATGACGACCAGTATATTTTGTGATTGTACCGATTGATGTGACACCAGGGGAGATAATTGTAGCGGGATCTTTGAAACTTTATTTATAAATTCTGTCTGAACAACACTAACTGCAGTTAGGACAATTTTGATATGCCCCAAAACAGGCAACGAACGTCCCGATGCATTTCGTTGGCTAATTTCTACAACCCCGTAACTCAATTTTTGGCAATATTAAGATTTTGGTGTATCATTTTTTTCGTCTCGATGAGCTCTTTACAATGATCATACTTACATGCTTGTAGACATGTCCTGAATAGGATTAATCGCAATTCCACAAGCCCGTACCTCGCTTAAAATTGTTACAGTTCAAAACTACAAATACGATTTTCTCAAAAAGGGAAAAATGACATACGGGTTTGTAGAAATAACCCGAAGATTTGTTTATAACTGCAATTTGTGGTAATTCATCAATAATATGTACTCACATTCTAATGTTGACAATAAGACATCACAGTGAACACCAGCACGATAATGTCACAGAACTTCCAATATAACACAAGTACAGTCAATGAAATTCTAATATCCAAATTTTCGTCAGAGGCTGGTACCCGGTCCCCTTTACCTCAAACCGAAATGTTGCATGGACGCAATTTATGTGGATTTCAAGAAATCTGTATACTATGGTGTTGGTCATCAACAACCCGGATTAAATGACTTCGACATCATTGGTATGAACCACAAAATTTGAAGTCTAGGGACTATCTCATACACATGATATTCAAGTCCAATCAATGTCAGTCGGACTTTCATCAAAACGCTGTCTGAAATGAAAATACAACTACTTATTGTTTCAATATTTTTTATCACATCATATAGCTATACATATATATATGTGTTTAATGATCATTACAAAAAGTACATATAAAACACATTTTGAGACGAATGTGATCGACCCCGAATTTTTATTTTACCCGTTACAAACACGATTTGTTATGAATGTGGACTCAACGAAGTCCCAGCTGACGACATGTTTAGAAAAATTGGTTCGGTGACAGTTGTGGGCTGAGAGCATTCATGTTTTACATAGAGGTCAAAACTCGAACTTCCGTTATTGTAATTTCCTAGTACATGTATTATGAAAATCAAATGAAAAATATTTCTTAGAAAAATGAAAACTCTATGGCACTTTAAGCTCATACATGTCCTTTTAGAGTCGATATCATCACAAATGAAGAGAATTCAATATCATTTGCATCTCTGTTTAAATTTCAATATTGTCCTAAATTAATTAGTTTGCGGTCTGTTAAAATGAAGCAAGATTGATTTAGACCAGTGAAAAGATAATTGCATGAGCCTGAAATCTGTCAGCACGAAAGCTTTAATTGTCATCGATTTATCGACGTGGAAAGAGACACAAAATGAAAACGAAAGTGATCGGTGAGTTCAACCTCCCACCGAAGTTTTCTGTTTGACGGCTTGACAAATACATTCCGAATGTCAATTCACATTTTCGTTCAAAATCCAGTTATCTAGAAAGCTAAACACTAATTCAACTTTTTACCCCTCCCCCCCCATACACACACAGACACACAAAATTTAATAGCTTAAATGTCTGGATGATAGAAAACTAATTCTTGTCATTTGTTAAGAAATTATGAGTGACTCCATGGTGTATAAAATAAAAAAGGTAATATTTTACACTGCGCAGAAAGTTTTATTGTCAACTCTTCAAGTTTTGTCGTCAAGGGGTGTCTCAGGACTAGTATCACTCGTCACTATTTTGCCTCAATGATGGTCTGTCTCTCGTCAACATTATTCTGACAAGAAATTACAAGAAGTAATCCACAAGAACACACAACAAGCATTTACAAGCAGGCTCTATGGATTAACGATCATAAATTACATAAACCATACCAAAGACGGGTGATGTAGAAAGCTGAACTTGGTAGTTTTGGCGATGACGGCACCAACGAATACTTTTAGTTTTTTTTTCTTTTTTTTTGCTTTTTCTATAACAAAATTTTTGTTTTCAAATTCCGTGTTATATAAACCTCGGTCAATCTAGAGTTTGCGGCAATTTGTGATCACTGGCGACCACCGGTTGACGACGGTTTTTACGACCTTGCAAGCGACTATTTATTAATAACCATCTGCAATAACAGGCAGTACATGTAATTATGGTCACATAGCGCGATGTCCAATAATATGCTACTCAGCATGTCTTATAACTCGTCTTGTTGAAACTTAAATGTGATAAGAGAACATAATGAATGGACAATTACTATAACATCTTGTGTGGTTGTCTCCCTTGAAACACAAACCACTACCTTCTATTAAAATATCATTCACTAAACAACAATCAAGCATTAAGACATACTACTGATGTTTATTGTTCATCGAGATAAATCAATTCTCTATACGCTCTAAATATCTCAAGACTATATGGATTAATCTACACTAATGTAAAACATGCTTTTATTTTTTTTTAAACTTCAGACAATGATTCACATGGACTTAAGAAAATTATCCATACTTGAACTATCTAAGATGACGGCAATTTGCCGTGGTTAACACAGTCATCATGAATTACGTACAATTGTTTCTACGTATATTTCTATTATCGATCAACTCTGATTGATCGACTTATACAACACTCGTCCATCCCTAGACACAATACGCACATTATATGACATCGTACGTAACATGGTCACCAAGAATAACGGAGAACTCTAGCCTTAAACAAATCGGGTAAATATTAACGGTTGAAAACAACATGGCGGCATAAGACTGACTTCAATGTACAACATTAATAAAAAAAATGTCCTGGTGATTAGTTTTGTCCTACATGTAATGGGACGCTTGTACAATGATTTTAAGATTTATCACAAAACAGCGAGTAACACTACATAGAGATTTTACTTATTGTAATGTTTAACAATTGAAAAGAAAAAAACACACATCTGTAAGCATATATACCAAGAGGATTGTTCTTTTGATCAGAGATATAATTATTTACTTCGTGATTAATTAACAATTAGTCTCTATACGCGCAATTATAATACAATACACGAATAGCTTACATTCTAATTAACAACATGTTACCTCCAAATGTATGAATGACATGTCAAGCTTCAGTCACGATCATTTCTTGTACTTCATTGTGTTACAATGGAGTTACAATTAACACTTATATAATAAATATAGTACAGATGATGATCATATAAATGCGCACTGGAGGGCGAATGACATACTGCCGGGACAATTTGAACCTAGAAATGAAAACCCATGGTAACATCAACCGAATATCATGATCATAAGTTGTTTTTTTTTCACTGGGGTTTAACACCAATTTTCAACAATTTTTCAGTTATATACGGCGACCGGTTCATCAGTTTTCCCGGATTGTGTATTGACCAGTACTAATTCACACTTCGCAAGGAGCTGGCAACTTCACATATGGAGGAAAATCGACATTTTTGTCCAAATTTTATAGAAGGGTATGACCTACCGCGACCGGGATTTGAACCAGATTCGCCGGGCTACTAACCACTGGACTGCGGTCGCGGCTATGCTCATACGTACAAAATGAAATGTAGGAAACAATGATAGTGTGATGGTGAATTTTATCAGACAGAATATCATTCAGAACACCTCGACCGACTCTATCTGGATGAAGATATGGAATCGGCCGAGGTATTCCGAATGATCTTAATACTAGTGAAGTAGTACAACCAATATTACCTTAGTCCTGAGAGAATATGTAAAAGACTAAACTATTGTTTTTACTGGCCATGAATTTTTGCAAAGTGTTCAAGTGTACGTATTGTATTGAACATTATGAGCTGACGTAGTTACAAAATAACGTATTAAGTAAATTTGGGTTTGATGATTCTTTTTGGTTTTAATTTCTCTGATTTGGTTGTGAAGGTAACTGTGCGTTCAGATTCTGATGTCGGGACAAACAGTCTCACTATATTATTACGTGATTGACCAAAAGCAACGACAACTCAGTTTACATACATTCTTTATGCATCAAACATGCGCAGTCTTTGTCCAAATTTTCTTTTTCTTGCATCTTGGTTCGTATTATGTCTCGTTAGGTGGCGCTCGTGTTGTTTTAACGAGTGAATATTGTTTAATGCGAACAACAGAAGGGGTTAAGACAATACACTATTGTGTCCACGGAGTCAACATTGGCCGGTCAAAGAAAACAAAGGTGATATTTTATTTTTTGATTATATATATGTTATTAAGATTAAGATTTGGATTAATTTAAAGTTAAATAGCTCGTATGTAATTATGTGCATTTTTTTTTATTTTTATTTCATTTGTTGCAAGAACCAACCTAAAAAAATGAATTAATATTAAGATTCTGATTCATAACAGTAATACTTGATTATTTCTACCAACAATAAGCTAATTTCAATAAAGTTCATTTATTTTCAATATGATTGTACGGTGCTAGTCAGCCTAAAATCAGAAATATCATAAAGACAACTTGCGAAAAATCGGTTTATGATGAAGTATCAGTAATTAAGTTTGTATAATTGAGATTTTATTGATATGAAAATTTAGTAAAGTTGAATTCAAACTCTTTTACAAAAACACGAATTTTATGTAATTTTTATTGTAATCACTAACGAATGAATAGATTAATTAAACGTATAAAAAGGATACAAATTTGGTGATTTGCTTCTTTAAAAGGTGTAATTATGCATGAAATGTCATCGAACGCTTATAAGTACTTTTATATTTGTATTAATTTTATTCATAAGCAAGAATGTATAATGCTAGCCAATACGCATTAACTATGCATGTACAGTGCAACCTCTCCATAGCGGCCCTCTCTTGAGCAACAACAACCCTTCAACAACAGTGGCATGATTTCTTTCCCACTGGACTGTTTTACTATTCATTTAACTTCTCATGAGCAACAACCTCTCAACAACAACATAATTTTGCGTCTTCCAAAGGGTGTTGCTTTGGACAGGCTGCACTGTATATAATTCTATTCTGACTTTATTTTTAGGATGAAGGCGATTATTTTAACCAGTTTGCTCATTCTGTGTCTAACACAAGTTTCATCCCAGAACAGAATGGTTCGGTTCTCTAGTGGGGACGAAGGTAGTCGACGCCCTGAATCCATGGGTGGAGGTGGAGAAAGATTCGATTACGACCGGGCTAGCAATCATTTGTCCAACTACAATGACGAAAACAGTATGAAGTAGAAGATTTCATCATTGGTCATCGGATAACTAGACATCAACGAATTAGCCGGACATATAAAATATATCATTGAAGACTACAAATATGACTTTTGATCGATTTCGTTGTATAGACTTACTAACAGTTTACAGAAATGTGGTTTCAGAAAACACAATAAAACGTATTTCGTACACTTGTGTTTTTGTTGACTATGGACACTTTTCCTTGCGTACATTTAATTTATGATCCAACTCAACAAAATAACCTTACTGTATAGTCGCGATTTAAAGGGAAGTAACTCCATCTACTTCGTGCAAACTTTCTTATCTTGTAACACTGAGACGAAGGAAGGTTTACTTCGCATCTTTCAAAATGTATAAAGTGATTTAATGTCCATAAATGAATTTCTGATATTTTCAGATAAAAATGATGACTGACTTTCAGAAACAAGCAAAACAACGATCGAAGTTAAACTGTGGCTCCGCGACGCTATAGTTTAAATGAAATAAAAAAAACATATAAAAAATTAACCGACCAGGGTTCAAGGAGCGTAAGAACGTATATAGAAGTTTTAACTACTGAAATAGTCTGTGAATTACGGTTCATGTTCACACTGTATTAATTAACTGTTATTTTTCATAATAATTTCGAAACCAAGTGACAGTAGTTATCTTATTTGGTCACAATTATGTCACTTGGTTTAAGTTTTTTGATGATAGGGGCGTCCAAGGACGGGTGGTTGCGGTCTCTATGTAGTAATGATCGGCCCATACAAAGTTCGAGTCCCATCTAGGTCCGGACAATGTTTACATGTAAGGAAACTGACCAGCTAGCTAACGGAAGGTCGGTGGTTTTACCCTGGTGTACGCCCGGAAATTATTCCACTGTTAAAGCTGAAAAATCGCTAACTGACCATGGCTGTTGTTGCTACGCTAAACCCGAAGAAAAAAGTTCCAGTAAGGTTAATAAACGTATAGTTTGGATGTGTAGATAGATTTTCACGTAAGTTAATTAAAAACAACATGTGAAGAGTTTTTTTCTGTGATATATTTTCAGACCTATTAACCCAAAACATGTTCGCCATTTAGTATAAGTTCGCGTCAAATTCACATTATAACAGTCAATAATGTTCGTACACGAGCGTTAATGATTACGATTTGGTAAATATGTAGTTTTCAATTTAAATGAAGTGTTGTCATTCATTTAAACAAAGAACTTGATATGCATACAAATTAACCATCTGTCATTTTGTGTATGTACAATGTAAAATCCGGAAACAAGAATCAAACGTTTGGAGGAGGAAAGTTTTAATAAACTAGTGATTTGATATTTTATTGAAATAAAATGGTAATTCTTTTAGATAGATATTAGACAATACAGTTTACGGTGTTCAAATGTATAGATAAAATGCAAAATATATAATAAGTAAAATGACAAATGTACAATTAGATATGAAAAGATATATACGCGGATCTTAATAAGTTATTCAAGCATGTACTGATGAGCTTTTTCCGTGATTTATGGAGATCGTGTTAAACTCGAACCAATCCATTACAGGCGCAAATATTCTTGTTAAAAACAACAACAATAACATCACATGAGCTTCTGTATTAATGACAAACCGCTGCATGACAATTATGTTTTAAACAAATGTCGCTGCAGTGTCGCGCTTCAAAATGTTTGCATTCGCTTTCTTCTGTTGTCAAATAAAGGAACATATTTTACAATATAGTTCACACATTGACGACACGGATTTGTACTGAGAAATAGACAAAATGAGTCTGTAATATGGTGTTCTTCGTGATGCGATTGTTTGTTTTCATTTTTGACAAACTTCTCCAAACACTTTGAAATTAAAACTATTGCAATGTAATTGTTTGAAATATCAGACTAAAACACGTGTTCTAGCATAGAACAACCCTTTTCTGAAGAGACATTTTCTTTGAATTGTAGTCTTTACACAAATAGTTCTAAATATCATGTTTTAATACCGCACAGAACACTGAACAATGACAAAACGAACCGTCTTACTTAGAGTATAACGTAGTAAAATGTATACGTAAAATATACGTTTACATTTGCTATAATGACTGACATTAAAGCACGAAAATATCTTTAGAATTGTTTTGAAACGTTTATATTTGAACATATTTACCATCGTCTTAAATAAGTATAATAAGCGAAGACCACATTTATAAAACAATACGTGGGGCCTTCGTGGTCAATTAGTTATGGTCCGTGACTAGTAATCACTTTCCTTCACCACTGGGAGTTTGTATCTAAATGGCGTGTCTTTTTAAAACTATCCACTAACCAGCAACAAAAGTTTTAATACTTCAAATGTTAAGGATAGACTACAAGGAAATCGGACTTTGGTTTAAGTTGAAGGAAAAAGAAATTACCTTATATAACCTGAGTTCTAAAATCGCAATATTCAGATTTTCAAAAGATTTTAATTAGTTCCCTCTGATCATAGGCTACAATAATCTCTGATTTGTAATCGCAGACCCATCACTGCTGTGAGTGCGAGTCCCATCCGAGATCAAATTTCAAATGTAAGGAAGCTGACTAGCTAGCTTACAGAGGTTTGGTGGTTCTACCCAGGTGTAAGCCTGGGTTCTTCTTCCATTGTTAAAGCTGGAAAGTCACCAAATGAACCTTGCTGTTGGTGCGACGTTAAACTCCAGTGGGAAACAATGGGTAGCCATAGCAGAGAAAAACTTGATGCCCAACATCTGGCAATTTAATCAGCTAATAATGGCTGTATGTTGACCTAGCAATTTCAATATTAAGACCATCTTATGAAAATGGGCACCTCAAGATATATGGACCGATTATCATAAGGAAATTTTAGTAATAAGCTTTTAGTGCGTAACAAAATCGTCAAGGCATGCATGCAGTGTATACTATCAATCATTAACAATTTATCTGTTTTTTTAAGAATTGTAAATTTAATCCTTTTTCATCAAAGTTAAGAGAAATGACATCAGCAGCCAATTGTATAAACATTGGTTAACTTTAACCACTGGCTTAAATCAGAGTTTTGGTTAAGATTTTGGTTAACTGTTCGGTTAGCTGTTGTAGAAAATTTCGTTTAAATTTAACCAAATTTTGTTTTTGTTAAAGCTCAAATATATCTAACCCAAGTCTAAGATTCTGGTTCAATCTCAACATAAACGGTAACCAGTACCAAAATGACAGTCCTTTTTAAATGTTTAAATGATTTTTTTTATTAGTTAGTAAACCAAAATGGTTAAATTTAACCTTGGGTTAAATTAACCATTTGGTTAAAGTTAACCAATGTTTATACAATTGGGCGCAGATCTTTATTTGTTAATCAAATCATCAAGAAGAGGGCTTTATAGCGAAAAGATGTGCGATATGGTATGATGTAGATAACATTTAGTGTTACTGCGATAATTGATGTTGCATGACACAGTTTGGCGGTACTTGCCCAATAAAACACTAACCGTCTTGAACGCTATTAATGTGGACAAAGTAATCTCGCCTTTAATAAAAAAAAACATTGTGAAACTTATAAACCACCATAGTAGCATGATTACTTTGCAATGATATCATTCAAATTTTCACTGAACATGTATTTTAAGTATCATTATCATATTGTCCAATTAAATTGAAATTCAAACAGTCATTAATTAAAATGTACAGTAAACCCCCAAAATTCAGTTCACCTTTGGGACACAAAAAAAATGGTCGTAACAATGAGGTGGTCTCATTATCAAGTTGAATTATATGGGAAAGTTGAAGGCCGGTCCATAAGCGTGGTCGTTATAACAAAATGGTCGTAATATTGAGATGGTCACTAAGTGAAGTTTTATTGCATGCCTTTTGATATAAAGTCCATTTCTCGATAAAACATTTTCATGTCTGGTTTATAGTATAATAATTGTTTCATCTGTCACCATCAGCACGAAGATAACAGTGACATGGTTAATATTTCGTGATCTGTACTGACATGACCTTCGATACTGCATTGTCGCATCAGTTATTTCGGTGAATTACCCAAGTCGCTTTCGTAACGAAAATGTGGCGTTTACATAAGATGTATAGTGCAACCTCTCCAGGGTGGCCATTTCTTTAGCAACAACCTCCCTACAACAACGGCATGATTTTTCCCACTGTACGATTTAACTATTAATTTAACCTCTCTTAAATGCCGTTTTCAACAATTTTTCGGCTTCGGATTTTTCGGCGGCCAGTTCACCTAACCAGCTTTCATGGACTGTATACTAACCAGTACTAACTTACCCTTCCACAAGGAGCAGACAACTTCTCCACATAATGGAAGAAAATTCACATTTTTTTCATATTTTCACAGAAGGGTATGACTTGCCGCGACCGGGATTTTCCAGCGCACTAACCATTGGACCACGGCCGCGATCACTAAAAAGATTATAATTAAAAAAATAAAGAATAATAAATTGCAAAAATATCAGTAATTAAACAAACAGACAAGTCTTAAATTATGAAGCAATTTGCTCAAATAAAACTAGACATAGTTAACATTTGGTAACGCAGACTATTCGGAGTTGGCGAACAGCGTAACAGTAGTGAATAATAAAACTCACCGAAAACTTGGTCAGTTTACCACAGTGTAAAAAATCATTTTTGATGAAGTTAGTAAACTCGCCAAGGCAAGAGTAATAAAGTCATTTACGATTACTGTTTTACCATCCCACAGCACATCGTTAATAATTAGCAACTCGCTAAGAAGCGTTTATTGGTTTTCTGACAGCAGTTTATTTCGTATGTCAAATACAAACGGCCACAAAATACCAGAAAGGTTAGCAGGATAAGTAGTGCACGTGTGACTACACATAAATACTTCCTGATTACTCCTGTGCGGCCCTAAATTTGTGTGTCAGCTGGCTAAGAAACATGATTTTTACTTTGGTGCATTGAATATAGGATTTTTTTTTCATTTTTTTAATAATACATTGTGGTGTGAATGTAACTGAGCGAAGCAGGGTTCATTGTCATAAACTGTATCAGCATTGTTGGGACATTTAATTAGTTGTTGCAATTTTCTATAACATATCCTGTTTAAGCGCTAATTGCTAATAATCAGACAAGGACAATGTTAGAACAAACGCAAATGACAGGAATGATTTACTATTTGTAATAGTGTTATCTTAATTGTTAAAAGTAGTCTATTACGCGTACATGCTTATATATATATACGATTTTAGTCATATGATTTATGATTAGAATTTAATTGCGACATACATTGCAAACATATATAGCAATTGGACTGTACATGTAGTTTTGTGATACTAGAACCCTTCGGCGGACGTTTGTCAAATTTTGTTTATGATTTAGTGAGTAAGACAAAGTGATAGAAAGGAATTGTAAATTTGACAGCTGTAACAAAAGGTAAGTCCTCTTTGAATTTAAGACTTAAAGGACAACTTAAGATAAACATTATTGAATATCGGAATAATAGGTTTTTTTTCAAATATTTATTTGTTTTGTTCGCCTAATATTAATTATTAGATGTGCGAAACTCGTTCTGACGGACAACGTGAGTGGTCATTATTATCATATACATGAATACATAACAATTGTTGATCGCATATTTTATAAAAACCAACACTGTGAAAATATCTCACCCTATCCATTATTGAACTTCATGAAAACGCGCCGTTAAAGACATAGTCACGATATGTGTTCATATGTTTGAGTAATAAAAATTGGTGATTTTATGACAGCCTTAATAGGTCAGGATACGTTGGCACATAGCATTTAACTGTAACTTATTCCAAGGATGTCCTAGTCATTTACTTCAATCAGATTTTGTATGACAAGCTAGAGTGACTAAAACAATGAACTTTGTGTTTATTTATTACAGACAACCTAGATGAATATCCTTCTAATCACCTTTGTAGCATCCCTGTCTATATGCAGTGGACAGGTACGTTTCGATAACATGCCGCTCTGGACAACCCGACATCCAAACTTTAACCATGGTTAGTAGTACTGAATGGCGCTATTGTTAAACTACAGTTATATATATATATATATATATACAGTGAAACTTCGATAGTAAGACCATCTCCGGGTGGTGATCTTTGACCCTCTTCTTTACAGTCAGTCTGCCAGACTGATTTGCTGAATTTACAACGCATATGATAGTTTCACTACTTCGACTACTATGCTTCGTAACTTCCATGCAACTAAGTTCTACAATTTACTCAGAAATAGTCGCTTAACGTTTATGTATCTAGCTAATGTATACAATATCTTTGCATTTTTGTCGATCTGCTTGTTTGATTTAAAGAGACAAATCTAGACTGATTTTAAACATGTTAAGAAGACAATTTACATTTGTCTATGCGAACGTTTTTCTTTTAACAAGATTTATACTTGCTATTTAAGGGCATAACGTAGTTATGGCAAATGGGCGGCACCAATTACTTGACAGTAATCAGCAGTTTGGAGAAAATTTAAATATTAATCAAGACAATATGAGATTAGTGCCACAGTCCAGTCACCGAGGTGGTGTTGCAAGAGGTAGGGATATAAATAACAACATGAGAATAATGCCGTCGTCAAGGCATCGGGTAGGGACAACAAATCAAATCAGAATCGATGGGCGGAGTCGGCCGAACGTACTTAGACGTATTTCGAGTAGATTAAACCGCCTAACTAACAACGCAGGTCCAATTAGAGAGGGATACGTCGGGGCTCGAGGCGGAGTTGATGGGTTTCCTGTCCATGGTGGGTATTGTCCCGGAGAAGCATGTAAAGATGGCGGCCTTGCTGCTGGGGTTGGGCATGGTATTGGATCTGGACGTTTGGAGGCATTCCTTGAACGACGTAGAACTGGCAGAAATGATGATATCAGATTATTTGAAAGATTTGCATCAGGTCCAGGTGCATTTGGGCATGGTTAACTAATGTGGATAATTCCGTTTCAAGCGCAGAATTGAATAATAACGTATTCAAACTTAGATATTTAGACTTGTGTCGAAAACCACTTAGCTGTTTTGTGGATTAATAACTAATGATAGTCGATCAATTTGTAAATATATTATGTAGAGATTATCATCGTCAAATTGCAACCTCTCCAGAGTGGTCCTCCCTTGAGCAACAGTCTCCCTTCAACAACAACATGATTCTCCCACTGTACGAATTTACTAATAGTTCAACCTCTCTAGAGCAACAACATCTCAACAACAACACAACTTTGCTTCTCCCAAAAGATGTTGCTTTGCAGTGGTTTTATTGTATATTTATTAATGCTAGCGTGCAACGTACCTACGATGTATATTCCATTGTTCACGAGTTTTGACCAAAAAATAAAAAAAATATATCGAACTAAAAAGCCGATTTATGTCGATAATATTTACTACATTATATTTATTCAAATCTTCGTCACACTTTTATTGATAAAGACGGTGAACATAAGGTGCTACCATATCACAGTATACATCCCTAATACTTTATCCTACTATTTTGTCACAAAAATATTAAAAATAGTAAAGCCCAATTATCATTATTTCTTTGATAGTTACCCTAGATACGGTAATTTATTTTACGACGTATTTTAAACATTTAGTAAGTTCAATGTTTAGTGGTATTTTATGGCACATCGACAACTAATTCTCCTTTCGCGCGCATTTTAAAAAAAGAGAAGCAACAAGTATAAACTGTGTAACTTAATAAAAATGAAGGATAACTGATATAAATTGGTTAAACAGATTTGTAGTAACAAAATACAAGTATGTCAGACTAATCTCATTTATATTGTACTATAACAGTGTAAACGTATACATATTTAAAAACAAGCGTTTAAAAAGTATCACAGTTAATTGTCCGACATCCTTTGTGTAATTAACGATTGTTTCGAGTCTGACACTATTAAAAAAAGCATTCATGTTTTCGACATCAAAGTGACTGGCTTGAAGGTCGATGCAGTCAACAAGAACATGTTTAATATATTGTTGTGCATTGCACAGAATACATTCTGGCATATCATCTCTGGTGAGAAGCCAGGAATAGGTAAAACGTGAATGACAACGCCGTCCAAATCGTCACAGAGAGCATATGCCAGGCCATTGGTTCAAACTCATGAAGCCCAGGTCTGTAGACTTAACACTCACCCTAACGCTAAGCGGGTGGGCATGTGGATACTTTCAGAAATTAGTCGTTAGAAAGGACAGTTAATGCCTGTTTGAGATATTTCGCTCTTTAAAAGTGAACCGGTCATTTCAGACAACGTCTTAAAGCAATATTAACGGGTGACGTTCCGGCACCGAACAAAAACTTTTTCGTCACTAATGACGTAATTTTACGTCATTTACGTCACAATACGTTTGACGTGACTTTCTTAGTTACGGGCGGAAGTAAACAGAGAGTAGCAGACGACAAAACTTGGAGATACACTATTTAGTGTTTTCTAATGAAAAACGACATGAATTTGACATTTTATTCACCCAATGGAGTACCTTGGGAAATAAAAGGTTGGTTTAAATATAATACATAATTATTTCTTTATTTTAAAAAGTTAATGTTGGTTTACTATATATTTAACGTATAAGTCATCTTATTGATCCAGTAGATTTATTTAAGTAGGAAATCCTATTTTTCCGCTGATATTTCTAAGCCTACCTGTTCTAGATATTGTTACCACGGTGTCATCATAGCTTGATGTGGTTTCCTACATTTTCAATATAAAAAAACACAACACCAAAATTTTAGTGAACAAATATTCTCAAGAAATAAAAAAACCTTAGTGAATATATTTTATTATATTGTTTCCTACGCATGACTTAAGTATCGCTGTGTTTGAAGTACATATGAAATAACACCCTGGCTTTTTACAGACCAAGAAGTACAATTGGATAGACAAAGACTTATGACAGTACCTGTCAGAAGATATTTTCATGAGTTAGCGGAATACACAATTCTTGCTTGTGCAGAATACGATAATCCACATAAAATATTTTATGATTTAGGAATAAAACCATCAGGTAAGTGTACACAAACTATATGAAATAAACGTACAATAACACTATGATGTACTGGCAAATTATGTTTCATGCCTCAAGCTATTTACAGTAATTATTATTATTATTTTGGGTTTTTCATGAGACTTATTGTCACTGGAGTTTAACGCCGTTTTTCAACAATTTTTCGGTTATATACGCGACCGGTTCACCTAATCAGTTTTCCCTGGACTGAATACTAACCAGTACTAACTTACCCTTACACAAGGAGCCGGTAGCTTCTCCACATATGGAGGAAATTGTCAAATTTTCATTAGAAGGGTATGACCTGCCGCAACCGGGATTCGAACCCCGATCTCCGGGTTAGAAGTCCAGCGCACTAAGCACTGGACCACGGTCGCGGTCCATTAATTATCAAACTTGTATAAGAGCGAAATATTTGTTCTTTGGAAGTTTTGGCCAGAGATCACGAAAGTGTTGATAGTTTTATGTCAATCCAAACCTGCAACAACCTGGACATCTCTACAGGTATATAAATCCATATGTTTAACTCTTATTTTCGTCAGTTGGTAATATTGTAATAATAAAATGATTTTTTCGCGGGGGGGGTAACGTTGCAGCTTAAACGACGGAGGAAGACCTTAGGCGTTCGCCTGAATAGAACCACCCACTTCTCTGATACAATCTAATACATTTTCTCTATTTCAGACGTGCGTTGTCCAGCATCATTTGCAACAAATATAAGAATACTGAAAGAGATGATGAAGAAATCTCCCATACCAATGGCTAAATACATGGAAGCTGAAAGAAAACTCCTTGGAAAGATTGGGAAGAGACATGCACTATATGAAGAACAGATGAAACAGCAGATGGTGGAAGAGAAGAAGGCTAGCCGTTAGTACATAAACATAATAAAATATGTGATTTAATGTAAAAAGGGGTTAGGAAATGGGTCCTGATGATAGCGCATACATTTGTATATAAAATACTGACATAAGTTTTGCTTGTTAAACGTCTGATAATTTACTAGAGATGAATTTAATGTATTTTTTTAAAAAAAAAGCAATGTATCAATATCACGCGAATTTAAATTGACTAAAACAAAATACACCTTGGTGTTTGAAAATAAAATGTAAGTTAATATTACAGTGACTAACCCTGTGTGTGCATAGTGTTTGTAAAACATACTCTGAAGTCTTCAGAGACCTTCATGTAATGTTTTCAGTTTTGTAATGTATATTCTGATGACATTTTAGAAGAATTTGTTGGTGACATTGAATGCAATAAGATGGACAGAGTAATCTTTGATGTTGCTGCTGTTGATAATGATGAATTTTCTGGTGGAGTACTTGGAGTGTATGTTAGAAGTGAAATCCACGCAGAATACACTGGTAAGGTATAACATAGTTAATTAACTCATATATTGATATTTTAATAAACTACAATATAAGCAATATCTGTATCTATATTTATCGAGTGATCATGGTCTCTGACTAGTAATTACTAGTCCCTCACCAATGTGAGTTTGAATCCCATCTGGGACAAGACCGTTAAAGCTGGAAAACTCGCCAAATGACCATGGGTGTTGAAGTGACGTTAAAGCAGAATCTGTATTATATTGAATACTTTTGTCGGTGGTCGATTATGTTTGTCAAGCACAATGTTTCAACAGAAATCATAAAAGCTTACTACATGACACACGTTCATACTTCCACAATATTTTTTTCAGGTTGATTTGGTGTAAACGGGACAAATGGATTGATGTTTCTTTACAAAATTTACAATTGACGACAATATGCGTCCAAAATATTCAATTAAACTTATTATAAGTTTATTTTGTTTTTTGTCTTGTTTTATAAATGTGATTTATATCCACAACCATTGGCATATACATCATATCCTATACCAAGCCATTGCCACAGCTTGGTCTGATTGTAGATTGCTTAAATCAATTTGACAAAGATCTAAGTAAAAGATGGAATTGTCATTTATTTAACATATAAATGACGCACAAATATATATAGCATATTTGTAAACAAACATATTAACTGCTTAGATAAGAGTTGTAATATTTGTATCTATATATCAAAAAATATCTACTGTACATGAAGGTGGTGCAACCACAATAGCACCAAGTATGTTTTATAAAATTGTTTGTGAAACTTAACGATTCTATCCCGAAATAGTAGTAAATTAAATGTTTAATGGTGTTTTATGGACACCATCGATAACTAGCGGTCATATAGCGTGCATTTAAATCAAAAGGCAAAATGAAACAAGCATCAACCGTGTAAAAGGATGATAAATTAAATTAATAAGAATGAAAGATGACTGTTATAAATTGCTTAAAATGTATTTGTAGCAATAAAATAAAGGTATGTGACACTAATCTCACTAATATTGTATAATATATAGTGCATAAACATATGCATAGTTAAAAGGAAGTGCATTAAACAAGTATCACAGTTTCTTGTTCGATTTCCTTTACGTTTTCAATAATTGTTTCAGGCCTGACACTTTCAAAAAGTGCTTTAATGTTTTCGACATCAAAGTGTTTAATACGGATTGGCTAAAGATCGATTAGTATTCAAGAATATGTTTGACTGAACGTGGTGCATTGCATGGAATACATTCTGGAATATCATTTCTCGTGTGAAGCCAAGAATGGATTAAACGTGCATGACCAATCCTGCATCTTGATAATATTACCTCTTCCCGACAAATGGTCCTTATAAGCGGGGTTGGCTTGACAGAGTGAAGCTTGTTGTAAATGTTCAGATATGAAAGATTGAATATAGTTTAAAATAAAAGATTTTTAAATCAGTGCATGGAATTTTGACAATTGAAATCGGTAGTGCCAAGGCTGATTTAGCACTTGTATCAATTCTATCATTACCTTTAACACCAACGTGACCTGGGAACCAACAAAAAAATCCTTGGATGTACTCAGGCGATTTATTCGCTCGAGGTCATCAAAGACAGGGAGACTTTCCAATTTCGTATTATATAAGATTTGTAAAGTAGACAATGAGTCAGAGAATATGATGAAATGATTATGATTTGATTCTTCACTGAGATCTAGGGCAAGATCAATGGCTTTCATCTCGGCTGAAAAACAACAGTGGACTTGTCCGGAAGATGGTATTTTAATATTACTTCCATACACTGCTGCAGCTGCAACAGTATCCCCATATCGCACTCTTAATATGGGTCCTCTTTTTTTCTTGGAGGTTGATGATTGCAAAATATCCCAGCAAAATATCCCTTAATCCAAAATGTTTGGACACGCAACTTGTTTTCAAAATTTTCACAACCCCATTTATATTTACAAGTTAAATCTCAGTAGCGTGTATGTGACCCATTCCTGACGACAACTGCTTGGCAACGCCTTCTCATGCTCTCTATGAGGTGTCTTACATTCCTAGCGGGGAAGGCGGCCCATTCTTGCCCCAACATGCCCCTCATGCTCTTGAATGCTTCTAGGTTGCACCTGACGTGCTGATATCCGCACATGCAGTTCATTCAACATGTGCTAAATTGGATTTAGGTCGGGTGATCGAAAAATGTCGTCGCCAAGGGGGGCAACAAATCAAATCATGATGAGCGGTGTCGGCCAAACGTCCGGCTAGAAATGCTTAGACGTATTTCGTGAAGCTTAAACAGTCCAACTAACAAAGTTAGTCCAATTAGAGAGGGATAGGGGCCCAAGGCTGGTTGCTTGGTCTACTGGCCACGGTGAGTTCTGTGGTGGAGAGGCGTGTGAAGATGGTGGTCTTGGGTGATTCCGTTTCAATTCAACACTTACGTAGTCAAAGTAAAATATTAAGATTTGTGTCAAAAACGATGTAGCTGTTTAGTGGATTAGAAGCTGATAATAGTCGATTAATTTTTTTAGAAAACTACTTATAAAGAGACCATCATGGCCAAATTACAAATTTATTCTTTAACTGTATGTTTTATAATGCTAGTGCACAATGTACCTACGATATATATTCCCTCTTTCACGAGTTTTGACAAAAACTAAAAAGCCGATTTATATCGATGATATTTATTTCATTATATTTATTTACCTTCGTCACGCTTTTATTGATAAAGACGGTAAACAAAAGGGACTATCATATTACAGTATTACATCCCTAATACTGCAACGTACATTTCTGATGTATCTGGTCAATGCTTCATAAAATGTTATAAATAGTCAAGCCCAATTATCGTTATTTCTCTGATAGTAACGACACATATTGAAAATTTAGTAAGAGTTACTGCCCTTGATGAAAAACAGTAAAACTATTAATTTCTGTTGATATTGCTTTGTTTCCTATACGTTTCTTAATCCAATTAGATTGAATCTGTGTTTTTGCACCTATTTACCGAGAGTTTCCATTAAAATGGACCTTTTTTCTTTTAGCTTTGAAAAACTTGACTATTCGAATAGACTGTAATGCAAATTTTTGAGGACAATAACTCAAAAGATTGTCGGAATTTATGAAAACCTATAAAAAGTACAAACGCTTCCAAAATCTGTCTACTCCATTTTGAGAAAATAATTTTGGACAATAAAGGTGCAAAACATCTGTAAAAGTGAATTAAATCTTCAAACACGTTCATGTTGTTGTAATTTTGCGTATGTTATTTTTTGTAGACAAATAAAACCGTCACGTGATCTGATGATCGAGATAGTATTGTGTATACTGTCTAAATAATAAAGAATGGTTGATTGATTCTTCATGCAAATTTTATCGTTCATTACAATACAACATTTATTTTAAATGATCTGTTGAAATATAATGGGAAATTAGATTAAATTAATCTAATCAAGATTAAAACTTATATTGTGATATTTTATTATTTTGAATAGGATTTAACTGTTTTGAAAGTATGTACCATTCTGTGTCAGAAATAATAGATACTATAATGGCCGAATTATCTGGCCAGAAAAAATTAGTCATGATTACGGTAATTTTCTCCCTACCCCCCCCCCCCTAAAAAACGTTGGTCGCAAAACTTTTCGTTCCGTTTCTATTTATTTTTTATAAATATACCTTTCTTAGGTTTAGGTTTTGATGTTTAAAAATGTAAAAAATGTAAGGTCGGTGCCAAAAACATAGGGTGGGTCGTGTAACTGAAAACACGATCTTATTGCAACTTGACACACTACTGTTGCACATGAAGTAAACACTCACTTTAAGACTTCTTCAAAAGTAAGACCACTTCATTATAAATGTATTTTTTCGTGTTTTTCTTTCTATTTCAACATAAATTATGAGTGCTCGTCAAAGTTCGATCCGTGTTTCTGTGGTCCAAGGAATAGTCTTAATGTTGATATTGTACTTCTAAAGTTAATTTGCAACACAATTAGAACAAAATATAAATGTACGGTCATGCTCAAGTATGACAAAACACAAAACAAAAAGCAAATATTTACTAATGATCAGTGAAAAGGGTTAGAAAATCTAGTTTAGCTACATGTAAAAATTAGTATAAACGCGTCTTTTCATAATGAATTAATCACGTGACAAAGCAATTTAAATTCGCATGGATTACAATCAGGTTTATGTGAAACAGAGGTATTCAGTTGTTTAGTTGAACGAATACAAATGATAGACCGAAACATTTTTTCTATGTTTAATATTATCGTCATTAGCCCATCAATCTGTTATGTCATACAATATATTCGTTGGCATTGTTTTTATTTCATGCATGTAAAATAATGACATATGAATATCTACACGTTAAAATCGTGTTATGGTCCTTTAGTTTACTAACAAAGATGTTATGGATCATTTGTCAAACTTCAGCGGGCATTGACTTTGACCTATACACGTGAAAATGCTGAATAATATTTACCTAATTCATTGATCACAGAAAGTACAACAATTTGCAGTCAGGGATTAGATTGTTTGAAGAACATTGGAATTTCTTCTCAGAGAAATCATTTGTACTACAGTTTGGTACAATTTATTGACATGCTCAATTTTTCCAGTTTCCTTTGCAAATGGGAATTTTAACTCTGAAAAAAATCGCGGAAACGGTTGTATTCTTCTGACATAAGTTCGAAAAGATAACAACGTAGAAACACGAATTTTTACTTATAACCATACAATCTTATATACATCTAAGGGAAAACATAAGAAAATTGGCATTTATGCGCCTATAGTCTCAGATTTTATTGGTCAGTTGTATAAATGAATCGGTTCTAAAAGATGACTGGTATTCATTTGTTGCAGTTAACTCAAATCTAATACTGATCCATCAATAATTTTGCAACGTTCCGCCAGAGGGCGTTGCATTACCTTGTGATTTTCATGAGTTTTCACGAGATGACAGCGAAAAAAATTATAATGTGATTGTCACGAGCCGGTATCTGACTCATCTACGTCATTGTAATTATTTATTCACGTCACATAAATTTACCATCAATTTTTGAAATTTAAGATCAAAATTAAATTTCACACACAAAGCAATATATCTACTTCAAGCAATTTGTATTCATATTGTTCACAGTTATCTACAGCTTCTAAAAACGACTTCAACGATTAGATAGATCAAAAGGACAACTTAGTATGCATCGATTACTATATCATAGAAAAACCGGTGCATGTTTTGTGCATGTGTTATTATCGTAAGCGATAAATTAATTAACATCTTAATATAACTGCTGACATCTGCATTAGCCTGTCTTCAATTAGATGATTTGTATATTCTTAAACTATTAACATTTTATTAGTTCTTCCCTTTGCCAAATTAATGTAAGTCGTGAAGTATAAACTTCCTGGTTTCCACTAATCTGACTGTAGCTAGAATCAAAGAAAGAATGTATTATGATTCAATCGGATGGTGAGCCAATACATACACATACACAAAGAAATTTTTGTTCCTTGACTCCCATTCTTGTGCTTCGGAAGTTCGTAAGACATGTGAAGTCTTTTGAGACATTTTCATAAATGGGAAACATTATGATAAATTCATACACACAATATAAGAGAAAATATATAGATGACGACACTTTATCCACCATTGCTATCAAGCACATTTATCACATGCCGTGGTTAAAAAATCAGAATTTACAAAAGTATCAGTACTCTGAACTAAAACGTAGGTGAAATACACGGCAATGAATTCGACTTTCTCAGGTAATTTGCAGAAGTTCCTAGCGCATCAAATAACATAATTTAATCTCTCAAAGGCAGTTGTTGACGATCGTAACTTTAAAATTTATTCGGAGTTTGCATAGGCACTGTCTCATTGATCGTAACAATACGCAATCATATGACAGAAGATAGATTTTGTGGTAAGACGATATTAATTCATATTAAAATGATTAACAATGACCCGCTGTACGTGTAAGAAAAGGTAACCCCATTAATATTACTTTTCAAAAAGGAAGGAATGATTTATAAATACCAATTTAATGCTGTATCATGATATCGTAAAGTCACGCAAAATAACCATATTGGCAATAATTATACAACAGGAAGTAGTTGGATATTGTGTGTCCTGTAAACGGATTACAGGCTTCCAGAAAGTTGCCGGACCGTCGGACATGTCAGGCAAATTTCGAGCAGGTCCAATAACCTTTCGGCGAGTACCGGACCAGATGTCCGGCAGTCGGTCACGATTGTTAGCATTTATCACTTATTTATAATATATTCAGTCAAACAAATTTTCATTTTGCCAGACAGAAATTCTATCTTTGTCTGACCAAATATTCCAGCAGTTTCGAGAAGCCTGGGATGGTAGCAAAGTGACATTCCACTCTTATCTATGCACACATATACAAACAATATACAACACAGTAATTACTTAAATAAGGCGTAAAAAATCTTTATTTTTCGTTAAATGCTCATTAAAATACCTTACTTAGGTAGGTAGGATTATTTTAGTTTTATTATCATTATTATTATTATTATTATTATTACTGAAAGCCGCTGTTGAGATTATTTTTGTGCCGAAAGGTAAAAAAGTGATGTACCATTCCTCGGGCCTAATAAAAGTCGTGGGGAAAAATTTGGACATTTCAGGTAACCAGAAACGAACAATGTTTTTATCTCTAAAGGAAACTTTTTAGTCTGGGTCCTTATAATCCTGATAAACTGACGTTTTTTATTATTTTTTTTTTTACTCATGTTTGCCAGATTTTAGAAGGAGCGCATACACTTACAGTGCAGTTGACAAATAAACCACAATAGCCGTTTAATATCAACCCAGTACCAAGTACATTTGAAATGATCTGTTTCAATTTATGCCAATGAATTGAATAAAAGCGAAACAAAGTGACCTTTCATACAAACGTACTTCATCACGATACATACAGTATAGTATTACCTATTGTAACAAAGACTAATAATTCAACGTGATAAGTCAATATATAATGTCAAGACCAATTCGTTTTGTCAGTGTGTCGATCGATTTTCTTTTTGTGTTCTCCCGTTTGTTGTAAAACATGAAAGCCACACGCAAAAAAAACTGAATTGGCCACGTCTTCTACGAGTGAATATATTCAAATCGCATAATCATCTCTTAATCATTCATTGTCTCCTCGTACTTAAAACAGCCATATTACGACAGTTACAGCTTATTATCAATTATCATACGATGGAGTGAACATGTACACAAGGACCATCGGTCTTATGTATGCTTCGTTGAATACCAATGTTTAGATATTACTCAACGTTTAACGTTTCTCTCTCTTTTTTACTAGTTTGAACAACGGAACTTGCTTAACGAGGTAAGAGAAATGATTGGCTCTCATTTACAATTAAATTATTATTCGTAAATACTTTGTGTAAATCTTGGAATAAATTTACTTACTTGTTACATGTTGTATAGCGGCGCATATATTATAAGTTCAATAACATAGAAATTGAGGCGCAATATGGCGATAAGGTAATAATATTTCATAATTGGCTAGACTGTTGCGATGGTGTTGGTGAAGAGTCATTTATATTCCAATAGTTGCGCCGATGCGTCCAAAAAGCGAATATTTGGGACATTCGGGAGTTTACGATTAATATAGTATGATATTCTTGAAGACTGAACCCATTTCATTGGTTTTAAAGTCAAGAATGAATGCTCTCACCGGACTTAAAAAATTATATTTTTGTTGAAACTCGTGTCGGTATTCTGATTTACTTTAAGCGCTATTGGTTTCGTGGAACAAAACATTCCGTAAGAATTATCAGTACTGTCATTACATATCAAACTATACGTAATAATGAAGAAATCATTAATGTCCAACCTCACTCCAAATCTTTCTAAGATTCTTATAATCTTGCCCAGACACGTGGCTATAAATCTAAGTTTGATTCCTTGTCTGAATAGCAATCTTAGCACAGGTCGTAACCATAACTAAGCTTAGAAAGAAGCACTAAAGTACATATGTCTGTAAATTGGTCAACAAAATTATCCGAAATATCGTTTTAACTTCACTCTAAAAAGCATTTCGTTTGTTCGTTGGTCATTTTGCTAAAGTCTTTTTAAATAACATACTTTTAAGCCATAGGTATAATGTATACGACATAAAATGATACCATTTACAAATGAAACACCTTAGACTTTGACTCAGTATCGAAACTTTTACAATACTTAAAACGGGCAAATTCATGCTTTACACTACAAGACTGTTCGCTGATTATATGCACGCTAAGGCTATGTTTTCTTCGGCAGTTCATTCTCATGTTTTGGCCATTTACGACCTTGTTTCAATGCTATTTTCAAATGAATAAAAATCATATTTAACTTAATTTATAAGGAATTTTACGTCGTTCACCCGTTCCTCCGCATGTAGCCGTCAATCTTGGTTAAAGGTAATGGTTACAGACCGATTATAACTAGGAAATGAGCATTTTCTTGATGTCTTGAACCCGTAAGTTCAATTTTATCTTCCAGTTACGGAATCTTATTTCGGCCACATTAAATTTCGCCAGTTTCACGCGATAATTATCGTTTTAAAGGCGATAAATATTGCCTGGTGAGTTAGTTAGGGCAAGTATAAGTGTCTCTGATACTTATCGCCTTTAAAACGATAATTATCGCGCGGAACTAGCGAAATTTAATGTGAACGAAATAGCATTCTGCATCCAGTAAATGTTTTAAACTTACTAAAAACACTCATTTAGAAAATACGAATTTTCACAATCGAAAACGATGGTTGGTAAATGATCTTTGTTCGTAGATGATTAATCTTACGTTAAACATAGCCGAACCCATAATCATTAAGATAATATAAAGTGATTCTCATCACAAACAAAAGTCTATCAGGCTAATTCATGAGTCAAATTAATTCAGTTGCGTAGTTTATCATTTTGATGTAAAACATAATCGCTTCATGTTATATTACCGATTGATGCTTAACATAAATATAAAAAGCAATAATTTATATCACATATAACAGAGACAAGTTGTTATTAATGTTAATTAATAAGAGATAAGAATATGTAAGATAATACAAAAAAAACGAAATTGAAATTCTAGTTAAAAGAAGATTTTCAAAGATTACAATTATTGATGATTACTCCGATGAAATTGGGTTATATTTGTATATTCATTTTCATCGGGAGTTAAATGTTTTTGGTTACAGGATCTAGACTGCTAAATCACAAACACGCAAACTCGGTCTATATCAATCAGTCTTATGGTGACATAACTCTGGTTTACATTTAAGCTAGTTCGTTTGATTGATCGCTTGTAAAATGTGAGCAAGACGAAATACCGGAACTGTTTAAAAGATATAGAACAATAGTCAAATGTAACAAATTGATTCATTGACATATTTCCATACGTGAAAGTTGTCCTCAAATTTGCAATTATTATTTGACATATTCACACACATTCATACAGTAGAATGTATCCCTATGAAATAACTTAATGGGGGGACTCCTTGGTCGCGTGGTTATGGTCTCTGACTAGTTATCTTTAGCTCCAGTGTGTATGAATCCCACCAGAAAATATTGTCAAGTGACTTGGCTGTTGGTGCGACGTTATACTCCACAGTAAAAAAACATTTAAAGAATCGAATATGAATTTGTAGAGAAAAGACATTATTCGATTCAGAATAAATTATAGCACTTTTCAACTGAAAATCTATCAATATTACGCATGTAGCTCAAAAAATGAATGAAATGATTTCGTCGGTAAATGATTGCTCTACACAATACAGAAAATTAATTTTAACAGGTATATATACACTCGGGGCCTCTGTGGTCGAATGGTTATGGCTTCTGACTTGTAATCACAAGCCTCATCGCAGTGAGTTAGAATCCTACCTGGTACTAAATTTCACATGTAAAGAAGTTGTCCCAGGGTATTAGTGCGACTTTAAACTCCGGCGATCAATAAATCAATGGACAACACCAAAATATTTAAGAAGAAAAAAAAATATATGAATCACGACAAATGAAAAACACCACATTTAATAGTTGTACGAATGAGTTGAAAATGTAACATATGTATCTTTGCAACTCTTAATGTGGCGTAACTGGTTTAATACGTGGGAAAAATGTGGGCCGTGGTCGAGTGGATAGTGCGCTGTACTTGTCACCCGGAGAGCCGGGTTCGAATTCCGGTCATGGTAGGTCATACCTTCTATCAAAATTTGACAAAAATGTTGACTTTCCTCCATATGTGGAGAAATTGCCAGCTCCTTGTGGAAGAGTAAGTTAATAATGGTTAGTATGCAGTCCAAAGAAAATTGGTTAGATGAACCGGTTACCGTATATAACTAAAACAATTGTAGACAAACGGCGTTAAACCAGTGACAATAAGTCACATAAAAACAAAAACAAACGTAAAAACGTAAAAAAAAATAAGTTATTTACAAAGTAAATACTTTAAGTCGTATTTTATGATAAGTATGTCGCTACTACTTGTTTAACTAATGGCAGAGTTCATGAACTCGATTTCCCATTCCGCAATTTCCCCGAAGACAGTCTCTCTATTTGTGTGATATATAACGGGTGTGTATGGCGTTGGTACGATATGGTACTATTTTGACAATAATTCGTAATTAAAACTCTTATTAGACATCAAAAAATGGGAGTGGTTTCAATAGTTGAATCGTAGACGATTAACGACTTTGATTGGCTATCAAGATTGAATGGGTTGCATTAATTAATCGAATAATCGTTGATCACATGAGAAGATAATGATCTGACACTTTAATTGCTCGCTCAGAAAAAAAACGCAGTAGGTGTCATTTTTGAAAAAAAATGATTGCTGCCTAATTTGAAGATGAATTTCAAAACCGTTTTTGGTATTTTGTAGCGGAAATGCTTATCCAGGGAGCGGTGACACAGAATTTTCATGTTTTTTTTTTCGTTTTTAATCTAGCGGGGTTCAGGCTGCGGAATTTCTTTTACGAGTAAGTCAAATTAGTCAATCTAATTATCAAATTATCAATAATCTGAAGCACGGTTCCCTGCATGATACCATGATTATTATTTTTAAGCTAATTGTTGTAATATACAGATCAGTTATCGTCATTAAAAATATGAAAATTACGTGCGTTATTGCGATATTTGTTTATAGGAGACCGACCAAGGACAATATTTGTTTCAAATCACTTGCAATGGACTCTGTATAGTGGGTGTATTTACGTATAAAATTAGGTTAATTTTTAAAGCTATCAATTGGTGAAACTTAATATCACCAAATAGCCGGTTACGCCAAATTAAATGTAAAACATTAAGATGTACAACTTTAAGCAATGTTTATGTAGCACAGTACGTGGTGTTTTATATGATAAGGATGCAATCTATTTACAATATATTTACATATTAAGTATATTTAGTTGTTTGTTGGTTGGTTTGTTTTTGTGACATTTACTGGGTTTAACACGGTTTGTCATCAATTGTTCATCTGTATACGGCGACTGGTTCACCTAACCAGTTTTCCTGGACTGTATACTAACCAGTACTAACTTACCCCTCCACAAGATGCCGGCAACTTCTCCAAATAAATCGACATTTTTGTCCAATTTTCATAAAAAAGGTATGACCTGCTGCGACCGGGCTTTGGATCCAAATCGCTGGGTTACAAGTCCAGCGCACTAACCATTTGACCACGGTCGCGGCTTATTTGAAAGCAAATGACAAGCTTTGTTTCAAGGTTAAACGTTCGTCTATCATTTTATGAATAAATGATTACAACTCAGAATCTACTAAGTATGTTAACACATTTTAATGTGTTAAAACTGGTCTGTTATGTGTTTTGTATTTCTTTGGTTGTTCATGTTCGTATGTTTGACCACAATGACAATTAGTTTACTTTAACCTTTAAATTATCAACTAAATTTTTATAACTGATTGAGTTGAAAAAAATCATCAGCACATAAATTTCTCTTAAACGTGGATTGAAACAATTAATGTGAAATACGAATAATTTCAAGAGTATAATTATCTGTTAATCACGGAAATACACGTCTTGAATATTTATCATTTCATTTATGTTCTACCGCGTACAAACTACTCACACTTGAATATTTGAACAGCTTTTTTGTTAAATTCTGGATATTCATACGAATACGAATCGATGATACAAGGTTTGCTTTCATTTGTTTGACACATTCGTACACTTATGTCTTATAGTAAAAGAACTTAGACCTCATATTATGTGCTCTTCGAATGTTTACAAAAAATTTGAAATTATTTTATATCTAATATATATCATCATTTTAATAGTTACCAGTGTCATAGTTTCATATCATGATATTATATTTTTGTTGTTTGTCATTATGTGTATATGTTTACATCGATCTGTTTCAACATAGTAATTAAACTAGAACTTTCAGGCAGTTTAATTGTAATATACATTATGACATGATTGGTTTGACTTGGTGTAAGGTGCACAATCTAGTTTCGGCGACAAGAAAACTTTGTTTCTTTTTTTTCTTTGCTTTTAAAATGGTAGACACCGTCACCGGCAAAGGTAATTCTTTTTCCTGCTTATGTCATGTTTATTAAGACCGTGTCTCCAACATTTTGATACGTATGACAGGGTTTTGTTACCAATCATTACCAATCTCCGGATGTATCGAAATTTTGGATTGTACACATAATCCCTGAATGCTCCTGTAAATTTCATGGTCGTGTTTGTATCAAACCTTTGAATGAAACAAAAGTTATCTAGCATGTGGTTAATGTGATATTAGCCAGATCTTTGGCATTCACAAACTGTGAACACATCTACCGAACGGATTGCTGAATACCTCAAATGTCTAGATATTGGCCGAAAGAAAGGACAATCTAGTTACATACAAAAAATCTGGAAATTGTTCTTACATACAAATTTTGTACCAGCTTTTGTACCGACTTTCAATAACTCCCCTATAATTCAACTCGATAATGAGACCACTTCATTATTAAGACCGATTTTTTGTCCCGAAGGTGGTCTCATTATCGAGGTTTTACTATATTCTACTTTACTGTATTCTACTCTACGTACTCCTACAAATAAACTATTCAAAGATTAATTAATCAGATGTACTGATTATACTCAATTTTCAAATTTTCTCGTTTTAAACCAATGAAGACTGTTGATTATTCATGGAGAATTTTTTCCCCGATTAAATTATGGGATCGACAAATTAGAGACGGTAGTAGGGGTCATGCCAAGTCGGTTAGAGTTTACATGTATATGTATTTAGAAATTTCTTCACAAGTAGGCACGCTCATTACACTCGCTTTCTTCACTCAACACCGATGAAATTTCTAAATAACCTCCGACCTGTTTCAGTTTCAGTTTATATGTGTGAAAGAATCGTCAAATATCCACAAGTTAAGGCCCCAATTTGGGTTCATTTGTGACTATTAAGTGCCAAAAGATTCGTGACATGCCGTTTCAGCTAAATTGTTTGACGGCCACAGTAAAATAGATATGAGGACGCTTTTAATATGTTATATGATTGGCATGAAGAGTGAAGGGAAACAACCATTTGCAAAATTATCTAAAATTTAAAATGAATTATCTCCGTCTTACTCCACAAGATAGGCTTCGCACTAGTATACATTCACGATTTTTATTAGTGAATACTTGTATAATTATATCAAAGCTATGGGCCAATATAAAAATTTACAATGTACAAAATTAATAAAATATGGTTAATTTCTTCCAGAAAGCAACATGTTGTCAGTTGTTCTGTTCGTGTCGATCGCAACTCTATGCAATGGACAGGGTACCAGTACTCATGGAAGTAGTAGCGGTTCAGAACATGCGCATTCTACCGGTCATACCATTCACAGCAGTGGAGGCACGGGACCTCCCTACTCATCTGGTGGAGGGGTGACGGTCGGACACTCTGGCCATGGACCGGGTCATAGTGGTCATGGTGGTGCTTTCGGCGCCAGTGTGGGAGGTCATATGACTGGCACAGGAGGTTACTTTCCAGGCGCAGGCGGTCATAGTCCAGGCGCTGGAGGCTATAGTCCAGGTGCAGGAGGTTATTTTCCAGGCGCAAGAGGTTACAGTCATTTTCCAGGTGCAGGAGGTTACATGCCTGGCACAGGAGGTTATATGCCAGGTGCAGGAGGTTATAGACCTGGCGCAGGAGGTTATATGCCCGGTGCAGGAGGTTACAGACCTGGCGCTGGAGGCTATATGCATGGTGCAGCAGGCTTCGGTGGTTTAAGTGGGGGTGGCATTGCTCCGGGTAGCGTCGGTCACGATGGAATGGCGGGAGGTAGCGGCGCTGATGGTTTTATTTCACTAAGTGGCCATAGTCAACCAGGGGGACACGGTATACCAGGCGGGCATGGAACATCAGGAGGCCATGGTTCATCAGGGGGGCATGAAACACCAGGAGGCCATAGTTCATCGGGGGGTCATGTTTCAACAGGGGAGCATGGAACATCTGAAGGACATAGTTCATCAGGGGGTCATGAAGTATCAGGGGGGCATGGTTCATCTGGTAGTCATAGTTCACCAGGGGGTCATAGACCACCAAGAGGTCATGGACCGTCAAGAGGTCATGGACCATCAACAGGTCCGGAAAGGCATCGCGGCCGTGGACCACCGCGAGAAGGATACGTTGGTGCATATGGTGGCCGACGTGGATTTCCTTTTCATGGTGGTTATTGTGCTGGACAAGCTTGTAGAGACGGTGGTCGATCCGTCGGTCTTGGGCGTGGTTATGGCTATGGTACCCAAAGGGCTATGGACGAAAGAATCAGATTAGGCACAAATGAAGACGTGAGATTTTTTGAAGCAACTGCTGGTGGCCCAGCTGTAGAAGGACGTGCGGGTGGTATGCCAGGCGGTATGCCTGGTGGTGGTATGCCAGGTGGTGGTATGCCAGGTGGCATTCCTGGTGGTGGTATGCCAGGAGGTGCTATGCCTGGTAGCGGTATGCCTGGTAGTGGTGTGCCAGGAGGTGGTATGCCTGGTATGCCCGGCGGTATGTATGGGATGGGGATGCCCGGAGGTATGGGCATGGGTTTTGTTGGAGGTATGACTGGTATGGGTCATAGGGGAGCCGGTCCGGTTGGAAGATCAGGTAGTGGTCACATGAGTGGACACACAGGTCACACTGGAGTCTATGGAATTCATCCATATGGGGGAGGTCATGGAAGTGCTAGAACGACAGGACATGGAGTTGGTTATCGGAGGGCTTAAACACATAATTAAGTCAGACTAACTTGTTTGTTGCTGCTTCTCAATGGGGCATATATACGTTCGATTCAATTTGGATAAGCTGTCAAAACAGAGCGACGTAAAGCATAAAATATTTTTTAAATGTTTTTTTTAGATGTTTCGTTTTCGAAATACCTTCACGGTAGTAAAATAAACAGCAATTACATTTAGTATATCCTTTTGCAACATTCGATTTTTTTGTTGTTGCTAGAATGAATGATGAATATTTTAAATCCGTTGTCATTTTTATCAATGATTGTATAGTAATGTACACATATGTAAATATATCAGAAGTTTTTTTCACTGAATCTCTCAAAAATAGTCGCGAAATTTTGCTGAATTGCTATCAATTAGATGCAGTCAAACAAATTTAATATACTAAAACTCTATGACTTAAAAACGTATGGTTAATATATGTTATTATTTGTATGTGTTCAACTTTCATCGGCTGGACTCCGCTTTTACTAACATTTTTGGAGTCTGGGATTCCTTTCGTTTAATAACAAATGTAAAATACAATTATGTAAAAAGAATCTGCGTTTATTTATTTCAGTAATTGAATGCTTAGTTACGTGCAAATATTGTTGTGCGTTTTTACATTTTTGGAATATCAACAAGATAACATCAAAAATGACCCGTGTACATCCTGATGTGCAGTCTCCTGAACAATAATTGTTGATTCAGTTCCGACAACTCGTATTTTAATGTCCACTTGTAAAATGTATACATCTGAAGCTGTCTACGTGGAGGCCGGAAATTTATATACCATATAAGACCGGCAAATACGGCGAAGCTAGGATATAGTACGACAACGGCAGGCCCCGCATGCGTTGTTAATTAGGACATTTGATGTTATCGACTCATCATTGACTGCTACAGACTTTCTTTAAGCTAGCTGGACAAATTTCTCAAATGTAAATTGTTGTTCCGGTGGGATTCGATATTTCTTCTCTATAAATAGTCCAGTCATTATATGACAAAAATGACAAAACTTCCAACTAATTGCAACAGAGATGGTATTTACTGAATAACATATCAAAAGTCTAACAAAATATTATTGGTGGAAATATTCAAATATTGTCATTCTTTGACCCCACCAAAACGTATAAAATAATGACTTTTTGTACTGTAATGTGTTGTTGTAGTACAGAAAGTCATTATTTTATACGTTTTGGTGGGGTCATTCTTTGACCCCACCAAAACGTATAAAATAATGACTTCCTGTACTACAACAACACATTACAGTACATTTTGTATAAGATAGGTAGGTACAAGTTAATTATTTCTTGAGATCTAACCAGGTATTTGTTCAACAATGAACATTTAATATTTAATGATATAAGCACTTCTTTTCATTTTACATAGTGATATGCAAACCAATGCAGGGTAACATTACCCCACCCATTGTATTCAATTAATAAACGATATGTCCGACCATTTTAAGTACATCGTATATAACTGATATTACTGATATTTATTGATGATTATTATCATTGTGTATCTATAAATCTTTATTGAAATAAATGAATTTATGAATAATTGATAACTCAGTATCAATATCAAACGAAACATATACAGTGTGTTTTGTCTCAAGATTCTCAAAAAAGAACACAAATTTTCTAATGTTAGCAAAAGCTATTCTAATAATTATGTACAAAGTCATTGGTTTAATTTTCTAATTTACCATAATCTGAAATATGATATCCATCTGAACAACTGGTTACATGACATTCACCACAGCCCGGTTGAACATTCCAAATATTTTCTACTTGGTATCACAGTTCATTTTACAATTATGTCCAATGATTTTCAATGAGTCATTTGGTGCAGGATGCATGTGTGTTTTATGTCTCGTAAAAATGGCTACTTTTTATTTTCTCAAAGCACAACCTTTTCCAATACCAAATTTCTGTAATGTCGGTGCATTTTCGCCGTATATAGGCCCCATTCCCAATCCATAAGAGCCGTATTTTTCCCAATTTCAAAAATAAATTCCCAAACAGCGGCAAAAGATACCTTGACAAGCGTTATGACACACTTGGAGTTTATCTCCATTCAGGATATTTAACCCTAATATCACCTGGTTTTGTGAAACATGGATATTAAAATGTCACACGATAGTAAGCACTATTCCATGAAAAATAGAAAAACAATTGCAAAGGGATGCCGAACAATAACATCATTTTGCCACACAAATCAGAGAAAGGTGCGGTTGTAAACTTGCACTGTTTGACTTTTGAGCTGAAGTTCTCCAAAAATGTAATAGTTGTCGCATCATACACATGAATAAAAGTCATATATACCTGAACAAGTTATTTTTTTTTACTTTTTTAAACCTCTCAAATTTCCCAAAATGTAGAAATATGCCGCATATTATTTCCCAATTAAAGCCAGGGGCCTTTTCCCAAAATGGCATTTAATGTAGTACCATATACATTACATAGATTGATGAATGGAAGTATTTTGGTTGGTTGGTTGGTTGGTTGGTTGGTTGGTTGGTTGGTTGGTTGAGTGGTGTTTTACGGTGCTTTAACACTAACTAGGCTATATCGCACCTATAGCAGAATTTGTCAATTAATTAATTAATTAAGTTAATTATATTTTACGGTAAAGATTAATTGCCTTTAAAAACTGAATAATAAGCATAGATGGAGTGTTTGTGAACAGGTCTTAGAGTGAACTTGCGTCGAAATACTGGTTCCGGGTTAGGGTATGTTCGTGACAGTCTAGAAGAAAATGTTTTACAGTGAAAGGTTCGTCGCATGATATGCAAAATGGTTGATCTTCTCGGTTAAGTTTGTTTGAATGTGTAATTCGAGTGTGTCCGATATGGCACCTTGTAATAACGACTTGGTCGCGGCGAGTTAAAAGAGGGAAAGATCTTGTTAATTGGACATGAGAAAGGATGGCATGGAGTTTGCTATTTGTCTTTCCATCCCATTGAGATTGCCATTTGCAACTGGTTGAATATTAAGAGCTTCTTTGGCCAAAGTATCAACAGTTTTATTTCCTCGAATACCTATGTGGCTAGGAATCCAGCAAAATTTTACACATTTTGATTGTAAAATATCATGTAAGCGAATGAATAAGTGTTGAGTCAAGACATTATTGGTTTTGCGATTTTTAATTGCTTGAAGAACAGAAAGAGAATCTGAGAAAATTAGAAATTTGTCTGCACTGTGTTGAGAAATGTATGATAATGCCAAGTAGATGGCTTTTGTTTCTGGTGTAAAAATTGATGCCTTCTCTGGGAGGCCCATCCGAGAAATAAACTTGTGTGCGAAAGCAGCACAACCAACTTTGTTGTCTTTTGAGCCGTCAGTATAGATATGGATAAAATCATGATACATTCTGGTATATCATTTCTCGTGAGAAGCCAAGAATGGGTTAAACGTGAATGACCAATCCTGCATCTTGATAATATTACCTCTCCCCGACAAATGGTCGTTGTAAGCGGGGTTGGCTTGACAGAGTGAAGTTTGTTGTAAATGTCGGCATCCCATTGGGACTTCCAGAAAGATTGAATATAGTTTAAAATAAAAGATTTTTAAATCAGTGCATGGAATTTTGACAATTGAAATCGGTAGTGCCAAGACTGATTTAGCGCTTGTATCAATTCTATCATTACCTTTAACACCTGGATTTAGGTCGGGTGATCGAAACATGTCGTCGTAAAGGGGGCAACAAATCAAATCATGATGAGCGGTGTCGGCCAAACGTCCGGCTAGAAATGCTTAGACGTATTTCGAGAGGTTTAAACAGTCCAACTAACAAAGATGGCCCAATTAGAGAGGGATACGTAGGGGCCCAAGGCTGGTTGCTTGGTCTACTGGCCACGGTGAGTTCTGTGGTGGAGAGGCGTGTGAAGATGGTGGCCTTGGGTGATTCCGTTTCAATTTATCACTTACATAGTCAAAGTAAAATATTAAGACTTGTGTCAAAAACGACGTAGTTGTTTGGTGGATTAGAAACTGATAATAGTCGATTAATTTGTTCTAAAAACTACTTATAAAGAGATTATCATGGTCAAATTACAAATTTATTCTTTAACTGTATGTTTTATAATGCTAGTGTACAATGTACCTACGATATATATTCCCTCTTTCACGAGTTTTGACAGAAACTAAAAAGCCGATTTATATCGATGATATTCATTTCATTATATTTATTTACCTTCCTCACACTCTTATTGATAAAGTCGGTAAGCAAAAGGGACTTCATACTACGGTATTACAGCCTAATACTGAAACCTACATTTCTGATGTATCTGGTCAATGCTACATAAAAATGTTATAAATGGTCAAGCCCAATTATCGTTATTTCTGTGATAGTAACGACACATATTGAAAATTTAGTAAGAGTTACAGCCCTTCTGTAATTTCCGTTGATATTGCTTGGTTTCATATACGTTTCTTAATCCAATTAGATTGATTCTGTGTTTTGCACATATTTACCGAGAGTTTTCATTGAAATGGACCTTTTTACTTTAACTTTTGAAAAAAATTGACTATTCACATAGACTGCAATGCAAATTTTTGGGGATAATAACTCAAAAGATTGTCGGAATTTATGAAAACCTATAAAAAGTACAAACGTTTCCAAACTCTGTCTGCTCCATTTTGAGAAAATTTTGGACATTAGGGGTGTAATACATTAGTGAAAGTGAAGTAAATCATTAAAACACGTTCATGTTGTTGTATAATAGCGTAAGTTATTTTTGTAGACAAATAAAACCGTCACGTGATCTGATGATCGAGTTAGCATTGTGTATACAGTCTAAATAATAAAGAATGGTTGATCGATTCTTAATTGTATCGTTTATTACAATACAACATTTATTTTAAATATGTTGAAATATAATGGGAAATAAGATGAAATTAATCTAATTAAGATTAAAACTTACATTGTGATGATATTTTATTATTCTAAATAGGATTTTACAATTTTGATAGTATGTACCATTCTGTATCCCAGAAATAGATAATATAATGGCCGAATAATCTGGCCCGAAAAAATCCGTTATTTAAAAAAATAAAAATAAAAAACGTAGGTCGCAAAATTTTTCGTTTCGTTTCTATCTTTTTTTATAAATATACCTTCCGTAGGTTTAAGTTTTTTCTGATTAAAAATGTAGGGTCGGTGCCAAAAACATAGGGTCGGTCGAGTAAATTAGACACACTACTTTTGTACATGAAGTTAACAATCACTTTCAGATCACTTCAAAATTAAGACCACTCCATCATAAAGGTTATTTTCTGGTCTGCTTTCTATTTTTTCTTTTTTTTATATTTCAACATATATTAAGAGTACTCGTCAAAATTTGATCCGTGTTTCTGTGGTCCAAGGAATAGTCTTAATGTTGATATTTTACTTCTAAGGTTAATTTGATACACGCAACACAATTAGAACAAAAATAAATGTACAGTCATGCCCAAGTATAACACAACAGAAAACAAAAAGCATATAGGTACTAATGATCAGTGGAAAGGTTTAGAAAATCTAGTTTAGCTTCTTGTAAAAAATAGTATAAACGCGTCTTTTTATAATGAATTAATCACGTGACAAAGCCATTTAAATTCACATGGTTTTACAACCAGGTTTATGTGAAACACAGGTATTCAGTAGTTTAGCTGAACGAATACAAATGATAGACCGAAACATTTTTCTATGTTTAATATTATTGTCGTTAGCCCATTAATCTATTATGTCATACAATATATTCGTTAGCACTGTTTTTATTTCATGCATGTAATGACATATGAATATCTACACGTTAAAATCGTGTTATGGTCCTTTAGTTCACTAACAAAGATGTTATGGATCATTTGTCAAACTTCAGTGGGCATTGATTTTGACCTATACACGTGAAAATGCTGAATAATAGTTACTTAATTTATTGATCACAGAAAGTACAACAATTTGCAGTCAGGGATTGGATTGAAGAAAATTGGAATCTCTTCTCAGAGAAATCATTTGTACTACAGTTTGTGACAATTTATTGATATGCTCATTTTTCCAGTTTCCTTGGCAAATACATGTAGGAATTTTAACTCTGAAAAAAATCGAGGAAACGGTTGTATTCTCATGACGTAAGTTCGAAGTGATAACAACATAGAAAACACGAAGTACTTACTTATAACCATACAATCTTACATTCATCTAAGGGAAAACATAAGAAAAATGGCATTTATGCGCCTATAGTCTCAGATTTTATTTGTCATTTGTATAAATGAATTTGTTCTAGAAGATGACCGGTGAAGTTTCCGTCGTGATTCTCTCTTTTTATAAACATCAACCATGGATAACATCATTCAATGGAACTGTCGTGGTTTAAAATCGAATTACAATGATTAACTACTTCTACTATCCAAGTATACTCCCAAAGTAGTATGTCTCCAGGAGACCTACCTAACGTCAAATTCCTTCCTTTTGTTGGGCGATTTTAACGCACATAATCAATTGTGGGAAATCAACTCTATAAACACTAAAGGTCAAGTTATCGAAAAGATAATTGACAATTTACAATTAAGGTTATTTAATGATAAATCCCCTACATCCAGGTTCAGGTACGTTTACCTGCATAAACCTGAGTTTATCCCATCCTTCTATGTTCTTGGATTTTGCTTGGTCAGTTCTAGACGAGCAATTTGGTAGTGATCACTATCCATTGCTGTTATCATCTAATAACTCAGTTCCAGATGAACCTCGCACTTACTTTAATTTTGAAAAGCCGACTGGAAAATATTCAAAATGCTATGCTCGAGAGATCTTACACTAAATAACTTTGAAAATGTACATGATCAAACGGATCACTTCACTTCGATATTAAATAAAATCGCTTGCGATAGCATCCCAAAATCTAAAAAAAAGTTCTGTGAACAAAATAAAAAAGCCATGGTTTGATGATGAATGTGAGGAAGCCATTCGGAAACGGACGGCATCACTCCTGAAATTCAAATGCTGTTCTGCAACTGATAACCTCGAAAAATACGGCATATTCAGAGCAAAGGCTCGACAAACAATTCGTGAATCGAAACGTAAATCTTGGCGGTCATATATTTCGAAGATTAATCCACATACAACAATTCAGAAAGTATGGAACGAGGTCCGAAAATTAGCGGTAAACACAGAAAACAACTTATTGTTCAGTTAAAACGGCACTGATACTAAAACGCCAAAGGACATAGCTAATACATTAGCTGAAACATTTGCCCACAACCCTTCGTCAGAACATTATTCAGCAGAATTCAATTCATTCAAATCTAAAGCTGAAAAGGAAAACATTAATTCTAAATCTAATAATGACGAAGATTACAACGCATTCTTTAACATGGATAAATTAATGAACTCTATTGATAAAGCTAAAGACTCTGCCGCTGGACCTGATGGAATTCATTACCAACTTCTGACGCATTTACCACAGGTTTCACTTGATCTTTTGTTGAACACTTTCAATGATATCTGGGTAACACGTGATGTGCCGTCTTGTTGGAAGGAGGCACTCGTTTACCTATCCCTAAACCTGGGAAAGACCATAACGACCCTACTAATTACCGCCCTATTTCTCTCACTAGTTGTATTTGCAAAACTTTCGAGCGAATGGTTAACACTCGTCTTGTTTGGTACTTGGAATCTAAAGGAGTAATAACTAATTTTCAATCAGGTTTCCGTAAACAGCGAAGCACTAATGATCATCTTTTCCGATTTGAATCTTTCATTAGAGAAGCTTTCATTAATAAACAACATTTAGTATCAATTTTCTTTGACCTTGAAAAGGCTTATGATACGACGTGGAAGTATGGCATGCTCAAAGATCTTAAAGATGCTGGTTTAAATGGGGGACTACCTTTGTTTGTTTCAAATTTTCTATCAAACCGTAATTTCCATGTTCAGGTTGGTTCCTCTTTATCAGAGAACCACCAACAGGAACAGGGAGTTCCACAGGGCAGCATCCTTTCGGTTACACTGTTTGGTCTTAAAATTAATAATATAACCAAAGTTCTTAACCCCGGAGTTGATTGTTTATTATACGTCGACGATTTTTTGATATTATACTGTTCGAAAAGCATGCGTACTATTGAACGCCAACTACAACAGAACCTTGATAAGATCCAAAAACCGGCCTCAGAAAATGGTTTTAAGTTTTCAGAATCCAAAACGCAATGCGTACACTTTTGTCGTCTGCGAAAGGCACACAACGATCCAGAACTATACATATCCAGGTCGAAAATACCTGTTGTACCTGAAGTAAAATTTTTTGGTGTCATTTTTGATAAAAATTTCTTTCATACCCCTATTCAAAACCTAAAAAAAATGTCTAAAAGCTCTAAATCTACTGAAAGTCCTTTCTAATACTGAGCGGGGATTAGATATCTCAACGTAACTAAAACTGGTATCCGTTCAAAATTAGCCTACGGATCAATTGTTTACGGCTCTGCCCGCAAGTCATACTTAATGATGCTTGACACTATACACCAACAAAGCTTGCGTTTGGCTCTTGGTGCTTTCCGTACATTACAGCCAGCCAGCCAGCCAGCCAGCCAACCAACCAACCAACCAAAATACTTCCATTCATCAATCTATGTACAGGATGTGATACTACATTCAATGCCATTTCCAGCCATTTTGGGAAAATGCCCCTGGCTTAAACTGGGAAATAATATGCGGCATATTTCTACATTTCGGGAAATTTGAAAGGTTTAAAAAAGTAAAAAAAACTAACTTGTTCAGGTATATATGACTTTTATTCATGTGTATGACGCGACAACTATTACATTTTTGAGAACTTCAGCTCAAGAGTCAAACAGTGCAAGTTTACAACCGCACCTTTCTCTGATTTGTGTGGCAAAATGATGTTATTGTTCGGCATCCCTTTGCAATTGTTTTTCTATTTTTCATGGGATAGTGCTTACTATCGTGTGACATTATCCATGTCTGGTGATATTAGAGTTAAATATAATGAATGGAGATAAACTCCAAGTGTGTCATAACGCTTGTCAAGGTATCTTTTGCCGCTGTTTGGGAATTTATTTTTGAAATTGGGAAAAAATACGGCTCTTATGGATTGGGAATGGGGCCTATATACGGCGAAAATGCACCGACATTACAGAAATTCGGTATTGGAAAAGGTTGTGCTTTGAGAAAATAAAAGATAGCCATTTTTACGAGACATAAAACACACATGCATCCTGCACCAAATGATTCATTGAAAATCATTGGACATAATTGTAAAATGAACTGTGATACCAAGTGATATCCAAATAGAAAACATTTGGAATGTTCAACAGGGCTGTGGTGAATGTCATGGAACCAGTTGTTCAGATGGATATCATATTTCAGATTATGGTAAATTAGAAAATTAAACCAATGAGTTTGTACATAATTATTAGAATAGCTTTTGCTAACATTAGAAAATTTGTGTTCTTTTTTGAGAATCTTGAGACAAAACACACTGTATATGTTTCGTTTGATATTGATACTGAGTTATCAATTATTCATAAATTCATTTATTTCAATAAAGATTTATAGATACACAATGATGAATAATCATTAATAAATATCAGTAATATCAGTTATATACAATGTACTTAAAATGGTCGGACACCACCAAGGATTATGTTTGGCTCTTGGTGCTTTCCGCACATCACCAATCGAAAGTTTATATACGGGGGCCGGTGAACCGCCACTAAAGCTACGTCGAAAGAAGCTATCGTTTCAGTATGCAAAGTCTATTTCATCTAACGACAAAAACCCTACCAGAGACGTTATATTCAACACTAATAGCAAAAAGCAATTTCAAAACAGAGAAAAAAGAAATAAAACCAATTGATTTAAGATTAGAAGCTCTCAAACTTGACCCACATAGCGTTACACAAAACCTTACACCTAGCCACATAGGTATTCGAGGAAATGAAACAGTTGATACTTTGAACAAAGAAGCTCTTAATATTCAACCAGTTGCAATCACGTTTCCCAACAGCGATTTTCAGCCATCTATTAATTTACTTATCAAATTCAAATGGCAATTTCAATAGGATGAAAAGACAAATAGCAAACTCCATGCTATCCTTTCTCATGTCCAATTATCAAGATCTTTCCCTCTTTTAACTCGCCGCGACCAAGTCGTTATTACAAGGTGCCATATCGGACACACTCGAATTACACATTCATACAAACTTAACAGAGAAGATCAACCATTTTGCATATCATGCAACGAACCTTTCACTGTAAAACATTTTCTTCTAGACTGCCACGAATATACCCTAACCCGGAACCAGTATTTCAACGCAAGTTCACTCAAAGACCTGTTCACAAACACTCCATCTATGCTTATTATTCAGTTTTAAAGGCAATTAATCTGTACCGTAAAATATAATTAATATAATAAATTAATTAATTAACAAATTCCGCTGTCGGTGCGATATACCCTAGTTAGTGTTAAAAGCACCGTAAAACACCAATCAATCAATCAATCATCACGATACATACAGTATAGTATTGTACGTAGTTTTCCCAATTGGGTGTTGGGATTTTACCGATTGTACGTTCACCGATCAAACACGCTCAAGTCCAGCGGGAAAGACGTATGTGATTATACAAAAACAACCCCACTTGTCCATATTACAGATGTTTAATCGTCCAATAAATAAAACGTAAAACGAGGTTACCAACTAAATAAAACACTGATTTTAAATTTAAATTAAACGAAATATATCTATCACTGATCGTAAGTCCAGGCGAAGATATTATTAAAATTTAACGCTGATAAAGAGCCGACATAGTTTTGATAGAATTCACTGGAAAGGGTTGGCGTCGACTGCCATCTACCGACTGCAGACTCTCGACTGCCAACTCTCCGACTGCCCTGGGTGGCAAGCGCACCACATCATGAGTCAGGCATTTTTATCCGTTTGTGATTTTTTGCGTTTGTAGTCTAAACTTGTTATATCCTCACCTGACCCGGATAGATATATTTAGTTTCTACAAAGGCACAGTATTACCTTCTGTAACAAAGACTAATAATTCAACGTGATAAGTCAATATATAATGGCAAGACCAATTCGTTTTTTCAGTGTGTCGATCGATTTTCTTTTTGTGTTCTCACGTTTGTTGAAAAACATGAAAGCCACACGCAAAGAAAAACGAATTGGCCACGTCTTCTACGAGTGAATATATTCAAATCGCATAATCATCTCTTAATCAATCATTGTTTCCTCGTACTTAAAACAGCCATATTACGACAGTTACAGCTTATTATCAATTATCATACGATGGAGTGAACATGTACACAAGGATCATCGGTCTTACGTATGCTTAGTTGAATACCAATGTTAAGATATTACTGAACGTTTAACGATTCTCTCTCTTATAAATAATAATAATCTTGCCCAGACACGTGGCAATACATCTATAAAACTAAGTTTGACGCCCTGTCTGAATGGCAATCTTAGCACAGGTCGTAACCATAGCTAAGCTCAGAAAGAACCAATAAAGTACATATATCTGTAAATTGGTCAACAAAATCATCCGAAATATCATTTTAACTTCACTCTAAAAAGCATTTCGTTTGTCGTTGGACATTTTGCCAAAGTCTTTTTAAATAGCATACTTTTAAGCCATAGGTATAATGTATACGACATAAAATGATACCATTTACAAGTGAAACACCTAAGACATTGGCTCAGTATCGGAACTTTTAGGATACTTAAAACTGGCAAATTCATGGTTTACACTCCAAGACTGTTCGCCTTACACTGATTATATGCACACTAAAGCTATGTTTTCTACGGCTTTTCATTCTCATGTTTTGGCCATTTATGACTTTGTCTCAATGCAATTGTCAAATTAATTAAAAACATATCCAACTTAATTTCTAAGGAATTTTACGTCGTTTATCCGTTCCTCCGCATGTAGCCGTCAACTTTGGTTAAATGTAATGGTTACAGACCGATTATAACTGAGGAAATGAGCATTTTCTTGATGTCTTGAACCCATAAGTTCAATTTGAACTTCCAGTTACGGAATCTTATTTGTTCCACATTAAATTTCGCCAGTTTCGCGCGATAATTATCGTTTTAAAGGCTATAAATATTGCCTGATGGGTTAGAGTTAAGGCAAGTATAAGTGTCTCTGATAATTATCGCCTTTAAAACTATAATTGTCGCGTGGAAATAGCGAAATTTAATGTGAACGAAATAGGATTCTGTACCAGGTAAATGTTTTAAACTTACCTGATGGAGATAAAATTTAAGAACAAAAACATTCATTTAGAAAATACAAATTTTCACAATCAAGAATTCATGAGTCAGTTTAATTCAGTTGCGTAGTTTATCATTTTGATGTAAAACATAATCGCATCATGTTATATTACCGATTGATGCTTAACATAAATATAAAAAGCAATAATTTATATCACATATAACAGAGACAAGTTGTTATTAATGTTAATTAATAAGAGATAAGAATATGTAAGATAATACAAAAAAACGAAATTGAATTTCGAGTTAAAAAAAGATTTTCAAAGATTACAATTATTGATGATTACTCCGATTAAATTGGGTTATATTTGTATATTCATTTTCATCGGGAGTTAAATGTTTTTGGTTACAGGATCTAGACTGCTAAATCATTAAACCGCAAACTCGGTCTATATCAATCAGTCTTATGGTGACATAACTCTGGTTTACATTTAAGCTAGTTCGTTTGATTGATCGCTTGTAAAATGTGAGCAAGACGAAATACCGGAACTGTTTGAAAGATATAGAACAATAGTCAAATGTAACAAATTGATTCATTGACATATTTCCATACATGAATGTTGTCCTCAAATTTGCAATTATTATTTGACATATTCACACACATTCATACAGTAGAATGTATCCCTATGAAATAACTTAATGGGGGACTCCTTGGTCGCGTGGTTATGGTCTCTGACTAGTTATCTCTAGCCCCACACCGCAGTGTGTATGAATCCCACCAGAAAATATTGTCAAGTGATTTGTTTATTGAAGCGACGTTATACTTCATAGTAAAAACAATAAAAAAAATCGAATATGAATTTGTAGAGAAAATACATTATTCGATTCAGAATAAATTATGGCACTTTTCAACTGAAATCTATGTTTCTAAAAAATTAACATTATACATGTAGCTAAAAATGAATGAAATGATTTCGTCGGTAAATGATTGCTCCTCTCAATACGGAAAATTAATTTTAACAAGTATATAAACACATGCGTACGATGGTTGATACATAAATTCAGGGGCCTCCGTGGTCGAATGGTTATGGCTTCTGACTTGTAATCACTAGCCTCATCGCAATGAGTTAGAATCCTACCTGGTACTAAATTTCACAGGTAAAGATGTTGTCCCTGGGTATTAGTGCGACCATAAACTATGGCGATCAATAAATCAATGGACAACACCAAAATATTTAAGAAAAAAAAACATATACATGAATCACGACAAATGAAAAACAGCACATTTAATAGTTGTACGAATGAGTTGAAAATGTAACATATGTAACTTTGCAACTCTTAATGTGGCGTAACTGGTTTAATACGGAGAAACAATGTGGGCCGTGGTCCAGTGGTTAGTGCGCTGGACTTGTCACCCGGAGATGCGGGTTCGAATTCCGGTCGCGGCCGGTCATACCTTCTATGAAAATTTGACAAAAAATGTTGACTTTCCTCCATATGTGAAGAAGTTGCCATATCCTTGTGGAAGAGTAAGTTAGTACTGGTTAGTAGCAGTCCAAGAAAATTGGTTAGGTGAACCGGTCGCCGTATATAATCAAAACAATTGTAGACAAACAGCGTTAAACCAGAGACAATACGTCACTTAAAAACAAAAACAAACAAACGTAAAAATGTAAAAAATATTTTAAGTTATTTACAAAGTAAATACTTTAAGCCGTATTTTAAGACAAATATATCGCAAGTACTTATTTAACTAATGGCAGAGTTCATGAACTCGATCTCCCATTCGGCAATTTTCCCCGAAGACAGTCTCTCTCTTTGTGTGATATATAACGGGTGTGTATGGCGTTGGTACGATATGGTACTATTTTGACAATAATTCGTAATTAAAACTCTTATTAGACATCAAAAAATGGGAGTTGTTTCAATAATTGAATCGTAGACGATTAACGACTTTGATTGGCTATCAAGATTGAATGGATTGCGTTAATTAATCGAATAATAGTTGATCACATGTGAAGATAATGATCTGACACTTTAATTGCTCGCTCAGAAAAAAAACGCAGTAGGTGTCATTTTTAAAAAAAATGATTGCTGCCTAATTTGAAGATGAATTTCAAAGCCGTTTTTGGTATTTTGTAGCGGAAATGCTTATCCAGGGAGCGGTGATACAGAATTTTCATGTTTGTTTTCGTTTTTAATCTAGCGGGGTTCAGGCTGCGGAATTTCTTTTAATTTCTTTTACGAGTAAGTCAAATTAGTCAATCTAATTATCAAATTATCAATATTCTGGAGCACGGTTCCCTGCATGATACCATGATTATTATTTTAAAGCTATTGTTGTAATACACAGATCAGTTATCATCATTAAAAATATGTAAATTAAGTGCGTTATTGCGATATTGGTTCATAGGAGACCGACCAAGGACAATATTTGTTTCAAATCACTTGCAATTGTTTGTATTTACGTATAAAATTTGGTTTACTTTTTAAAGTTATCAATTGGTGAAACTTGATATCACCAAATAGCCGGTTACGCCAACTTAAATGTAAAACAGTAAGATTAAACATGTACAACTTTAAGCAATGTTTATGTAGCACAGTACGTGGTGTTTAATATGATAAGCATGCAATCTATTTACAGTATATTTACAGATTAATTATATTTAGTTGTTTGTTTGTTAGTTTGTTTTTGTGATATTTTCTGGGTTTAACACCGTTTTTCATCAATTGGTCATTTGTATACGGCGACCGGTTCACCTAACCAGTTTTCCTGGATTGTATACTAACAAGTACTAACTTACCCCTCAACAAGATGCCGGCAACTTCTCCAAATAGGGAGGGAAATCAACATTTTTGTCCAATTTCCATAAAAAAGGTATGACCTGCTGCGACCGGGATTTGAATCCAAATCGCTGGGTTACAAGTCCAGCGCGCTAACCATTTGACCACGGTCACGGCTTAGTTGAAAGCAAATGACAAACTTTGTTTCAAGGTTAAACTTTCGTCTATCATTCTTCAGGAAATTCTTTGGATAGATTCACGGACTATAAATATTCATCTATAAACTCGGTGATTTTGAGTTAACATATGCCTGTGTTATGCCCAATTTCGTATGCTCATATGATTACAACTCAGAATCTACTTAATATGTTAACACGTTTTAATCTGTTGAAACTGGTCTGTTTTGTGTTTTGTATTTCTTTGGTTGTTCATGTTCGTATGTTTGACCACAATGACAATTAGTTTACTTTAGCCTTTAAATTATCAACTGAATTTTTATAACTGACTGAGTGAAAAAAATATCTACACATAAATTTCTCTTCAACGTGGATTTAAACAATTAATGTGAAATACGAATAATTTCAAGGGTATGATTATCTGTTAATTGCGGAAATACGCGTCTTGAATATTTATCATTTCATTTATGTTCTACTGCGTAAATTATTTTATATCTAATATATATACATCATCATTTCCATAGTTACCAATGCCATAGTTGCATATCCTGATTGTATATTTTGTTGTTTGTCATTATGTATATATGTTTACATCGATCTTTTTCAACATAGTAATTTAACTAGAACTTTCACGCAGTTTAATTGTAATATACATTATGACATGATTGGTTTGACTCGGTGTTAGGTACACAATCTAGTTCCGGAGAAATGAAAACAAATTTGTTTCTTTTATTCTTGGCTTTTAAAATGGTAGACACAGCCACCGACAGCAGTATTTCTTTCCTGTTTATGTCATGTTTATTAAGACCGTGTCTCCAACATTTTGATACGGACGGCAGGGTTTGTTTACAAAATCATTACCAATTTTCGGATAAACCGAAATTTCGGATAATGTGACTTATTGATTGTAATCCCTAAAAGCTCCCGTAAATTTCATGGTCGTGTTTGCATCAAACCATTGAATCAAACAAAAGTTATTTAGCGTGTGACGTATGAGATATTAGCCAGATCTTTGGCATTCACAAACTGTGTAAACATCTACTGGACGGATTGCTGGATACTTCATATGTCTAGATATTGGTCGAAACAAGGGAAAATCTAGTTACATACAAAATATCTGGAATTTGTTCTTACATACAAATTTTGTACCAGCTTTTGTACCGACTTTCAATAACTCCCCTATAATTCAACTCGATAATGACACCACTTCATTATTAAGACAGATTTTTTTGTCCCGAAGGTGGTCTCATTATTGAGGTTTTACTGTATTCTACTTTACTGTATTCTACTCTTACAAATAAACTATCCAAAGATTAATTAAGCAGATGTACTGATTATACTCAATTTTCAAAATTTCTCGTTTCTAACCAATGAAGACTGTTGATTATTCATGGAGAATTTTTTTCCCGATTAAATAATGGGATTGACAAATTAGAGACGGTAGTAGGGGTCATGCCAAGTCGGTTAGAGTTTACATGTATATGTATTTAGAAATTTCTTCACAAGTAGGCACGCTAATTACACTCGCTTTCTTCACTCAACACCGATGAAATTTCTAAATAACCTCCGACCTGTTTCAGTTTCAGTTTATATGTGTGAAAGAATCGTCAAATATCCACAAGTTAAGGCCCCAATTTGGGTTCATTTGTGACTATTAAGTGCCAAAAGATTCGTGACATGCCGTTTCAGCTAAATTGTTTGACGGCCACAATAAAATAGATATGAGGACGCTTTTAATATGTTATATGATTGGCATGAAGAGTGAAGGGAAACAACCATTTGCCAAATTATCTAAAATTTAAAATGAATTATCTCCGTCTTACTCCACAAGATAGGCTTCGCACTAGTATACATTCACGATTTTTATTAGTGAATACTTGTATAATTATATCAAAGCTATGGGCCAATATAAAAATTTACAATGTACAAAATTAATAAAATATGGTTAATTTCTTCCAGAAAGCAACATGTTGTCAGTTGTTCTCTTCGTGTCGATCGCAACTCTATGCAATGGACAGGGTACCAGTACTCATGGAAGTAGTAGCGGTTCAGAACATGCGCATTCTACCGGTCATACCATTCACAGCAGTGGAGGCACGGGACCTCCCTACTCATCTGGTGGAGGGGTGACGGTCGGACACTCTGGCCATGGACCGGGTCATAGTGGTCATGGTGGTGCTTTCGGCGCCAGTGTGGGAGGTCATATGACTGGCACAGGAGGTTACTTTCCAGGCGCAGGCGGTCATAGTCCAGGCGCTGGAGGCTATAGTCCAGGTGCAGGAGGTTATTTTCCAGGCGCAAGAGGTTACAGTCATTTTCCAGGTGCAGGAGGTTACATGCCTGGCACAGGAGGTTATATGCCAGGTGCAGGAGGTTATAGACCTGGCGCAGGAGGTTATATGCCCGGTGCAGGAGGTTACAGACCTGGCGCTGGAGGCTATATGCATGGTGCAGCAGGCTTCGGTGGTTTAAGTGGGGGTGGCATTGCTCCGGGTAGCGTCGGGCACGATGGAATGGCGGGAGGTAGCGGCGCTGATGGTTTTATTTCACTAAGTGGCCATAGTCAACCAGGGGGACACGGTATACCAGGCGGGCATGGAACATCAGGAGGCCATGGTTCATCAGGGGGGCATGAAACACCAGGAGGCCATAGTTCATCGGGGGGTCATGTTTCAACAGGGGAGCATGGAACATCTGAAGGACATAGTTCATCAGGGGGTCATGAAGTATCAGGGGGGCATGGTTCATCTGGTAGTCATAGTTCACCAGGGGGTCATAGACCACCAAGAGGTCATGGACCGTCAAGAGGTCATGGACCATCAACAGGTCCGGAAAGGCATCGCGGCCGTGGACCACCGCGAGAAGGATACGTTGGTGCATATGGTGGCCGACGTGGATTTCCTTTTCATGGTGGTTATTGTGCTGGACAAGCTTGTAGAGACGGTGGTCGATCGGTCGGTCTTGGGCGTGGTTATGGCTATGGTACCCAAAGGGCTATGGACGAAAGAATCAGATTAGGCACAAATGAAGACGTGAGATTTTTTGAAGCAACTGCTGGTGGCCCAGCTGTAGAAGGACGTGCGGGTGGTATGCCAGGCGGTATGCCTGGTGGTGGTATGCCAGGTGGTGGTATGCCAGGTGGCATGCCTGGTGGTGGTATGCCAGGAGGTGGTATGCCTGGTAGCGGTATGCCTGGTAGTGGTATGCCAGGAGGTGGTATGCCTGGTATGCCCGGCGGTATGTATGGGATGGGCATGCCCGGAGGTATGGGCATGGGTCTTGTTGGAGGTATGACTGGTATGGGTCATAGGGGAGCTGGTCCGGTTGGAAGATCAGGTAGTGGTCACATGAGTGGACACACAGGTCACACTGGGGTCTATGGAATTCATCCATATGGGGGAGGTCATGGAAGTGCTAGAACGACGGGACATGGAGTTGGTTATCGGAGGGCTTAAACACATAATTAAGTCAGACTAACTTGTTTGTTGCTGCTTCTCAATGGGGCATATATACGTTCGATTCAATTTGGATAAGCTGTCAAAACAGAGCGACGTAAAGCATAAACTATTTTTTAAATGTTTTTTTTTAGATGTTTCGTTTTCGAAATACCTTCACGGTAGTAAAATAAACAGCAATTACATTTAGTATATCCTTTTGCAACATTTGATTTTTTTGTTGTTGCTAGAATGAATAATGAATATTTTAAATCCGTTGTCATTTTTATCAATGATTGTATAGTAATGTACACATATGTAAATATATCAGAAGTTTTTTTCACTGAATCTCTTAAAAATAGTCGCGAAATTTTGCTGAATTGCTATCAATTAGATGCAGTCAAACAAATTTAATATACTAAAACTCTATGACTTACAAACGTATGGTTAATATATGTTATTATTTGTATGTGTTCAACTTTCATCGGCTGGACTCCGCTTTTACTAACATTTTTGGAGTCTGGGATTCCTTTTGTTTAATAACAAATGTAAAATACAATTATGTAAAAAGAATCTGCGTTTATTTATTTCAGTAGCTGAATGCTTAGTTACGTGCAAATATTGTTGTGCGTTTTTACATTTTTGGAATATTAACAAGATAACATCAAAAATGACCCGTGTACATCCTGATGTGTAGTCTCCTGAACAATAATTGTTGATTCAGTTTCGACAACTCGTATTTTTAATGTCCACTTGAAAAATGTATACATCTAAAGTTGTCTACGTGGAGGCCGGAAATTTATATACCATATAAGACCGGCAAATACGGCGAAGCTAAGATATAGTACGACAACGGCAGGCCCCGCATGCGTTGTTAATCAGGACATTTGATGTTATCGACTCATCATTGACTGCTACAGACTTTCTTTAAGCTAGCTGGACAAATTTCTCAAATGTAAATTGTTGTTCCGGTGGGATTCGATATTTCTTCTCTATAAATAGTCCAGTCATTATATGACAAAAATGACAAAACCTCCAACTAATTGCAACAGAGATGGTATTTACTGTATATTCAAGCTTAAGATGTACTGAATAACATATCAAAAGTCTAACAAAATATTATTGGTGGAAATATTCAAATATTGTCATTCTTTGACCCCACCAAAACGTATAAAATCATGACTTTCTGTACTACAACAACACTTTACAGTGCATTTTGTATAAGATAGGTAGGTACAAGTTAATTATTTCTTGAGATCTAACCAGGTATTTGTTCAACAATGAACATTTAATATTTAATGATATAAGCACTTCTTTTCATTTTACATAGTGATATGAAAACCAATGCAGGGTAACATTACCCCACCCATTGTATTCAATTAATAAACGATATGTCCGACCATTTTAAGTACATTGTATATAACTGATATTACTGATATTTATTGATGATTATTATCATTGTGTATCTATAAATCTTTATTGAAATAAATGAATTTATGAATAATTGATAACTCAGTATCAATATCAAACGAAACATATACAGTGTGTTTTGTCTCAAGATTCTCAAAAAAGAACACAAATTTTCTAATGTTAGCAAAAGCTATTCTAATAATTATGTACAAAGTCATTGGTTTAATTTTCTAATAATCTGAAATATGATATCCATCTGAACAACTGGTTCCATGACATTCACCACAGCCCGGTTGAACATTCCAAATATTTTCTATTTGTATATCACTTGGTATCACAGTTCATTTTACAATTATGTCCAATGATTTTCAATGAGTCATTTGGTGCAGGATGCATGTGTGTTTTATGTCTCGTAAAAATGGCTATTTTTTATTTTCTCAAAGCACAACCTTTTCCAATACCAAATTTCTGTAATGTCGGTGCTTTTTCGCCGTATATAGGCCCCATTCCCAATCCATAAGAGCCGTATTTTTCCCAATTTCAAAAATAAATTCCCAAACAGCGGCAAAAGATACCTTGACAAGCGTTATGACACACTTGGAGTTTATCTCCAATCAGGATATTTAACCCTAATATCACCTGGTTTTGTGAAACATGGATATTAAAATGTCACACGGTAGTAAGCACTATTCCATAAAAATAGAAAAACAATTGCAAAGGGATGCCGAACAATAACATCATTTTGCCACACAAATCAGAGAAAGGTGCGGTTGTAAACTTGCACTGTTTGACTTTTGAGCTGAAGTTCTCCAAAAATGTAATAGTTGTCGCATCATACACATGAATAAAAGTCATATATACCTGAACAGGTTAGTTTTTTTTTTACTTTTTTAAACCTTTCAAATTTCCCGAAATGTAGAAATATGCCGCATATTATTTCCCAGTTTAAGCCAGGGGCCTTTTCCCAAAATGGCATTTAATGTAGTATCATATACATTACATAGATTGATGAATGGAAGTATTTTGGTTGGTTGGTTGGTTGGTTGGTTGGTTGAGTGGTGTTTTACGGTGCTTTAACACTAACTAGGCTATATCGTACCTATAGCAGAATTTGTCAATTAATTAATTAATTAAGTTAATCATATTTTACGGTAAAGATTAATTGCCTTCAAAAACTGAATAATAAGCATAGATGGAGTGTTTGTGAACAGGTCTTTGAGTGAACTTGCGTTGAAATACTGGTTCCGGGTTAGGGTATGTTCGTGACAGTCTAGAAGAAAATGTTTTACAGTGAAAGGTTCGTTGCATGATATGCAAAATGGTTGATCTTCTCGGTTAAGTTTGTTTGAATGTGTAATTCGAGTGTGTCCGATATGGCACCTTGTAATAACGACTTGGTCGCGGCGAGTTAAAAGAGGGAAAGATCTTGTTAATTGGACATGAGAAAGGATGGCATGGAGTTTGCTATTTGTCTTTTCATCCGATTGAGATTGCCATTTGCAACTGGTTGAATATTAAGAGCTTCTTTGGCCAAAGTATCAACAGTTTTATTTCCTCGAATACCTATGTGGCTAGGAATCCAGCAAAATTTTACACATTTTGATTGTAAAATATCATGTAAGCGAATGAATAAGTGTTGAGTCAAGACATTATTGGTTTTGCGATTTTTAATTGCTTGAAGAACAGAAAGAGAATCTGAGAAAATTAGAAATTTGTCTGAACTGTGTTGAGAAATGTATGATAATGCCAAGTAGATGGCTTTTGTTTCTGCTGTAAAAATTGATGCCTTCTCTGGGAGGCCCATCCGAGAAATAAACTTGTGTGCGAAAGCAGCACAACCAACTTTGTTGTCTTTTGAACCGTCAGTATAGATATGGATAAAATCATGATACATTGTGGCATATAATTTCTCGTGAGAAGCCAAGAATGGGTTGAACGTGAATGACCAATCCTGCATCTTGATAATATTACCTCTCCCCGACAAATAGTCGTTGTAAGCGGGGTTGGCTTGACAGAGTGAAGTTTGTTGTAAATGTCGGCATCCCATTGGGACTGCCAGAAAGATTGAATATAGTTTAAAATAAAAGATTTTTAAATCAGTGCATGGAATTTTGACAATTGAAATCGGTAGTGCCAAGGCTGATTTAGTGCTTGTATCAATTCTATCATTACCTTTAACACATGGATTTAGGTCGGATGATCGAAAAATGTCATCGTAAAGGGGGCAACAAATCAAATCATGATGAGCGATGTCGGCCAAACGTCCGGCTAGAAATGGTTAGACGTATTTCGAGAAGTTTAAACAGTCCAACTAACAAAGATGGCCCAATTAGAGAGGGATACGTAGGGGCCCAAGGCGGGTTGCTTGGTCTACTGGCCACGGCGAGTTCTGTGTTGGAGAGGCGTGTGAAGATGGTGGCCTTGGGTGATTCCGTTTCAATTTAACACTTACATAGTCAAAGTAAAATATTAAGACTTGTGTCAAAAACGACGTAGTTGTTTGGTGGATTAGAAGCTGATAATAGTCGATTATTTTGTTCTAAAAACTACTTATAAAGAGATTATCATGGCCAAATTACAAATTTATTCTTTAACTGTATGTTTTATAATGCTAGTGTACAATGTACCTACGATATATATTCCCTCTTTCACGAGTTTTGACAGAAACTAAAAAGCCGATTTATATCGATGATAATTATTTCATTATATTTATTTACCTTCGTCACACTCTTATTGATAAAGTCGGTAAACAAAAGGGACTGTCATACTACGGTATTTCATCCTAATCCTAATACTGCAGCCTACATTTTTGATGTATCTTGTCAATGCTACATAAAAATGTTATAAATGGTCAAGCCCAATTATCGTTATTTCTCTGATAGTAACGACACATATTGAAAATTTAGTAAGAGTTACTGCCCTTCTGTAATTTCTGTTGATATTGCTTGGTTTCATATACGTTTCTTAATCCAATTAGATTGATTCTGTGTTTTGCACATATTTACCGAGAGTTTCCATTGAAATGGACCTTTTTATTTTAACCTTTGAAAAAAATTGACTATTCACATAGACTGCAATGCAAATTTTTGGGGATAATAACTCAAAAGATTGTCGGAATTTATGAAAACCTATAAAAAGTACAAACGTTTCCAAAATCTGTCTGCTCCATTTTGAGAAAATTTTGGACATTAGGAGTGTAATACATTAGTGAAAGTGAAGTAAATCATTAAAACACGTTCATGTTGTTGTATAATAGCGTAAGTTACTTTTGTAGACAAATAAAACCGTCACGTGATCTGATGATCGAGATAGTATTGTGTATACAGTCTAAATAATAAAGAATGGTTGATCGATTCTTCATGCAAATTGTATCGTTTATTACAATATATTACAATATACAACATTTATTTTAAATATGTTGAAATATAATGGGAAATAAGATGAAATTAATCTAATTAAGATTAAAACTTACATTGTTATGATATTTTATTATTCTGAATAGAATTTTACAATTTTGATAGTATGTACCATTCTGTATCCCAGAAATAGTAGATAATATAATGGCCAAATAATCTGGCCCGAAAAAATCCGTCATGTTTACGGTAACTTTCTCCCCCCCCCCCCAAAAAATAAATAAAATAAAAGACGTAGGTCGCAAAATTTTTCGTTCCGTTTCTATTTTTTTTATAAATATACCTTCCTTAGGTTTAAGTTTTTCTGATTAAAAATGTAGGGTCGGTGCCAAAAACATAGGGTCGGTCGCGTAAATTAGACACACTACTTTTGTACATGAAGTTAACACTCACTTTCAGATCACTTCCAAATTAAGACCACTCCATCATAAAGGTTATTTTCTGGTCTGCTTTCTATTATTTCTTTTTTCTATTTCAACATATATTATGAGTACTCGTCAAAATTTGATCCGTGTTTCTGTGGTCAAAGGAATAGTCTTAATGTTGATATTTTACTTCTAAGGTTAATTTGATACACGCAACACAATTAGAACAAAAATAAATGTACAGTCATGCCCAAGTATAACACAACAGAAAACAAAAAGCATATAGGTACTAATGATCAGTAATTTCTTGTAAAAATTAGTATAAACGCGTCTTTTTATAATGAATTAATCACGTGACAAAGCAATTTAAATTCACATGGTTTTACAACCAGGTTTATGTGAAACACAGGTATTCAGTGGTTTAGCTGAACGAATACAAATGATAGACCGAAACATTTTTCTATGTTTAATATTATTGTCGTGAGCCCATTAATCTATTATGTCATACAATATATTTTTGTTAGCACTGTTTTTATTTCATGCATGTAATGACATATGAATATCTACACGTTAAAATCGTGTTATGGTCCTTTAGTTCACTAACAAAGATGTTATGGATCATTTGTCAAACTTCAGTGGGCATTGACTTTGACCTATACACGTGAAAATGCTGAATAATAGTAACCTAATTTATTGATCACAGAAAGTACAACAATTTGCAGTCAGGGATTGGATTGTTTGAAGAAAATTGGAATCTCTTCTCAGAGAAATCATTTGTACTACAGTTTGGTACAATTTATTGATATGCTCATTTTTCCAGTTTCCTTGGCAAATACATGTAGGAATTTTAACTCTGAAAAAAAATCGAGGAAACGGTTGTATTCTCCTGACGTAAGTTCGAAGTGATAACAACATAGAAAACATGAAGTACTTACTTATAACCATACAATCTTACATTCATCTAAGGGAAAACATAAGAAAAATGGCATTTATGCGCCTATAGTCTCAGATTTTATTTGTCATTTGTATAAATGAATTTGTTCTAGAAGATGACCGGTGAAGTTTCCGTCGTGATTCTCTCTTTTTATAAACATCAACCATGGATAACATCATTCAATGGAACTGTTGTGGTTTAAAATCGAATTACAATGATTAACTACTTCTACTATCCAAGTATACTCCCAAAGTAGTATGTCTCCAGGAGACCTACCTAACGTCAAATTCCTTCCTTTTGCTGGGCGATTTTAACGCACATAATCAATTGTGGGGAAGCAACTCTATAAACACTAAAGGTCAAGTTATCGAAAAGAATTGACAATTTACAATTAAGCTTATTTAATGATAAATCCCCTACATCCAGGTTCTGGTACGTTTACCTGCATAAACTTGTCTTTATCCCATCCTTCTATATTCTTGGATTTTGCTTGGTCAGTTCTAGACGAGCAATTTGGTAGTGATCACTATCCATTGCTATTATCATCAGTTCCAGATGAACCTCGCACTTACTTTAATTTTGAAAAGCCGACTGGAAAATATTCAAAATGCTATGCTATGATCTTACACTAAATAACTTTGACAATGTACATGATCAAACGGATCGCTTCACTTCAATATTAAATAAAATCGCTTGCGATAGCATCCCAAAATCTAAAAAAAGTTCTGTGAACAAAATAAAAAAGCCATGGTTTGATGATGAATGTGAGGAAGCCATTCGGAAACGGACGGCATCACTCCTGAAATTCAAATGCTGTTCTGCAACTGATAACCTCGAAAAATACGGAATATTCAGAGCAAAGGCTCGACAAACAATTCGTGAATCGAAACGTAAATCTTGGCGGTCATATATTTCGAAGATTAATCCACATACAACAATTCAGAAAGTATGGAACGAGGTCCGAAAATTAGCGGTAAACACAGAAAACAACTTATTGTTCAGTTAAAACGGCACTGACGCTAAAACGCCAAAGGACATAGCTAATACATTAGCTGAAACATTTGCCCACAACCCTTCGTCAGAACATTATTCAGCAGAATTCAATTCATTCAAATCTAAAGCTGAAAAAGAAAACATTAATTCTAAATCTAAGAATGACGAAGATTACAACGCATTCTTTAACATGGATAAATTAATGGACTCTATTGATAAAGCTAAAGACTCTGCCGCTGGACCTGATGGAATTCATTACCAACTTCTGACGCATTTACCACAGGTTTCACTTGATCTTTTGTTGAACACTTTCAATGATATCTTGGTAACACGTGATGTGCCGTCTTGTTGGAAGGATGCACTCGTTTACCTATCCCTAAACCTGGGAAAGACCATAATGACCCTACTAATTACCGCCCTATTTCTCTCACTAGTTGTATTTGCAAAACTTTCGAGCGAATGGTTAACACTCGTCTTGTTTGGTACTTGGAATCTAAAGGAGTAATAACTAATTTTCAGTCAGGTTTCCGTAAACAGCGAAGCACTAATGATCACCTTTTCCGATTTGAATCTTTCATTAGAGAAGCTTTCATTAATAAACAACATTTAGTATCAATTTTCTTTGACCTTGAAAAGGCTTATGATACGACGTGGAAGTATGGCATCCTCAAAGATCTTAAAGATGCTGGTTTAAATGGGGGACTACCTTTGTTTGTTTCAAATTTTCTATCAAACCGTAATTTCCATGTTCAGGTTGGTTCCTCTTTATCAGAGAACCACCAACAGGAACAGGGAGTTCCACAGGGCAGCATCCTTTCGGTTACACTGTTTGGTCTTAAAATTAATAATATAACCAAAGTTCTTAACTCCGGAGTTGATTGTTTATTATACGTCGACGATTTTTTGATATTATACTGTTCGAAAAGCATGCGTACTATTGAACGCCAACTACAACAGAACCTTGATAAGATCCAAAAACCGGCCTCAGAAAATGGTTTTAAGTTTTCAAAATCCAAAACGCAATGCGTACACTTTTGTCGTCTGCGAAAGGCACACAACGATCCAGAACTATACATATCCAGCTCGAAAATACCTGTTGTACCTGAAGTAAAATTTTTTGGTGTCATTTTTGATAAAAATTTCTTTCATACCCCTATTAAAAACCTAAAAAAAATGTCTTAAAGCTCTAAATCTACTGAAAGTCCTTTCTAATACTGAGCGGGGATTAGATATCTCAACGTAACTAAAACTGTTATCCGTTCAAAATTAGCCTACGGATCAATTGTTTACGGCTCTGCCCGCAAGTCATACTTAATGATGCTTGACACAATACACCAACAAAGCTTGCGTTTGGCTCTTGGTGCTTTTCGTACATTACAGCCAGCCAGCCAGCCAGCCAGCCAACCAACCAACCAACCAACCAAAATACTTCCATTCATCAATCTATGTACAGGATGTGATACTACATTCAATGCCATTTCCAGCCATTTTGGGAAAATGCCCCTGGTTTAAACTGGGAAATAATATGCGGCATATTTCTACATTTCGGGAAATTTGAAAGGTTTAAAAAAGTAAAAAAAACTAACTTGTTCAGGTATATATGACTTTTATTCATGTGTATGACGCGACAACTATTACATTTTTGGGAGAACTTCAGCTCAAAAGTCAAACAGTGCAAGTTTACAACCGCACCTTTCTCTGATTTGTGTGGCAAAATGATGTTATTGTTCGCCATCCCTTTGCAATTGTTTTTCTATTTTTCATGGGATAGTGCTTACTATCGTGTGACATTATCCATGATTCACAAAATCTGGTGATATTAGAGTTAAATATAATGAATGGAGATAAACTCCAAGTGTGTCATAACGCCTGTCAAGGTAACTTTTGCCGCTCTTTGGGAATTTATTTTTGAAATTGGGAAAAATACGGCTCTTATAGATTGGGAATGGGGCGAAAATGCACCGACATTACAGAAATTTGGTATTGGAAAAGGTTGTGCTTTGAGAAAATAAAAAATAGCCATTTTTACGAGACATAAAACACACATGCATCCTGCACCAAATGATTCATTGAAAATCATTGGACATAATTGTAAAATGAACTGTGATACCAAGTGATATACAAATAGAAAACATTTGGAATGTTCAACAGGGCTGTGGTTAATGTCATGGAACCAGTTGTTCAGATGGATACCATATTTCAGATTATGGTAAATTAGAAAATTAAACCAATGAGTATGTACATAATTATTAGAATAGCTTTTGCTAACATTAGAAAATTTGTGTTCTTTTTTGAGAATCTTGAGACAAAATACACTGTATATGTTTCGTTTGATATTGATACTGAGTTATCAATTATTCATAAATTCATTTATTTCAATAAAGATTTATAGATACACAATGATGAATAATCATTAATAAATATCAGTAATATCAGTTATATACAATGTACTTAAAATGGTCGGACACCACCAAGGATTATGTTTGGCTCTTGGTGCTTTCTGCACATCACCAATCGAAAGTTTATATACGGGGGCCGGTGAACCGCCACTAAAGCTACGTCGAAAGAAGCTATCGCTTCAGTATGCAAAGTCTATTTCATCTAACGACAAAAACCCTACCAGAGACGTTATATTCAACACTAATAGCAAAAAGCAATTTCAAAACAGAGAAAAAAGAAATAAAACCAATTGATTTAAGATTAGAAGCTCTCAAACTTGACCCACATAGCGTTACACAAGACCTTACACAAAATATAGCTCCATGGATACAATCATGTCCAGAGGTAAATACTGATCTATCCAAAACAAAAGAATCTCCTAACTCATCTGAATTAAATATAGACGAAGTTTCCAAAATTATAGAAACACATCATGATTTTATCCATATTTATACTGACGGCTCAAAAGACGGCAACAAGGTTGGTTGTGCTGCTTTCGCACACAAGTTTATTACTCGGATGGGCCTCCCAGAGAAGGCATCAATTTTTACAGCAGAAACAAAAGCCATAGACTTGGCATTATCATACATTTTTCAACACAGTGCAGACAACTTTCTAATTTTCTCAGGTTCTCTTTCTGTTCTTCAAGCAATTAAAAATCGCAAAACCAATAATGCCTTGATTCAACATTTCCTCATTCGCTTACATGATATTTTACAATCAAAATGTGTAAAATTTTGCTGGATACCTAGCCACATAGGTATTCGAGGAAATGAAACAGTTGATACTTTGAACAAAGAAGCTCTTAATATTCAACCAGTTGCAATCACGTTTCCCAATTTCAGCCATCTATTAATTTACTTATCAAATTCAAATGGCAATCTTAATAGGATGAAAAGACAAATAACAAACTCCATGCCATCCTTTCTCATGTCCAATTATCAAGATCTTTCCCTCTTTTAACTCGCCGCGACCAAGTCGTTATTACAAGGTGCTGTATCGGACACACTCGAATTACACGTTCATACGAACTTAACAGAGAAGATCAACCATTTTGCATATCATGCAACGAACCTTTCACTGTAAAACATTTTCTTCTAGACTGCCACGAATATACCCTAACCCGGAACCAGTATTCACAAGTTCACTCAAAGACCTGTTCACAAACACTCCATCTATGCTTATTATTCAGTTTTAAAGGCAATTAATCTGTACCGTAAAATATAATTAACATAATTAATTAATTAATTAACAAATTCCGCTGTCGGTGCGATATACCCTAGTTAGTGTTAAAAGCACCGTAAAACACCAATCAATCAATCAATCATCACGATACATACAGTATAGTATTGTACGTAGTTCGGTTTTCCCAATTGGGTGTTGGGATTTTATCGATTGTACGTTCACCGATCAAACACGCTCAAGTCCAGCGGGAAAGACGTATGTGATTATACAAAAACAACTCCACTTGTCCATATTACAGACGTTTAATCGTCCAATAAATAAAACGTACAACGAGGTTACCAACTAAATAAAACACTGATTTTAAAATTAAATTAAACGAAATATATCTATCACTGATGGTAAGTCCAGGCGAAGATATTATTAAAATTTAACGCTGATAAAGAGCCGACATAGTTTTGATAGAATTCACTGGAAAGGGTTGGCGTCGACTGCCATCTACCGACTGCAGACTCTCGACTGCCAACTCTCTACTGCCCTGGGCGGCGAGCGCACCTCTTTTATATCATCCCCAATGTCGGTACCCAACCTTTTCATCATTTTTGAGTGTTCTGCGCACAAGTGTGTGCAGACTCCGGACATTATTACCAAAAAGGTCTAAAGATCAAGAACTAACATCATGAGTCAGGCATTTTTATCCGTTTGTGAATTTTTGCGTTTGTAGTCTAAACTTGTTATATCCTCACCTGACCCGGATAGATATATTTAGTTTCTACAAAGGCACAGTATTACCTACTGTAACAAAGACTAATAATTCAACGTGATAAGTCAATATATAATGGCAAGACCAATTCGTTTTGTCAGTGTGTCGATCGATTTTCTTTTTGTGTTCTCACGTTTGTTGAAAAACATGAAAGCCACACGCAAAGAAAAACGAATTGGCCACGTCTTCTACGAGTGAATATATTCAAATCGCATAATCATATCTTAATCATTCATTGTCTCCTCGTACTTAAAACAACCATATTACGACAGTTACAGCTTATTATCAATTATCATACGATGGAGTGAACATGTACACAAGGACCATCGATCTTATGTATGCTTAGTTGAATACCACTGTTAAGATATTACTCAAAGTTTAACGATTCTCCCTCTTATAAATAATGATAACCTTGCCCAGACACGTGGCTATAAATCTATAAAACTAAGTTTGACGCCCTGTCTGAATAGCAATCTTAGCACAGGTCGTAACCATAACTAAGCTCAGAAAGACCCAATGCAGTACATATGTCTGTAAATTGGTCCACAAAATTATCCGAAATATCATTTTAACTTCACTCTAAAAAAGCATTTCGTTTGTTCGTTGGTCATTTTGCTAAGGTCTTTTTTAAATAACACACTTTTAAGGTATAATGTATACGACATAAAATGATACCATTTACAAGTGAAACACCTTAGACATTGACTCAGTATCGAAACTTTTACGATACAGATGTAAGCAGATGTACTGATTATACTCAATTTTCAAATTTTCTCGTTTCTAACCAATGAAGACAGTTGCTTATTCATTGAGAATTTTCTTCCTGATTAAGTAATGGGATTGACAGGGGTCATGCCAAGTCGGTTAGAGTTCACATGTATATGTATTTAGACATTTCTTCACAAGTAAGCACGCTCATTACACTCGCTTACTTCGCTCAAAATCGATTAAATTTCTAAATAACCTCCGACCTGTTTCAGTTTCAGTTTATATATGTGAAAGAATCGTCAAATATCCACAAGTTAAGGCCCTAATTTGGGTTCATTTGAAGCTATTAAGTGCCAAAAGATTCGTGACATGCCGTTTCAGCTAAATTTTGACGACCACAGTAAAATAGATATGATGACGTTTTTAATATGTTATATGATTGGCATGAAGAGTGAAGGGAAACAACCATTCGCCAAATTATTTAAAATTTAAAATCAATTATCTCTCTGTCTTACTCCACAACATAGGCTTCATACTAGTATACATTTACAATTTGTGAATACTTGTATATTTATATCAAAGCTATGAGCCAATATCAAAAATCTCATAAGAATAGATTCATTAATAAGCAGTTTTAAGCATAGTAAGGTTAATTCATCGTAATGACTATTTACAATGTACAAAATTAATAAAATATGGTTAATTTCTTCCAGAAAGTAACATGTTGTCAGTTGTTCTCTTCGTGTCGATCGCAACTCTATGCAATGGACAGGGTACCAGTACTCATGGAAGAAGTAGCGGTTCAGAACATGCGCATTCTACCGGTCATACCGTTCACAGCAGTGGAGGCACGGGACCTCCCTACTCATCTGGTGGAGGGGTGACGGTCGGACACTCTGGCCATGGACCAGGTCATAGTGGTCATGGTGGTGCTTTCGGCGCCAGTGTGGGAGGTCATATGACTGGCACAGGAGGTTACTTTCCAGGCGCTGGCGGTCATATTCCAGGAGCTGGAGGCTATGGTCCAAGTGCAGGAGGTTACTTTCCAGGCACAGGAGGTTACAGTCATTTTGCAGGTGCAGGAGGTTACATGCCTGGCACAGGAGGTTATATGCCAGGTGCAGGAGGTTATAGACCTGGCATAGGAGGTTATATGCCCGGTGCAGCAGGTTATAGACCTGGCATAGGAGGTTATATGCCCGGTGCAGGCAGTTATAGACCTGGCGCTGGAGGTTATATGCATGGTGCAGCAGGCTTTGGTGAATCAAGTGGGGGTGGCTTTGCTCCGGGTAGCGTTGGGCACGATGGAATGGAGAGAGGTAGCGAGAGGTAGTTTTATTTCACTAAGTGGCCTTAGTCAACCAGGGGGACACGGTATACCAGGCGGGCATGGAACATCAGGAGGGCATGGTTCATCAGTGGGTCATGGTGTAACAGGCGGGCATGGAGCACCAAGACGCCATAGTTCATCAGGGGGGCATGGTTCATCAGGTGGTCATGGTGTACCAGACGGGCATGGAGCACCAGGAGGCCATAGTTCATCAGGGAGTCATGGTACACTAGGGGGCATGAAACACCAGGAGGCCATAGTTCATCGAGGGGTCATGTTTCAACAGGGGAGCATGGAACACCTGGAGGCCATAGTTCATCAGGAGGTCATGAAGTATCAGGGGGCATGGTTCATCAGGAAGCCATAGTTCACCAGTGGGCCATAAACCATCAAGAGGTCATGGATCGTCAAAAAGGTCATGGACTGCCAAGAGGTCACGGACCGTCAAGAGGTCATGGAACATCAAGAGGTCGGGGAAGGCATTACGGCCGTTGACCACCGCGAGAAGGATACGTTGGTGAATATGGTGGCCGACGTGGATTTCCTTTTCATGGTGGTTATTGTGCTGGACAAGCTTGTGGTCAATCCGTCGGTCTTGGGAGTGGTTATGGCTATGGTATCCAAAGGGCTATGGACGAAAGAATCAGATTAGGCACAAATGAAGATGTGAGATTTTTTAAGCAAATGCTGGTGGCCCACCTGTAGAAGGACGTGCGGGTGGTATGCCAAGTGGCATGCCAGGTGGTGATTTGCCCGGTAGCAGTTTGCTAGGAGATGGTTCGCTTGGTATGCCCGGTGGTATGGATGAGATGGACGTACTCGGAGGTATGAGTAGTCTTGTTTAGAGGCATGACTGGTATGGGTCATAGGGGAGCTGGTCCGGATGGAAGATCAGGTAGTGGTCACATGGGTGGACACACAGGTCACACTGGAGTCTATGGAATTCATCCATATGGGGGAAATCATGGAAGTGGTAGAACGATGGGACATGGAGTTGGTTATCAGAGGGTTTAAACACATAAATTAAGTCAGACTAACTTGTTTGTTGTGGTTCTCAATGGGGCATATATTCAATTTGGATAAGCCGTCAAAACACAGCGACGTAAAGCATAAATTATTTTCAAATGTTTTTAGATAATGTTTCTTTTTCGAAATACCTTCACGGTAGTAAAATAAACAGCAATAACATTTAGTATATTATTTTGCAATATTTGATTATTTGGTCTTGCTAAAATGAACAATGGTTGTATAGTAATGTACACAAATATAAATATATCAGAAGTTTTTTTCTGAATCTCTTAAAAATAGTCGCGAACTTTTGCTAAATTGCTATCAATTAAATGCATTCAAACAAATTTAATATAATAAAACTCTATGACTTACAAAAAAGGTATGGTTAATATATGTTATTATTTGTATGTGTTCAACTTTCATCGGCTGGACTCCGCTTTTACTACTATTTTTGGAGTCTGGGATTCCTTTTGTTTGATACCAAATGTAAAATACAATTATGTAAAAAAATCTGCGTTTATTTATTTCAATGACTGAATGCTTAGGCGGTGCCAAGATATGTGTAAATATAGTTGTGCGTTTTCACATTTTTGGAATATGAACAAGATAAGCATTTCTGCCTCCACACACAGTTTACTTTGATCTATCCATTTCCTGAAGTACACATCTTTAGGTATATGTTGAAGACACTGGTAGACCGCACCACTTATATCCCTACGGCAGTCAATCCGTCGTCAAGCGTGGTACTTCCTTCAGCCGAAACCAGGTTCCTTCAAAAATCGTTTACCGTGGCTGGTTTATGTGCAGGCGCGTGTTCATGTAATAACTTGATACCAAGGACACCGGTGCGCGTTATGGTCTGCGTTTTTGGATTATTCTACATTATGTGTGAGAAAATTTTCTCTGTAAAGCTTCTCAGTCACTGAGCTACTTTATTTCTAGACTTAGACTATGGCTCAAAGTAGCATATCAAGGTTTCATTACCTGTAACTATTTCTTCTAAACGACGTTGATCACTTCAGTCATACTTTTCGACTATCTGTGAAGCCAGTCTCTAATCTTAGTTTGTTTCTGCTTATCTGTAAGCAAATGGGACACCCAGCGGGCGCAGACCTCATGAAGCCCAAGTCATAGTTATTCACGCACTATCTTAAATGAATGGACCCCAGTTGAGTTTGCTAATCCTTGCCCTGTATATCGTGCATCTTCATTAATTAATGTTTTGAAGCCAACAACATTCTTTTCCGTGACAAAGTAAACAGGCCTACCACCTTTGATGTCATTTTTAACTGACGCTATGCCTTCTTTTAAACGATATACCCATTTACAGACTCTACTCATTTTGAAAGCATCTTTCCATAAACTTTCAACAAATCGGCATGAATTACTGACGAATCTTACAATATACTCTCTGCTCATACCTCTTGTCGTCCATTTTGCAAAATTATAATTTGCAATATTGTATGACACATGTGTTATAAAATCTTTGAGCAGCATGCGCGAGGATCATGCGTATAGCTTAGATTACCGGTGAATATTTACACTTCCTGTGTGTAAGAATCGTAGAAAACCAAGAGAACGGTTCTACGAACTTCAAAAATGACCCGTGTAAATCTTGATGTGCAGTCTCCCGGACAATGATTGTTGATTCAGTTTCGACAACTCGTATTTTTAATGTGCACTTGTAAAAATGTATATATCTGAATTTGTCTACGTAAAGGCCGGAAATTTATATACCAGATAAGACCGGCAAATACGGCGAAGCTAGGATATAGTACGACAACGGCAGGCCCCGCATGCGTTGTTAATTAGGACATTTGATGTTATCGACTCATCATTGACTGCTACAGACTTTCTGAAGGCTAGCAGGACAACTTCCTCATATGTAAATATTTGTCCCGTTGGGATTCGAACTCACTGCGGTGAGGGGTTAGTGCTCGCAAGTAAGACACCATAACCACTCGAACAGGGATGCCTCATTTCTTCTCTATCTGATATACATATATATTTTGCGAACTGTATACTCTCTACAATGACCTGAATTGCCCTCTTAAATCTGTACTACTATTTTTGCCATCGATTGCATACATGTGTTTGGATAATTTTTACATGTATATCGACGATGAGTTTCATGCGTAAATACTGCGCTCATTCATTTGCAACCAGCGTATTTTGATGTTTTGGTTGTCTCCCTTTGAGCATACTGAACCCTACAGGCACAAGTCATTGGATTTTAATCTAGCATCAAGAGCCATGGTCATTTGGCGACTTTCTAGCTTTAATAGAGGAGGGAGACCCCAAGGCTTAAACCTGGGTAGAAAAACCGACCTTCCATAAGCTAGCTGGACAGCTTCCTCTAATGCGATATTTGGTCCGGGGTGGGAACCTCACTTGCGGCGCTGAGAGGTAGTGTTTATTAGTCAGATACCATAACCGCTCGACAACGTAGGTCCCTCCCACAGACACACTTCATGCGTTTTGTTAACACTCAAAATATGCTGTATAATTTATAGCAGTGAATGAAAAAATTGAGAGGGAATGAAATATGTCAATACGACATCTCTGGTTACATCGCGTGTCATATATACAAGATACGCAAAAATTATATCAACAAAAATGAACTCAAAACAGCCGTTCTATAATATGAATATAGTGTTTGCTAATCACCAAATGTTTTAGTGTGGATATGATTTGATTACTTTTATGCCAGAGAAGAGGAATGCCAAGCAATTTGTTTTCCAAATTTTCACAACCACATTCATGTTTACAAGTTTATACTCAGTAGCGTGTGTGTGACCCATTGCTAACGACAACTGCTTGGCAACGCCTTCTCATACACCCTATGAGGTTCCTGACAGTCCTAGCGGGGATAGAGGCCCATTCATGCACCAACATGACCTCAAGCTCCGGGATGCTGTTGTACCCGGCGAGCTGATATCTGAGAGCATGTTTTGTCTGGTCCTCCTAACATGTTCCCTCGCCCATTCCAAACGTGCCTGGCGGTGACGAAGAATCAATGGAATTCTTATACAGGGTCTTCTTAATCGCAGATTACCCTCGTGCAACCTTCTACGCACCGTCTGATTACAAACATTGACCCAGAAGCATTAAGAAGGTTATTATGAAGATGTGTTGCAGTTGCAAACCGTCCTCGACGGGCCTTGATAATCAAGAATCGGTCTGGAGCTGCTGTCGTCACCCTATGTCTGCCTCCGCTATGCCTCCCAACGAGTGTACCATACCGCTGGTAACTTGCCAAAGCTCTGGTGAAATGGTGTGGTAAAACTAAAGCCAATGCCAGTGACAACGTCACATGAACTTAAACAGTTTGTCATATTTAATTATGCAGTTGATCAATGATTTAAATGTATTGTTGACCATCAGCCGTTCGTTTCTGAAAAGTAAACTCAGCGCGATATAACGTCATATCGATGAACATAATCTATTGTATATCTATACTTTATTAATTACACACAAAAGAAACGCCTTTAGTGGTATTATATCATAAACATGTGATTCATTACAATAGCGTAATAATTAATGTATGAGCAACAACCAAACATAACTCTGGATTTATTAATCTAGAGGCTTTTAAACAGTACGCAGAACGAATTTAAATAAAAAAAATAGGAGTTATTACGACGTCAAGATTCATCTTATTCGGGACTAAGCAGACCTGAGTGAAATAAACTGAAACATAGTTCGACTTTGTTAAAAAGTTGAAAGACGTTATTGGAGTGAAAGGTAATATTTGTTTATGAAATTGTATGTGTATTTTGACTCTTAATTTATTTAGTAACTCCATTTTGGAATTAGAATATTCACTTAACATGTTAGGCACTAAAAGATTGAATTCAGAATCGGGATTGCAAGCGTCAATCTGTTTACCGAGCGGATAAAACAAATATAAAAGTATTGAATTAAGACATAATTTCTAATTGACGTGTGTATATATTGCTTCATATTTTAGCATTTTTATTGAAGGATATATTAATCGCTAAAATACAAATGTGCATTTCAGCAGTTACCGGAACTTGATAAATAAACTTGCGATAAATATTTTTATTTCATTTGTGTAACGTCGCACTACAGCCATAGTCATTTAGCGACTTTCCAGCTTTAACAGTGGAGGAAGACCCCATGCTTACCCCCTGGCCGAATCACCGTCCCGCCGTAAATTAGCAGAACAGCTTCCTTACATGCGAAATTTAGTCCTGGTGGAATTTGAGCTCACAGCGGTGAGGAGCTAGTGATTGCAAGTCAAGAGACAATAAACACACAGATACCATTTTAAAAATACGCATGTGCGTGAAAATATAATTATGCTAATCATGCATTTCGGTTTTAATTGACTATCATATTATTTATTTATAAATTGGTTTAGCGTTAATAAGCTTATTTATATGCGCGTACGCTTCAAAAATAAACACAGAATTTGTGGTTTAGTGGTAACTTGTATTAAAACAATTTTACTATCAAACTTTGTTCCGAACATTTGGGCATTGATATAATCAAAATAAATAAAAGATATGTGAGTAGTTAAAATAACGAACATTTTTCACACATTTTCATTTGGCAAAATGCACTGATATTTTAATTTATTCCGATGCCGATAGTTAATACCTCGCATTATGCATTAAATATTAACTAAGATAAGTGTCCTTCATAATGTACATGATTGTGTTTTCTTGATAAATATATCGTCGAGTGGTTATGATTATTACGACTAGTAATCACTAGCTCCTCACCACGGTGAGTTCAAATCCCAAAAGCAGCGGCCGTGGTCCAGGGGTTAGTGCGCTGGACTTGTAACCCGGAGATCCGGTTTCGAATCCCGGTCGCTGAAGGTCATAACCTTCAATGAAAATTTGATAAAAATGTTGATTTTCCTTCATATGTGGAGAAGTTGCCGGCTCCTTGTGGAAGGGTAGGTTAGTACTGGTAAGTATACAGTCCAGGAAAACTGGTTAGGTGAACCGGTCGCCGTATATAACTGAAAAAAATGTTGAAAAACGGCGTTAAACCCCGGTGACAATAAGTCACATGAAATAAAAACAATCAAATCCCAACCCGGTACCAGACAAATTTTACATGCTATGAAGCGGTCCAGCTAGGTTGCAAAAGGTCGATGGTTCTACCCTGGTGTACGCATGGGTCTTCCACCACCATTGGCCGGATATGTCGCCCAATGGTCCTAATTGTTGACACGACATTACAATTTCGTGAAAACAAATTGGGGTATGATGACTTGCACATACATGACCATCTCATTATCAAACTATTAGGCACAAAAATATAATCAAATATTACATTAAATTATTAAGAACTTATGAAAATAAATATAAAATATAAATGTATAATATGTTAACATTAGATATTGAATTACACCCTAAAACCAGATTGGTGTTCTTTGTTAAAAGATCTGTTGTGTTTATACTATGCTTGTTATTTTCGAGGCAGTGTTAATATATTTTCATCTCTAATAAAACAAAGAATAAATGATTAATTCGTACAAAAACTGGCTGAATAAATAGATTTTTACTGCATACATGATTGGGGAAAAATAGCATTCATTGTCATTGAAATCGTAGGTAGTCAGTTCGTGGGTTATTTTCCAATTAAAAGCCGTTACATTCATAGTTATTAGGGTTATATATACCAAGGGGTGAAAAATTAATGTATCTATATCTATTTAAAGTACACAACTGTTGTTGCTTGTAACTGCCGACGTATACAATTATATTGTCAGCACCATGATTTACATAGGACACACTGACAAACAGACAGACGGACAGACCGGAACGGGCGGACGGACGAACACTCTATTGACATTACATACCTTGGTCAATTATAGGCCCCATTTTAACTGATCAATACACATTGTAAACTGGTCCCCGTTGACGACGTAAACCTTTGGTGAATCACAACATGAAACGGGGACAAGTTTTTTTCTTTAGTTTAACATGCCAACCTACAACCAAGGTCATTTGGCGATTGTTTAAGCTTTAGTGATGGTAGAAGATCCCAGATGGATTCCTTGATAGAACCACCGAACTTTCGTAACGTAAGCTAACTGGACAGCTTCGTCACATGTGAAATTTAGTCCAGCATGGGATTCGAACTCACAGCGGAGAGAGGTTAGTGATCACTAGTCAGAGATCATAACAACTCGATTACCGAGGCCACTTGAGACCAGTTTATACGCACTGCAGATGTTTCGTTTTATTCTTTCTGCTGCGTCACATGTGTTATTTATGAGATCATTGTCTTTCATTGTAAACACTTAGTTGCGCCACATTGTCTCGTCCATAAAGGCATAAAGAAGTACATGTGTTGTTAAGGATAAGGACGTAGAATGAAAGTTCAAATGTCGTCGTACCGAAATCTATGTAGTTACATTTATAGGTTTTTAAATTACCAATTTCATTAAGCCACATGCAAATAAACAAAATTTAAAATGCTTAACTCCCCACGAATTTTAAAATTAACATTTAAAAAACAATTAATAGGAGAAAAATGACGAACATAAAACATAAAGTCAGTGTTATGCCGCATTCAATCTTTTGCACCGTGTGCTTTTGCTTGCTTTAATTCAACCACAAATTTCGTTTAGTTCCTAATCAGTAAACATACCACATCACGAAGATGTAATAAATTTAACCAAATGGTATGAAAATATATCAAACTGCACCTCTCATTCGCGCTTACGTGAGATAATTTCAACCCAAAATCTGCAATATACATAGGAATTTATTACCTGAATCGTATGTTTATTAATGTACCTTTTAACGAGATAATCGTATTTAGCATGACTCGTCATACATGTAATTAATCTCTTTTTATGGCGTGTCTTGCGTTCTGTTTGATAATACAATCACACGAATCTACACACTAAATGACAACAATTTATTAACCATCCTTTTCTAGGGAACAGCAGATATATTCCAAGTTTAACTTTTGTTGGATCATTACGTTTCTTGTGATTGACCACAGTGACTGTAAATAAAGTAAAATAGTATTGTTCCAAGATTGGTCTTTGTAAACATGTTCGGCAGTTTTAACATAGAATGGACCATAGAAAGGGTTTAGTGATTATATTTTCACCAGTAATAGCCGTTCGAACCCCTTCTAGAACCAGACAAATTTCACATGTGAGGCAGCCGTTCAGCCATCTTACGAAAGATTAGTGGTTCTTGTACGCCCGTGGTCATCCTCCACCGTAAAAGCTGGATAAGTCGCCAAATAGCCCTGGTTTTTGGTGCTACGTTAAACCATAGTGACAAAAATACTTAAGACAACTGCTGTCTAAGATACTGGGAGTCTTTTCAGAGACATAACTAATATTATTCGTTTCTGGCTAAATATAATTCACGTTGTAAATTGTAAACTTATTAAACAAACATACATTCTCATGCTTAACGATATTGATAGAAATCCAAACATTGTAAACAGGGCGACAAAAATTAAGGATATTCTCCAAAACACGTTTTTTTTTTCTATTACGTCTCAAGAAGTTGAACATAGTAATAAAGACAAAGAGTGTAGCAATAAATCAATCATCTAGTACTGGTTGTTGTCAAGTCATCGTAAAGAAATTGAAAGTGGAAGATGGAATAAACCTACTAAAATACCTAGGAACGAAAAAAATGCAAATTTTGTAACTCACTTGAAGATGAATTTCATTTTGTATTAGAATGCCATTTATACACAATTATTTGAAAAAATACATCGATAAATACTTCTCCAAAAGACCAAATATACCAAAATTTATTGAACTAGTTCCATCCTCCGATCATAAAACATTAAGCAAACAACTTTCGGTATTTATCTATTTAAATGTTTTAGATTACATGGCGATACCCTGTATCGATGATCGCTTAACACTTTTCTCTCCACCCCATACGAATAAGGTTAAATTGTTCTTCTTTTTTCTCACATAATCAATTATTGTTATTATTAATATTATTTTCTGCCTATTACCATTATTTCTTATCTAGAAACCCTATAAATATGTTTTGTTTAATTATAATTTATATGTGGTATAAATATTTATACATGCTTCGATTTTGTATACTATTAACATGTAAACTGTTTGCCTTATGATTGAAATAAATATCTATCTATCTAAATATCTTTCAAACATAATTAAGCACATTTAGCAATCACGACACTCCGTGTTTGTAAAGGGAAAAACGTTCAATCTATCTAAATAACCGCCTAATAAATGTGTGTTGCTGTGACATGCTTCTAGGTTTGAAAACAATATCTTAGTTAAGATATGTCTTTGTACACTAAGGTGTGTTTTTCGAAGAAAATGTAACTGCTAGTCAAAGTAACCAATGACTAAATAAAACAATTTTATCAATCAATCTTAACATATGCAAGGAAACAATAGTAAATCAACGCGACAAATGTATACACGTAACGCAAAGAAAATCAATCACGTGGTATTTATTTATTTATGGTTTAGTTTGTCGCAGTGCTGTGCCTACTTTATACACTACGGGAATCATTAATTTAATTAAGTTTTTCAGTGTCTTTGTGTTTCTTTCAAAGTTAGAGGAGGGAATCATTTTAAAATCAGATAAAAAATTAGTGCAAAAAATAAGTCTGCATTCAATAGGTAATATATTACTCACGTTAAGCAATATAACATCATTCCCCTCTCATCTAATCTACTCACAAGTACACATATAAGTCATTGATCACAAAATTAATGAGTAAGAACAACTGTTATATACGATTATTGGTTGGACACGATTTGTGTGTTTTAATAAAATATCAATCACTGGTAACCATTAAACATGGATAGCCATTTAGTATTCATCGTATGTCGTGTAGTAACAACGCCTTTTGTCAATTGGTTTACTAATTTTCCGCTACAAAGTTGAGGTCTTGCAATCTAGTGTTATAGTCCGAACTGTGATATTGTTATGGTCTGAATGATCCCGGACACAATGAGAGCGCATGCGCGCTGTTAACTATGCCCCTCGAAATATTTTTGTGTACATACACGAAACGGATTTGAACTTTTATATGTACGTTGAGTTTTATATATATATATACTTAAAATTTATTATGAAAAGCGCTTTAACAATGAAATACACAAGTTTCGTGTCAGGCATGAGCCGTAGGCGATGCTCGAACAATCACATTACCACTTTTAGTGATGCCGCTTACCAACAGAGAGTATAAATGCGGAAACTTAGAAAAGTGAATAAAAACAGACTACATCATTTGTCACGTGGTGTATATCAAAACATTAATATATCAATGGGTTACCGCAACCATTGTTTATCATGTAACGTCAGCAATGTAGTGGTTGATAGTCGTCTAAGTAGTCAATGAAAGGCGACTTCTCGTTTAAGATATTATATTCTTATGGTGATTCTGGATTTTTCGTTTGATATTTATTTGTGAATACTATACGCGAAGAATGTACGTATACTTGTGTAATAGCATTAACATAAACAGTCTATTCTTATAAATTATAAACTTATTGTAGTGTAATAACGAAATTATCAAAATATTTGTGATCTAATCAGTAAAACTAAATTATGTACTTCTATATTTCAGATCAAAATGAAGACGCTTATTTTCGTGATTGCTATTCATTTTGGATTTATTTGTGTGATGAAAGGACAGAAAACATCGCAACAAGGCATAACATCATCACCGGGTAAAACCGGAAATATTCCAGGAGTATTGACTTTCCAGGAGCTTACAAAAGGAATGGATGTTTCTGGTTTTACAGGGACAAATGATGGTTTTGTTTCCAGTGGTAGTCATGATTCCCATGGTGGACACACCACAAGGGACGCAGCAATCGGAAGTAAAAGAAATGATCAAGTCCATGAACCACACTCCTCGGGACATGCATCTGATGGATTCGGATCAACCAGTGTGGAAACAATCTTTCCAACGGATGGTTTTGTTTCTGACGGTTTTGGAAAAGCAAGCAGTGGTACAAATGATCAACTAGATGGATTTTCTGTAACAAACACTGACACAGTGAATTCATCCGATGGATTTACTTCGGATGGATTCGTAACAACTGACTCTGAAACATTGAATTTATCTGATGGTTTTGGAACAACCAAAACTGAAACATCCAGTGTTTTCGCCGATCCGAATGCCGCTGACGGATTTGTTAGCACAAGTGATTCAGGTGGAGACGGATTCGTGAGTGTCAGTACAGAAACTCAATCGCTTCCTAATAGCAATACCAGGGAACAAAGTGCGGCGAGTCAGGGTACATCTGCTGCTTCTAATGATGGATTTATAGTTGATCCAAAGCCATTACCTACTGTGAATGACAACAGACATAGACAGAGAAAACCCACGACTGTAGAACTTTATACTCCTAACAGCATAGAGCAATCCCGAGACGCTGGCTCACCAGAGTTTGGTATTAGAAACCGTTTAGGCGGCTCGACAATTTCAATACGTAATTGGTCAAGGGATAGAGGAACTGTAGGTCAGCGAAATTTTCATGATCCTGTTGATAGACCAATCACAAGACAACCTCTGCGCCAACCACCACGAGTCATAACGCGAGAAAGGCCTACTGGCAGAAATCCAAATCGAGAGCGAATGAGGCCGAGACAAGATGGGTCATATTCAGGACAAGACAGTGTCCACGTAAGAAATGGTTTGAACCCTCGTGAACAACCTTTTCCAAGGGTAAACCAAATTACAAGTTTTGGCCGTCCGCGGTCTCTTGTATTATTTGGAGACAATCCACAATATGCGATTGGAAGTACGGATAGGGGTTCAATAGGCAGCAATGAATTCAGTAGGCCTCTTTCTGGACGAACGACTAGAAGTAGGGGATTTTTGTCTGGTATTCCTCCATTTTACACGACCGGTAGTTTCGATCCTAATCTTTATCAGTCAATACGCTTACCTTCCGAATTAACCTCGAGTGAATCATTTGGCATGCTAGATTTTCGGCCAATGAGTTTCGGGGCGTCATCAGGATCATTTATGGATGGAAGTGCGGTCTCCCTTAGTTCGCCACGTTCCAGAACACGTCCGTTCAGATCAAGTTCCTTTAGCGATAGCTCAATTCCACGAGACGTTATTGTTAGTCCTCAAAGCAGATCGCATCAATTTTCAACTGGGGGTATCGGAATGCCGACAAGTTCTTTAACAGGCGGTTTACATGAACCAAGCTATTCTGTCGGCTTTAGTCGGGGACAGGACCGTTCTAGTTCTATTGTTAGAAGTCAAAGGCCATCTGGAAGTTTGGTTGGTCTGGATTCGTTTGAATCTAGTTTTCCAAGATCGTCAACATCCACATCAGATTTCCGACCATCCAGTTTCACTAGATCGTTCTCTCCTACCTTTTCATCAACGTCCGGATCAGGTGTGCGATCACCAAGTTTCCCTAGGTCATCTTCTTCTGTCCATTCATCATTACCCGGAGTGGACATTCGATCAACGCATTTGTCAATGTTACCTTTCCTACATCCAACAACTTCTAGACCTGGTGTTCGATCATTCAGCCACCAAAGTCGGTCGCCCATATTTCGGTCAACATCTGGATCAAGATTCCCATCACCAAGCCACCCTAGATTGTCGCCAGCACTTCAATCAGCCTCTGGGACAGGTTTTCCATCACAAAGCCACACTAGATCGTCGTCAGCACTTCAGTCAAACTCTGGATCAGTTTTTCCATCACACAGCCACTCTAGATCGTCGCCAGCACATCCACCAGTCTCTGGATCAGGTTTTCCATCACCAAGCTATCCTAGATACTCGTCAGCACTTCTCCAATCAGCATCTGGATCAGGTTTTCCATCACAAGGCCTTATTAGATCGTCGTCAGCACTTCAGTCAGTCTCTGGGTCAGGTTTTCCATCACCAAGCCACTCTAGAACGTCGCCAGCACTTCCATCAGCCTCTGGATCGGGTTTTCCACTACAAGTTAGATCATATTTTCCCTCACCAAGTCACCCTAGAACCTCGTCAGCACTTCGGTCAATATCTAGATCTGATTCTCGATCAACAAGCCGTCCCAGACCGTCGTCTGCATTTCCGCCAGACTCTGGATCAGGTTATCGATCACCCGGCGGCCCTAGATCGTCTTCAGCATTTTCATCAACGTCAGGATCTGGTTTTGGAGCATCCAGTTTTCCTCGTTCGTTTCATGCACATCCGCGGTTTTTATTTTAGGTTCCCGAATATTATCTAAATGACTTGTATTTTCACAAACAGTGTTACAAAGTAGTGTTGGACAGCAATGAAAAAAATAATTATATAATTAATGAATTTTAGCAGCGAAATTTGTGGCAGCTGAAGTCGATCTTCTTGTTTATTTTTTCTTTTCATATCATATTTTACATTTTATAAGAACAAATTGATTTGTAAGTAAGTTTTCACTTTGATACTATAAAAACATTGAAATGCGAGCTCGACTTTTATTTCGATAATTTAAATCAGACGTTGGGAGAATCACCTGCTTCTGATGCAATAAATGTGGAGTTTAATGTGACAATACTCCTGTAGGTATTTGGTGAAACTTCGTAGTACGATTCATACTTAATTATATTCGTACTATTTGGATTTTTACTGTTAGAAACTGTAGGATCGGCGTCAAAATTTAGGTTCGGTCGAGTGACAGCTATTTTCCGGCTTATTACAAGCCAATTCTGAAAACAACTTCTGCTTTATTGAAGTCACGAGTAAAAATAATAATTAGATGAAAATCATGTGTGTATTGGTACTGGCACTGATTGGGTCGTGCTAGATATACGATTAACATACATGTACAGTCTAACCTGAGTTTGTGGCCACCTCCGAATAAGGTCCATCCTGTGACTAAAGGCAATTCTTTGAAAAAACATCACTGATTACTTAGAACAAGCTGACTTCCGAATAAGGGCCACCTATCAATAAGGGCTACATTTTGTCTCAGACTAATAAACTCTTGGATAAATGCATAAAGGCAAACTGTGCACACGTGTGTAATTCGTCTATCAATTGAATGACTTAAATAGCATACAGGATCCAGTATATTGTGTTCAGCATTTTAAACTGCACTGTAAAGAAAAGCCAGGAAAAATGAAGCAAATAGAACTTGCAAGGTCATATGATTTCCTTAAACCTATTGTTGGATTTTGGAAAATTGGAAAGTCCCTGAGGCCAAAAAACACTAGTTTCCGCTATCGGCTCTGAAAAAAATATGGTTGGTCGGGTAGCGGAATCAAGCTATTATTAGGCTTAATGGTAAACGCTCAATATAGGCCCCGAGTGGTCAATGACCCATACATACACGCTCAAATAGCAGTTCATCTTACAGTGTTACCTCCCTATTCTGATCATGTTCGAATATAATGATTTGTTTGATTAGGTGTTTTCGGATAGAGTGAATCCCTTTCATGGCACACAAACTGTTAAATATTTTAGTAGCTGAGATAATAGTATGTACTTGAAAAATAAATCAGATCGACTGCCGTTCAGAAAGGTTTTCGCAGTAAAGGGGTTCAGATAAGTACGGGTTTTGGATAAAAATTGGTCCGGATAAAGGGGCGGATACCAAGGGTTTGGGTAAGAATGAGCCAAATAAATAAGGTTTGGATAAGAAGGGTTTCGGATAAAAGAGTCAAGATAAAATGGGTCCATATAAGGGTTTGGATAAAAAGAGTTCGGAACAGCAGAATTTGGATAAAACGAATTCGGATAAGAAGGTTTTGGATAAAGTGAGTTCGGATAAAATGTGATCGAATAAGAAGGGTTCGGATAAAGGTGTTCGGATTAGATCGATTTCGAAATGTAAATCTAGTATAGAAGTCCTATTGTCCTCATTTCGTCCGCACATGAAATTAAACCTAAAATACCCAATATTGTACAGAATTTAAAAGCTTATAAATCGTTATTCTTTTATGTATAAACAATGTAGTTTAAACATATAATTATCTGTTTAAAGAACATGAATGTCAACTTGACAAATGATGTTATTTCGATATAAACACTGGGACGTGATGCACGTCTGTGTTTGATAGTGTGAGTGATAGCTCTTCATGTTCCCAGACTTAGAGTAACTGACTAATGAAAATTGCCGATACAATGAAAACAGTATTTTATCAATTTATGAACATTGTAAACATTGTACAGTAGTTAAGATAGCGGTAATTAAACTAATATATCCACATCTGATTGATCGGATGCGAAAATTGTTGTTGGTTTACTCTGCATACGAGTCCATGGAAACAACGAGACACGTCAGCAAATGTTCATTTGAAGGCATATTTTGGTGTTTTTTGGTTTTTCAGTGTTTTCCGGTTTTCCATAAACCGCTATACATAAGTTTTGAAACACCAACCTAATTTCAATTTTGACTGAATTTCCAATTTATGGAAAATGTATTGTTTTTTTTTTTGTTGTTTGCATGTTTTTAAATATTAGAATGACCGCTCTATAATTATGTACACTCAGTTTATTATGCATAGGATATGTACAAGTGGACCGCTGAACTTTTAGCTCGTCCGTTTTTCAGAAAAATCCAACTTTGATCGTTGTCTTCATTGTCGTCGTCGTCGTGGAAAACCTTTTCTGTAGCTCATTACTCACACACGTTTAAAAGTATCGTCACGACGCTTGGAATACTTGATTATCTTACAAGGCGCGGTTGCAAGACAAAAGACATTATTCTTAAAACTATATTTTTGTAGTTAAGCCCTTTTTAACTAGAAATTTGGTCAAATTTATATCTTATCGTGTTCAAACTCGAAATCTCAAATGTAGCCGACAGACGAGCGTTGGTGCCGCTCTATGGAGCTCCAGCTTGTTGCTACAATAACCGTATGTTACAAATAAAAACTTTAAGATAATGAATTAACACATTTCACTTTACATCCACTTTATCAATTAATCAACAATTGTAATTTAAATACGATACATCATTAATTTGTTTATTTCACACGACAATATACTTCGAAGTTTATACATGTTTGTGTGTAGAGACACATGCCAGATCATAGGGAGCTAGCACGTTGAAGGGATGGTGTATAACGGTGTATTAAGCCTAAAATGAACACACGGATCAAAAACACTTGTATCATATATATATATATATACACGTCACAACTTCTGTAAAGACAGTTTGTTTAACACTACGTAACTTTTTCAGAAATCACTCAAATTTCTAATAACTGGTGTCTACAGATAGCTAATACATTGTACTACACATAACAAATAAGCACTTTGTCCAACTCAAAACAATCAAGCAGATATTTTATCTTTTCCACCGAAAAATCGTCAATTTCGTTCAGTCGAACGCGAACCCGCAACACCAAATGAATCAGAATTACCGCACAAAACAACATATAAATATACATTAAAACAACAGATACAGGAATGACCGTGCTAACCATAAATATCACTGAAATACACTGGCCCAGCGCAAAAGAACACACAGCAGTAAGGCGCCAGTGATTACTAGTCAGAGACCATAACTACTCGACCACGGCGGTCTCATCTCACAAATAGGAATTTAAAATTCTCTTCATCATGTTTAACCATGTAAGTTTGTAACTCAATACAGAAAACATGTATTTTAACATTAATCATTACATGAAAAGATTCCTCGAAACCGTATGAATTTTATTTCATTGGGTTTAACACCATTTTTCAACAATATTTCGGTTATACACGGCGGCCGGTTCACCTAGGTTCAACTAGTTTTCCTGTACTTTATACTAGCCATTACTAACTTACCCTTCCACAAGGAACCGGCAACTTCTCCACATATGGAGGGAAATCGACATTTTTGTCATATCTTCATAGAAAGGTCAGCCAATTGTGTAGTCCAAAGAAGTGTCTTATGTATGCGTGTTATCTGAGCATTACTCAAAATTACACTAAAAGGTCTTTTAACATCTCTTTAAACGCACTAAGGTACTACAGGGCTTTGTAAGTCGAAAGGATGTTGTAAATATTTCAATGACCATCAAATAATAGTCCATATTTGACGATAAAAGACCTACCATAAGGGGAAATGATATTTGAGATATGTTGAGATGTAAGTAACTTTTACAACTTTATTAACATGAATGAGATTAACTAAGAGATATAGAACATCACTAAATCAGCTGTGGCTCCAATATGAACACTCGAAACCGTTGTCCACCATAATCAAAATTAAGAAATAACATGTCAAGTAAAACTTTATCGTATTACTAGATTGTTTAGGATAAAGTAAATTAAGAGCGAGAAAAATCCATGGTCCTAACTGGGGATTGAACCCGAGACCATAGCACCGTTATATGGACAATAAACTGTATCGCTAAAGAGTTAATCCGGATGAAGAGACGCTTTACGGGATCTGGGGCGAATGATCATTCGGATGCCGGACGCGAGGGAGTGAACATCTAACGAAACGAAGAAAGCTGTATTCGCACGGGGAGGCCCAAGTAAACCTAAACGGTAATTACTTAAGTGATCAGGAACGACAACTCTGGATAAGATAGTCGTCGAAATATTGTAGAAAATAGTTCGCCGTGAAGTGACACACGGACTCAAATGAAGCCAGTGATAGTATTATAAGAAAACTTACCTGGTTTTCTATCCTATGCACATCTATATCTGCTAGAGCAATCAATCGCGTAAAAGTTAATCACTACAATACAATCACCGCTTCTACAGCACAGATTCATCCAAATCCTAGGCTATACTCCCATCCGTACAGAATTATGTTACAATGACACAAACCACCATTTTCCAAGAATAACAGTAAATATACCATCAACGTCCGGCCTGTCAGAAGAATAATACATCAAGCTCAAATCCCAGTTCTTCACACTTAAGATGCTCCGAGCCCGTTTTGGACTGATACACAGATAAATCTAAACACAGTCACGGCGAACAAAAAAAAGTCATCTCAAAACAACACAATAATGTCCAGCACACTATTAAACCAAATCAAGTGAATAAATTTGTCTTAAACAAACCTTTAGTATTCAGACCGGTTCTGGCATGTAACGAAACTACAGAAAACTATTTTCTCGACAAAACATTTAAACCATGCTTTCTAAACTGGAAGATTAACACAAAACAAACCCATCGTGTTTTTCGTGCAACCCGTGCATTAGGTGATTATGAACGGTTCACGGAAATATACAATAATATGTTATGTATGGAAATCTCCTTTACGTCCGCTCTTGTATTATAAAAGTTGGAACAAACCATGAGCTAAATAGGTAATTAAAGGTATAAGCCGATTTACAATTTTTGGGGTTCGAATCCCATGTGTGTATATACATAATTAATTTGTACTATCTTACACCTACTTGTATATTAATTAGCTATTTTATTACAGCCCCATGTTCAACTTAAATATCAACGAATTGTCAGCTTCAGTAGCTCATATAAAAACTTTCAGGGACAGTGACTTTTTATGGACGGCAAAAACAACATACTAACACAATCATGTACCTATCAGTAACATCTAATTGTACCACGTACAAATGAACTCTAAATGACCCACAAGCGAAACATAACAAAGTCCCGTGTCAGTGACTGACAATCGGTGAAGTTCTAGGATGTGTTTGCAAAACGAATTATATTGCAACCTCTCCAAAGCAACACCCTTTAGGAGAAGCAAAATTATGTTGTTGTTGTTGTTGTTGTCGTCGTCGTCGTTGTTGTTGTTGTTGAGAGTTTGTTGCCCTAGAGAGGATAAATTAATAGTTAAATTGTATACATGTAGCGGGACAAATCAAGCTGTTGTTGAAGGAAGGTTGTTGCTCAAGAGAGGGCTACTCTGGCAAGGTTGCAGCGAACATTTGCACTTGTGCTTTTTAGTAACTCTTAGAACATGATGTTGAAGTTAATTGTTTTTATGTGACTTATTGTTACTGGGATTTAACGCCGTTTTTCGACATTTTTCAGTTATATAGGGTGAACGGTTCACCTTACCAGTTTTCCTGGACTGTATACTAACCAGTACTAACTTACCCTTCCACAAGGAGCCGGCAACTTCTCCACATATGGAGGAAAATAGACATTATTGTCAAATTTTCATAGTAGGGTATGACCTGCCGCGACCGGGATTCGAGTCCGGATCTTCGGGTTACAAGTCCAGCGCAATAACCATTGGACCACGGTCGTGGCCTGATGTTGAAGACTTTGAACATTCTGAGTGGCATATTTCTAGCATCCGGTATTAAGATTTATAACAACTACAACCTCGAGCTGTTGTAATCTTGCTGAAGCAGACTGAAGAATTCATTGCTACAATATTGATTTATTCATATTTGATTGTTTATACAGTCAGACCTGTGAAAAAGGCCACCCTTGGGAAAGACAAATTGTGGTCATCATTGACGGATGGGCTTTATTCAGAGGTCAGTTTGTTTTAAATAATCTGTGATGTTTTTTCAAAGAATGGCCTTTATTCACAGGGTGGCCTTTATTCGGAGGTGGCCGCAAACACAGGTTAGACTGTATTTGTGTATGATATTTAAATATCAATTGTTAATTATCACGTGATGTAGACCTAGGCAATATGTTAAAGGAAGCCGTATTTAACTGTTTTTTTTTGCCTTTACACACGACACAGTCGTTGTGCCGACAATTCAAAACAGAGAGTAATGTAAGAAAATGTGGATTATTGTTAGAAGCATCGCTCAGTATTTAGCTAACTAGTTTGAAGTCAGTTACATGCATAGGCATTCGGTTTCCGTGATTTTTATGCCCGAACAGACGTTGTTTTAATCTAAACTCATCTTCATACCGCTACTGTGTGTTGTTTGATGAGTGTACATTAAAAATATCGTCTGTACGGGTATAAAAAATCACGGAAACCCAGTGCTTGTGGTTACATGCAGATCTTAACATTCTATGTTGTTCGATAGATACAGTGAAACCTCTTTGATTCGAACAAGTTCGGACCAAAACGCTAATTTGAAAGGTGAAGGTTTACGGTCTAGGGGCATCCGTTATGGTATTACTGCCAAATATTTTAACGCTTCAGTCGTGAATACGTTTTTATACACAAAATCGAGATCGACTGCAGTTTTCGAATAAAAGGGTTTTCGGAGTAAAGGGATTCGGATTTAGATAGGTTTAAGTGTATGCAGTGAAGCCTTTCTAAAGCAAGACCCTATCTGAGAGGCAAAATAATATTGTCCCTGCTCTAGTAGGTTAAATTAATAGTTAAATCGCACAATGGAAAAAATCATGTTGTTGAAGGGAAGTAGTTGCTCAAGAGAAGGCCGCTATGAAGAGGTTACACTGTAATTATCATACAACATGTATAAACATTTACATACATATCACATGCACGTATGATAATCATCATGCAAATTGCATTCTACAATGATTGGTTATTGCACAAGTTTCGTCATAAAATCATGTGCGAATATAATTATATTGATGCCGCTGAATCATCATTAATTAGTTTTGTTATGTCGTCCAAACTTCTGTAATTAACCAATACAATATGATAAGCACGTATTGACGATCCATCATGTACCTGTTTGAAGACATCTGGAATGAACATTTCGGGGTTTTTTTTTGTCTGGTTTAAACCACATTCTTTGTAGCATTAAGTTGATAAATGATTGAAATAACTAGAAGCTACCAAACGCCTCCGTAAGATCATGAACAATATAATTCAACTAAAAATGTGTTATTTTACGCAAAATATGTATAAATACCAGCCATGTCATGCCAATATGGGAACTTTTATAATGATAATCACGATTCAATAAATTTAGAAAATACATGCATGGATAGAATCACATGTTTTTCTTCGCGTTTCCTAAATACTTGCGAATTTTACCACTGAACTAAGGGAGACAACTCAATATCATCTTCCGCTTGTATCTTGGCAAAGTAGTTTTGGGGCAAACTTTGATCGTTCTTATTAAATATTGTTTCTCACGCTCTCGTGTAAAGTTACTACATTGGATTATTTACTACTGTTCAATGTTTCGTGTGTAATGCAGTTTTGTTTTTCGTACTTATTCTACTCTTGGGGTGTCGGGGGGGCTCCTTGGTCGAGTGGTTATAGTCTCTGACTTGTAATGACTTGCCTCACTAGCCCCTCACCGCTGTGAGTTCGAACCCAACCCGGGACCAGCTGTCCAGCTAGCTTATAGAAGGTCGATGGTTCAACCCAGGTCTAAGCCTGGGTCTTCATCCTCTGTTAAAGCTTGAAAGTCGCAAAATGACGCTAATTGTTGGTGATTAACTTGAGATAATTAAGCCAAATAGCAATTCAATTGGATATTGTGCACATTTCGTAAAATATGAGGCGGTTTTTAGAGACCAATATTTAGAAGACATAATGGTTATCTTTCTTCGCAAATGCTTACAATGGGAATTTTACTAATCATAGATATAATGAAATTGGCCTCTGTTTAATAAGGCTCTTGTTTGCTCATACAATTGTTATGGTTAGTGGAAATGACCGTATTTGACTTAAATTGTCTTCCATCTCTCAATACTGACGTATTTTAGCTAGCGTAGTGATCCCAAGGGACGTTACTCCGTATTCAGGTTATTAGTACAGTTAAGTTCAGTGAACTTTTTATTTCAACAACCTTGCGACACTGCGTTAGACATCTTTTTAAGGATGCAGACATACATCGTGATTGGCATGTCGACTGATTGGGGGTTGTTTTAGCTTCTATAATAAGACAGACTGGAATTTCAAATTATCTTATTCAGATTAATGTGATTATAAAATGATTCAGTATAATATATTCAAATCACTGCATAAATTAGACTTGACATTAATAAAATTTGTACATATTGATGCGTATGTAAAATAGGGTACCTTAGATCATTCTGTTTTATTATTTTGTTGAGCATCCGCGTGTACCTAGGTTTTGAGCTCCGTCAGTCAAAAAAGCACTATTTTATTAAATAATATGTTTAGTATGATGTTTCTGCTAAAGGCAAGAAAATTGATTTTTTTTTCAAAATGAATTTTTGTGTTTTTTGGAATAGGTAGCTAGGTTTTGCAAAATGAGGGTGACGCTTAACAACATAAAAAACAGAATGGCCTTATTTTATTCATATCATGTATCTTCGATGATAAAATGTGTGTACAATGACCTTGAAATCATATTTAACGTTTACTTAATTAATGATCGTAACCGTTTGAAGCGCAAGGACAATAATTTATGTGACTTTGTCTAGAATGTATGCCAATTAACATAGACACTGAAGTCAACCCAACAATCATAAAACACAGTGAAATGCACTCGGATCATGATTTGGTGTACCTTGTACAGTAAAATACCTTGAAACCGGACCCCCTGTAAACCGGATTTTTCTGAAAATCAGACGATTTCTCAAGTCCCATTTTTTTCTTTTCTATAAGCAATAGTTCTCCGAAAAAAACGGAATTCTCAGAAAACCTGGCTTTTAGCCCAGTCCAGAAGAGGTCCGGTATTCAGGGGATATACTGTATTTGTTATTATCATCTTCGTTACTCATAAGTAGACATTTGACTGAAAAAATATCATCGTTTATGTTTGATATAACATAACAATCAATAATTCAAACCCATCAAATTTTTCGAACTCCCAACCACATGTAAATCAAGGAAATAGTACATGTCACACTTCGTTGAAATTTGGACTTCGATACGACGAACAAATTCGAAAGTAAATGAGGTCACGTGTGGGAAATTTATCATTCATCGTATCGTTAAAGTCGTCAGTTTGTCTTACTTCAATAAAATAACAGAGTTAGGATTTAATTATCGGAAAGTTTTTAAAACGCATCTTATCTGGGACCAATATACACATGTGTATATTGGTCCCAGATCTTATAGTATTCATTAAAACAAACTCATTCAAACAGGCATTCGGTTGAATTCCTGATGACCGACGTGATTGTCTCCCTTCTACCGCGAATCCTTCTACAGCTTTTTCACCATGTTTGTACTTCGGTCAACACACCGCTGTTAATGACTGACTGAAACTATGCTGCGAAACGTTGATATCAAAACAGTGTAAGCAAACAAACAAATATCACAAAGTGAGTTTGTTATCTTCTTCTTCTTCAAATTGAGTATTAATACTGTCTTCGAATTGCAGACTTATATGAAAGCTGTATTTGTAATCAAGTGGTCTTCGTCCGCTCAGATACAAAAGAGGACACAGATGAAACACAAAAGAGATAGATGAAACACAAAAGAGATATTGGTATAAAAAAATGTTTTAAAAAGTAACAAAGGCTTATTCGATTGTTCTGTTCAGAAGGCATTACATAAAGAGCCGATTTATATTAAATCAACACATGTTTTGTATTATACAAACACCACCAATTGTTAATTTGCAACTAAATCGTTATCATAATTCATTAATCAAGGTTCCGTTTAAAGTCGTCATAATTAATCTATTGTACTGCAATGCATCACCATTAGAAATGTATAATCAGTGCAGTTATAGACGTGGCATTTACAGCTAGAAATTATGTACAAACTTTGTGATGCCTAACATTAAGAAGCAAAACATTTAATCGGCAGAAATAACATATATATGTTCTGATTAATGGCCTACTCACACTAAACACGAATGGACACACGGTTCCAATTCGGTTTACTCGATTTATACACGGGTTGCCTGATACGAGTATTGAGACCCAACCGTGTCTCGGGATGAGTTGGTACGATTTAGATTCGAATGTAGCACGAGTATGTACGAACAAAACACGGATATACTCGGTCAAACAAGGTTTGTCACGAATTGTACACGATTTACAAACGATTTTCATACGATTGTTGCACGATCAATGTAGGGTCTAGTACGGTTGGTTACGGCCTAGTACGATTGAACACGACTTTTACTCGATTTACTGGAGATTTACAGGGTTTATATACGGTCCAACCGACTGTTGATCATGTTATGTTCGAATTATTACACATTCGTGCATGGTTTGATATAAATTGACTCGTTTTGATGGCTTGACTCCATAAAATTTCGAACTTTCAACAATGGAAGACGACAGAATACGGGAATTGGAAATCCTGATAAGGTTAATAGACATTGAGATTGATTTGCACTGGAAGAACCTTCATTGGTAGGGATTCTCTTTTTTGGGGGTCTTCTTCTTCCTCTTTGGGGGCATTATGTAGCTAGTACAGTACTCTGTTGTTTCAATTTGACAGTAGCTAGTTGTGTTGTGCTGTGTTTGAGTGCTGAATATATATACTAGAGCTTTGTACACACCTAGAGGCCGTGTCTGGTCGTACTTGACCACGTATACTTCGTGCTTGAACCGTATCGGTCGTATGACGATTGTATGAAACTGTATAGACCGTATGGCGATCGTATAAAACCGTGTGTACACTCTTGTGAATCGTACGATGTTCGTGTGACATTCGAGTGTCAATCCGAGTGTAAGACGTAGGACTTTGGTACGGTTTCACACGATTCCATACGATTTATATACGATATTGACTCGGTTTATCTCACTCGAGCATGGATTTTATGTACGATTGTATATACGATCTCGTACGGGTCTCACACGGTCTCTCACGGTCTTGTACGATCGCTAATACGATCATACACGGACATGGCACTCGTGTCAGTTTTTTAAAAGTTTTAAAAATCATACACGACATTCACGGATACACTCGAATGCCCCGAGTGTAACTCGAATAAGGACACGGTTAGTTCGGTTGTATTTACGGTTTACACGAATAGCCATTCGTGTAAGTCGTATGGCCAGTGTGAGTAGGCCATAATGGGAGACACTGACAGAAACTCTACAGCGACGGAGAACCTCAGCATTGATGTTTAGGAAAATGCTTGTACACGGGGAACTGTCATTTTGAGGTAAGAAATGTCAATACCCCCAGTCGATTATTCACTGCAATGAAGAATATTTTCCCAACAAGAATGGAACAGTACGCTTCAAACTGGCTATCCCACTTAGGCGCAAAGCTTTAGTCCACGCAACGGACGCATTTACCCAATATTTTGTGAACGCGACTTTTTTGTCATTCAGGCAAAGACTTTGTTTAGTGTTTATCAACACAAAGAATGAAAATTCAATGATTCAAAGACTTTTCATTGACAAATGATTTAATTGCATGTTTGGTTTTTTATAAATGTTTAAAAATATCCACAACCAAATGCTGACACAAACTGCGTGACGCGTTTTTGAATGTATTAAGTATAGTATCTTTAAAAAGGGTCACAAACGCCAAATAATTAGAATTTTGACAAATTATCTACATTTAAAAATGATGTCGTAATGAACAAACCTGTCAATCTCGGTGATATCGCATAAGTCGTCTCTTGAACTCGCTGTCAGCGACCCCTTCAATGCCATCCACTTGATTGGCACTTTCATATCATTACGAATGCAAGTGCGTGATTTTTTATTCAAATCACGAAGCACGAGCTCATTGTGACGTCATTGGCTTGTATCGTGTGTTCAGCGGGTAATTATGGTCGTGTAGGTATACTGTGAGGCTCAGAGACGCAGCAGACGACTGACGGTAGCCGGACAGGATGAGAGGGAAACTTAATACTGGTAGGTGTACATTTACCGTTAAATATATTGTAAAAATGTAGTATTTATGTTAAAAGGTATAAAAATAAGGTAATTAATCATAGAATCTTTTTTTATTAATAATACAATTGTTTTTTAAATAGCCTGGTTTTTTCACATAAAAACTTAAATATATACATTGGATTATATATACGGAAAAGCATTTTACTTGTTATCCTGTACACTCAACATTTTCAACCATGGACATTCTTTATCAACAAACTAATTCACTAATTATGTGACTTTGCGGATAATTTTACACAATTGGATTAAGAATAAACAGTTTTTTAATTGCATTACGTAGTTATGAAAATATGAACCATGTTGAAAGACAGTATCGTACTGTATAAATGTCCAGCCGACGGGTACTTTTTCTGGAGGGTATGTGTAAACATTGCAAATGCCTAAAAGATATGCTGCCTTGTGATAGTATCAATAATCTACCCAACATCTATACGTTTAATTGTATTGAATTATAGGTATCATTTCAATGTTATCTAGCATGTCGTAATATCAATAATTTGAACTATCAATGCTAATTTATACATCAGTCAAGCAGATGCAACATTTTAGCCCGTTAAAGAAACATTACTTGTATGTGTTCTATGTTCCATAGGAATTATTACCACATTATAATACAATATTCAGTAACTTATTTTCTGATAAAATATGTATCTTCATATTTTATTCAAGCTCTCTCAGTGAGCACTCTGTCACCATGAAATGTATTTGCTTCGACTTTTATATTACTACGATCGTGGAGAAAGCTGCAATTTCAAAATATTTCTTTCTTTTTCAGTGTCAGTAATGCGTGTGTTAGCGATACTAGCTTTGCAATGCATGCTGTCTTGTGAGGCTTCCTTTCTGTTACCACATGTAGGATCTGTTGGCCAACATCTGAAACCATTTGGCTTTCGCCCAGGACCATGGGGTCATTATAGAGGTAAAGTGGAACCCATACTTGGACCCATTGGTCCGTCCCATGGAATACTGAGCCCATTGCTCGATCCATTTGGCCCAAAGCCAGTACCTAGATTCGGTCGTGGTGGTCCAAAGTCCGCTTACAATCCCGGCGGTCTTGTGTCCGCTAGCAATCCCGGTGGTCCTATATCCACTAATAATCTCGATGGTCCTAGGTCCACTAATAATCTCGGTGATCCTAGGTCCACTAATAACCCCGGTGATCCTATATCCGCGTACAATCCCGGTAGTCTTATGTCCGCTTACAATCCCAGTGGTCCTATGTCCACTTACAATCCCAGTGGTCCAATGTCAACTAATAATCCCAGTGGTCCAATGTCAACTAATAATCTCGGTGGTCCAATGTCCACTAATAATCTCGGCGGTCCTATGTCCGCTAATAATCTCGGTGGTCCCATGTCCGCTTATAATCCCGGTAGTCCTATGTCTGCTAACAATCCCAGTGGTCCTATTTCCGCATACAATCCCGATAGCCCTATGTCCGCTTACAATCCCAGTGGTCCTATGTCCATTAATAATCCCAATGGTCTTACGTCCGCTTACAATCCCAGTGGTCCTGGGTCCGCTTATAATTCCGTTGGACGTATGTCCGCTTACAATCACGTTGGTCCTATGTTGGGTGTCGGTCCTAGTCGATTTAAAGGACCGTTCGGACTCTGGAGAACATTTAGGCTACAATCTCTGTTTGGAAGCGGTGGAATAAGTGAAGGCGGTGGAATTCCTTACAGAGGTAGTGGTAGACGAAGAGGCCGTAACGATGTTAGAGGAGATGGTCCTGCAATCGTCGCTGACAGATCAGACATGGGAAGTGTGTTTGGTTTTGGTCCACAGGATGGATCTGATCCAGGCTTAGCACAAAGATTTGATCTAGGATCTTTCGGTGCTTTTGATGGCGCTAACAGTTTTATGGGAAGACAAAATGTTAATTTTTTAGGCAGAGATGGAAGCGGAATAGGACGTTTCCGAAGCTACCTAGGACCACGCGATAATGACCGTTACAGATATACAAGGGACGTAAGTCGAGTTGCAGAATTCAGAGATCCTGGATATAGAGATAATTGGAGCTTTAGAAGTGACCTTGACTACAATGGTGATAGTAGTGTACTCTCTGGTAGAATAGGTGGTAGACCTGGCATTTACCAACGGAATGATCGGTCCATGATAGGTTTTGATGGTAATAATGATATATACGACTATTCGGGGTATGGAAGGCGGAGAAGAGGGTATGTTGAATAATATACATAATATAATATACAAAGAATAGTTATGTTTATTAATCAATTGTTAGCAATGGATGGCATTCTAAACTTCATAATTGTCTAGCAACGGACAAATGAAAAACTAATTGATGAAACCGACTACAGGCATCCGACGTACGTCGGAAATGGTTCCTACAAAATCATTCTGTTCTCTTTTGGCTTCCATAATTTAACCATGGTTTAGTATGTATGGTACATTTTGCATCTGATGTTTAAAACAGCTAAGCATTCTGTCTTGAAAGTGTCCAAGTATAGCCAGCACTAAATTCGATCACTGAATACTGAGGCAACGAGGAGAACGGTCAAGAAAACATAAGAAACAAATATTTCTTAAAGAGAGAATTTGAATATGCATGTACATGAATTAGCAATGAGGTGGTCTCATTATCAAGTTGACTTATAGGGCAGTTATTGAGAGCCGATCCGAAAATAAGTGGTCGTTATACCAAGGTGACCGTAATATTGAGGTGGTCGCTATTTGAGGTACTGTACTTGGGTAAAAAGCCCTAGTCTTTCGATACTTTAGATTACTTGATTACGTGTGTGTGACTGAACAACTTCATAACCTGGTTAGACAGTATTTCATAGTAAGTCATTTACAGATAATGTCAGTGTTCCCTTCGTACAGAGAAACATAATAGATACAGCAGATATGATATGTATATGAAACCTGAGAACCATTATATTGTATATGTGTGTAATGGTCTCAGATGAAACTTAGGTTTTCTTTATAGGCGGCGACGTGGGCGATACGGAAGAAGAGGAATGCGAACAGCTCGTAGCAGACCAGGTTATCGCAGATACAACCGTAATGATCGTGGATATGATACTTATGACTACGACATAACACGAAGCTTTGTCAGTGATAACGATAGACGAATCGGGGATGCAGGCGGAAATTGGGATGGCTATTACAGCATCGGCGGCTCTAGAACAGGTAGTGGAAGAAGACGTGGCAGAGGCAGAGGAAGAAGTTATGAGAATGGCGTTGGAAAGCTAAGACCGAGATCTAAAAATGACTTTAAATACCCGGATAATGACAATACTAAGATAATAAATGAAATTTATGAAAATAATGGCAGTAGTGGTAAGACCAGCACAAATAAAAGTAGTATTAACCGAGGTTACAATGCAGATGGAGATAGATTGTTGTTTACTGATGGCAGTGATGGTTTTCGTAAAAATAGTGTCAATCAAGGTGGATTAGCTGATGGCTTCGTTGACCGTTCTGTTGGTAACATTGATGGCCCTTACGGGGATATAATCGGTGGTAATATTGGTGATGCTTTCGGTCCGAAAATGGCCGATGTTGGAGTTTCTGATATTAGTCGAGGCAGAGGAAGTGAAATTAATGTCGGTGGTGTTGTCAGTGATGTGGCTACTGGTACTACTGGTGTTGAAGCTGGAGGAAGAGATGGCAACGCTGGTGGTTTAGGCGCTGGAGGCGATATCAATGGCAATGGTGGTAAAGGTTTTGTAGATAGTGGATCTGCTGGAAGCGATAGAGGCATTGGTGGAGGAGGAGCTGATGGGAGCGTGAAGGTCTATCGTAGTAGAGTCAGTTCTAGTGGAGGTAGTGGTACAGGAGGAGGGGGGAACGGTAATGGAGGTGTATACACGTCAAGTGGTAAATCTAAACATGATTTCAAGAACGATGATGATGATGACGGCACCAAATTAATAAGAGAAATATACATTCATCGAAAATATGGAGGCAGTGATGGTCCAAGTAGCAATGCAAGTACTAGTGGGAGCGGTTCTGCCGATGGCGTAGGACCAATCAGTGATAAAGCTTCCATCAGTGCTGGTCGAAGAAGCGAAGTGGGTGGTGCCGAGAGTGTGCCGTTAGATAACATACAAGCAACAGTCAGGGATATTCTATATTTAGACAGAAGTGACACAGGCATCCGTTCATTAAGTGGCAATCAACACGTTAAAAGAGTTGACAACAGAGTTTCAGATAATGTTGCAAATTCAGGCAGTGGAAGTGTTGATAGTATAGGAAATCTTGGTGCTAGTGTTGGTTCCGGTGGAGTTGGAGGTAATGGAGAAGGATTCGTTATTGCCGGAGATGCTGTCGGTCCCGGGTCTACAGATAAAAGAGGGTCTGATGTCAAAGAAGGTGGTGTAGCTAGTGTTGGAAATGTTGGAAATCGCGTAAATCATGCTAACAAAGTTGGTGTCGTCGATGGAGGATATACGGGAGAGGATGAAGCTTCCATTCGTTTCGTCGTTCGCGACTTGACTGGCTGGCGATAAAACTGCAGCTAGTGGAAAAGGTGAAAATTTATAGAAATTTTGTATTATTTCCAATTTTGAATCATCTTTACGGTGGTTGCTCTGTGTTTCGTTGAGATAAGTACCACAGAAGGCAGCTTGTGCACTACATCAGAGAAATGTATTCAAAATATATTTGTGTGGCTCTCTGATCAACAAAAAATACCATACCATTTCATTATTGTTTTTACTTAGAATTTATTTGCCAGAAAAAGATATTTACTAACAAAAGTTCAGGCTCGGGACATTGCAGTGTCGGGTATATCATTCTTTACTCACCTATAAATCTTGTAATAATTAATGGGATTAATTATAAGTAATGATGAATTACATCTGGTGTAATGTAGTGTGAGCCGTTACAACTTATTTGAATGTTCAAATATACTGTAAGGACCAACATCATCATCATCATCAACAACAATAACATCGATACAAAAATATCCTTATATGTTTTTTTTAAAAAGTGACTCAGGCACGAAACGATTAGTTCGTCAGTATATACATGTATTATGTCACGTAGTATATGGTATTATAGAATAAATACAAAACCGGGCTACATTAATTAGAAGTGCTATGGTTCTCGATGACTTCGTTCACTTTGCAATCGTATAAAGCAATAAACATTGTCTGCCCTTATCATGGCCTTAATAGGGATAGCTAGGTCTTCCGATTTTGAGTTTTTTAGTTCGAACCCGAGCACGGTCCGTGCTGTCTGTGGCGATTAATTTTAAAGTATCAATTCATTCCTTCACCACAAACACGAGTAATTCGTGTGGACTGGGACAGTATTTGTTGGTCCCAGGTATGGAGAAGTTGACCGTTAAGTTTCTAGAACACGAGACAATGCGTTAGGTTAACTGTCTGCAGACCTGTACATCACTGAAATACTGTGTTAAAACATAAAAGCCAAATTTTATAAACATATACATTGCAGTAAGATTGTTTTAATTTGACATAGTAGCAGCAACAACGTTGATTGTACTATAATATATTAAATGACTGGATTGCAATTCATGTTTTATTTTTCTATACCTCTAAAATCCAGTATGTCAATTGAAAAAATGTACAAAAGAAAGCAAGGAGAAATAAGCAAAAAACGAAATTACTGATACTATTTTTCACGCATGCCAACGAAATTACTGATTTACACGCATGCTAACGGAATTACTGATTTTTCACACATGCAAACAAAATAAATGATTTTTCACACATGCAAACAAAATAACTGATTTTTCACACATTATTACCTGACCAACCATGAAGTATTGTTTTAAAAACAATTGTAACAGAATACGTTCGGTATGAAAAAAATAACTCAATAATACGGTCTTTAGGCGAGCGTGTAGGCAAACGTATTGTGGCAGTACCGTTTGTATACCTGTGCTAGTAGTCTCCCTTTAACAACCACACTTATAAAAATGAAAGAAACGTACGTATGTTTTATTACATGGTTTCAGACTGATATTTATTGGTTTGTATTCACAAACAACTTTTTAGAAACACGACGAATTTTCGATGGTATTAGAGTCCCTATTTGCCTTAAAATGAATGTGCCGTAACAAATTTGTTAAATATTAGATTTATATTTTGTCTGTCGTTAATACTACAAGAAAAATAGTCCAGTTTAGGGTTATTTAACCAAAAAACGGTAGGTTGGTGAAAAACTTTTTCTAATTGTTGTTGTTAACTCTACTTGTGAGAATACGAAGTACGTGTATGATTCGTCCCCAAATAGTTTCGTTATTTGGATTTCGCAGTTAGAAACATAAATAGGATTCATAACGGCTGACTTTAAAATATAGTTAATGCACAAACAAGTGATGCAAACAGTCTTTACCTTGATTAAATATTCTGCCACGTTCAATGAAAGACTTTTTAGTGTAGAGTTAAGTACTTATAACATTTGACAAAAAGAAACACCATCCGCTGTCACTGATCCTAATGTTTTTAACCACAAAATCTAAAGTACGAAAAAATTTGGCCTTTGGTCAAGTAGCCGTAATCAAGAGGGTTCTCTACTAACCGTAAAGTGACTTAGATTTGTCTATCACATTTTTCCCAAGTTTTGCGTGAGTTTAAACACTTCGTCTTTATTATATCAGTAAGACCCAATCACATGTAATGGTAAGTCCTTTATCTTACGTACTAATGCAATTGATTTTTTGCATAACAGCATGTAACTTCTTAATGTCATCTGAAAGACGAACGGGCTTGCACATGTACTAGTTGTTGACCTGACAGATTAATATCTAAATCAAGCTTTGAATTTGTACTGTTGTGATCTACTAATGTATAACCCTGATTGAACAAAAACTATCTTCATCTGGCAGTTCTAAAATATCTCTATTTCTCATTCATGTTTTATGGATTATCAACTACAACGAAAGTCATTTTATAGAATTTTTCATGTTGTAATTTTGTCAGTCCTTAAAAAGCCATCAACCACACAAACTTGACCTCATGACTGCTGTGAAATATTAACACATGTTCGTTCTAGAGAAGTTATTTAAAAGTAAAGCAGACAATGACATGGCTGTCGTGTTATTTAATCATGAAACTTTGCCATTGCCTCAATTCATGACAAAATAAATGTGTAACGGAATGTTAAATTCCAATTATTCCTCTGTTGTATGCAAATGGCCAATGTAGTGAATTTGATGATAAAATGTCAAGTGTGAGTATATGGTAATTAGATCTCATGTACACCACTATGGTAATAACTTTTAGGTCAATGAACAGAATGGTTCTAATGACTTAGTGAGTAGTTAATATAAACACTCATTTAAGTAAGTGACACTTAGTAAGACAGTCTAAAGTGACCTACCAAAAATTTATTGTACCTTTCTGTACCGAATTTTTGTAAAAGATTAGGTTTCATTAGAATTGAACACACGGTGCTTCAAGTACATTTATATTATATCTAAGTGTGTCACATTTTTTGATACATCTGTATTCAATATTGATAAAAAAATCTATTAGGTTATACGTTTGTACTTGAGTGAGGATTAATTCTTTCCAATATTAATGCTTTATCAGGGCAGCTTTAAAATAATATGTTGTCCTAAAAAAGTATAATGTAGAGTATTCACGTGGATTTTGTATCTTGACTTAGTACCCTAATTCTGAAAGTACCGTATTTATCACAGAGGCACTCGTGTGATTTCAAGAGCTGCCATTAAATAGTTGACAACAGACAAATAAAACTATCAAACATGTTTAACAGTAACAAAATTAAGTGCTTTATTTCGTGAAACTCGCACCAGTTGAGCAAAAATTTTCACACATAACTTACTCTCAGATGCATTAATACACAGCCAAATACAATATCAAACAGTCACAAACAACCTTGGAGAGTGACGTTACTATCAATCAACTAACAAAACACATGACTTGTAATTAAAACAAAGTCAAGGTAAAATTTACTGCGAACAAATTTTATTTCTTTATGTAACTCATTATCCTTACAAACAAAGGGAAATAAATACAAACATTTTATACATATTTTAACATGATACTGCTTCCCTCTAGGTTTGACACAATCTTAGATATCTACATCAATCATTGATAATTCTTATAATATAATCACGTTTCTATAGCCAAAATGTCATGATACACAGAAAATAACATGTAAAAAATGCCTGATTTAAAACAATTACATATACAGGTATTAACGCATCAAAGTTGTCAAAATCACCCCATAATTGTTGATAAATACATTGTCCTGAGATACGATGGTAAACAAGACAACGAGAGATTTGAAAGAAACTTATAAGAGAAATTTATTTACTTGCGCTATGATCTAAAACCTTCATCTTGTTAGTTGAGGAAAGCAATAACCGCAGACTAGCTTATGGAACATTATACTCCGGGTAACAAACATTTTACCAGGTAACATCAACAAGTAACACAAAACAAATTAACACACATTTAAAACCATTCTATGAGTCATTGGTGAATATAAAATACAGGCATAAAAAATTGTTTGTTTCTGGTTACATGCTCATTGAAAATAGGGTAGGCAGGTCAGGAATTTTTTTCTTTTGTAGTCTTGAATGCTACTGTTAAGATTATTTTCATGCAAAAGGTAAAAAAACTGAGACAGTGGATGTACCATTCATCAGGCCTAATAAAAAGTCTAGGGTTGCAGGAAAAAATTAGGGTAGGTTGGGTAGCCAGAAACAAAATTTTTTCATGCCTTATTATTATATTCATGGATAATTAATAAAATGATTATAGGTGCTCATAACAACCAAATAGTATTTTTGAATTAGAACAAGGCGACAGAAGTTACGATAACATGCAAAGAAATTTGAACTAGCCAACCGTATGAATGTATTCCATTTTTTTTTTGCATGCATGTTAACTATTAAAGACAATCAGTTCATGTTATGATAATAAAAATAAACATAACTGTGTTGTCATGTTAATCATAATACTACAAGAAATGCGTAATACTATTATAGAAAAAAAAAATCAAACATGATATGCATCACAACTGGCCATATTTACTACAGTACACATGCAAATCTGGAGAGCAAAATTATTTAATAAACAGGGAACAAATCTTAAGTTTATGTTTCCAGCAAAAATAAGCTGTAGGAGCAAAACTATAACTTTTATTTTTATCAACAAATAAATATTACGACGAGGTCAACATTGGATTTCAAACAGCAATACAAAAACTGTTAAACTGCAAATTTGTCATGAATGTGAGATGAACAATTTAGGAAATTTTGATTTGAGACATAAAATAAAATTTTATTAATGGGACTATGACAGAAGAACAGAGACGAAGTAAAGTACATCAGTTAGTACAGTATTGCATTGCTTTATAGACAAAATATGGCACACATTTAACAAAAGTTAGACTTGAAATTAAAGTAGAAACATAAATTCAACTTTTGTACGGAGAACGTAACTTTTAACAAATAACAGGCTTATGTGAGCTTTGTAAGCTTAAAATAACACATACTTGATACATATATTTCACAACAAAATATGCATTTAAAATAACATATTTTCATGTCAGTACACTGAACTTTTCACAGATACTCAAGAAGGCAACATTACACATCAAGAAAAATTCAACCTCGATTCATGTATGTTAAAGAAATTTACAAAATACCATAATTTCATTTAAGTTTTCATCCAAGAAGTGACAAGCTATTATACTTTTTGAAAATATTTATTGTACTTGTAAAATGATAACTTCAACAAGACGAACAATCTACAAAATTTCTCTTAAAATACAATTATCAATAAAACAATTTTATCAAAACTTCAAAATATTAAAGGTAAATAACCGCTACCATAAACTGAATTCACAAGCTTATACAAGACACAATATTGCACATAGAACAAAAAACACATCATGACACAACAGGTACTGGCGCCTGAACTGCTTACAGCTAACTACAGGCTCACACAACACAATTCAAGTATGTGTTATTTAAATAAATACAAAAATAAAGAAAGGAAATGAATGATATTCTTCAGTACCAAATATAAAATATATAAATTCTGGAATGATGCATACTGTACTAATAAGAAGCTATTTAAAACTGCTGTCAATACAACAGCAAGTCAAAGTTTGGATACAGACAAAGTCCTACAGAATGATTTATGAATCAAGTTACTATCATAAAATAAAAATGTCTAATAAGAGAAAGGAAATAAATAACATTTAAACACTAAGTGAAACAAATAAATTGATGGCTTGATAAAATGAGAGGCAACCAGTTGAATCATTAAATTCAGAGCCATTTTACACAACCTGACACATTTTCTTTTCAATATGGCTATACAACTGAGTACAATTTTTACCCTTGATTCTATAACAAAGTGTAACATGTTAAGAGAGAATAAGCATATTAATTGCCAATTAACAAACATTTTAAATCAATAAACATGCTATAAGCAGCCAAATATCGATGCCTTTGCACACAAGAATACTGAGAAATTAACAAGCTGAAGACAATTTTTTAATCATATGAAATTAACTTTCATTTTAGTCAGAGGGAAACATTCCCCTCATGAAATTTTACAAAAAAATGAAAAAAGGTGAACATACATAGACACCAATACATCAAAATGACTATTTTTAATGGAACCATGATTTTATTAGAATGCCATTGAGGAATGATGAGATTATATGCATGTAATAACAAATTTTATTTTAACGTATTTCAAAGTAATGACAGCATGAAATTATTAAATTATTTTGATTCAAAAATCTTCAATAACTTATAAACTTTTAACATAACAATTGTTAACAGTATGATAGCAAGAGGATTTTTAAATCATAGTACAAAATATTTACTGAAAAACACACAATTCGTAATAATAAACAATACAAATATATTCTCTATCTAAATTAATTGTCTCTTTATTTTGGTAACAAACACTGACACAAACTTGTACTGAATAAGTTGACAAAATTAAAAGCAAATAAATGCTGCCTAATATTAGAATAATTTACAATTTATCAACTAATCAACAACAGCAGTGGGTAAATCCATACACAGAGCTTCAGCTGACCAAGACATGTTTGAGTCCTCAGCACCGTCAACATGCGGTTTATCAGCTAAAGCAGAAGCACTAGCTGTATTTAACGCAACCATTTCAGCTGATGCTGTCTTTTTAATCTGTGCCCTCTGTCGTGGAGTGTTAGCATGTCTACTAAGATGTTTAGCCATGTGATCACTTCGAATAAATCGTTTTTCACATTTAGGACACGCAAAGTTTTTCTCGCCTGTATGCACTCTCCTATGACGTGACAACTCATCTGATCTCGCAAATTTTCTGTCACATTGCACCCATGTACAAACAAATGGTTTCTCTCCTAAAATGGTGAAAGAAAAAATATTTATCTATTGTATCAATGAGGATTATCAAAGTTACACAAGTCAATGAGAAGACTAGTGTTTCTACCCTTGGTGTTATATTTACACAGTGGAATACAACCATAAGATTTTTCTCATAAGATTACAAATATCAACCTTATCTGGGTATCATCAGGGTAAATATGAACCACAGAAAACAATTAATTCATTCCTTTGCATGTCAAGGATGTAATTGTTACATTCCATATATTGTATGTATATAATATAAAGATAATAACTAATTGCATTGAATTGACAACATAAATATTTAACTTCATATGAAAACTACAGTCATGATTTAATATTAACAGACATGATTTTGTAAGATTGAAAAATAAAACTGATTGATAAAAAGACTTGTGAAGGCATAAAATTAATGATCTACTTCTCTGGAAGCCATTTGAAATTGGTACACCAAGTTAGCTATGTAAAACAGGCACCAATTTGGGCAAAAGGAAGAGCATAATGCCATTTGCCAATAAAATTTTGTTTTACACCGATATAAAATAATATAATATATAATTTAATACAAATGTTCTACAATCCGTAAAAAATCAAAACAGATCAAAAAAATTCAGATGCCAAGAAACAGGGAAAAAAACAGAATTATAAAAAGAAATAAGAAAATGACACACTGGAAGTGCAATAAACTAAACAACAATGAAGTGCACATATAGGTGTATTTACTTGGGTCGGTAGATTGAGTTAAGACAAATAATTCTTATCCAGATAATAAACTGAACATAAATCTAATAATATAACATTTCTAATAACAAAGATTTACATACCTGTATGTGTTCTGTAGTGAGCTTTAAGGTGCGAGCTTTTGAAGTAAGTTTTATCACAACTTTTGTATGTGCAGGCATGTGGCCTTGACCTTGTACTGTTGCTGGCAACATCAAGGTCACCTGATTTGACAGTGTTCTTCTGTACTGGTGCAGGAGCTATTGGACACAGTCCAGGCATGTTACTTGCATTAGTAGATGATGGTGGGCAGGTATTATTCATAATAATGACCTGAACAATTGGAGATGACATAGCTCCATGAACATTTTGTGTAATCATTAAAGGAACAACTGGCAGTCCATTGTTTTCTGTCAATTTTCTTTTAGAACCTAAGGGTAACAATTCACTAGTGTTTGAAACATTTGAAGGTGAAGGAGATGTAGAGACAGACTGATTAGTGGGTGACGGGTTCTTTGTTCCTGTTGAAACAGATAAAACATCTCCTGTCATGGGTTTAATTCCAATGCTAGTTGATTGTTTAACGTTATTTCCAGACCCACATTGCGCACCACTAGAAATTTCTTGACTAGATGAAATATGCACTGGTTTTTGTACAGTTTGACTTTTTAAGTCATTTTTGATGACATATGGGGATTGCTTATTATTAATACTATCCATAGCAAGCAGTCGTTTCTTGGCAGGAAGACAGGACTGACTCAGACTGGTAGGTACAATAACAGACACAGGGTGGCTTGTTACTTCCTTCACTGGTCCTTGCTCTAAGCATCCTTCCGTTAACAACTGAAATAGATGGCAAATACACTATATTACAATTGAAAACTAGAACTATCACTGAAGGTGATAAAATACCCCCTACAGAGCCCCTTTTTAAAAGCTTCATAACTTAAAACAAGCCATTTAGAAGAAAAGGTGCACAGAAGATTTTGTCTACAGGCAAATAAAAAGGGGCATATCTCCATGAGAATAAATCTTTATAACTTTTTTTTGCAATTTGCACAAGGAGACTTAATGCCTAATGTGTTGGTAAAATAAGTTTAATAAAAATCCAACAAGCCGTTTAGGAAAAGCACACACAAGATTTTGTCAACAGAAAAATAAAAGAGATGCAACTCCATAAAAAAATAAATTCAAATATGCTTTTTTAATAATATGCCCAAGTAGACCTAATGCCTAATGTGCTGGCAAAGTTAAAAATCCAAGAAGCCATTAGGAGCAAATGCATGTACAAGATTTTGTCTATCTGGTCGTCAAGCAGGATGAGTAGTCTGAAAAAAAATTATCGAGCCCTGGTCTCTGACATGTTTCATCCGTAGTTGACCCAGTAAAGGATCAACTGTAAAACAATGAAATCAGAGCCAAAGTCAAATGCAGGAGGATATTGATGTCCAGAGTAATTTTAAACGCCTCAAATTTTACATTTTGATGTATCTTTTACATACCTTAGCTAATTTTGATTCTCGTTTCAAGTTGGTATTAACTGTTCTTGAATTCTTGTCAGGAGGGTTGGTTGATGTAGATAATTCATCAACTAGACTGACATGTGCTCTATCATTACTGGAGTAGGGGCCGTAGAGAGGTGGTGGATCGCCAGGTAGATTCCATGGATCATTAGATGATGTAGAGTCCATACTGTGATCACTGCTTGCAGGACTGGGAGCCTTACAGATGGACAATAATGTTTCCACAGCCTCTCTTTCAACTGATTCATCAATCATTGACTGTGGACTGTCCATTTGTGACTTGCTTGAACTGCCCTGTAAGTATAAAGTATTTAATACAATTTTTAATCAACATGATCTGGAAATTGAATATAACTGAGAAAAAGAAGCTTGTTTAGCATATTCATCTAAATATTACTTCCAGTAAAAAATTGGCACAATACTCAAACTTGAAGCATTGGCCATCTAATTAGGGTTAACAGGAGGTTCTTACAAGCAGTTAAATACATGGCTTACTACATAATTATGAACCGATGTCTCAATGGTTCTAAAGATGTATTAACTTATGTAGCCTTAATCAGACAACTAAATTGCCCTCCATCTCCCTAAGCACCGTAAAATAGTTAACAAAACAAGCTTCAGAAATAACACATCATGATTACATTTTTGTACTTCACATGAAACACATAATTATATGAACAATTAATCACTTGTAAAAAATGCCTCATCACATTTCCATGATTTTTATTAACTGTGTAAACACACTACATACCTAAAACATACTATAATTATACAATACATGCATATAAATTAATTAAAATGTCCTCATGATTATCCATAATTCCACATTGAAACTTCAGAGCACACTCAAAAAAGTAATCATTTATTCAAACTCAAACTTATTTGAAAACTAGATGTCCAAAAACCTATAACAACGGCACACACCGTATAATTATGTAGCTATAGTACATACAGTCACCATACTTTTAGTAAATAATGTCAATGTTTTTTCAAGTTATTGTCATAAATCCATACACCATGTTAAGCAAAGAAAAGAATGCGTGTTCGGTATTACGATGCTTTTGGCTACTTAGGCCAATCCTTAAACATTATTGGAAGTCGTTAGTTCATCTGATCTAGACATCTACATCCATATACCATTCATTTTAATGTCTTTCAATGAGCAATTTCTAAACACATCTTTGGTTATTTTCCTTCTAGCAAAATATTTTACCTATGTCAAAACCTTATTTTCCTTTAATTCCTAAAAAGTTTCTTATGTTTATAATTTCAAATTAGTAAAATTATCCATTTTTTTTCAAGTTAGTGGCCTAAACTTGGATGTTAAACTTAATGTCATGCTTAAACAACCAAATGGTTTTACATTACATGAGGAAGAAAAAGTACACAATATCATTTGGAACACAACAACTCAAAGGTGTACACATCATCCCTAGGTCCTTAATTAACAGTGACAGCTACAACGTTCATTGTAAAATACCATTTAAATCAGCTGATGCAGAAGTTGACATTTCTACATGGCACTGTCCATAGTTATTTAAGCTTCCACATTTTTTAAAAAAGTAATTCTATGTGTACTGTGTAATAGGATTGGTTCATTCATTATATAAATGATGTATCCAACTTTACACAGTCATACAGTTTGGCCTAGGTCTGAACTAAAAATCATACCTGATTAACCAAAAGAATGTTGTCACTTTGCTATAACAACAAGATAAATAGATGAATATCTACTACGAATAAGACATAGGTTATGCTAATTAGGATCTACAGTAAGTGTAGCCTCATAAAAATATGTATATGATGATTCAAATATGATCTTACGAAAGACATGTTTTTGTAACAGGCTTTGTCAACCAATATTGAGAGTATCCAAGAGGCAGAGTGCACAAACTTACTCTGCAAATTAATTTACCTCGAAAACTTATTTTTTCTATAGCAGTCTGCACGAAAAACTTTTTTACTTATAGTCCTTCGGACTATATTTTGCAGAAAATGTTATAGTCTGAACCATATTTTTATAGCCCAAAATTTTGAATAAAAAAGTGACGCAATTTCCCGATTGAGTTTAACTTGCTTATCCCTCTGAGAAAACGAAAAAAAGAAATTTTCGTTGTCAAAATGTTGTAGCCTGTACTGTATAACTTTGCAATATTTTTCAAGCCCGAGTCATTTTTTATAGCCTCGGGCTATGACTATTCACATTTTTCACAGATTGCCATTGTAATTTATTCATGAATATTTGATTATAATTTTTTTAACATTAGCATAGTCCTAGAGTAACCACTAAATTCTCATCGTATAATACTTCTTTACTTCTTAAAATTCACCCGAGATTTATTTTTTATTTTATTACATATATGTGTGTATATTTATATTCAAATTTTAGTTAATTCATCTTACTTTGTTCTACATTGGTAACTATTGCAACTATTGTATTCTGTTATTGCAAAAGTGAGCATCACAAATACATCTATCTATCTACTGGTAAAACCAGTTAGTCTTGTTTAACTAAACCAGCAGGTATAATTCTCCATCCATGAAATGCATTGAAAATTGCATTGAGATAATCGGTAAATCATGTATACTACTTGGCTACTGCTGATAATTTTGGATACAGTATTATTATAGACCGGCACTCTACTGCCAAACATGTATATCAAATAAATGAATTGAGAATTCGATGTGAACTCTCAATTCAGTTATTTATTTTGATGTAGTCTAGTATACATATGTTCTTATTATATATCATGGAAAATCAAAAAATCATTTTTGTTGCTTGATAATTGTAATTTGTATGCAGTCTTCAGAAAACTTGTCCATAATTTAATTTGCAACAGCATTGCCATATATTCTTCACAGTGAGTTCACTTAATCGAAGTTAATTCATATCATTTGTATAATTTCATATTACTTGCAAGTGAATCCACGATAAATTTGATACACCCACCCCACTTCCACAGTCCCTGATTAATACAGCTAGTAAACACCTGGGACTACTAATAATATTTTGCCATCTCAAAACGTCTAGCTAAATATATCGAATAAATCATAAGAAAAAAACAGCCGGAGAGAGGAGTTCTATACACTTAACCGATTGAATTTCAACTGCATTTAAACGTTACACTTACTGACCTTAACCAAACTGAACCCGTCACGGATGATTGCAGGAAATAGTAAACCTGACCTAATAAATCGTCGGCGAAAGCAGATGTAAATCAAATCCGGTAAGTTTCGATAACTAACAGATGTTTAAAACAAGAAAAGCAAGTATAATATTCAATTAAAACAACTAACTTACATTCCATTTCCCGATTTTATTGGCCAGTAAGCCAGTAGGTCAACGCAAAAACGTTATACACACTCCTACACGCATTTCCTCGTGATTAGGGCGTGCATAACAAGGGAAGTAACTGCGTAACATATCATGCTATCCCGACGTGATTCGTAAGATTTTAATTTATGTCTTGGTACGTAAATGAAATGTGAATGGACCGTCGTCAAAATCGGGTCAAAAGGGTAAAATAGCACTAGAATAGGTCCGACGCCTTCGAAGAACATTAACAAGTCACGAGCTATAAGTTATAACCACCTAACTTACGACGCTTTTATATAAAAACTCGAAAACGACTGTTTCGAAACGAGATGATGCGATATAATTTTACAGATTTTACAAACTGATAAATCTCAGTAACAGACAACTATGTTTCGTAGATGAGGAGATATGACAAAACACAAAACAATCACAGCGAGACAAAATCTATGTCAACAAAGGTAACGTGCGAGCAGACGATAGACTGAATGAAAAAAGTTAAATACTCACGGAAAGATAAAATGAAGGAGGTGTTATTGGTGGAGTTGGCGGAAGCATCCCGTATTATCCTGAAAATCCCTTAAAACAGCTAGAAATAGTAAAGAAATCGCAGTTGAAGCTGAAATGAACAAGTGGGTGTGTGCGAAAAATCATAATAAATGTGACCATGACCTCGAAAAGGCTGGTCCGTATTAGCCAATGAAATTCGAGGGCAGAACTTTCTCATCCAATGAGATTAGTTTGACGGGCTGATCAGCGACTGATAGATTTACTATAAAAGCTATATCATGCTTGTAGTGCGTGTTGTTACAGTATGCTTTGATGATGAAACGCACGTTGTGACTATGAAATTTCAGGTGTAAGACAGGAGCGAATAAGGCTGTATAAGAAATAGAGGACGAAATTTGTTTGATATCCCCACGAATCACGTTTTGTATATGGTAGGGTCATGTTCGCGACACGCGCTTTCGAGAAGTAGATCACCACTGTCTATGTTACATAAATTTTAAATGGCATTACCGAACAAATGAACTTAAGACATTCAATGTATTGTATAAGCCATTGTATATCATACTTAGTACTCGGCAGTCTTAACTGATTATATACATGTATGTACTTAAACAGGTACCAGTAATGAAGAACTCACTAATATCGGCGACGCATGTGCAAATGTATGCGGCGCTGAACGGACCAGATCGTATTTTCTTGCGATTGACTTATACATGTATGATAGGTAAAAATATATATATAAAGGTTTTCTTAGTGCACTAAAACTTAAGGCGAAATTATTAGGTGATCAGTACGTGAAATCGTTGGGTATGGTAGGTGGGAAACATGATTATTTTCACATACGTTAAGTTACGTGCGTTCAACCACATTTGATACACGAAACTACATGTTTTAAGCGAATTATTTGAAGCGGTTTGAGACGAGGGCACAGTAACCCAGTTGGATTTAAACACGTTGGTTCTAAAACTGCAAATTTGTAATTAAACTATTTTTATTGCTCTAATATATCATGTTTCAGTGTTGTATATATATGTGTTTATAGTAGTTTGTATGCCTGTCTGCCCGATTAGCTCAGTTGGTACAGCAGCTGACTTGCTAGCAGATGGTCGCGGGTTCAAGCCCCCACATCGGGAACTTTATTTTCTGCCTCCTTATACAGTTTCTTGTTACATGTTCATTAAAATATTTCATTTTATTCTTGAAAGCCGTTGTTGGGATTATTTTCGAGTGGAAAGGTAAAAAAAATTGAGATAGCGTATGCACCGTTTCTTGAGCTTAATAAAATGTGTTGGTCGTGGAGGGAATAATTCATTTTTACGCCAGATCTTATTTCACAATTGAAATATTGGAACTTCAGAATACTACATGTACACATGTACCTTGGTCCCAGATAAAATGCAGTTAGACTCATCACATGGTTTAAATTGTTTTTAACTAAATACATGCACACTTTAATTTATTGAACCTCTTAATCCACTTGAGATTGAATTAAATACAGAAATTATTTCTTCAACTGGTCTTCATAGATAACAACCAGGTTTTTGAAGACTAGTACAAGTGTACTCATCTAGAATATGTGTACCTGTGTGGAGCGGATTGATAAAATTAATATGAAACCCAATTTCTGCTAAATACTTCCATGAATTAAGTCCGTTTTATTATTAATCATGTATTATTACCATGTTGTATTTTCAATTGAACTAACCAAGTTTCTTATAAATTTGGAGTGTTCTAAGATAAGCAGATGATGAATTTGGTGCTCATTGGATTTAACGCCAATTTTCAATTATTTTTCAGTTATATACGGCAGCCGATTCACCTAACCAGTTTTCCTGGACTGTATATCAGCCAATATCAACTTACCCATCATAAAAAAATAGCAATTTCACCACATATGAAGGAAAATAACATTTTTGTCAATTTTTCATAGAAGGGTATGACCTACTGCGACCAGGATTTGAACCTGGATTGCCAGGTTACAAGTCTAGAACACTAACCACTTTACCACAGTCACAGCCAGCTGTATGTAAGCTTGAAAAAAGAGCAGTTTTTTTTAAGAAAGATTTATCTACCTGGCTACTTTTGGCTAAAATACACCATCCACAACGTGTAAGTCTCCTATGCTTTTGTCACAGAAAATATTCTTGTTTCTTTTAGTCTCACTGTGAAGCTTTTTATTAAGAACAACTGTACTAAATCAGAATCTTTTACATTCTAATTGTACCATCAAGGTTGTTCGCAGCAATTTTTTCCCAGTTGATTTTAAATTGGTTTTAAAAACTAAATGAAAAATAATATGTGTTCATGATTGTCAAACTCTAAAATGTGGCTAATATCATTGTATTTTCATAATAAATGATAAAGAAAGCATACAGGAAAAAAAATAATGTATTATTAATTGTATCATATAATATAAAAGGTAGTAACAGGAGAATTCATATTTAAAAACTTGGAACATATCATAATGTGATATCACAGCAATTATTTTTGTATCTGAAATCCAGTGTCAATATTGCATTGTCTCTTGCATAATTGTACATCAGCATAATCACTATTTTACATTCTAATCACAGAATAGTCGGTTGCTGTACGAGGTAGATATGCTGATGTAATGTCAAGACAACGTCCAATCACCTGCAATACAAACAAACAAGTAAATTAAGCATATATGCAAACGCCAATGTACATGGACAGCGCGAAAAAAAACACATGTACATTGAGACAGCCTTTTCCAACCAAGTGATGTGTATTATCAAGTTGAATTATAGATTAAATATTGCAAACAAATCTGAAAATAAGTTCATTATACCAACATGGCCATAATGTTAATGTGGTCACTAAATGAGGTTTTATTCTGTCAATAGATAAATCATATTATCTCTGAATTTATTTTATGCATATAGAGTTACAACCATATTATATAGAGAAAAAATCTTAAACATTTAAATATGGAATACATCTACTTAAGATTCACTGACTGAGCCTTAGTCATAAATTGTCCATATTCTGATTCAAATAAATACATATTTACCAAAAAGAACCAGTAAGATATAAAAAAAAACATAAAACCAACAACATGGACAGTGAATGCAATTCACCAATCTTGATAAAGAAAGATCAGGAGAAAGCCACAAAAATCATTTCAATGTGATTATATAAATTACAGTGAAACCTCACTAAGGAACCACTTCGATATTAAGATTGACTTATTATAGCAACCATTTTTCTTGGGCCTGGTTTTCAATATTTCCTCTGTACTTCAACTTAATGATGAGACTTCATCAGTATTTATCTGGTCCCCAAGGTGGTCTTAATATCAAGGTTTCACTATATGTTATAAATTACAATGCACCATTATCAGAAAATTGAACAGAATTATGAATTACAATAATTCATAATTAAATGTAAAGTTAAGTTGTCTCCATCGTAACAAATAGTTAAACAAACCTGTCGTGTGTTCCGAGGCACAACAATCCCATCGTCAAGGAGACGAGAACTATTATAAAATGCTGACATCTCTAGGGAGTATTTCTGTAACATTTTGTCCTCAAATTCTTGTTTCTCATCATTATCAACATCTTTACCATGAAATTTATCCTGAAAAATATGTAATTACAAAACACAGTAAAACATCAATTTATGACTAATTCATTATAACGGATACTTAATTTTAGTTTGTTTGTTTGTTTATTGGTGTTTTATGGCACATTGACATTTAAGGTCATGTAATGCGCTTCAAATGATAAGGATAACAATGATTTAAGTCACAAGTCATTTAATAAGATAATGTAAACTTAAGATGTAAATGTAGAAATGAGAATGAAGAAGATATGAATTGTTTAAAAATTGGACTGTTGCAACAATAAGGGTGTGTAATAGTTTGCAAAGTTCAAAGGAGAGTATAAAAAGTTATCACAATTTATTGTCAAGTCTGATTTCCTTTAAGTAGTTGATAATTGTTTCAGGTAAAACAGTTTTGAAAAGGGTGTTTAAGTTTTCTACATTAAAATGCTTGGTACGGATAGGTTGAAGATCTACGCAATTAATAAGAATATGTTTGATAGAATGTGGTGCACTACATGGAATACATTCTGGCATATCATCTCTGGTTAGAGGCCAAGAATAGGTTAAATAAGAATGACCAACTCTGCATCTTGAACAGTTTTCTAAGTTTCTTCTATATTTGAACTTGATAGTCAGACCACCTCAATGTTAAGACCACTCTACGAGTCTAAAAGGTGGACTTAATATTGAGATTTTCTTGTTCATGTAATTTATTTATTCAAAATTAGTTATGAAAGAGAAAAATCTTGTTTAAATCATTGCATGATGCATGAAGAAAGTCTGAAGCCTTAGATAGTTCAATAAATCACCTAACATGCATCACACATTCAGCTGACTGATTTTTCAGCCTCAGGTGAAATTGTGTTTGCCTAATTCGGTATTTGTATATTCAATTCAGGGTCACTGGGTCACTAAACACATGCAGACAGTTTGGTTTATCTCAGTATATATGCGTGTGTTTTATCATATTTTAGTACAGTCTGTTTTATCAATTTTTGCCTGGCGAGTTCAACCAGTGCACAAATTATATTTATACACATATTTTATACATCAATACACAACATAAGTACATCAGTTTAATCAACACAAACACTCAAGTTGCAACTAATCAATGTACAACTCACAACAGACAGGAATTATAGGAAACAATTTATGTTATTCAGGTAATTTGTTTCACAAACAACTGCCTTCAGTGTCAATATGAATATTTTAAGTTCATAGAGTCAATATTTGCTGCATTACCTCTCAACAATTTGGTCAATAACAGTAACTCAAGTAAAGTTAAGTTTTAATCGTATATGAGTTGTCTCCCTTATTAACAGAGCATCAACATTAGGCAGTGTCACTGTGGTTATCATATGAATCCATTCCAGTGCAACTGGCAGGCAGCACTTAACCCTGTGGCTCTTAAGCATATTTTGGACTCTTCCAAATTCAAAGCAAATATACGAAACATCAATTTATTTAAGAAAATTAGGTTATTTCTCTCTGACCGAGTGGAAAACATCGTGGCAAAAGACGCCATTACACATTACAAGCAATGGGTTCTTTTGCCACAATGTTTTCAAAAGCCATCTGCTTCAGATGCGGTATTATGAGGCAAAGGGTTAAATTATGAAGATCTTGATTAAACACAGTTATACAGACTTAATTCAAGACCAAACAACTTATTAAAATTTCTTAATCCATTTTCTAATCTCTAAAATGTTCACGTGCACACAATTCATGTAAATGTTAATACACAGAACACATGTTATACACACTTACGTGGATGATATTTTGCACAAGTTCAGTTTTCTCCATCATTCCTATTACAGCATTAGGCCAGGAGAACATAAAGTTTGGACTGCCAGATCTTCCACACTAAAATATAGAAAAACAGATTATTGTAATTGCATGTACAATTATATATACAACTGCTAATGAACCTGTGATTGCAGCCACCCCAAAATAAAGGCTACCCTGTGAATAAAAAAGGCCATTCTTTGAAAACCTTCAGTGGTTATTTAAGACAAATGGTAGTGTTGCAACGTCGGTTCAAAATCATAATCGATTATTGGTTGGAATAGGTAGTAACATCCGATGCGATTTTCTGATTATATAATCAGTTCTAGTGTAGTAGTGTTACATAAGTAGACTAGAGTTTGATTCTATTTATGCACCCTTTGATTCTTAGCCATCCTCAGTTTTATGCTAGTTGACATTGTAACATATAAGCCTGGTGAATGGAGTGTGTTATCCGTATGAACCATTAACATGAAATGACTTGGGGGTGGTCAAATGTTTGTTTTTCATCTCGATCGACGATTCGCCATCTTTTTTCAAACAACGCGAGTGATTTCCCTGCAATGCGTGTTCAGTTTGAGGCATCAGTAGTTAGTTACGGCGCCTAAATGAGATTGACAGATAATTGATTATGAAAAACTTCAATCGATTATCGGAATTGGCAGACGTTTTCACGCCGCTAATCGACTGTATCCGATTATCATTTCATCACTAACAAACGGACCTCCAAATAAAGGCGATCTGTCAATAAAGCCAGATTTTTGTCTTTCCAAAATGTGACCTTTGTTCACTGGTTTGACTGTACTTGTAATATCAAATTGATCAAATTTTTTCTAAAATATTTCATCAGAAATAAATGCAATAAAATAAAAGATTAAAGGAACTGAAATCACACCCTCTGCCAAGGATAGTTTATCAAAAGAAATTATTATTGAAGAACATGACAATAATCACCATGGTTTCAATGTAGATTTATCCAATTTTGTAATTATCAATTTTCAATCCCTATGTCAGATAATCATATACATGTACATAAAAATTCTCTCAATAATTATTCAACTTCAGAGTGGAGAAAATTGTGCTATTTAGAACAATTCAGGTATCCAGTTTCTATGAAAACTAGTGTTTCTGTCTTAAAAAGGGATGTGACCATGAACTTTGTGAGGTTTTAACAGTGTAACTCTGCGTTGTGTGGCCAATATCTTATCCACAACATAAGCGATTTGGTATCAAATGTCAATGTCTCACCATAAGGAAGTTTGTATGCCCTATACTATTTCCTACAACCACAGATATCTTTGGTACTTTGGCACAACTGATGGCACCGATCAGTTTGGCATGATCCCTCAGCATGTCACCACCAACCACACCTAGAACACAACTAAAGAATACAGAACAGGGCTTTTTCCTTCTATAGAAAGATGCCTTCCACTCAGCATAAATCTTTAAAATCACGCAGTTTTCCCCAAAATTCAGTTTATATCAAGTTTTTTCTTCCCCTTTTTGCAAAAATACTGTGTCATTTTCCCCGCACCTAAGAAAAACGCCCCTTCCCCTACCTGTGAAAAAAAACCTGCATAAACATCATAATTATAAATTGACAGCACCCAAATGTAAATAGTAGTGTCCATGTGTTTCCCAATAAATTCATGCACTAGAATTATCTGCCAGGCACTCAAAAGTACTATACAATCATTGTTGAAGAATGAATAAGATATAATTAACTTAAGCCTATCCAAGGCTTTAAAATAAATCTTTCACAAAGCATGTAACAATACAAAATGTTCAACATTGTTCTGCTTCAAGTATCCATCAAAGAGTTTAGGGTGATCAAATTCCTCTATCCTGGTCAGAGGATATGTACATATTAAAACCTACTGAATGTATATTGGATTAAACAGCAAAGAACCAATAACATGTTCAAACTATTCCAGTTCAACTGAAGGTGAGTTTGTCCCTACGTTTCAAAAAGATATATAACATCTTCAAGAGATAAGACAATGACGAGTTCTGCAGAGCGGTGCTAACCCTCGTCTGTTTTATATCATTCTATTAAATAAGCAATTTTGACCAAAATTCTGTGTTAAAAAGGGACATAACTCCAAAAAACATAGCTGTCAGAATAATGCCCCTTGCCTTGCAAATGTACCTTGACACGATAATCAAGTATTCCATGTAGATATCTTTATAAGTTTTTCAGTAATGAGCTACATTAAAGTTTTAGCCTGACAATGAAAATGATGACGACAGACGCAGCAATCATAATACCTCAGCTTTTTCTTCGAAACAGATGAACTAATGACACATACCGTAACTGGTGGGGTTCTGTTTAGATGTAGTATTATGTAAGAACACGAGTGGAATGTGACGTTCAGCACACATCTGTACAAAATGAGCTCCTTTGGCGGCAGCCTTGTCTGTTATCTCACCATTGTTAGCAACTATACCAACCAGATATCTACAACAAGAAATGGAGAATGTTGTATCAGTTCCTCTATGGTCCTCAATCAAATGCTCTTTGTTTACAGAGTAAGGTGGTAATGATAGTTTTATTTTTCAAGATCCACCAATGCTGTACTAATACCATACAGGTTAGCCTCGCTAGAAATATAATATTTCTGTTTATGTATTTGAGTTAGGGTCAATTTCTGTGGATCAGTCAGGTGCCAACAAACAGATATTGTTTTATTGATGATAATCCTTGTGAATATTTGTGAAAATACAGCATGCATGTTTAAACTATGAGAGTATCCAAATGTCATATTGCACTGAACACGTAGCCCAGCAGTCCAGGTTCAAATCCCAGTCGCAGCAGGTCATACCCTTCCACGAAAGTTTGACAAAAATGTTGGCTCCATGCGGAAGGGTAAGTAAGCACTGGTTAGTATACAGTCTAGGAAAACTGGTTAGGTGAACTAGTCACCGTATATAACTGAAAAATTGTTGAAAAATGGTGTTAAACTCATACCCCTGTATGTGAGCAAACCCTGTCACAAGCGTGGTTCCAAACTGGATTTTAAACTCATTAAATCTACTACCATCAACAATTCGAGATATGACCTAAAGAAAAGAAACAGCAAATTATAACTAAAGATAGTAAATGACAAATTAAAAGGATCAGTTGTATCATACAATAGAATGCTCAATGATAGTGTTATAATAAATAAATCACAAAATTCATATGCAATGCTGAATAAAAGACATAAGAACATGGAGAAAGAAACAGGGGAGATGTTTTACAATGTACAGCACTATTTCAGAATCCTCCTGGTCTATAAAACAACTTCGTTGATTTTTATTTTGTTTTTTAATCATTGTTTGAATACTGACGCGGCATATAATAATTGATACCTTTCTTATGTCCATATTTTCCTGACCTACAGCTGGGATAAGGCCTGACATTTCTTCAGGATCAAATAAGGGATCTTCTGACTCCCTATTTGGTCCTGGATGTTGGGGCAGATTTAGGGATTCTACGAGATCACGTCCAGTCTGAAAACCCTCGTACTCATCTGCAGCATAATAATCTGTGCATCCACTAACACTGTAAGGATATATACATACATTAGTGATAAATGTGTAATGATATTACAGTAACAAAAACATAGTATGATAGAAAAAGTCTCAATTAAAAGTGGCAATCTTTGAACATCACCGATTCAATGGTCTATCTTTGTAATTGTAAGTCAGGTATACAAAAATTAATACGAATCATCATGGTAAGATCAATCATATATAAAATGAAAGAAAAAGATGTTTTCAGAATATTAAACAATATGAATGCATATATTTTGAGAAACTAAAAAGACAGGATAGAAAGTGAGATTTTAACATAATCACATTACAAATGTAACTCAGGGCTAAATGCAACTCACAAGCATAAATATAACATACAGTAAAAATCAAATACAACATTTATGAAATAAATCTACAAAATACATTGCTTTCTCTCAATGCTCTTGTTTAACAAACATGTTTCAAACTGTTTTCATTTATTACACAAGGAATCATAGGGGATGAATTTTACCAAGACACGGATTCCATGAAAACCAAGTTTAACATGATTGTAAGAATTGTCTCCCTTAGATGAGACTTGGGATTTTTATTTCACTTTTGCATAACAGTGACCTTGACCTTGGACCTAGAACCACAAAACACAATCCCAAAAAAGGTCTTTATGTAAGCATGCTGTATAAAATATTTGGCGAGAATCTGTCCATTAAAACCAACGTTATTGAGCAGACCAATTATTCACGCCGACCGGCCTGTCAGTCAGCCAGCCAGCCGCCCACCCGCCCAGTTTCTTCCCTTTAAAAAACCTAGTTAAAAATATATCAACCAATTTTGCATTAAGCATTAATAGCTGATAAGTCATCAAAATGAGTTAGTAACTTCAAACACTTGTACAAATATAGGCATAACTGACATGTTACAATTCATTTATTCTTAATTATTTGGAATTATATGTAATTTTTTTGTACAAACATAAATTTTAGTAATACAATATCAGTACTATATAAAGAGTGCAACGAATGCTAGAAATTGGTATAAACAAACTTAATTTAAAAAAAATTAGTTGACATTTAATGATTTTGAAAATAAAAAGTATGAAATGAGCAACAAAACTAGCTTTGAGAGCTTATTGTATGAAATGAGCAACAAAACTAGCTTTGAGAGCTTATTGTTTGCTGTTTACTAACAGTTATTGTTTAAATTTTAAACTGTTAAGCAGTTGCTAAAGTACCAGCTTACTTAGAGTACATTAACCTAAAATGGTGAATTCAATAAAAGGTGCTGGTGCAAGATGCAAGAAAAATTCGAACAAATCTGTGAAAGTTTCTCCATCTCAATTTAAAAACATTTGTCAACAACCACAAGTTCATATTAAAAAATGAGGATTCCTCATTTCCCTGCCACTGAAGAGATATAAAATGATTGATTATCAAGGAGCATTGTCGAGATTAAATGACTGGTATACATCAGAGATACTGTTGAAAAATGACATAAAATGTACAGACAACCAAGCTTTCAGAACTCGACATACCTACAATGAAGAGTCGCACCGCCGAGATCTTCAGCAGATATAATCTCACCAGTAGCAGCCTGGACTAAAGGCGGACCACCCAGAAATATAGTACCAATTCTATGAACAATTACAGCTTCATCAGCCATTGTTGGTACGTAAGCCCCACCAGCAGTGCAACTACCACATACAACAGCAATCTAGAGTGAAACAATTTTAAGTCTACACCAAAATCTAAAAATTATGACCATCATTTGGACCCCTGAAAAGAGTGGTCTTATAACTGAGGTGGTCTTATTATCAAGTTCAAATATAGTAGAAATATACACAATTGGTCCAAAATTGAGTGGCCATTAAAATGAGGTTATCGTTATATTGAGTTGGTTGCGAACTGGGCTTCTTCTGTAATGTCTTTTTTAACATTAGTTTTAATTGTCATGATGAAAAATTAATGCAAGTTACCACGAGAGACATCCAATTAGAGTTACAAGGTTACAACTATTTGTTATGTGCTCAAGGCTCAAGGTTGCTAAAAAGATGAAGTACAAGAATGCTGACTACAAAACTGTACCAGGTCATCCTATGACATGAGCATATATATTTATTGGTGGCTAGAAGTTGCATTCAACATACATGTATTGCAATATAGCAGGAAGAGAAGCAAAGAAATAAAAAAAATGTTAACAAGTTAATACTAATGGTGAAATAATTTGGCAGTATTTGGCAAGTATTAGACAGACACAGGGTTTCCACTGCCATTCGCCAGTTTTGCAAATGGCGAAAAAAATCTGCAAGTGGTGAAAAACAATCAAATTAAGTGTACAGTTTTGTATCCCAGACCCTCCCTTCTGTACATGTGGCAGAAAAAATATAATGTCCAGTGGAAATCCTGCAGACAAATTATTAAAGAAATGACCATACCTTAACCATCCATCAACACTAAAGTTTGCAATCATTATTGTAGCAACAAAATTAATACTCATAATAGTATCATTTATTTGCATTGGTATACATAAGTATGGTCAAATACATTTATTTCTGACGAATCATTGTACATAACTACTATGAAAACATCTATAAAGATATACCTGTGGAATGCCCATGGAAGACATAACAGCCTCATTGTAAAATGTTCTTCCACCAGGTAAGAAAATCTCAGACTGAAATACACACATTAACATAGTCTTATGAAACTACAGTACAACCTCTCCAGAGCAGCCCTCTCTTGAGCAACGAGCTCCCTTTCACAACAGCATGATTGTTTTCCCATGGTATGATTTAACTATTAATTTAACCTCTCGAGAGCAACAACCTCTCAACAACAAGATAACTTCACTTCTCCCAAAGGGTGTTGCTTTGGAGACGTTGCAGTGAACTACATGTGTATACAAAACTCATAAGCGAAAAAACATGGAATGTAACTGTAAAATGACACTAATGCGTATCATTACTATAAGTATATATAGATCAACTGTGTATCTATTTTTTTTCTCACTGGGGTTTAAAGTTGTACCAACAACAAGGATCATTTCACATGCAAGAAACTGTCCAACTAGCTTACAGAACGTCAGTGGTTCTACCCAGGTGCAAGCATAACAGCCATACTTCTCTCCCTTAAAAGGTTTAACTTTACCTACTGTGATGATAGAAAGTTGTGGATTTAATTCAGGAACATGCTTCAGAGATGACAGAAAGTACTGGTAGCTCATAACTACAAAATACTAGACAATTAAGTCCAAAACAAGTAAAATGTAACTGATGGTGATTACTTCATTGCTGATATAACCTTTTCATAGTTCTAATTTTTCTTTTCATTGTGGGCGATGTAAAACTTCTTTACCTGTAGAGGTAGAAATGCTCCACCAGAATCTACAGCATATATACATGGTATTCTATTCTGTTGCGCAATCTCCTGAAGTCTCAACTGTTTCTTCAAAGTAATTGGAAATACTGTACCACCCTTAAGACTACCATCATTTGCTATAATCATACAATACTTCCCGTGAATCTTGCCAATTCCTGAAATAAATACAGCATGTGTATATAGACCTCGTATGAGAAAACATGGAATATAACAGTTTAATGACACTAATATGTATCATTACTATATATGTATTAAGGTCAATTGTCAATTGAAGTGGCACCAACAGGCAGGCCATTTGGTGATTTTTTTTTCCAGCTTAAATGGTAGGAGATCCCAGGCATACACATGTGTGAAATAACCCTAACATGTGAAATAAAAGCCTTTTCAAAAATTGTATGTCTGTGTTTCCCCCATTTAATAATCTCTTATACATCCATCAGACACTAAAACTGTGGTCAAACTAACAAACTAGACATTCAGGATCTGGACTGTAATGGATAAATGTTTGGTCTTTCGGATAATATATCATTAATAAATATATCTCAATCACAACTGATTTTAAACAGAATGTTTAGCTCATTCATCTGGGCAGGAAATAATTGATTCAGAGTTCACAGGTTCAAAACCTGAGACCTGACATGTGTTTCTCTGTGATATACATGTAGAAGACACTACGTCCCAAGTTAAATTTCTCCTGCCTAAGATTCACATGTCATTCAGGAATGTTTTCAAAGGAAAGCATAAAAAAGTAGGATGAGCAAAAAAGTAACCCAGCAGAAATGGTTTTGGATAACTGCATCTGCCCATTTGACTAGGTAATGACAGTAAATCCAATACAAAGCATGTGAAATTTATATAGCTGAAACATGGTATGTTCCATGTTACATAGCTTGATATAATTCTATACGTACATAAATGTGAAGCTTACCACCAAGTATTCCCCCTCTTGATATGTTTCCATAAGGCATTGCATGTCCAGCAATGGGAGACAACTCCAGAAATTCACTGTAGTCATCAAGGAGTAGTCTAGCTCTGTCTTCAACTAATAATTTCTTATGCTGTTTAACATGTCGAGCTATAGCTTTTTCGCCTCCCCCTTCATACGATTTAGCCAATATTTCTCTATATTTTGATTCATATTGCTTAGAAATTTCACCATTTTTCGCAAACTCCTTTGAGTTGGTATCAACTTCACCATCAAGGACAGGAAATGGTTTAGTTCGACGTTCTGTATGTTGACTGTATTTACAGGAAGACAAATGGAATGATCTTGAGGCACAAGCAACTACTGTCTTTTTCAGTGACTGTGTAACCATGGCAACTGGATTAGCCATTGTTTAGGTTTATTGCAGTATCATTTCAACTTAATACTACTCTATCAACATCTGAAATTGATTAATAATGTCCATTAATAGAAATGAAAATGAAATTAATTGAAGAAAATATTTTATGACTTTGTAACAAATCATACAAGGCAAAAAGGTTTGTTATTTGTAAAAACATTGATATTTGCAGTGATAGTTCCATGTACCCGTAAAATCAAAACAAAATCTGTAATTGTTTTCTGGCAGGCTGATTTTTTATTAAATAAGCAACAAATGATCCTTGACTTACGTCCTTAAATGATCAGTAGCAATTCAAAAATGGTAAAATTTATTGGAGTCAGTCAAAATTTTTCGTGCGATTGTTTAAGATGGTGAACTCTTTTTATTAGGTGCTGTCCCGCAAAACAGAATGGCACTAAAAATGTAGCAATGTTAAGTCATCCAAAGAGCTGAATTAGTTAACCAAAAATAATTCAACATATCTTTCGAATAAGATGAAACTAAAGCTGGTTTCATAATCATATGGACTGAATTTTATTTATTTCAACCTTGAACTGTTACAGCATATTGGAATATCTACAGACTCAATGACATCTACATCAAAATGATTTTCCATCCCACTTCTTAGAACATCCCAATGACTGAGGAACCAGCTTCCTGAAGCTGTTACTATGGCTGACAGTACTATGGCCATAAAGATAAGTCTGATAACTGTACCATAGACCCCTCAGCAGTTTTTATCATTTTATATACTCAGGTAAATACTCTGTAAAGTGAATTTCCCTAAGCAGATTTTATTTTTGGTATGTAGATGATAGTCCTGACTCATAACTAAGTGCCCATATAGCATTAGAATAAGCAGTCTAATTTTAATTGATGTAAGTCAATGTCTACAGCTACATTTTGCTCAGTCCAACTAAGGCAAGACAGTTTTTTCCATATGACCTAGTCCTGCTCATAATGCTCAGAGGGCAGCCATTAAGAATTTATTAACGCAATCAGCCAAGTGAAAAAATGACAATTAGTAAGGCAACATATTGGTCTAGTTTCACATGATCATTCGTGAAACACCTTCAATTTTTACCACAGGTGTTTATTCACTCAATGCATTTAATAATGACGAATTTGTTGTGACGTTTCAAAATCGATTTGAAAGGAACCTAAAAATTATCCGAAATAAGGCTGTCCGAAAAATAAGCAAGTTAAATATTTAAAAATCGCAGACATAGAATTTAAGTACAAAATGCAAAATCAATGCATAAAAGAACAGAGATCTTTTATGATTTAATCGTAGATGCACATCAACTTGTTAATAAACGATGAAGAAATCATACTAGTATGTATATCCTCGATATATTTCGTGAACTTTGTCCTGCTTTCAACCCAATGAACGCTTTATTACCACAAAGGACATAAAACATTTGCTCGAAAAACACTCTATCTCTATCCAGAGATTGGGAAAAACACGTCGCGCATGTACTTCTTTTACATATCTGCTCAATGCTACTCAAAAATGTTAATAGTATAAAAATTGTATTAACAGATAAGCTGCGTATTTGCGTATTTACACAATTAAATTTACAAAATACGCAATTGAAACTATTTTAGATGCGTATCAAAAAGCAATTACAAAAGCAAAATACCCAATTTAAATATTTATAATACGTATCGAAATCAATTTTCATGAATATACATGCGTATAGTCATTTTCGTCTGTCAGTCGTTCCTCATAGTCTCGGACAAACGTTGTAGCAATGGTGTTCAAAAACAACCAAATATGTACGGTTTAGACTTGATAAGTAAGAGCATGAATTCCCAATTGATATAAAAATCATAGACTAACAGGTTTCAGGAAACCCAATTATATTTAGCAAATACCCAATTCAAAATGAAATGATGGAGTAATACCCAATTCACTGAGAAAGCTTATCTGTTGCCCTGTATTTCTTTGATAGTTACCATAGGTACTTTATTTTATTTTACGACACATTTTGAAAAATTTGCAAGAGTTGTTGCCCTTGTTGAAAATTAGAAAAAAATGTTAATTTCTGTAGATATTGCACGGTGACCTGTATTTTTCTTTATTGAATTAAATCGATGATGTGTAAATGCATTTTCCCCTTTAGTTTTCATTGAAATGGATCCCAGCTTCTTCAGTCTAGCTTTGAAAATCTTTGAAAATAGACGTCTAGCAAAACTTGGATGGACAATAACTGTTTTTGAAAAATCTGGCAGAAAATCATTTTCTATCACAGAATTCCGTAAATATTATACAGGTTATTAAAATTTTCCGTTCCGTATTAAGATAGCAATTTGGGCATTATGGTTATAGAATTTTAAATCGAGATAACGTACGTACGAAACAGGACTAGCTTCTAAAAAAGCTAGGCGCGGTTCGTTACATATATGTCTTCATTATTAAGTAAAGAAACGGGTCCAGTAGTTGTCATGTAGCAGGCAAGGCAATCGGATGGAAAGTGTAGTCCAAGCTCGTTTTAGTACGGCTGCTTGCAGTTTGAATACATTTATGATAATAGTAGGTCACTTAGGATATTTGACAGTTCGGTAAAAGTTGCGCCCCTTTGAAAACCGATAATGGGCAGTCCAATATCGCATGCGGTAATCGATTAGTCAATAGAACTTTATAAGGAAAAATTAGTTAAATTGTTACATCTTTTTTTTCATTTTTATTTTACAACTTATTATAAGACATTGAAGTAATCTTCAATTTATTAGAAATCCATTGATATGAAGTTTGTTATATTATTTTATTTTTTTCTTGATTCCATTTTCTATTAAAATCAACCACTGTCCGGTCTTATTATCGTATATATTATACCATACTATGTCCATATAGTGGAAAACATGAAAAACGAAGATTTTCATCATTTTCAACTGATGAAAAACAAGTTTAATTTTAGAAAATATTTTAAATTACAAGATATTGAAGTAATCTTCTATTTATTAGCAATCCAATTATATTATCTTGACTTTTTCTTGCTTCCGTTTTTTTATTAAAATCAACCACTGTCCGATCTTATTATTATTTTATATGCCATACTATGTCAATATGGAGGATTTTCAACATATCCAGCTCTCGAATAAATGATACAGTGATACATTAAAGTGACCATTTATGTTTTATATCTAGAATCTATATCCGGAGTCTATTGCTGATGTGACAAATTTTAAGTGTTAAAATATTTCCGAATGACTGCCTGTTATTGTCATTTTCTGTTTGTTCCTGACTGTATACATACATAACAGTCTCAGACCTGGAATAAAGACATAATGGATTCAGATAATACAGCTTTCCGACCGTATTTATTATTTGTTTATTTTATTTGAGAATCCACCTTTAACAATAAAGTTGAATAGTAATACATGTATAGCCTCTTTTTACGAATATAAGAAAAAATTACTTTACAGGGGTAGGATATTGTGATGAATGATTGTATGTGTGTCTATAGACTACCGGTATTACAATAACATTAAAGAGGGTATAACTATATTGTTTCATTTGTAACTATTTTGTTGGAATCTAAAGGGAAGGGGTTAATAGCTATATTGTATTCATAGCTATTTTACTTTAAAACATTTATCTAAGTTTAATTCTATTTTTTTATTTTCTGTTATGATTGATCTGATTTAAGAATACATGATATAGTTGGTGTATGAGAAATTAACTACCAACCTGAGCTATTCGGCTGACTCAATCGGTACAGCCATGGGCTCGAGGCTGCCTTAGTCACTAGATTCGAACCAGTGCATTCTTTGGGAACAATGAACAATTTGGGTATAATGTGTAGGCTGGAACTATGGCCTATTACCTCTAAGCGGATCCTGCCTCGGATCGGGGAATTTAATGTATATATTGTATTTTCTTAAAATCTCATAGACATTAGACCGCTGCACAATCGAAACTCTAGAATTTAGGCCACCAGATCTCACTTTATCTTATTAGTGGAACAAGGTATCCGAGCTTTTGTATTTTGTCAGTGATAAAGACCTACATGCATATAATATTTTTGTGTGTTCAATATTACTCAAATTAATTTGTTTTATCAAATATCAGCACAATACAGATTTAAAAACTCCGGACAAAATAAACGAAAAAACATTTTGTAAGTTTCCGATTGAAAAGGAGAAACGTATTATATAATATAATGATATAATTTTGTTTGGATCCGACGTTCCAGCGCTTACACATTTAGTCAACTTTTATATGATTTTTTTATTATTATATGTGACAGATATAAAAAAACACTCATATAATAATTACATGATTCAACAGTAAAAAACAGACCCGCTTCCCCTCCATTCCATTCCCCACATCCCTCCCCTATCCCTTCCTTCCCCTTCCCTCCCCAACCCTCCCCAACCCTCCCCATCCCTCCCCATCCCTCCCCTATCCCCCTCCCTATCCCTCCCCCTATCCCTCCCCTATCCCTCCCCCTCCCTCACCAACCCTCCCTTCCCCTAAGTACCCATCCCTCCCAATATTGCCCTTCCCCAGAGTATCTTTTCCCTGGGTGACTCCCTTAACCTTCCCATTCCCCTATCTAGCCCTTCTTATACTATTTTTCCTAGTCATCTCCCTGTTTCCTGGCTGAAATTTATTGGTGCAAACAGACAACGTCAGAGAGCGGGGACCTTATCGGAGCCAACGAATAAAAATCAATGGACAATTACTTACATGTGAAATCAACAAAATCTTAGGTTATTATTTAAAAATGGAGATTACGGACAATACATATATATAAGGGTAAATATCTGAATATAGAAACAAGTTAATAGCCAATGCAGACAAACGGTATAAATAACTTCCAGTTTTCTTCAGACTAAAGGGTGATATCTAAAAGGTGCAAACAGACAATAATTCTAAGGGAGATGACTTACAGGATCAAACAGACAGGGGAGTTTTGCATGACCGTGCGACCACATACACGCATCATACGGGTGTTCGTCCCTCGACACCGAGGGACGATAGAAACGTAGACGCAATGCGTCTTATTACGAAGGCCTGTAGAGACCAACTTGAGCCTCCATAATTTTTTCTACCTTTTATACGACCGAGTCAACACTAGGAAAATCTTTACAAAATTTGAATAACAATATGTTTCAGGTGTGATTGTATGTTTAGTAATATCCCTGTAGCACCAAATCAATTGAAACATTCAACAGCGCTTCACTTCGTAATTTACAATCTGTTGGCAAAGTTTGGTAATATTCGAACCATCAATTTAATTAATATTAATGAAAATGTGCAATCTTTGGTGTTGTTTTACCTCCCCCTAGTCAATACGAGTACCCCCAGGGCATAATATATACACACCGTACGAATCCATGTCCTTTATTAATGCGCTTCACACCTTGCAGCAGTCATAATGGTCATCGTTTAATCAAAGTGTAAACAACATAGCATATTTGTATTTAAAGTAAAAACTTGCATTTTCTTCTTCCATTTCTATCATACTCTAGAAAATAAATCTGAAGCAAGTTTCATTTCTAATCCAAAAGAACTTCCACTGACCTTTTCAAGAATATATTTAGTATTGTCGCGCCAACAATCGACTTACCTAGAACGTGGTTCATTTAATATGGACAAAATTCGTCCAAATAATTCAACTAAAAGTTTTAAAAGCCCTGTTTTTATACACCAATATCATTGAAGGAAAAGACATTCTATTCACTGAGAAGCACATTTTTTTTACCAAAATACACATATTACTTAAGATAGAATAGTTACCTCCCTTAGATTTACGAAACTTGCTTAATATAAAACGGGCAAAATATTTAATAAGCCATCAGGGCCATGAGGTGCAAGGTACTATATTTTTTGCGAGATGACTGTCATTGGTTCAATCCAACCCACGACACGTTTTCCGCGTATTTTGTTTATTTATTTTCTCTGTTATTTCTTTCTAGCTCAAATATATAAAAGCATGATTTCAAAGAAACAGAAAGAAAAGGTCTTATATTATAAAGTTTAATTTAAAAAGTCTTGTCATTCTTTATCAGAAATTTGAATCTTGATGCATGCTTATACACCATTGCTTACATGTTGATGGTGAAATCAAAATTATTTGTGAAACCCTTAGAATATCTTTTTATACAAATTAATATTAGTCCTGTTTTGAAACCCAGTAGCACCGATTAAGTACATACATGTATACATGTTCATTTTGTATATCACTATAATTTGATAATCAGTTCAGAATGTGTCTAAATTACAATTTGAAATTGTACTCAAACAAGCCAGGAGTTTAACTAGGAAAAAATATTGATGCACGTATCAATTATTCATACATTTTTTATCATCAGATAATATCTCTTTGTAGTGGCGATATCCCATTATACGGAATGTCTAATTTGCCTGTGCTACATGTAATTACTGATTTGTGAAAATAATTCTCTCTGTCTGTATACGTTTTCTGGTGATAATATACTAGTATCTTAGTACATTAGGCGTAAAAGTTGTGTTTTTTTTCCTGGTTACATGCTCATTAGAATCAGGGTAGGTAGAGATTTTATTATTATTCTTGAGAGCCGCTGTGTGTGTCGAAAGGTGGAAAAGTGGAACAGTCGATATACCGTTCCTTGCGCCTTATAAAAAGGAAAAATTATCGAAGGTCGGGTAACCAGAAACAAACGTTTTTTCGACTTCAGCTTTTCTCTGGCATCATAAAATCCGAGTACTTCACGTTTATCGAACGCCGAGCAGCAAAATTACAATCAGAAATATCACGGACCGTCTGTTTTGCTTTTTATTTTAACATGAAACAAACGCAATATAAATTACGTCCATTGCTTCTATTGTTACCGCGTGAGTCTCAATCCATTCACGACAAATTCGATTAAAGTTTCACGATGAATTGAACAAATATGATATGCCTGTAAAATAAAACAGTCTACATGTATTATGAATTGATTGTTTTGTAATCTGACAACCACGTGTCTGACCAAGCACAGTCATATCACCACAACCATCTACACACTCATTGTATTATCGTACTAATCCATTATTCATTTATTTCCATGCCATGTATTATTTTCAATTCTATCAAATGTATTTTTGTCCCAGAATTTTATTGAACAAACAAGCATTGGTGTGTGACTGCTAAACTTGCTAGTGATTACAATTTTGGACTATAAAGTAAGTATTTTTTTTCTAGTTTACCTTTTTCTAATAATACTGTATTTACATGGATGTAAATGATTTGTGTTTGGAATTTTTCATTTCAAGGCAAAGTTTTAAAGAAGCGCGTACATTTGTACCCCGTTGGATGATAGATGAGATTGTTATGTCATTATTTTCAATAGTTTTGTTTCTATTAATTCATTGAATACTTATTAATGCATATTATATGCATGTTGACAAACGCTTACAATGGATATGTTTGTTCACAATTGTCAATCCAGAATTGGCTGCTGCTGACTGCTGTTTGTAAACAATTGAGTATTTATGTAATAGTGTAATAAAAAAATTAATCATACAAGCACATTTTTATCACATTCAATTTGATTTAGGCATAATGTTTTTTAGTCAACGGTTAAGTACGTATAGTTGGTAAGGACGCACGTTCTTACGAGAGCTACAGTGTGGGGTTATTCGCATTGTTTTCCTATTTGATGTTTTTTGACCACACAAGAGAAATTTTCTAACCCCCACAAGTAAAAATTAACTCCACAATGGCAGTTTGACCTGAAAGAACCTCATAATCTCTCGTTTGTACGGTCCATCTCGGGTCGAGTCTTTATATTCAACCAACAATTCAGTGTATAATGCACGGGTCAATTTCTAGCAGAAACATACGTTTCAGAAATAACCAAACAACCTATTTCTATTAACGTCTAGTTATCACACTGAAAATGCACCTATCCGGAGATAGTTTAGTGCTTTAGTGATATTTTAGATGGCCATTTATTATTCATACAAAATGGTGTAATGTAATTCCAACACGAGACATATGGAGCATTTAGTTTTCATCAGGAAAATTGCTTTTCTAGCATTGATGCTTTTATAGCTCTTTCAGCTTTTTACGAACATATAATGATATTAATACCGATCGTATTACAATGGAAACACCAATAATTAATGTGTACCCAGCAATCTAAATAAAATAACCATCGATACTCATCAATATCATTTTGCATCATTGATTCCTTTAGAAATTTAATTATCGTGTAGCGTTAAATTTAATCCATGGAAACATTGAAATATACATACAGGTCCTTAAACTCATCTACTTCATTAAAATGAAGCCATCATATTCATCTTGCCTATTAAAGAAAAGCATTCTATATAATCAAATCATAATAGTAGACCCCATTGAATAAGTTCTCGTAAAACATTTTAATGGAAACATCGAAACCATATCATCTATACCATTAAAACCATATCATCTGTCCCGTTAAAATTATATGATCAACCTATTCAACCATATCATCTGTCCCATTAAATCATATCATCTACCCCATTAAAACTATACCATCTACCCCATTAAACTATATCACCTGTCCCATTAAATCATATCATCAGTTCCATTAAAACTATATTATCTACCCCATTAAACTATAACACCTGTCCCATTAAATCATATCATCAGTCCCATTAAATCATATCATCTACTCCATCAAACCATATCATATGTCCCATAAAAATTACATAATCTATCCCATTTAAACCATATCATATGTCCCACAGAAACCATATCATCTACCGCACCAAAAACCATATCATCTACCCCACCAAAAACCATATCATCTACCTCATTAAACCATACCATCTGTCCCATTAAAATCATATATATACGTACATTTATTGGCCTATATCGATTCCAAACAATATTACTACATCGGTCTGATAAATGTGAAAAAGCGAAAACAAGCTTTGTGAAAATGTCTTAATGAGATTTTGACTGTGTTTAAGGACATTATTAAGTTATGGTAAGATCCAAAATTCATATTGTAAGCTACTTACGCCTGTGTGACCTTTTCATTGTTGTTAATTTTGTTGAATGAGCTTGGATAATTTTCATGCGGATTTGACTATTAAGGACATAATTGCTAATATTTTACTATCTCCAGGGAGCTGATATTTCGAATGGATTCAGGTTGAGAAAATATTGAACACGAATCTCTAATCACGATTCTTGTTTTTACCTCGGAATCTTGAATGCTTTAAAAAGCATTCTATAGTCCGATTTCTCGGGAGTTGGTTGTTTTTGTAATATCTTGAAAATTAATTAATTATTCATGGTGTAAATTATGCTTGATTTCAGATAGAGCCAGCAGTGTTGATATGATTGTGTAGTGGTGGAGATTATTATATTGCCATTGGAATGAAGAAAGTTTTTATATCTGTAGGTTGTAGTGACTTGGAGAATTTAGTCAGTGATAATAGTTCATTACTACTGACAAGGCTTCGCTTTGCTTGTGCGTCTCAAAATGACTCCTTCATACGTATATCAGCGGATGTATCCACAAACAGCTCACATCTCAGTGACAAGAAGCTCACGGAAGACAACTCCGGAGCTGTGTTGTATATCGTCGCGGTTTTAGTGTTCTATTCCATGTGTATTGCAATCATGATTATGAATTACTTGACTAGAGCAAAAAGTGAATTAGAAGAAGAGAGAATCTTGGAAGATTTCTTCCGCAGCATGCCGGAAAGAGAACAGGACAAAGTGAATCATTTTGCCATTCACGCATTCCATACTTTAACAACCTATAACGATGACGATAGGGAAAATAGCAGTGTCAATAGTGCTGAATACGACGATGTTTTTATTGAAACTGAAGTAGAAAGAGATGAGCTAGCTGGTAATTCAAACAGTGAAAAATTAACAGGCAGTCTTATTCCTAAAATATGTACAGAAACTGATGAGGATGTGTTTGTTGAATCAGAGGAGTTTGAATCAAGTACTGGTTTTAATGTCAAAGATATATTTAACATTCAAAATGGCGTTGAAGAAGAATCTGAGAAGGAAGTAGTGTATGCAACAAGAGGAAATGGAACTGAAAACAACAACTCTTTGGGATCTATTTGTTATCTTTCAGACAACTACATAGAGACAGATATTTGAAGTACTGACTAAGACTATGTTCGTTTTTATTTTAGTTTCTCATATATACATGTATAGTGTATCGGAAGGCACAGAAGTTGATAATACAGAAGTACAGTAAAACCTCAAATAGCGACCACCTCAATATTACGACCGCCTTATATAACGACCGCTTATTTTCGGACCGTCTTGCAATAACTTCACTGATAATTTAACTTGATAATGAAACCATCTCATTTTAACGACCGATTTCTCGGGCCCCGGTGTTCTCATTACCGAGGTTTTACTGTCGTGTATCATATAACATATAATTTCTACGGCAGTAATATATTTCTTTATTTTTCAACGCCCTAATTTTGTGTTTCTGACATTTGATTTGCTCATTTTTGTATCTTTATAATCTGTATCATAAATTTTAATATCTGGATGCGGTAGTTTTACTAGTAAATATTTTCGTATTGACATTCTAAAACCAACTGTAACACTAGATCCCGTAAAAAAAGCTGAGCAACATTTCTGTAACGTGTATTTATCTTCAGTTTGTGCATGATCAGGCATGGTTTCCCCCGGATTTTAAACTTATTTTGCGTGATTTTTCGTAGTTTTACATACATTTGGCAGAAATGATGTGAGAATATTGGTAATTTAAAACACACAACATCCACACGTGTATGTCTGTAGTTGAATACACTGCGAGGTAATATCGCTGTATATAATGTATAGAGTAATTATTAAAATATCGACAGTTGAATGAATATATTACATGCAATACACATTATAAAAAAATCATATTGTATATTATGTGGACGACTTTTCTGATTAGATATACATGTACTATTATGTACTAGACTATATTGTCGTTACCAGAGACACACAGACACATAGACGCTCACTCACTGATGTTGGGGCAACTCTGAACTTATCAGTGTATTTATAAGATACTGTCTTAATTTGCGCGTGACGTCATTTTCATGAATTCTATTTGACACGAAATTTCCTAAATGAAAGTTCTTGTACAATCAAACCTCTGAACAAAGACCATCCTTGGGAATGACAAAATGTGGCCTTTATTGACAGATGGTCTTTATTCGGAAGTCAGTTTGTTCTAAATAATCAGTGACAGTTTTTCAAAGAATGACCTTTATTCACAGGGTGGTCATTATTTGGAGGTTTGTATTCGCATACACAGGTTTGACTGTATACAACAAATGGATTAGTTTATCTATTTATCTGTGGTTCTATGTCAATTCCTTTGACGGTTAGGGGTACGGTTTATGTACCAATGAAATAAACCACAGCCTTACAGTGCAGTGTGAGGTAGTTCATACGTAATCAAGTGTTTGTAGACCTAAATACAGATTCCATGCCGAGATAGCAGAACTTCCTGTTTGTTGAATGCCACCCGGGCTGATTATCAAACATGACAATAAGTGCTAAGGATCAAATTACTTATTTTTTAATGAAATATACCGACTGCCAAGTTATATACGTACTGTATATATAAAATAATGACTGTTTGTACGTTATGGGTAGCGCTAGTGAAAAAGTGTCAAATTTACTTGATCAATACAATAACCTTCAAATAAATTGTTTCAAATTAGATTAAGTCGAAGACTCCCATAGTCTGTGCCCCAATGAAGACGAACAAAATTTGATTTAAACGCAAAATCAAACCAAGTTTGTACGCGATGATTTACGTTCAAAATGATTTTACAAAGAAAGACACAATTTTACAATTTAATATCAGATACCTACATTTAAATAGATTATAACGTACATATGTGTTATAATACAGTGGAACCTCTTCAGAGCGGCCCTCTCTTGGGCAACAACCTCTCTTTAACAAAAAACATCATTTTTTCCACTGTACAATTTAACTATTTATTTAACCTCTCTAGTGTAATAACCTCTCCCAAAGAGCGTTGTATAGAGAGGTTGCACTGTATAATATTGTGTGTAGTAGATTGCGGAGATTTAAAACCGGTTGTAGACAATCGATTTGAACAATTGCTTGAAGACGAAATAACAAATAAAAATCATTACACAATAGCGATATTTTGAATGACGAGCAAGGTACATTCTTTGTTGTAAATATTTCATATGAAACTGAAGTACACGTATTATTTTATAAACTGGCATGCTAAATATTTCAATAACATAAGACTGTACATTTTTTATCCAGTGACAAACATCAATAGAGAATATCGTAAGTTTTTGCATGCATTTGTTTTCCTGTGAAACACAGGCCTACATAATTCAGTTAACAGAACAGAACGGAATAAAACTTTTTCTGTTCTATGTCTGATCTTGTTAACCAAATGGATATCTAAGCCTGTTCTTTTTAGCGTGTTTATAAATTCTTAAGTTTACTATTATTTCATCTGTTAGGCCAACATACATCTATACACTTCATGATTGTGGTAATTGTTTATATGATATGCACAGATAATTATAAGGAATATAGTTTTGTGTTTGAGAATAAATCAATAGATAGTCTAAGATTACACATAAATGAATTGTAGATTTTAAAACTAATTCAATGCCTAAACCTCGGTCGAATGAAGCCGCTGTAAACTGCCATAATATTAAACAAATTGTAGGCACTTCCGCCTTGCAGGCTTTCAACGAAAATATCTAGAATAGCATTATTTGCGATAAGTTTTTAAGCTCAAACTATCCTAGCATGACTCGTGTTCAGTTCGGGACTATTAGAGAGTTATTATCTTAACTTGGAATAAATTAGTATTAAAGATATTTCGGTGACAATAAGGCGCATGGAAACCAATGTTTCTTAGCTCGGATTTATCAAGGACTCAATCGTGTGATTTGGAAGCATGATTTAGCCAATGTGTAAACAATAAGAATTAAACACGAAACATAATTAACATTACGGGAAACCTAACTGCATTTTGTACCGAAAAAAACTGCTTCGTGGCGACGTTTATCCAAGTTGAGAAGCTAAGAGTCAAATATACAAACATGGGGCAACACAATGGTAAGCTGAAAAAGCCGAAGGGGTCGTATTTAAAAGAACTTAGGAAAAAAGTTCCAGGTATGAAAGTTGAAGAAATTCAGCAGATTTTCGAGGACTTTTCTAATGAAGCGAGGGGAAGATCATCTTTAAAGAAGTCAGACTTTGTTCGTGTGTATGAAAGAGCATTTGGGAAGAATGTTTCTTCTTTAGCGGGTTGTATTTTCGAAGCTTTTGACGAGGATGGAAACGGTACTGTCGATTTTGAAGAATTTCTTATTGGTCTCAGCATAACGGAAATGACTACAACCACTGATAGGGCGAGTAAACTAAAAAAGATACGATGGGCTTTCAATGTTTATGATAAAGACAGGAGTGGAACGATCGATAAGCACGAAATGAGACAAATTGTCAAGGTTAGTTATTTTTACGTTTGGTATACATCTGGTGCGTGTTCCAATTTATGTCTTGTAGAGTACAAAATGTTTACTAATGTTTCGATATTTAAAACACTTCTATTGGGAATAATGATATATAAAGCCTTTCCGTCAAGATACGTTGGTCGTAAGGATTTTTACATAAGCATCCTGACACAAAATATTTGTACCTTGCGACTCTGATCACCATTTTGCAGTGCAAAATCGGAAAAAGTTCTAACATTCGTTGCGATTATCACGTGATTTTTTTTTATTACATTGAACTGAAATATCAATATTACGTTATCCTATGTTTCAGAGTAGAATTCATTTCGTGCTTAATATTGATTAATACTTATACAAATATTGCGTACTAGTATTGTCATTCTTATATCAACTTTCACACCAAGCGGGACAAAAAACTTGCACAAAGCTTCTGTTTCTTCGTGTGTCTGATCAAACTCATATATCACGTTTGGTAGTTTAAAATTACTAGCGGAGGAGAGGGTTGATTTTTAATGGTAACTCAGGGGCGATAGCTACATCTCCTATAGACCATCGGAAAAAAGCTAATTTAAAGTACCTTGTTTCCAAATCAAGCTCAAATACGCAAACAAAAAATTGACATGCTTGATTTTGAACCAATTGCAATGTGGTTTTGATGGCGGAGTTATACGGAACAATATTCTGAGGTCAAAAACCCCAGTTGCTCAACCGACAATATGTAACTATTTTTGTCTTTTATGTTTCTAGGCAGTAGCGGATGTTTCGGTGCTACCTGAAGATTCAATGAAGAGACACGAAACACCAAAAATGTTCGCGGATAGATTATTCAAAGAAATTGACGTTAATGGTGATGGTGAAATTACGTACGAAGAATTTGAAAAGGCAGCCGAACGTAACGCTGCATTAATAGACATGTTGTTACCCGCCCCTGATGAATTAATGTAATAGATTCTTGCACGTCGTGAACATTGATTAACAGTCAGCCCTCCATGTGTGTCACAAATTGGGCAAGAGTTATGATGATGTCATATACAACATATCAAACTAATTGCTCAACACGTCTGAATACTAGCTCATTTATAAACGATTTCATTTTTTAAATTGGTGAGTTATTACGAAAACTGTTTTACAGATTGATTGTTGAAGGAACAACATTACTGTGGTAATTGCTTTTATGTATAAATCGGCAACAGGGCTACAATAACTTGTTGGATATACTGAGAAAGTTGTCTCCATGAACATAGAGGACTTAGTGCTAAGTTTCTAAGTATTTATACATATGGTTCCTTAAGGCACGCAATTTATGACAAATGGGGATTTTTTCTGTGCAATTCCATGATTCCAAGTTTGAAATTCCTGTATGTGAAAAAATATCAACATTTTTGTAAATGAAAAAAATACATCTTGTAGTAGGTGTAATTTACATTGTGTGTGTAACGCTATCACGTACGTATACTTGTACCTGTATATCTATTCAAAGTTTTTTGTTAATAAACTCGATAAAATTTAATATTGTATCAGACGCCCCGCAAATTATCATTATTGCGAGTCAGTCAATTCTGTCTTAATCACGAATACATTCTTTACGTTATTAATAGTACGTAAATAAAATTGTTATACAAGGCTATAAGATTACTTGTATTACATATTTGTATGGTATACACTTACACTTTAATGGAATGAATGCACAAAGCACATGAACCGTTCATTCACTTACCGCAGAAAAAAATCCCCCCTTTATTCCCCAGTTCGAAAGTCCTTGTTCGTGTGCATTTGAAAAGAATTTGAAAACTAATTTACTTGTTCGTCACTTTTCAAAGATTTCCGGTAGATATTCTTGAGGTCGGAATAATTATCTATATCCAGAGGCAGATACAAGATTTTTGGTTGGGGGTAGTGGGGGCGTAAAGTCTAGATATTTATGTAGAATATGGACACAATCAGCACATAACTGACGATTTTTGTCTCACTTTTACAGGGGGCGCACGCCGGCACCCCCCCCCCCCCCTAAATCCACGCTTGATATATTTTTGCGTTCTTCAAAGAAAACTAAACGTAGGTAGTTGGGTTAAATATACAACTTTAAACGAGCACGTATAGACACATGTTCGTCGACACTTCACTCTGTTACTCCGACAATTAGGTGTAAAAACGTTCATACCAAGTCATACATTGGAAAACCTAATACTTACATCGACAGTACATTTGTACTTAGGACTCACGTGATTTATTGTTGGTTATATGATATTTTACGCAAATATAGTTTAATGTTAACTTCCATTGAATACATGTATTCTTTTTGAGGTATGAATTACCCGGAAACAGACAACAAAAATACATAAAACAGAACAGACCTGAAACTAAAGGAGAAGAACAGAACAAAACAAAATCAAACCAAAGAGTTTTTATCAGAACGAAATATGAGTTGTCGGAAAACAGATTACTAGAATCACATTGGACAATAATTAAGGAGCCGAGCCGTTTTACAAGGAATGCCACGATAAACATGCTTTTGGGGTTTCAAAAACCGAACAATGTTTTGTATAATTTTATTATCTTTTTTTTCGAACAAAGTCAGGTTCGAATTTGTCGATATTGTCGGTTCGTTTTAGCCACCTTTACAGTAAGGAGACCACCCGTAAGTTTTCAGATAAAATGTTCCCATAGCGTTATCTGCCTGCGCGTAGTACCCCATGCGCACGCATGTTGATTCATCGCACGAACAGCCACCATTGTCGTACACTGCGTAGCTATCACACTGAGCAGACGTGAAATCGCAGTCACTGCTAATGGACTCAGTGAAATATTCATGAGCGCGTCCATGGTCGCATATGTCTGAAACAATAATAGACATGTATGGGAAAACAGATTGTTTACACCATGTAAGCTGATTTGGCCTGCCTCTGAATATCCGGAAGGTTCTACTGGAACCAGTCAATTATCAAACACTAACATTATAATCTCTTTTGCAACAGAAACTACATCGCCTCATACACGATTGTTCCAACATTTAAGCTTACTACAGCAGAAACTTATTATATCGAACTCGCCTACATCGAATTCCTGCTTGTATGGATATAACTCTTATGTCCCGAATCTTATCCCTCTTTTTACAAATTAAAAGTGCTCTTATTTAGTCTCGTTATTTTTTGTACGTCGAAGTAGATTTTCGGTCCCAAACATCAATTTTCAATAATAAAGTGATCATCTATGTCGAACCAATTAAGTCGCCGGTTAACAAATTACAACACACCGATGTTCACTCTAAAAAGTAAACATTGTCCAATTTCTCCGATTTTTTATACATCGAAGTTCGTTTATATCGAACAATTTTACGAAATCCCTTGAACTTTGATATGAGTTTTCACTGTATATGATAATTTTCATAAGAGCAGACGAGAATAAGACAAACACGCATGCACAAAGTGTAATTTTACAAACAGGTTTCCATTTGAATATATACATGCAGTTACCTCCAAAGAAAAGCCAGCACCATGGTTGATAAGAGCCACCATTTGGGTAAAAGTCGGCGTCCCCAATATTCGCTTCAAATCCAAAAAAGGCTGAAATATCAATTATAACTTAAAAGGTACATTGAACAAAAATGTTTATACATTGGTCATGTTCACATGGTATTGATAATTTAAAAAATCGTCATTATTGGCGAGGAAAATAACATTTTATAATATTTTTTTTGGCCTAGATGTTTATGTAGAATATGAATATAATTATGCTTATGCATAATTGTGCCCCTAAATCCGCGCTTGAATGAGGAACATGAAAATCAGGTATGGTCAGAATATTATACATTGAGCAGAAAGGTATTCTGTAGGATCATGTGTGTCGTATTTATTGGATATTTCTATTTGCATGTGTAGTTCAGAAATGAATTGACGTGTTTTGATTCTGGCTACATCACCTTAAACATTACATGTATATATACATATATATATACATTCTACAAGGTACATTCATATACATATGTACAATGTATATGATTAGTGCGTTTTGGTCAATGTGGTCATTTTAGGCCGTAATACATCATTATGCGTAATCCCTTCCGAACGTGCTAGCCCCGTATGTGATATGTATGTGATAACAGTGTTTTCGGTCCGTGTGGCCATTTAGCTTTAATTCGCCATTACACACAGGTACAGGTAGTCTAGACATGGCTGTGGTTTAGAAAAGGAACACTATATTACCATCAGTGTGTATAACGTCCACATAATCCGCATCAGATGCATCAAGCCGTACCTTCGGATCAGTGCCCTCAAATAAAGGACCCGCTGGATCTAAACCTTTAAAATATAAGTATTTCTATAATACATGTGACTGTATTATGCATCTATACGTGTACCAAAATAGCACATAAAATATATTATAAAGTATCTTTTATATAGAAATACATATGAACAAGGTTATAACCCATATTGTGCAATTTAACGCACAGGGGTCCGTTTCATAGACGTACCTTGACTAAGTTAGCAGTTTTTAACTTAAAAATCTTGTTGATCCTGGTCTTTAATTAAAAAAAATGTTTTATCCTTTTGATTGTTTTGGAATCAGTTGTAGGAAGTAAAGACAAATGCCCAAATTGTACACCGTTAACCAGATTTTTAAGTTAAAAAAAACTTATAGGTTATAACCTTATAAAAATTGGTCTTGTTACAATTCAGCTTGGATTGTGCGTGGTACCATTTTTCTTGACGCTGTTAGGATATACTTCCGGCTACTTTTTTATCTATTTGATGACTTACCAACCGCGTTCTTGTGAATTACCTGTACTTTGACCATACTACTATTAATTTAGACATATTACCGGCGAGTGCCTATACGAAGTTTAAATCCGGGGATTTCTGACCGCGGTATCTATTACGGATAAAATTACTTCTGTCTGAACGATAGTTATGTTTGAATACAGCACGTAAACACGTGCACTTGTAATTGTAGCAATAACAAATACAAATGGCAATTGATAACATGGCGTGAATCTACATCATACTGTAGAAATGCAAATGAAGTTCCTAATATCAAAATCCTTGACTAATTTAATAATTACTGAAAAACTGGAAATATGCAATATTCTAATATCACGTAACAGGCGATTATATTAATTTAATAATTACTGAAAAACTGGAAATATGCAATATTCTAATATCACGTAACAGGCGATTATACTGCTAGTACGAAATCACGTGGCACGAACAAGATTATAATTATATGAGTACATTTACCCGTTATTCTTCCGAGACCGGAAATTCTCTCCCCAGCATAGCCTGCAATATGTGCTCCTAGACTGTGGCCTATTATGTACATATCCTTTACATTTGCTTCCGTGAATGTCGCCAATAATGTTGAGATAACATGCGCCGTCAGTGCTCCTACTACTCGAGTGTTGGCCACAGCTTGATTGTATAGAATGCTGTCCGCGCCATGTTCCCAGTCAACCACTATCACATTGACATCTTCCTGCAAATGAATACGCAATAACGATATTTCTGCATGTACATAATGTAGAAAGACAAACCCAAATATGCCTTTAGCATAGGCGGATCCAGAATTTCTAGTGAGGGGAGGGAAACTGAACAAATAGGCTGGGGGTCCAGGGAGCCGCATTTCCAGAACCTCACCTATCCTATCCCAGGGTATATTTTTTTATATAAATATCATATTTCATGATAGAAAAAAATCTTTGCTTAGACAATTTTAAGGGGCGTACGCCGGCTCCGCCCCCCCCCCCCTGGATCTGCCTATGTGTTGGGAGAATGACTTCAGTCAGTTGTGTTCGTTTTTTTCCATAAAGTGCCTATTCTTCGATGTAGACACGACACTTCGGGTTGAGCTAATTGAGTCAGCCTAAACTCGGAAGGAATGCCTAAGCAACAGCAAAAAAAATGAAGAATGGTATAAGGCCACGGTAAACAAATTGGAGTAATGGATAAATAAATAGTGTAGTAGGCAATCAAACATTGTTCGGAAAAATAACACCTATACTTGCTTACCACTTTAAGCAACGCATCTTTCATATTCATTAACCATTCAACATCACCATCAGAGGTATAACCGTGCACAATAAATACTGTTCTCCGGTGAGCAGCGTAATTACTTCCCATTATGACATCCGGATCTGCAGAGGCTCCAGTGAGAAGTATTTGTGGCTCGTCTGTGTTTTCTCGCGTGAATAATTCAAACCACGTCTGAAATGTACGAAAATTATGTAAATCTCGCTCCAAGTTCCACCCGAAGTACGTGATTTTGCAAATTCTGAGAGAGCAAAGTTTCGATGGATCGGTTAGATTTTTACGCATACACACCCCTTTTCTATTCAAGCGCATCGCATACAGGACCACTTGGCAGCTAAAAATCTGCGGCAATATCCGTGACAATATAATGACATCAATGTCATTAATAATCGTCTTTACTGGAATATAATATTACCTAATCGGTTCTTTGAATTATTATGATTGCTTGTAAGTTAAATTATTATTAGAGTGTACATGTACATTTGTATTCAATAATTATTTTTGTTGTATATTTTTGGATGACTCCAAAGGTGAGACACCACTCTGTTTCAAAGCCACATGACTCAATCAATGTAAATGTGTGAGAAAAATGGGATGCAAAATAAGACTAACTAAAGTCTGAATAATCATGAATACATTAATAAACAAATTGAATGCTTAACACTCGCAAAATAACTGAACATACCTTTATAGCGGCCGGAGATTCTGGCACGGCGAACATCGAGTTTGTAAAAGGAGTATTAATGTCAAAACATTCTCTTACGCCACCGATATCATAGCATGCGGTAAAAAATGCGTGTCCACTATATATCAGCGAAGAAAGAATGAGTGCAAAATGAAACATCGTCATGAAAATATTAGGTACTGTCAACGGATGTATTCTGTTTATATCACACCGACTTTCCAACTGTTGTGTGTTCCTAATAGAACCATTTTTATACTGTATGTATCTATGTACACCAAAGTAACACCTGGACTTTTAATTGGAATTAAAAAAAATATGTAATATCATTAATTACTTCTCTGTCGTGTTTTATATTGTTTTGATTAGAACATACATTTACTGTATTGTTAAGTTGAAAAATATACGTGTGATCACGAACATGGAATAAAACATTTACATTATTATGCATAAATGAATGCTTTTTAATCAAAATGTTTTTTATCATTATTATAACTTCTAAATAACTTCCATATTTTATCCATATAGAGTACCAAGCAGGAAAATATATATGTCAGCAAACATTGGAGGCATCATGGTCTAAAAGTAGAGCGTCCGGCCTCTGATCCGAAGGACCTAAGTTCGAATCCGGGCTTCGACGGGTTTCGGTCATGAACTTCACGACCCCATTTTTCGGACGCAGTACTGGTGTAGTGTCCAGGGAGCGGACTCGAGCTTGATTAATATAAGCAAATTTGCCTGTTTCACAATCGAGCTAAAGTGAATTAGTATAAAACCGTGCACGATGTCCGTAATATGTACAATCAGTCGATAAGTCTTTGGATAAAATAGTATTTCTAGACTCTGCTAGATTCTAATCCCATTGATTCTCGTGAAGCCAGTTTTCTGTTCAGTGCTGTGGTCCCTAATGTTTAATTTCAATACAATTAAAATTACAATAATTCAGCTAGAGTAGGTAAGATGTCAATGCATGTACAACATGAAAAACACATCAAAGTGACATTATGTTTCTGTACAGTACCCTCGTTATTGTTTCAGATATTCTCCTAGTATTCCTTATTCTCTCTCCTAGTAATTTCTATAATATGAACACAGAAAACCTGATAAATTCTATAATATGAACACAGAATATCTAGTAAAATATATGATATAAGCCCGTAGTATATTAAATGATATAAGCCCCGAACATCTAACACATGTTTGTTTGATTGCAAACCAATGTTTGGGACGTCTTGGTTGTTCTTTGCATTGTCTTACCATTTCTCTCGTTTTACGAATATCGCGTTGACGTCAACGAAAATGAATATGCAAAGTATAAATATAAAATTTAAGAGTTAATTGTACTTCGGAGCAAACGCTGAATCTAAAAAGAATGGAATTGCTCTGAATATCCAGACAGTATCACCGGTTTAATTATCACTAAAAATATTGCGTGTCGATTGGTTGGATAAATGAAACGAAAAGAGCACATGCAATGTGAAGGACGTGCGTCCTTTCTGTCTAGTAAAACTGTTTTAGTCTTGTCTTGTAGTTGGACGGAAAATAAATACATCGAATTTGTCTTTGTCTCCATTTAAGGGAGACAATACAAAGATCACTGTGCTGATAGATTTGCATAAAAGTGCAAATTATCTCCCTTGTCCACAGGTCTGAAAAACAACAACGAGTAGACCTACTGTAAGCAAATAAAATATATCATGTACGGTCTGTCTTGTGGTATTGTTAGCTCATATACTAAAATTTGTTGCGCGAGTGTTGGTCCTATGCAATGATGCGGCATAAAATTCTCAATGCAAATGCTAAAGGTTGATTTCGTCAATGATCTATGCTGTACATCATATATATATATATATAGGTCTTTCATTCCATGAAGGTCGGCATTTCGACTGTTTCTTAAATTGACATATTGTCCGAAGTTAAAAGATCATGAAATTCTAGATGCAGAAGAATCCGTACAGTTATCATGTGTATGGGCTATAAAGAACGGCAACTATTTGTTTTGACTGGTTCCCATTAAAGCTTATCAAAATATCCTCACTGAGTAAACATAGGACCGTTATGTAATTTCATAGTCATTTCATTCAAAGGGCGATTAAACTGGATGAAACATTAGCGCTGACTTTGTCAATGTTTTTAATAAAGAGATTGATGGTAAAAACGAAAAGAGATTGCAATAAAGACTGAATAATTATATGTATATATATACATGGGGGGGGCTCAAATGTTGTACGCAGTTTAAGTTCTACTGTTTAGATAGAGCAACATCTAATATTGTATGTCTAAATGGTAAAACAAATTGCTTTAAACCATTTATACATTACAAAGTTATTGCTTTGCCAATTATATACGAGTATGAGATTCTCAGAAATTGCTTTGTTCGTTTTGAACCAGCCCCTGTGTTTTTTAAACAGTTTATCAAAGGGAGACAAATCTCGTAATTCAAGTGATGTCATTGGTAGAGTTGTCTAAAATGGAAAATGGCGCTGGGGAATAGTCGTGAAATTCTTTGTTGTATTTTATTTATTATCTGTGGATTAATGCTTCAAATTTCAGTTGGTAAGGAGTAGAATCCGAATTTTGTTGTTAATTAGTATTTATGATCACAGAATTTATTTATGTTGACAGTCACGGAAGATCGTCAATCAATATCATAAAATATTCAGTGTTATGAAATATGTGGGTGGGGTGCTGTACCGATGCGTGAATTATGTAGATCGGCATTTTGCTTTGCATTTTCCCGTACCTGTACATTGATATTTGGTTGAACAATTAATAAGAGTTACGTTGGAGACAATACGTGCATCCCTGCATATAATTATGCATATTACATTCGATATTGGTTCAAACATAATTTTTTTATAGATATGTTGCTTTATGAGCAGTTCTTCAATTAAAGTACTTAAGTCTTAGTGAAATTCTAGTAAGTGGCTGTTTTCATGGATAAGCCTTCATTATACATATCAAATTGTAATGTAAGCTACTCTTTACCTTAATTATGTAAGGCTACTTCAGATTTCTGGACATTATGAATTCAATGTTCAAGTCTCACATAAATCAGAGAATTAGATGCATCCTAACCTGTTTACATTCCACATGGTGAACAAGTTTCAGATGTATTGGTTTGTGATGCAAGAAATTCTTGACTCAGAGATGCTTCCAGATCTTGAAAAAAAGCCCACTCAGGTCATTCATTTGACACTTTTAATTTAAAACAGCATACATTTGACTCTTGAAATCAGTAAAAAGCTTCGACTCTTGAGAATTTGTACCAAAGGGTCAAATTTACTATAAAATTTGAAGGAAAATTACTTGACTCTTCAAATTTTCATCAGCCAAGGGTCATTTTTGACCCTTGACTTTTGAGGTCTAGTGAAAACCCTGTCTATTTTTATTTGATAGTACAGCAGAATTGTGGCAAATTACCTGTCTCTTTCTGGGTTTTTTATGACTTTACAAAAGCTGTTTTTTCTTGCTATGTGGCAGCATTTTGGTTCATTAAATTTGCCTTGGTGAGGATTGAACTCATCTGTATAATTTGTTATGTGCCGATTAGTCCATAGTATATAAAATGAATGCTGCAGTATAAGTACAGTTACTGAGTTTGTTTAGTTTAAACAGCTACAATGCTTCTAAGGTGATCACTGGAATTTGCACCAGTTACAATAACTTGTTTCTTTGTATTTATAATACAGAATTCGTCATAATCCTTCTTATAGCCTGGTTCACAAACAAATATCATTCTTACTCGATTCTTATTTTGTTAAACGTGACAGTTTTATTTTTCTGACAACTGAACTATACTGACACTTCTATCTGTTTAGTGATCACTGATATTCACAGGAAATACCAAGTACTGTAATTTTCATGCTTGTATTATGACAAAAAATATATCAATTTGGATTTAAGAGACGGTAGATTTAACCACAGTATATCTCAACCATTGTATATAGCAGTGCTGTGCTCTGTGTGACATTGTGTGTTTATGTAAAGATATACGAATACCACAAATATCAGCAATTTACATAATTTGTTTTTCAGACATTGGCCATCTTGACAACCAAGATATTCTAGGCTTGTTTGCCTTACATTTATGGCTTTACAGGTCCCCTCTTCAATGTTCTGTCTTCAATAGAAGTTAAATTTATGCACAATTTGGTGAATTTAGACCACCCAAAAATCAAGAAAAACCCTTTCCAAACATTATAAAAAAATTATGTTGCCTAAGTTGGGTCTCTTTGATCACATTAAAAAAAATTCGAGAAGCGACTACTCTATAGACTAAGCAAGAACATTGATAAAATCTGATACTGATATTTTATTTTATCAAGTCTGCCTGCAGTAATCTTAATGATAGATGTGTAATAACAATAACATTGTGTTTACAGTACCAAGCTTCATCACGTACATTAATGTAAATTATAACAATGCCTGTAATTGATTACCTGTCAATAAGATATCAATCATGTGTTGTCTGTTGTAGTGTTAATCTGTTAAATCTCAACTGTGACTGTCAGTGTGTAATATAAGGTTACAATTGATAATTTGAACTATAATTATTTGCGGATGAAGTATAAAGCCTTCATCGGCCATTTCATCATATTTCCAGTTTTGTAATTTCCTTTAATTTAAATTTTATGAATACATTATTGGTTTTTGTATGAATAACAAACCGTCTGAATTTGGGAGAAGATTTTATTGCTGAAACATGGTCATTGTTAATAGAAATATTCATTAATATGCCGAGGTTGGATTTTTTTGGTTTAGTTATAAATTTTAATGTGGAGTTAATTTTATTGAACTTTAACCAACATGACTCACTGTATGAATTATTGAAGTGATATATTATGTATTCAGGGTTTTATTCCTTCTATAGCAGGGGCTGTTTATAGGCGTCTTCCCTTAAAGAAAAATCTTTAAGATCATGCAGTTTTCCCCTAAAATTTAGTTTACATCAAGTTTTTTATTCCCCTTTGTGAAAAAAGCCCCTTCCCCTACCTGTGAGATCAAAAACCTGGATACTATAATTAGACCTTTCAGAAGTTGATACCTCACATATTCCATTCATATAATTGTTTTTCCATGACACTAAACGAATGAAAGAATTATTTTTATTGTCACTGAACATATCTGGTGAGTCGCTGTAATGCTGTAATAAGGTGTGTAGAAATATTTTTATGTAGCCAGTAAGCTAATGAAGGTGGAAGGGGAATCTGAGAGTTCCCCACTATAAAGAGGCCAATGGGCAACACCTCCTTTTGGGAAAAAGTCGCCAGTTAGAATGCTCAAATAGCTGGTTGATTTTTCGGGCTTCCAGCTCATTTCTACATAATTTTCTACGTAATAGTTTAAGTGTTGTAACAACATTAACCCAGTATTGATCTGATCAGTAGTTTGTGACGTTATCTGGCTCCGAGTTTAAGGATTGTTTCTGACTAAGTATTGTAGGTGTCTTATAAATAATGAAATGTTTTATTATTTGATTGAATAACCTGATGAAACCTGGGAGAAAATACGGATGTTGACTGTCATACCGAATTATTGGACTGACATCTACAGCTGCTATTAATGTCAGATCTTTGTATGACAGATATGTAATGAATGTATGATAACTATTAAAGAATGGTAAGAATAACAGTGGTTGTACTGTTAATGTTATGTTATATAAATGCAAGGTTGTGGTCTGTTTTTGTCACTCTATGTATAAGCCATGTGAATATGCATTACTTCTGCTGATAAGAGGAAAATATTGCCAGAAAGAAATGGTCAGTAATTACAAATGGCTCAATAATAACTTCAAAGAAAGACGGGGTGCCTCCATGGTTGAGTGGTTATGGTCTGTGAATAGTAATCACTGGCCTGAATTGAACTAGACCCAGGACCAGATGAAGTTTGTGAAGAAGCTGTCCAGTTAGTTTACAGAAAGTTGGTGGTTCTATCCAGGTGAAAGCCTGTGGTTTTCTTCCACCTGGAAAAGTTCTCAAATGATTCTGGCTGTTGGTGAAATGTTCAGGGTGCTCGCTAGGCATCAAGGTAAGGGTCACGAACGACCCTAAAATTAGCCAGTATGATTTGGAGACTGAACAAAATTTCTTTCTATTTAACTGTAGATTTGACCCTTTGGTACAAATTCTCAGGAGTCGAGTGTCAGCTTTATTTCACTTATTCCAAGAGTCAAAATGCCATATTAAGGGTCAATTTAGACCCCTTATGACCCAGAACTAAAAGAAGAAAGGAAGGCCTCAGTGTTGCTAGTGGTTACTTTTAACAACATTATAAATAGCAACCAGGGCTGTACATTGTGTTATTATGCACGAGAGAACCAGTCATGTTCATTTTCTAGTTGACTATTTCTTTCTAAAAGTATCATATATTCTCATATCAAAATGGTCCAAATTTATTACATGAAGTTATTCAGGTTTTATTGGCTTGTTTACTTTCATGTTTTCCTTTTATCTCTGTTCAGTATAATGTAAGATGATAAGTGTTTTAATGTATAGTGTTACTAAGATATGTGTAAAAGTTTTTACTTTTGCTGATTTATAAATATAATAAGAAAAGATAAGTAAAACATCTGAACAATGTATGGAGAAGATTTTTGTAGTAACCTTAACATGTCTGGTACCCTTGTATGTCACCTTAGAATCACCTCTTTTATTACCAGACCTTTTTAGACCTTTTGCAAAATAAGTACTATTGATTAGTCAGAATGCTTAAATATTCTCTACATGTTATGTTCTCTGGGGTTTCACATCATACCAACAGCCAAGGACATTTGGCAACTTTTCTTGCTTTACTGGTGGAGAAAGACTCCAGGCATACACCTGGGTAGAACAACTGGCCTTCCATAAGCCAGCTGGACAGCTTCCTCACGTGATAATTTTTTCTGGTCCCAGATGGGATACAAACTCACAGCTGTGAGGTGCGGATTATATTATTTTATTGTGAATTTGACCCTTTGGTACAAATTCTCAAGAGTCAAAAGCTAAATATTTTATTTATTTCAAGAGTCAAAATGCTGTTTTAAGGGGCAAATGAAAGCCCTGATTTTTTCCCTGGAGATTTTTTTGTTCTCACAGTCTCCATCTAAACAGCTGTCAGTTATTCACATCTATGGTATTTTAGATTGTTTAGATGTTAAATACATTCATTGTTCTGATGGATTACTTTCTCATATTTTCACTCATACATGTATTTTATTTACCAGTATATTTGGGACTCTGTGATGTTAATGTATTTTATCTTGATTATATTTCAAGAAGATCCAATCTGATGTGTGAAATTTACACTTGTAGGCTCCAGCACGCTGATTTAATTGATGAATACCTGCATACCTTAAGTTCTTATTTCTAATTAAAGTGATTTATACATGTATATACCTGATTCATACATTGTTCATTTAATGATGTATATAAGAAGTTTTATGATACATGTTTATTGCACCATGCAGCCTTCTAAATAAAACTATAGGACTGAAGCTACAAATGATAAAGCCTAAACAAAAATAGTTTGTTTCCGGTTACAAGCCCAAAAAAAATATGGGTTGGTAGGTAGGGATTTTTTTCTTTTATGTTTTTTTTTTACATATATCGGCAACAGTGTTGTGAAAATTACAATATTGCTCAAAGGTTTGGATGCCGTAAAAACTTATGAGTCGGCAGGTAAAAGATGGGTCGATCGGGTAACTGGAAACAAACCTCTTTTTTTAGGCCTAATGACAAGTTTAACAATGTAAACAGCTTGTTTTAAATGTGTGGATGCTGTGAAATTTTTGTAATATAGGTATGAAAACTATCCCTGCTTCACTTTCTAATGTATAAATTTCTGTAGCTAGGGATTGACAAGACACTTTCTTGTGTTTATGGCCTTGTAAATATTTGTATTTAACTGTAATGGAATGTTTGTGTCTTATTTTATTAAGCAAGCTGTTGTTAAGTGTAATATGTGGAAGTTTATTTGATATCTAGACAGGAAAGATACATTTTTTGGTTCATAAACGTATCCCAGATGGACAATACTCTGAGTTTATGTACCTGACCTTACCATGGTATGCCCTAAATTTGGTCAATTACATTTTGTTATGTCCAGTTTGAAATGCCATGGGCCATTTACAGACATAAATTAGTTTTGATGTATATACAGGTTTATGGGTGATGACATTAATAATGTACATCATCATTGTAATATATAGCCAGTAGCTGCCTCTGAACTGTTATCTGATTTTATGCTTGAAATTGTCAAAATATTTAGATTTCTTGGTAAAACAAAGTGACAATTTTACCTGAATAATACATGTATGTTGAGATAAATATCTGTTTCACAGTATAGCTACATCATGTGGTGATTGATGTACATGTATGTTTTTTTTAATTTATTATTTATATAAATGGAGAAAATGTTTATAAATTATTTATTTTAGTCCTAGTAATACATACATTTGTGGTCCCTTTATTTCTGCTTTTAAGAGAAAGGAAATAATTTTTTAAATTTAGAAAAAGAGCGTCAGCTTTTTCTCTTGAAATTAAGTTGAAAATACAGTGTAGTTGAATACCTACATCGCTGGCTTATTTGTTGAATTGGATATTTTTGAAGTTATTACTTATGTATATATTGAGTGTAAACTTAGCATAAACTTAGAATTGTTGGTATGTGTATGTTATTCACAATAAGAATAGAGAACAATGAATGTTATTCTTCCCGTTCACCATTTATCATCTTGCCAGTATTAATATACCTGATGAAGCTAGTCAGTGTTTTTTTTTTGCAATTTTGGGAAAGAGTTCAGGTCAGCGTAATTGGGAAAAATGTGCTGTGTGATCGCAAAATTGGGAATTTGTAGGTCGAGAATTGAGAAAAATAACTTTATATAGTTTATTTTTGATTGGGAGGGTCTGTTTACCTGAGACCCAAACAAAGTAGAAAAAAATAGTTGCTTTTGTCCTAGTTGTGAATTTTACAAGGGAAGTAATTCACACTTCAGTGAAAATTGAGTGAAATAAATTCTATTCTTGAAGAAAATGAATTAAGTTTTACTATTATTGTGATTGGATCGTAATTTGTTATCAACTAATAGAAACTGTATGCAATAGTTTATAATAGCATTGTTTACAGATTAAATAAAATTTTTGGTTGTAATTACAGTCTATTCAAAGTTGAATTGAGTGATCATTTTATTAAGGCCGAAGGTCAGTTGGAATATAAATGAGCTTCAAGTTTAGAATCCCTGTGAAATATACCAGTAAAAAAAAATTCTTCTCAACAAAAAAGATAAGGATCATAATTATGTCTGTGTAATAAAATAATTGAACCTTATAGTCAAACAGAACTATAGTATTTGGGAGATAGACAATATGAAGACACCAGTTTTATCTTATGTACAAAGAAAAGTCATGTGACTTTATAAGGTGTCCAGTATGTACCTACAATAGCTGTAATAAACATATCAAAGACTTATTATAAAGTATAAACCCACTTTAGCCATACTGTAATTGAAGTATTTCAATATTTTCTTATTACAATGATTGTTATACCAAGTTTGGTGTGCTGGTATTTATATTATAGATTTAAGTCCAGCTATTGAGAAACTTGAACATAGTCTTTATCTGTGTAAAACCAACATTACCTTGGTTTACATTGAAATTACTTCAAACAAGTTCATTGTATTTATATACTTGAGACTTTATCCCGCAGTAGTGTCTCATGAACAAAATCTGGTTCTGACTACTTACATGTGTTATGGTAATTATTTGAAGGATTGAATAAAAACTGACTTTACATTGTTTTTTTTTTGTAGTGACATTTTATATCATTGTTTGTTTGGTAAGGGGTCATTGAATTAAAAATAATAACATGCAATCCTACTTCAGACTTATAAGTCTTTTGAATAGCTTATAAATATTACCTTGGGTGTTGTTTATAAGTATTTCACGACTCTAAATCTTAACTTCCAAATCTGCACTTTAAACATTAACTTGACGTTAAGTCTGGCTTCTCAGTTGGTTGTGTTTTCAGATACCTGTTTAATCACATTAGCTTCCTGAGCTGCTTAATGTGCCAATTCTCCCGTAATATGTAAGTTTCACTTCCAATCTGTGATAAAATTGGCATACATTCATGCACAGTCACAGGTATATAACCTATACTTAACATGCTGGTATGCATTTTGCAGAAATTTGGTTAAATGCTGTGGACACCTGTATCTTTCTGTATGTTATGTCATAAACCACTTGTGATATGAATATAGTGTACATTAAGTAAGGTAAACTTCAAATAGCAACCACCTCAATATTACAACCACCTTATTATAACAAGTTGTCAACCACTTATTTTTTGGACTGGCTTTCAATAGTTCCCCTATAACTTAACTTGATAATGAGACCACCTCTTTATTATGACTAATTTTTTGAGTCTTGAAGATATTTGCAGCTTTTGCTGTACAAGTTTATTCTAGCAAGTGCATGTTGTGTCTGTTTTTCATTGTATGATTGCCAATAACTGTTTTGACATTCAAATAATTTAAATAGAACATTGTTTTAGTGGAAAACATTTCTTCACATTATTCGAATCAATTGTTCCTGCCATATGTTTTACATTGCGCATTTATTGATGTTTTCTTATGTTTACAATGATATCAAACAGTCTGATGATTGATTATAGATAGAGCATTTTATCACATTTTGTCCAGCCATCTTGTAAGGCAGGCATGTCATAGTCATGATGGCTGTTACTCTGTGTGGGTGTGTCTTCCTAGCTCTGATATATTACCCATAACTTTTATGTTGTAGTTATACATTGTATTTGTCTTAATCCTGTTCTACCCCAGACTGATGCCACTGTTGAAAGGTTTGAGCTTACCTTCAGTGTAAATGAGGTGTGATTGTCATCGACTATGGCTTCGAAGATTTCAGTCTCTCATCTATAATATACTGGGATATGTTGGTTCTGTAATATCATTCAATTCAAATAATTGGCTAGGGTTAGAAGGTATGAGAACATGAAAATGTTGAACACGCATAACAGCTCTAATACTATACTTGTTTTATTATATATCTAAGCTCTAAGGAATGTTAATAATAGCTTGTACGAAGGTTTTGTCTTTGTTATTACTGTCGGTATACTTTACACTCAAACATTTCTCTGACAGGTTCACATACATGTTCAGTGATGTCATTTTTATTTGTTACAAAATTTACACATGTCACTTTATTCTCACTTGGGTTTAACATCGCATCAACAGTCAAGGTCATTTGGTGACTTTCCAGCTTTAACAGTGGAGGAAGACCCCTGGTTTACACCTTGATAGAACCACCAACCTACCGTAAGCTAACTGGGCTGTTCGCTCACATTTGCTCTTTGTCTAGCTGGTCCCTGGTGGGATTCAAACTCAGAGCAGTCCAAGTGAGGGACTAGTGAATACAAGTCAGAGACCTTAACCACTCAACCATGGAGGCCCCTCATGTCACCTCTTTGGATTTGTAGAGTACCAATTGAACATGCTGCAACATTTTATGTTCAAAATACATTCTTACATGTAAACTAACACCTTAAGTGATTGCCTTGATATTTAAAAGGCACTTGTGTTACAATGTATTAAATTGAGGAATATAAATGTCATTATTGTTGTGCTTTATCTCTTTATGTAACAATCTACTTTCAATTCATACCTGACTGTACATATTGTATGTTAATGTAATTATTTGGGCTTGACAGAGTGTATTAAGTGCACTTATATTGTAACTTTGCGTAATGGCTTTAAATGCATAATGTTGAGTCACTTACAAAATACACATTTATTTGTGGTAAATTATACATGTGTTTTATTTATTCATGATTTTATACAGAATGACACATTCGATAAATTTCAATCTAACCGATAAAGACTACAATGTATACACATGGTATACAAGATTGTCCATTATGTTTTAACGTATATATCATTAGACAGAGTAGGTTTTCATGAAGAATTATTGCTAAATGCTAAACAAGAAATGTTAGAGGCTATAGCAAACACAACAGTTCTATTTCTGAATACTTTAATCATCCAGGCATCTCAGAGTACCTTCGTTTTAAAAAAGATGACATTTTTCAAATTCTAACAAGCCAAATATATGTTTGAATCCATCACTGCAGTAAGTGGCTGCTTAATTGCAACCCCGCATTGTCACTTAAATTTGTATCGGATATATAGATGTTGACCATTCAAGATCTTTTCTGATGTTTTTGATTCCATTCATTCATATTTCAATTTTTATGGAGGCCATTACTACCAATGATATTCTGATTTTTCATTATGAAAAAAACTTCACTATCAAAGCAAAGAACCTTGAAATTCTGTATTATCTTCTGGCTGTTCTTCTATAGTTCTAACAAGCATAAATTTTTGCAGTCTCAAAGCTGCCCCTTGTCTTACTGGTACAACATTATTCTCTTGCGTGGTAGGTCATGGATGTAATTCCCAGTTATAAATTATAACTTTATCAATAACCAAAGGAAAAGTAACACAGTGGCTGCCTTGCTCTTTATTTAAACAGAAGGGTAGGACTGCTTGACCATGTGTCCTGTTAATATGACAGGATACTTTATCATATTTTGTGCCTATGACAAAGTGGTACATTATACAGCGCAACCTCTCCTGAGCGGCCCTCTCTTGAGCCACAACCTCCCTTCAACAACTGCATGATTTTATTTTTTCCCCACTGTACATTTTAACTATTAATTTAACCTCTCTGGAGCAACACCTCTCAACAACAACATAAGTTTGCATCTCGTAAAGGGTGTTACTTTGGAGAGGTTGTTCTGTATGTACATATCTGTGTCTATTAAAATTGCCTGTGTACTGTATACATGTACCGTACTAAATTCTGTGATGAAGTGTTCCTTCGTGGAATGCACAGAATGATTTTGTTCAGAATGTTTCATTATGTTTTCTCATGTTTTCAGATGGTTCAAGATGTGATATAAAGGGAAAATTTGGTTGGAAATGCCGCTTTACATGTAACTGCCAGGGTGGAGAAGACTGTGAGAAAGAATATGGGCACTGTGACTCTGGCTGTGCCAACGGTTATTATGGACCCGGTTGCCTGTTTGGTAAGTTTTCCCCGACTTTTGAATATTTATAAATCAAAAATGTTCACCTCTCAGTATATGAATGAACTGTTTGTATGTAGTTAGAAAAGCTTACCAATGCTTCAACATGAAATCTTATTTTGCTATTTGCAAATTGCCGGTGGAGATTGTTATGAACTAGCAGTATGAAAATATGAGTTACAATAGAAGTAGAATTTTCATGAAAACTTCTTGTTTTCTGTTTTGATAACCAATTTTTGTACTGGGATACATTACTGTACATTTCACCATTCCCTGTGGAAACCTTGTAGCAGTATGAGTAAGCTGATAGTGTTTTATTGTTGACTTTGACTCGGGATGAAAGATAGTTGTGATTTGTTTGAAGTTTGTCTATTCTGAGATATTAATTTTTTAAACATGACATTGCGATGTACCAGATACTCATGTCTGGATCTTGTCTTACTGTCATTTTATCATTTATAAAATCTTCCTAGGTTTTGTATCATTTCTTTGCCAAGCTCTTGAAATTACAAATAAACTTAAAGATCTCAGGGTAATTAGTTTTATGAATGAGTAAACCTGATCGATACAATGTACAGTGTATTTGGAGGTACAATCATTACAGAATATTGACAGGAAAATTCGGACCGAGAAATTTGCCCTTTTATGGTTGTGTCTGGTTTTTAGAAGGTCTGGTATTCAGAAGTTACTGTGTATTTAGTTAATGATGATATTTATTACATTCTGACAACCAAAACATTTGATTTTGTTGAACATATCCAGATCTTTGTGAACTACTGTGTGATATGAAATTCTAGGGGATTATCCTACATTATAATGTAATCAAGGAGCCTTTGTGGTCAAGTGGTTATGGTCTCTGACATTTAATCACTGGCCACTTACTGCTTTGAGTTCAAATCCCACTGGGGACCATATTTCACATATGAGGCAGCTTTTCAGCTAGCTTACAGAATGTCCGTGGTTCTACCCAGGTGTAAGCCTGGGGTCTTCCTCTACTGTTAAAGCTGGAAGGTTACCAAATGACCCTGGCTGTTGATGCGACATTAAACTACAGTGCAAAAAATTATGTAACCAAGCATTGTTCATGTCTGATAAATGTTTGATTCATTTCATATTACAAGTCATGTACAGGAATTCTCATATTAGGGAATTTCATTTTTTAATGTGCTTCAAGTTTGGGTTATCTTAAAGACTGTCATATTTGATACATAGTTACAGTACTATGGCCCATACTTCTTTATACATTTCTTTATCTATTCCCATTAATCAAAGAATTAATTCATATTATTTGACTGAAAAATGTTGGTTATAATTATAGTGTTATATATTTTGACCATTTCTATCCTGGAGAAAATATGTGTAGTTTACTGGTCAACAGTTCATCATCATGTGGGATAAATACTTAATAAGTACTCTGCTACGTCATTGTATTTTATTCGCCTACATTCATGCATTTAGCCTTTCAAGGTAAACATTCCAAACTTCAGTTACAATACTGTATTGTTGTGTAAATTTGGTCTTATGTTTCAAAAGATATGTTATCAATTTGACATTAAATGCATTTAAATGTGTGTGTTTTCCATGTTGATAAATTCCTATTTTTAGAATAGTGTCATGTGATACATGCTAATGAGATTTTTGCTTTTCTTGGCAAACTTATCAAAATGCCATTAGATCAGCACTGATGAGATAAGACAATTTTGAAAAAAGATGGTATAGCAGTGGGCAACTTAAACCATTTGTCTGACACTCGGAACAAGTAGTCAAACTTGTACAAAAATATCATTTTCACCTGAACTGTATAATGAAATACCAGGATTTTACAATTTTGTATAACCGGTTTCATAAGATTCAGTGTCACACTACTATTGTCAAATTGATTGATATTTGATTGATTACTCACTAGTTCTGTTTCCTTCTTGCAGAAAATGATTTTATATACGGTAGAGATCAAGGCAGAGCCTACATGGGTAATTTTGATATTGCCGAGGATGACAAGAAATGTATCAGTTGGAATGACCCAGAGGTGATTGCTATTACTCATAGCAAACCTGAAAGCTTCCCCGATAAAATAATACCTGGCCCTTATTGTCGGAACCCTAGACTTACGGCGTACTCCTCAATGCCCTGGTGCTACGTACAGCATGCTGGATCAGTGTTGTTTGGTTTTTGTAAACAACTCCAAGTAAAAGGTAAATATTGTGGTATTATCTGGTTTCATTAATTTTTCATCTCACGGTCCATGATGGCTGTGCAAAGTTCATTTTTCACCCGTGACAAATTTACTGAAGACCTGATGTACAAAATCAATTGGTCTCCAACTTCCTATGAATTCTTAATGAAGAATATTATCCCTTGCACAAGGGGCCTCTGTGATTGAGTGATCATGGTCTCTGACTGGTAAGCACTAGCATTTTGGTGCTTTGAGTTCGAATCCTACCTTGGACCAGACAAATTTCCCTTGGGAGGAAGCTGTCCAGCTAGCTTATGGAAGGTTGGTGGTTCTGCCCAGCTGTACGCTTGTGGTCTTCCTCCACTGTTAAAGCTGGGATGTTGCCAAACGAACCTTTCTGTTGATTCCACGTTCAGCATCAAAAATGTCTCTTGCACATTAGGGAGCTTCTCAGTACCAGGTCTGGTTCTAATGTCAGTTCTTGTATGTAACCATGTGGTATTGATTCAGTCAATAGATTTCTGTGTATCAGTTAAATATTTCTGTTGAACTGACCCGAAACTGTGGAAACAAAACCTTTGTTTAACATGACAATATTGACACCATTGATTGTTTCCATGCCTGTGGCAGTTAGAATACTGGCCAGCTGACATTATTACCCTATTAAGATAATATCAATTGTAGACTTTAGATGTATGTACATAAATTATACATCATTGTTGAAAGTTTAATTCAATTTAAGTCTATTGCTTATGCGTAATATGGTAATAAAATCCAGCTGGTGTGTACTCTGTATAACGTTTCACTGAAATTGCTTGAAAAAACAACCTCAGCTTAAACATAGATGCTGTCAAAAGCGAGTATTCTAAATCTTGGATGATCAGAACTTGTTGAGTGTAGTTTAGTTAAATGAAAACATACCCAGTACACTTTCCATGTATGAAAAATCTAATGTAAGAAATTACTGACTTTCATTATCTACACAAATTTTATTAAGGCTGTACAACTTTTATTTACTTTCTGATGCTATTTTTACAGGTAAAAATATGTTTTTTAGGATTATCAGAGAATATTCTTACCAATGATAAGATCTTTTATGTTAGAAAATTGAGCCTAGTTTTCAAGAAATTTGCAAATTCCTTTATTATAGTAATATACCCCTCACAAACGAGAAGTTTTTTGGGGGCATAATAAAATCACCCTGGTTGTTGGTTGGATGATTGGTTGGTCGTGTGGTCTGTCCCCACTTTGTGAGGGGGGGATTTAACCACAATTTAGTGATAGGTGTATTTTTTTAACGTTTCACAGCTTTATGTTCATTATCTTAAAAGAATACATTAAGATTCATCTAAGAGATATGTTTCAGATGTAATTTTGAGGAATGAAATTCACTCTGGATACTTACGTTTTCAATGAGGGTACCGGTTAATAGCATGAAATAAGTTTTACTTGTTTTTGGTCGGTTATTTGTAAACTGTATGATATTTTTTGTTTACATAGAATGTCCAGATTATTTGTACGGAGATGAATGTGATAATGAATGCCATTGTTCAAATGTCAGCGAAGTTTGTTCCAAGACGACTGGATTTTGTAAACAGAATTGCCATGCGGGATGGATCGGGATTGGTTGTGATATACGTAAGTGATTAATGTAGAAATTTTATCTTCCCCGCTGATATTACTGGGTAAAGTCGAAAAACAAGTCTGCTTCAAGTCTGTCGCTGAAATATTGTTTCAGATGTCAAACAGTAGTCAAGGAGTATTGTATTTTATAACATTAAACGTTTCAGTAAAAATAATATAAACATATTCTGACTCCATGTTTCTAGACAAGAAAAAATATCATCTTTTATTAAGTGTAAATTTCTATTTGCATGAAAATTTTATTAATAATAGTTCTGCCAAAAAGCCTGATCAATTCTTTCTAGGAGGCAATTTGATACCCCGCTGTAGACTGAAATAAAAATATAAGAACCCTGATGCATTATTAAATTAATTGACTGACATCTATGAGGAATTTCTCCTGATACAATTTATCTAATTGTTTGTCTTATGTTGTAGTCTCAGAAATATTTGTTCAACTTTAGTTCCACATAATGCTGGAAACAAACTCTTTCGTGATTTCTTAGATGCTGTTGATTAAAACCTTTGGCTTTTGAAAACAGCTTTCTTCATGCAAGATAAACATTTTCTTGTTTGTGAATTAAGACAAAAATAGACGAATGATTGGAATTGGGGCTTAAATCTGAGAGTGATTTCTTTAACCCAGTAGATTAATGTATTTCTTAAAATGTTACTGAAATAACAATCCCCTACTGCCACTGTTCAGAATTTTAATTTTCATCTTAAATCCACGGAGTAGAGAAGCTGTGTGCTCACTGGTTTAAGATTAAAAAAAGTGACATTTAAATTAACTGTTATTTATTTGCCTTGAGCAATGTCTGGAACTTTAATTATGTGGTTAAAACCTGTTATTCATAATGAATGAATGCACTCTTTTGAGTTTCTGATATCAAAGTGCAATGTGAAATGAAAACTTTTTCTCTGTAATTAAATATTGCAATGTTTAAAATATCATTTATCAAATCTGCAATTTATAAGTGGGAAAATTATGACTCAGACATTACTAATGTTGTCTTCTTTCTAGAGAGTACCCAAAATTAACATTACATTGTTAAGCATAAAATTATCTCCCTTATGTAGCAAATTTTGTTACTTACACCTGTTAGATTTGTCTCCCTTCCTGAAAATCTGTAACAAAGTCTTTTGTTATTAATAATGATATTGTATACTGATTTCAGCTTGTGTGTATAACAAGTATGGCATAGATTGTAAGGAAACATGCGGGAAATGTCAGTTTGATTCTTGCGATCATGAGACAGGAAAATGCTTGAAAGGGTGCAAACCTGGCTATCATAATGAATACTGTACCATGAGTAAGTTGAATATAGATTACATATGGTATACCCCACCCTCCCCTGTATATAATGACTACAATCATACATATTGAATTTAGAATAATCTACAGTTATTCCTATCCGTAAAGCCAAAGTAGTGTTTACATGGTAGTTCTTCATCAGAATTCAAAATTATCTGTGATTACTCAAATTGGATTTGAATTGGCCAGTCTCTGATTGTGAATGGTTTGGTTCACATGTGAATGTAATTAAAACTATTTGATATGTTTCAATTAGTAAAGATATTAATTGATAAAAGTGGTCTTCACTTACTGAGTTACTCTCCATTGTAAGGTTTAATTGTTGGCCTTAGTTAATTTAGTAGTATAAAAAATAATTCCACACATTTATTTTCATGTACGAATATGTACATGACCGTAAATATTTAAAACAGTGCAAGAAGTTGTTTGGGCTCTTAATATTTTGCACTCAGTGAATAGAGGCTTTCATATGGAGAATAAAGGTGACCTTTATGCACACATTGTGCTATGTTCAGAGGTTTGTTTGGTCCGTTTTATTAGTTATTGTTTCTTAAACCCTTTGCCTCATAAACATATTTTGGACTCTTCCAGGTTCAAAGCAAATATACAAAACATCAATTTATTTAAGGAAATTGAGTTATTTCTCTCTGACAGAGTGGAAAACATTGTGACAAAAGAAGCCACTGTTTGTTACGAGCAATGGCATCTTTTGTCATGATGTTTTTAAAAGTCGTCTGCTTCAGATGCGGGGAAATGTGGTATTATGAGGCAAAAGGTTAAGAGTAATCTTAGTATGTGTCTGTTGGCCTTTATTCAATTACTGGCTTTGAATCTGGTTTGACCATTTGTTCTAGTGTCATTGTATATTTTTTATATTTATCACAGAATGTGGTACTGGTGTATACGGTGTTAACTGTAGGGAGAGGTGCGGTCATTGTCGCTATGGCGATTGTCATCCTGAGACGGGTGAATGCTTGGGCGGTTGTGAAGCTGGCTATCAGGGTAGCTTATGTAAAGATCGTAAGTATAAAAGTGCAGTGATACCTCTAACCTGCGAATCATGTGTGACTAAATCATTTGATTGGATAAGAGAGGTTTCTGTTATGTGACAAATGGTGATATCTTGTAAATCTGCTCAACATATCTGACGGAATGTTATAATTTGATTAGAGTTTTTTCTGTCATGTGACTAACAAACTGCTGATACATTTAGCTATGAACTTAAAATAAAACATTGTGACTGCTATGTTCCAGAGAAGTTTTTATATCAAGGCGGGGGGTGAAGGTTCCAGTGTAAAAGTAAAATAAAAATAATATGATGATGCCACAGATAACTCTTGTTATCAACTGATAAAATATCATTAAACAGCAAGTCATTAAAATCACTCGTGCTATACACTATTAAATTTATGCATGACTAAAATCGTGCCATATTTAATCAACTGATAACATTTCAAAGAACATCTTACCAGCATCTCTGCGATATGATAAAGTGTACCATTTTACATACAGTCAAACCTGGGAACAAAGGCCACCCTTGGGAAAGATTAAATGTGGCCTTTCTGGACAGATGGTCTTTATTTAGAGGTCACTTTGTGTTAAATAATCAAAGATGGTTTTTTCAAAGAATGGTCCTTAATCACAGGGTGACTTCAAACGCAGGTTTGACTGTACAACACATATATAACAATGTGATATGTGTGGTATTTGCTATTTCAGTTTGTCCTAATGGTAAATATGGGAATGGCTGTGAGAGTAGATGCCCATTCTGTTACAATGGTGGTAGGTGTGACCCAGTTACTGGTGTATGTCCCTTAGGCTGTTCCCCGGGTTATAGGGGGTCCAGCTGTGATATGGGTGAGTATACATTACATTTATCACTCTACTTTTCTGTATATTTTAAATGTAACATTTGGGAAGTTTAGATATCTGGTGAATATTCTATATTTATATATGTTTTAAGTTTTACTGGTATACATGCATATCCAAAGAATAAATTGTGTAAAGAAGGAATGTTTGATTTTATGAATGATGCTAGAATCTATTCATTCTTATTACTATGTTTATACTACTGTGCAACCTCTCCAGAGTGGCCCTCTATTTAGCAACAACCTCCCTTCAACAACCGCATGATTTTTTCCCACTGTACAATTTAACTATTAATTTAACCTCTCTAGAGCAACAGCCTCTCTACAGCAACATAATTCTCCCAAAGGGTGTTGCTTTGGAGAGGTTGTACTGTACAATTATTACAATGAGCACTGTTCATGTGATTACTGTATAACTATATGCATTATATTAGGTCTACTTATGTAGTTGCTTTTTCCAAACTTTTATGTTTAATAAGTACGAATACAATTTACACTTTTAGTACAAAGCTCACCATTTTATTAGCAGTGATTTGCATGACCACTTTGATTATTTGACTTAGAACTTATGAATACAATTGGATATGTTATACATTACGTGACTGTATATTACAGAATGTTTGGACGGATATTTTGGGTTCAACTGTTCTTCAGCCTGTGGACATTGTATAGATGATGAAATTTGTGATAAATATACCGGACAATGTTTAAATGGGTGTGCTGAAGGTTATGTTGGATCACATTGCTTAGATGGTCAGTGTGCACTTATTTTTTGTTTTGTTTTGTTTTGTTTTATTTTCTCTGGGGTTTAATGATGTGCTAACAGTCAGGGTCTGTTGGCGACTTTTACAGCTCTACCGTAGATGAAGACTCCCAGGTGTACACCTGGGTAGAACCACCTACCTTTGGTAAGCCATGTGAATTTTTTGAATTCCCTGGTAGGATTTGAACTTATAGTGGTGAAGGGCTAGTGATTACTAATCATGAAGAAACCATAACTACTCGATCATGGAGGCCCCATGTATTAACTTGTTTTATAATATTTTTGGTGATTTATAAGTACAGTGTAGAATATATGTCCTGAACTGTTCATTCTCTGAAATTGTCAAGTATTGATATTTGCCTGTAATGTAAATGTAAGTGGTTGGAATAAGCATGACAATTAGACATCTTTGACTCCTCAAAACTGAAACAAACTAACACTGCTCGATTTAGTTATATTTGTGAAGATAGAGATATTGATGGCAAAGTTGTCATTTATTTCATTTTTACTTTGTTTTGTCCCCCCCCCCCCACCTGAAAACAAAGTCTGCCTTCAAAAGACCACTATGTACTGTTCAGAAGATGGTCTTTATATAAATATTTAAAATATTGTTTCTGATCTCTATTTCAGTTTATGTAGAGTTACATCAAGGATCAGCCGTTGGTGGTATAGTGGGTGGGGTGATCGCTGGTGTTGTTATTACTGTTATAGTAATCCTCATCATTATATACAGGTAAATAAATCACTCAATTTCATTTTAATCTTTGGACTTATTGCTTAGTATTTCATTTTGTGCATCATGTTTATCTCTAAGAAATAGAAGAATACCCCTGTTTTGTTTATATTATATATCATACAAATGTGTGGGGTTTTTTATAATTCTAGTCTTGTTTATTGCATTCAGGAAATTTATTTATTCTGGTAATAGTATTGAAAACATATTAGTATGCTCAAAGTAAAATAATAAAGAATCTTGCAGAATGCAAATTGTGACCCAATTTTAGGTAACAGATAAAATTAATGGTTAATGGTAAATTTTAGAGAAAAATTTAAGTTACGAACATTTAAAAGAGTGTAAGTGAAGTATTCAAGTATTTTAGATTATTGAGTGTTTTTATATTTTCAGGAAAAGACGATTTCGTACTAAAATGATTATAACAAGTCATGAAATGAACACATCAATACCTAGTGAAGATATGATCGTAGAAAATGAAAAAGAAACCAGTTTACTTCTGAGATCTACTTCACCTGTTGGTATGTTGAAGTCCTGTGCTGTATTTCATCATTTGTTGCCATGGTAACACAAGCTATTGACCTTGTGCATATTTTACGAATTTCCACTCTAAATTATGGTCTAATATCATTGAAAAAATACTATTAAGGAAAAAGTCCTCATCTGTTGCACAGTGACAGTAATTGTGATAAGTTCTTAAACAATGACCCAAATCTACCCAAATCAATTGACCCAAATTTAGCCAAATCAATTGACCCAAATTTAGCCAAATCAATTGACCCAAATTTAACCAAATCATTTGATTCCAATTTATCCAAATCATTGGACCCAAATTTAACAAAATCGTTTGACCCTAATTTACCCTATACAATTGATCTAATTCTACTCATTAATTTTTCAGAACATGCTTATTTAATGGTGATGTCGTTCTGATTCTCTCTGGATTTTTACTTTGAAATGTTGAAACTATGCAAGTTACTGAATGTGTTATTATCTATGATCTGTTTTGGTAGAGCCATGTGTGGTCAATATGGCTCTTCATGCGCTATACATGTGCTTTTTTGATATTTAAGATTTTGTTGATACATCTTTTTAATCATAATCATAAGACTGGTTTAAAATTTTGGCAAGATGTATTTTTAGTGAAAGGCGTCTTTACTTCATGAGTATTGTAGAAATTAGGTTTAAGTTACAAATTTTCATATGAAGTCATTCAAAGCAAATATACAAAACATCAATTTATTTAAGAGAATTGGGCTATTTCTCTCTGACAGAGTGGAAAACGTTGTGGCAAAAGAAGCCATTACTCATTACAAACAATAGCTTCTTTTGCCACAGTGTTTTCAAAAGTCGTCTGCTTCAGATGTGGGTAAATGTGGTATTATGAAGCAAAGGGTTAAAGTGCACGTAATGAAAAAAATTTTTTAAAAAATCTTCGTCACCTTAGATCAGACACAAGATAAATGAATGAGTGGCTTGTTATTGTTTATCATACAGTTCTTGGTAGCTGGTTAATTATTGTTCTGTATGTTTCAGCAGAGGACCATCCCATGATTGTAGAAGATACTATTTATGATAAATCTTTGAAAGAAGAACCTATATATGTAAATGTGAATACGAAGAAGTTAACTAACCCTGTCAAAGTGGAAGATCTGAAAGAATTTATTGCTAAAGCTAAGGAAAATGAGTCTGCAATAATGAAAGCTGAACATGGGGTAATGTTTTGTTATATAAAGCATATATTTTGTCATGAAATGGTGACTATATTGATAAATTTAATGAAATCTTAAATTGTGAGTATTTAACTAAGATATTGCATTTCTTAAAAGTATTTATTGTACTCTTTTATGGAAGCATGAAGCTTTGAAAATCTTTTTCTTTGTACATAGCATAGGGCAAAAAGTAGTTTTTACAATATTCACATGATTTTACTCTATCACTAAGTTTCACCTAAACTTCACTGACCTCCTTATGTAGCATGTTATTGTTTGTATGTTTTTTTTCTAGGGTCTACCATCTGGTCTTCTAGCTTTGTGTCATACTGCTTTAAAACCTGAAAATAAGCCTAAAAATAGATACGCTGATATTATAGCATGTAAGTATGATCCTCGCCCTGTGTATGTGTTTGTGTATCTGTCCATCTGCTCCAACCTTGCTTTGTGAATCCTGTGTTGTTTGAATCTATCTATTCCAACCAACTCATTGTCTATGATGTTTTATCAGTCATTAAATTCTGTCTTGTTTTCACTTCTATGATGTGGTACTCTTTGTCTATATTACTGAATATGCCTTTATATACATTATTGGGTGGAGGGGGGGGCAGTGTTAAATTTTTACACATTTTTTTCAGTTGTGTGAACAATTTCATTTGCATTGGATAAAAAATAAAGTATTATTGAAGCATTATTGTGACTTTCAGTTTTAGTTTTTTTCTCATAAGATGGGTCATAGTTAGGTTAAAGCTTTATTAGGAAATAGCGGGTGCATCAATGCTTATTTGTTATTTGGAAATCATGGTAAAAGAATTTTATATCTGAAATATTCTTTCTATCATTTAGGTAGATCTTAAATTTTGTTACTTTAGCTAAATTCTAATATTTTCTTATTCAATTATTGACTCTGAATTAAAATGCCCCAAACATTATATTTTTGCATGTTTTATATTGACTGATAAACCAATTCATGGTTGTGCATGTCTCACGTTATTGACAATATATTGTGGAATTGGATGATAAAATATCATAATTCATGTGCTTTGATTTTCCCTCAATTTAGTGATCTTGTTGAGCTTGAAGTTGAGTCATCTACTTATTCACTTCTTCCCTTGTGAACCTACGTTTATGCAGTTTTAACTGATATGCATCATATATGATATACCTGCACAGAGAATACTACAAGTCAAGGTCAAACGGAGCATCTAAATTTACCAGGAGCATGGGAGAAAATTGTGTAGCATGTGTTGGGATTTCCATTTTTTGCAAGTCTGGACTGGATTTTGTTTCCATGACACTGGGCTCAAATTTTCTGTTGTTTTTTTTTTTTCGAAATTTTCAACTTTCACCCACGAAGGAGTGGTTTTACCAGTATAATGTCTGAGTATATACTTCTTGATAGCTGGAACTGCATTTTGATGTAATCCTAATCAGAGCATGTATCCAGACATATAGACATTATTAATTGAATCCATATGCTGTTAGAATTTGTGATATGAAGTATTTATGTATACATATCGCAGACTGCTACATGTAGTTTTTATGTACGATTTTACATATTTGCAGATGATCATTCTAGAGTGGTACTTAGCTTACTCTCGCATGACGTACATTCCGATTATGTGAATGCTAACTATCTTGATGTAAGTCATATTTTATCTTAACACACTCCGCTAACTTAATGGTTAAGTTAGATATTAAAATAATCATATTTTTCCTTTTACTTTGCGTTGAAAGCGTGTGAGTGTTCCCTTGATGAAATTATTTATATCCCACCCTGGTAAAATTGAACTTTTTGTCCATACACACTATGTTTAATCTTAAATTTCCACAATCCTAGCATCAAACAGAATCCTTATTTCCTCTAACACTTGATATTAAACATTCATGTGGCCTAACTCATGGCATTTTCTTTACTGTGGTATTTCTTGTTTTTATTTAGATGATTAATTTTGACATTTTCTTAACAGGGATATGAAACAAAGAAAGCCTATTTGGCATCTCAAGGTAATTTATTTATTCAGTCACTTTTATTATCCTGGCTAGTTCTTCAAAATTTGATGCTTGATACTATGTTGTGTATTTAAATTGTATTGTATATTATTGGAGTATTTTGTTCTTTTTATCGTAGCAAATTAGCAAATCTATTTATTAGTTAGTTGGTCTGTTGACTGATGATTTGAAATGATTGATTGATTTATTGATTGGTCGATCGATCAATTGATTGATTGATTGATTAATTTTTATGTTTTCAGGTCCGAATAAGGCAATGTTGCCAGATTTCTGGAGAATGGTTTGGCAAGAAAAAGTCACCAAAATAGTGATGTTAACTAATCTTGTAGAAACGTATAAGGTATACTCATGTTTTATCTATGCAAAATGTAGTTTTTTTTGTTATTTTTTGTTTCAAAGAAATTGTTATATATCTGTATTGTACTTCCTGGTGCAAAGATTATGAAAAATTCATGATTAGTAACATGCTTGAAAAACATTTTTATATCTACCTTTGAAATTTTTCATTACATGAATTATTCAATTTATTCAAAGACATTTTCAATAATGATATATTTTGGTATTGTATGTCAGGCTTCTCAAAACTGCTGGGACACTTGCCTGACATTTGGTCTGGCAAATATAGAATTTTTGTCTGACCAAATAAAATTTTTTTGACCAAATATATTATTTTTAAGTGATAAATGCTGTAAATCACGCCCAACTGTCGGACATCTGGTCCAGTACTTGCCGAAAAGTTATTGGACCTGCTCAAAATTTGCCTGACATGTCTGTCAGTCTGGCAAGTTTTGGGAAGCCTGGTATGTTGGTAATTCTATGTGTGTTTATTTTAGAAAAAATGTGAACAATATTGGCCATCAGAGGGCAGTATGACATACGGTGATGTTACAGTGGAGGTTATAGATACTGCAGAATATACAGACTTCATTGTTAGAACATTTACTATATCTGTGGTGAGTTACATCTCTGAAGTCGGAGAGTTTTATATCTTCGTACTTGACAGTTCAGTCAACCAAATTTATTACTTAAAGTTAAACAGGGACATGATTTAGACAAAGTGTTATATTCCTTAATGTATTGATGGTTGAATCATGCTATAATCAAGTAGTCTTCGATGATAGTCATTTAAGATAAAATTCTAGTTTTATTATGAGCATTAATCAGATTTGTTGTGAATAATATAAGAAGAAAATTGTTATTCAAGATTGAACTGTCCCCAATTACAGAATTAGATCTTTTTAACCCTTTGCCTTTAAGCATATTTCGGACTCTTTCCTAATTCAAAGCTAATATACAAAACATCAAATTATTTATGAAAATTGGGTTATATCTCTCCAACAGAGTGGAAAACATTTAGGCGAAAGAAGCCATTACTCATTACAAGCAAACGCTTTTTCTGCCATGATGTTTTCAAAAGTCGTCTGCTTCAGATGCGGGGAAATGCAGTATTATGAGGCAAAGGGTTAAATATTTATAATTATTCGGGGAGGTCATAAAAATGCTTATTTAAGATTTCATCGTGTTTTATTGCATCCTGAATTAACATAAGTGGGATCTTGGACTGTATCTGCCATTTCATATATGTAGCATTTTACTTTGACCTTTCGTTTCCCTTATAAAAACTTAACGAATATTTGTGATTAATTTTGTAGATGATGTATAGAATTCAGGATATTTTTGACTGTACCTCTGTATATCTCTAGTCAAATATGGAATCTATTGTAATAGTTGTTTCAGACAATTACTAATTCTGCAAGTTCCAAGTTTCAACTGGTTTTCATTGTTTCAGGCAAAGAGTCCCCGTATCATCAAACAGTTCCATTTTACATCCTGGTCAGATCACGGAGCACCTACCTATCCCACAACATTACTTAACTTTAGACGTAAAGTTCAGCTGTATAATTCAGATAGCACCGCCCCTATATTAGTACATTGTAGGTAGGTAAACAATTAGGGACCTAGCTCTGATGCTATAAAACTTGAGATTAGTCTCCAAACTCAAATCTCTATTTTGTTAGTACATCGTAGTTCCATTGATATCATTGTTAAATGTCATAGTACACATTCGGATGACCAAATGTCTTGTGATTAACAACGTTATTATTTAGTAATATTTTACTAAGAAGCATTAAAAGTCAAACTGTGATTTGAGCCTGGAAACTGATCTCAATTTTCATAGCCTTGGACCCAGATCACAGTGGCTCAGTAGACCTCTATACATAGATGATAGCTAATTTTCATTAAATTTGGTTCTCAATAGTTATAATTTAGTTGAGTTTTTTTACTTCACAAATTAAAATCTATGTAGTTGTCTGTACGTTCCTGTGTATAAATTTGCTTAAACCTGCAGGTAACAGTATGGTACTTCAAAATTCAGAATTTTTCTTTGTATGTTTGCTCCTTCCTTCCTTCTTTCGTTCATCCTTTTATTCATTCATTCATTCATTAATTGATTTATCATCTCTCAAATAGAAAACCAACCATTTTCATATTCTTAAATCTTTCATAAGTAAGCTCTTACGAAATTACTCAATTACATATTCCTCCTTTTTATTAATGGTGCATGAGGTCCTCCATGTGACATAATCAGGGATTATCCTAGGTCATATTTTCCATGAGAGAATTTCTCCCATTTACAAAAAAATCATGAGAGATTTCCAATTTCTGTGAGAGAAATTCTCCCATTTGCACAAAAATGATGAGATTTTCGATTCAAGAAATCAAAACATACTGAGATCAAACATTTAATAGATCATTTGACTAGAGTCATGTATATAAAAACACTGACTAGAGTAATCATGTATTATTATTATCGTCCGTATTTGACGTTTTCAAAAATGAAAGTAGAGAAGTTCGCTTCCCCGACTTCGCCATGTTGATCACGTCAGAGAAGCGCTTATTAAACAAAGAGAGCTAATTCTAGACGCTTGGCAGTCGTCTAGAGGATGTTGAATTAAAGTGCTTTAGGTCGGACACCAGTAAATCAGCGTATTTCATTTGGCTGGAAGCGGTGCGATATTTTTTCGCATTTAAGGATTATCAATGCGATTTTTGCCATTTCAGTGCGAGAAATCGCGGAAATCGTGCCCTAGGATGATCCCTGCATAATTGGGTTATATGCAGTAAAACCTGGATAATGAGACCACTTGGGACTCAAAAAAGAAAACGGTCTTAATAATGAGGTGGTCTCATTGTCAAGTTGAATAACACTAGAGTTATTGGAAACTGGTACAAAAATAAGTGGTCATTATTACAAGGTGGTCATAATATTGAGGTGGTCACTATATGAAGTTAACTGTAATTATATGAAGTTAACTGTAATTGTTTTTTTTCAGTGCTGGTATAGGTAGGAGTGGAACGTATATAGCGGTGGATTATCTCTTACAACAAGCTAAGGCTGAAGGTATTGTAGATCTACTACAATGTGCACAGCTCATGAGAAGTAATAGAGTAAACATGATACAAACTTGGGTAAGTCGTGACTGAACTTGGAACAATAGGATAGAATTAGCTCTTCAGTGTACTGTGTGGTAGTGTTTTTTATAAGCTTGGATTTATAGTTGACTGTGGGTGGTAATATCTGGTTTATTGTCTTTTTATAGAATATGGTTTACCTGAAGTTTGTGTTGAATGTTTTCCCCTATTGTACTGAGGTTAATTTCTTTATTGTCACAGCTGCTTGGAATAAATCAACACATCTTTCAGTATATATACTACACTTTTTCCTAAGTGATTTATTTTTCACGTAGTGGTTCAGCTAGTAGAGTGTTAAATAAAACTCAATAGATTTGAAGTGATTGATAAATACAGTTTGATTTGTACGATCTGTGTTACATTATTTCAGCAACAATACAGTTTTGTATATGATGCGGTGTTAGATGCCCTGTTATCAGGGGAAACGACCATATCTAATGCTACATTCTCCGTGGTGTATGAGGAAATGTGTACACTCAAACCTGAGAAACCGTCTTCCACTCAACTTGAGGATCAGTTTGAGGTGATTATAGCACTATTGTCTGATGTTTACACTTTGATCAATTATTCTGAGATGTGATGAAGAGATTAACTATAAAGAACAACAGACTGAATATTCTTACTCGGATCTTCTTGTTATTTGTTAAAACTTATTCATGATTTTATTGAGGTTGTCTGTAGTTTTGAGGTATCTTTTAATAATTTTATTATCTCTTATCAATGTGTGTCTCTTGTTCATAGTTTTACTATATTTTCAATACTTGCTTAATTGATTATAATTTTTCATCATGAATAATAGTGAGTATTAAGGGGCATCCATGGTTGAGTGGTATGGTCTCTGACTTGTAATCACTAGCCCCTCACTGCTGTGAGTTTGAATCTCACACTGGGCCAAATTCACATGTGAGAAAGCTGTCCAGCTAGCTAACGGAAGGTCAGTGGTTCCTCCCAGGTGTAAGTCTTGGTGTCTTCCTCCGCTGTTAAAACTGCAAAGTCACCAAATGACCCTGGTTATTGGTGCGACATTAAACTCCAGTGATAGTATCGCATCTGTTATCCAATGATGGCATGATAATTGTGTTTTCCTGACATGTTATGAAGTATACTTATGTTTGATATTCGTGTTTTCCGCAGACTTTAGAGAAGTTGACTCCTATGATTGAGAGAGATGAATGTAATGCTGCCACAGATTCTGTCAATACGCAGAAAAGTCGTTTCAGAAATATTCTTCCTGCAGACCGATTTCGTCCTCATCTACTCACACCTGTTGATGGATGTAATGATTTCATAAATGCTGTTTTCTTACCTGTAAGTTTAGTGTCATTTTGTGAGAGAAGAACCATTTGATCTCTGCAATATTACTATGGTAGATGCTTTACTGAGCCTTGGTAAAATTTTTTCGGTATATGAACCGCTCTCGTGGTTCAAGGATCAGAGCTCAGTCTAACAATGCTGAGACTTTCTTCATAAACTCTTACTCTTTATTTTGGTGAATTCATTAAGTTTTAATTTTGTTATTAATTTAATGGTTTCCATTTCATTATCACATAAATCATCACACATGTTAAAGAAAATTATTGAATTAACGTGGCTTCCTGTTTAAGCGCAATGTCCAAAGGTTAAAAGTGTGATAGGTAGTATAATAGTTAAATGGGTCTTTTAGCCAGATGGTAAGTTTTATACCATCAAAGGGTAGGATCGTACCTGTTCATGAAATATTAAGGCTGGTTTCTATAGGGAACGTACTCTGTAGTGATGTAAATTAGTATTGTGTATGTCGTAGGACAGTTTAAATTTATGAATGTAGAATTAAAGAAAAGGAGCCTGTAACCTGTTTGTTATCGTTTATTCTTAAGTGTATTATTTTTAATTCACATAAAAAGTTGCATACACGTTATCCATGTAGAAAGGACTCTTTTACATGAGTTGATTAATAATTTTATCTTCTAGAGTTACACCCAACGTGATGCATATATTGTGACACAGATGCCATTACCAAATACTGTGGCTGATTTCTGGAGGTTGTTATACGACTATCATTCTGATACCGTGGTCATGTTAAATGAATTCGATAGAAATGACAAGGTGAGTCATTCATTGGTACGATTCAACAGTTTTAGTTAGTCTGTTTTGAAGAAGGAGTCAGAACTATTATGATCGCTGGGTTGTTGTTGTTGTTGTCATTGTTGTGCAAAAGTTTTAATTTAGCCCATTACTCGAACACTTTTAAAAATATCAACACAACACTTGGAATTCTTGATTATCATGAAAACAGATGAGCTCTGGTGCCACTCTGCTGAGCTCTAGATATACATAAGCTTACCACTTAACCTTAATTTGTGTACCTTGTTAAAAAATGTCTGTTCAATTCAAGTAGAGATTTATAGATTTATTTCATAGGTAGATTTATTTTGGCATAGGCAACATATAATTGTTTGCTCTGTACGTTAATAAAAAGTTACATAAATCAAGATGTATTTAACACACAAATTTAAAAGACAAAAAAACAGTACTTTGAAATAAGAACTATGACATGCATCCTTATACCAATGATTACACAAAAAAGTGGAAGCTTTGATTGTAAATTGAAATAAGAGAATTTCAGCTTGATGTCTCATAAAATTTCAGTCGTGTGCATTGTACTGGCCGGAAGAGTATGGATATACAGTGGAGTATGGACCTTTAAGTATAGAATTGTTGTTCTCATCTGAAGCTGATGCTAATATCACCGTTAGAACATTTAAACTTACCAACAGAAATAAGGTATGTATATGTGAACTACCACTGATTATGTATCTTATCATTGCTGAGTGTATATAAATAAACTGTCTGCTATTGTCCTTAAAAATTCAATAGTCATTAGTGAGTACCCAAAAAGGTGTACTCCGTATGCTTGAGTTTCACTAATTATTTCTATAATATTAAAAGAAAATAACCTCAATTTACACTACTTTAAAAGTTTCTATTTCTGCTCAGTACTTACAGTCAGATTGGTACAGTTAAAGAAAATTCATATTAATTTGATCATAATAAGTTTTCCTCATGAATAACTAAGTAGTTGAATGACTTTGATTGTATGTATTATGACTAACTTTTTCTGATTCCATTTGATGTGACATATTTTGCATCTAACAATTTCTTTAGGTTTCCATATGAACACTATGACCTTGGGTGGTTTATATTGAATTTGTGATATCCCATAACAAGTTTTGTCTTAGTTAATTGATTGAGGTATTCAGTCAAGCCTGTGTTTGTGGCTGCTTCTGAATAAAGACCACCCTGTGAATAAAGGTCATTCTTTGAAAAAAAGGTCACTGAATATTTAGAACAAACTGACCTCTGAATAAAGGCCATCTTTCAATAAAGGCCACATTTTGTCTTTCCCGAGGATGGTCTTTGTACACAGGTTTGACTATAATATATTTTCATAACAGGGAGAGGACAGAGCTGTGAAACAATTCCAGTTTAATGGATGGCCAGATTATAAGAGTGTGCCTGTAGGAACGTCTGGTCTCCTTAGATTGTCTGACGCTGTACAAGAATGGACGAGACAAAATGGCAAAGGTCCAGTCACTGTCCATTGCATGTAAGTGATTTCATGCGCCATTGTAATAATTGTCAGGAAGTTGTTTTGAAAATATACAAAATGATTTTTGTCCACTTACTGTATTCTATTGTATCATTACTTCCATTTTTCTTTGTGTATTGATAAATTGTTTAAAAATAGTAAAACAAAAAATATACTAAGATTAGTTAAATGCACTTGCCTTAGTTATTTGTTGTATCCTATGACAGAAAGTTACGCAATAATATTCACATATTTATCTCATTTTCAATGCTTATAAATCAATGCCATAGCCAAAATCACTTAAACAGCTATTAAAAGAGTTCTGAATGTTAGAAGTCCAATTGATCAATGTTGAAATCGTTAGTAATTTCTATGAAAATCCTACTTTTGTTATGATCCTATTTTATATATAATGTTTCAAATTCAGGAATGGATCTAGTAAAAGCGGTTTGTTTGGAGCATGTAGTTTGTTATTTGAGAGAATGAGGGTCGATCTAGAAGTAGATGTCTATCAAACTGTTAAACAAATCAGAATCAACCGACCTCATTTTGTTGAAAATATGGTAAGTATTTCCTTTTCTTAGTATATGACCCTCAATGTTTAATTAATGATCACTCTGTGTAGTTGCTCTTTTCTCCCATAATACATATTTTAAAATTTGTTTTATATTTGGTTGAAGTGCGTCTTTGAATATCATTTTCATTGAAATAAATTATAAGAATTTGTGAATATTTTTTATCTTAGTGATATGGTCTGTTGCTATGTTGTAATGTACTCATGACCAAATTTTATTTATTCAAAATTTATTTGTCTGAACATTTTTGAAGAGATCAAATGTTTATAGCACATTTCTTATCAATTTCTTAATTTCAGGAACAATATCAATTTTGCTACCAGATGGCGCTAGCATATCTAGAGCGACAACCAATGGGAATTGATCGACAATCAGATAGACAGACTAATGATAGTATAGATAGTGGAATTCAAGATAAACTACTCTGATGTTGAATTCAGTGCATGTGATGACTCTTAAATCTTACCCAACATTCCATTAAGGCGTAAAAAAATAGGTTTGTTTCCGGTTACCCGACAGACCTATTTTTTACCTGCCGACTCAAAAGTTTTTACGGCATCCAAATCTTAGTGATATATTGTAATTTTCACAACAGTGTTGCCGATATATGTAAAAATAAACTCAAAGGAAAACAACATCTCTACCTACCGACCCTTATTTTTTTGGGGCATGTAACCGGAAATAAACCTTTTTTTTCATTTAGGCCTAATAAAGAGTAATGTATGAATCCATGATGGAAATAATAATTTGACTTACACCTCATTATTTTCAGTCATATCAAGTTTTTGACTCATATTTTGTCTCCAGCATTTACAAGATGTGGTATTTGATTGAAAGAAATATTGAACGATAGATTTTATTGAGGTGAACAAGTATGTAGACTAATTGTAGATGTTTAGACGCTTTCCAAAGTGTTGTCATGTGATTGTGTGATACTTAAAGTAACAGATTCTTAACTTGTTTGTTTTAATTGTTATTTCAGAGATTTTGATCATGTGATGAATTTAGGTCATTCCATTATTTCTCACTTGTTGATTATTTTTCTGACCAATTTAGACATTATATGATACGTTAATTTTAATGAACGTTTATGTTAGACCGGAAAAAATTAGTTGTGTTTACCTGATTGGTCCTGTTTTTTTGCACTGACCAGTGGAGTAGGCAGACCCATACTTGGACCGAGGCAATATAAAAATGATTTCTAAGGGACTCCAGGGGCATGCTCCTTGGGAAAATTTGTTTACTAAAACCCGCCTTTTCCCCATTACATTGCCCACATATTAACCGAGGCACACACCTGGGTGTATCTGAAAACAAAATTCAAAGTAACAAAATATTTAGAGTCTAATTGTACTTCTGAAGTATGAAGGACTTGTTTAGAAGGAAAAAAAGATAAGATTTTCGACCTACCCTTCCAATTTTTTGGGTCAAGTAGCCATAAACATGACTTCTTTTTTCTAGGCTAAGTGAAGCATGCTTAACATTGGAAGAAATATATTTAGTACAAACAGATATACATTATTATCCATTCAATAAATCCATATTATTGTGCCATATGAAAATAAATGTAATTTCTTCATTGTGAGAACTTTAATTAATTTTAGATTACTGTAATGTGTTCTCTAAATACATTTAAATATGTAGAGTCTAGATTGTTTTACACACTTTAGGTAGTGTTTTCTATGTCTTTTTGATAAAGCTATTTAAATGAATTTTGTAATCAAAATTAATATACAATGCAACCTCTCCAGAGCCACCTTCTCCTTAGTGACAACTTCCCTTCAACTACAGCATATTTTTCCCCATTGTACAATTTTGACTGTAAATTTAACTTCTCTAGAGCATCAACTTCTCAACAACAACATAGTTTTGCTTCTCCAAGGGGTGTTGTTTTGGAGAGATTGCACTGTAGTTCATTATTAGGTCATGAGACTTGTCAAATCATTTTTTATATTTGTTTGCCTTAAGCTGATTTTGTTTAAACACAGATTAATACGTTACAAATAGCAAGCTATGAATAGTATAACATGATTGTTGACTTTTTGCAATTTCAACTCTTTTATTTTAATGTGTTATATATCTGAAACACACTATATAGGAATGTATTTAAGATTTAGCCATTTATTTCTAGTCATAATTGTGTATCAGAAGAGTTTGAAGTCTTTGAAATATGTTATAAAGCTGGTTTTCTGCTTCATTTTTAGCTCTTCTATTTCGAAGAAAAAGTTGAGCTATTGTGATTGTTGCATTGTTGTCATCATCGTCGTTGTCGTGCAAAAACTTTAATGTAGCCCATTACTCAAACACTTTAAAGATATCTACTCTGCACCTGGAATACTTGATAACCATGACAAGGCACAATCTCTATCCAGAGCTTTCATTCGTTATCTCTCACATACATCTCTGTAAATGTCTCAGCGTTTTATACAAGATTCTTGTAAAACAAGACATAAAGCCACGAATGGTACAAAATTTACAGCAAAGTTAGGCAATTTCTTTCGCACAATAGATTCGAGACAAAAGATGTTATAATTTAACAGAAAATCAGAAAAATAATTTCATTTATCGAGCGCACTATTTTGACGGAGAGTGTTTGTTTACTATTGGTAATTAGGTCACCAAATTACGTCGCTTAAATGGAAATGAATGCAGAAATCGAAGGTAATCATGTAAAATTATGACAACAAATGCACAGTTGGAGAAACAAAAGCATGATTCTGTGTCAGATTGAAACTAAAGGAGACATGTTTTTTTTAAACTACTTTCCAGACGTTGACAGAGATGTATGTGATGGATCATGAATGACAACACATAATTTTGGACAATACACAAAGCAAATTGATTTGATTTAATATTTCATGTATTTAATTCGATATATTTTCATCTAAGTTTTGGTATAAATACAATAGTTTCATGTGCTACTTACAGTATTTTATTTCTTCAGTATTTAAATGTATTTTGTACTACTTAATGCTTCTTTGTTTCTTTTCTTTTCAAAGTGTGTGTACAGTTAGTTAACATTCATTTTTATTCAAAGGAATTTCTTTGCTTTGCTGCGATAGTAAATTAGACTTGCTTATTCCAGTTTTGCATTTAGTTGGATCATTTTAGTTTGCGTGTATATATAACTGTGATTGATTCGTTCATGTGTATACGATATTAGGTGAAAATTCTATTTGTTCTTTGTTAATTTGAGTAATTTTTTTTAAGTCATGTTACTGAGATTTTCAACATTCCATTCAACTTTGACCTAAATGTATATATTTTTATATACATGTGCTAATGAAAACTTTGCTGACAATTGACTGCTGTATGCCAATTATATATAATATTACGAGCTCTTTTTTTATTAAAATTCTTGGACAGCTTTTGTCATTGCTTTAACATCATCATCAGTGTCCACAAAATGTGTGGCATTTAGCTTTGTCCCTCAAAATTCTCAAGTAAGTTCAGTTCAGAATATTGGTATTAATTGATAACTCAATTGATTGTACTCTTAGTTGATATGATCTTGTACTGAATGAAGCCTGAACAAATGATGCATCCACGATTGGTGCTCTTTAATTACGCCAGTTTAAGACTTGCTCTTACATGTAGAGTTCAGTAGACATTGTTTGAAAGCACAATATTTGGCACATCAGTTAAACAGCATTATATTCAAAGTGAAGTGGCTGATTCAGATATTTGTTCTGGTCACTTATCAAATCCACTACATTAATAATTAAGATAAATTTTGCAATAATCAACTAGAGGACTATTTTGTGTAAAGTTCAGCCCTTTACATCATAATGTCCAAGTAATGTTTTTTTTTCATTTCATCACAATACATAATATGAATCTCATATTTTGTCACTAAATTTGACGTATACAAATTGTATGTATTTAATTATAAATGGTCACTTACTAGATTTCCAATACTATTGTTTCCATATTAATGATTTAATATTTGTGCAAGTTTGGCTTAAGCTTAACAAACTTTCATCATTTCCCACAGGTTATTTGTACAAATATTTGGATTATTATACATTTGTTGTGAATATTTTTATTTTCTGTACATATATATACATACCTACATATATACATTATGTTTCGTCTATACATTTTTGTTTGATACAAGGTTGTGTCGCCTCATCTTATGAAGCTATCCAATCTATATTAAGGTTTGGAAAAATTATCAATTGGAGGTTGTGAAGTTGAGTGAATTCACTATACAAGATACCTTAATTATCTATATGTTTGTACTGTGGGGCCTCCGTGGTCAAATGGTTATGGTCTCTGACAGGTAGTCACTAGCCCCTTACCACTTGGAGTTTGAGTCTCACTTGGTACCAAATTTCATATGCAAGGAAGCTGTCTAGCTAGTTTACATGAGGTTTGTGATTCTACCCAGGTGTAAGCCTGGGGGTCTTCCTCCACATTAAAAGCTGGAAATTCACCGAATGACCCTGACTGTTGTTGTGACGTTTAATCTCCTTGGAAAGAAATATGTTTGTATTCCAAATTCTTGGACTATAGTTCAGCAAAAGTTGCCTATAAAAGCAATATTTGCGATATTGACTTCTATTAACTGAACTTTTTTACTAAACAAAAAAATATGTTTTCTCATTTTTGTGGTCTCATATTTATAGATTTTATATTACATTTTAGATAGTTTGTTTTCACTTAGTAAGTTTCATAGAAATACTTGTCTTTCTGAGCCTTCATTCTGGGTTCATATTTTCATTTTATTATTGAACTGTTGCACGTTAATACTTCATGTGTGTGTGTGTGTGTGTTCTGAACTGTTACACATCTCATTATTGATAGTCTAGAAATCATTATTACCCTCAAAGTTAGTCTTCCGATTTTCAATATCCTAGTTACTCCTGTTTTCTGTATGATAGTATTATATGTACAGTATACTTACATCTTGTACATGTATATTGTTATATGACTGACACTGCGTAATCCCCATCAGTGACACTTTGTCATTATCACTGTCTGTATTTCAAAAATCTTGTCTCAAATTATTGTGAGTTAATTGAGTATTAATTGTGTGGTTATTTTATAGTGTTTTTCTGGCACCTTCAGCTTTGCTGTTTAACTTACTGCGATATTTCTTTTAAGTGAGGAAAATGTATAACATTTTATTAGTTCTTAAAAGAAACATTCCAGTAATATATAATATTATATATATATAATCATATCTATGTGGACTTATCTCTTTGCTGGACTTAAAGAGTTTCAAATTGATCCAGACAATTTGTTTTGAAATTTTATAATTTGATGAATTTTAATTGCCAATTAAATGAATAATTTTGTGCTTGTATTTCATGGTTAAAAGTTTTCCGGAATTTTCCAGAACCTCCGTTTTTTCTGGTAGGTACAGACCCTACTGTTCTTTATTGTGTCTGAGGCACCGAGGTTAAGATTTCCATTTTTTTGAAAATTTTTTGAAAATTTTTGAAAATTTTTATCCATGGTATTTTCATATGATTTAATTCTGTGTCCTGTACTAAGGATTAGTTTTCTCCTATGTTCGTTTTTTATGTGTGACAGATTTGTACATTCCTGTATGTTAGGGCATTCCATGTGTTGTTAAGTCCAAACAAAATAAATATCTTGGTTCTAGTTATAATTCAGGTAATACTGCGATATTTTATCAGTTAAAGAATTTGTTTTCGTAATTAAAGAAAAGAAATTTATTGATGTTAAATTTATAATCGTCAGACATTAATCAAGAATTTATGAATGCATTGCTGGGGATATTGAATTACATTTGTCATCAAAATGGCTTACTGCTGACATTATACTGTGCATCCATTTTTTTTTAGTTGTACATCAATATTTATGTTTTTATCATGATTAAGTGGTTTGATATCATTGGATGATCCCTTGTGTGATACATTTTCAGTTCACCTTACTAAAAATGAAAACCTTGATATTTATTCTGTTTGGTGAACGAAAAAATCTTTCATTCATGAACCTTTATGTGTTCTGTTCTATATACTGTGATGTTAATTGTTGACTAATTACCCTGAACAAGCATTATACATGTTTTATAAATGCTTGATACATTGTTTCCAATTTTGTATACAGTGAAACCTCGATAATGTGACCTCCTTTGGGATCCGAAAAATCAGTCATAAAAATGAGTTTGTCTCACTATAAAGTAGAATCATTGGGGAGTTATTGAAAGCCAGACTGAAAATAAGTGGTCATTATAACAAGGTAGTTATAATATTGAGGTGGTCGCTATTTGAGGTTTTACTGTACATGTAGCTTGTTTTTTTTACATTTCTGCTTGTATAATAATGTATGCTTTGTTAGATGATGGCCTGGTTTATCTGACACTGTTTAGGTGGAGCAATATTTTCTTATTCATGTAGTTTGAATAATAAACAAACTGAAGTCAGACTACTCATTTTATTGTGTTGTTTGTTTATGTTTGTGATGGCAGTTGAATTTACTCAAGGATTTTATTGGTTTGTTTGTTTTTATGTGACTTATTGTCACTGGGGTTTAATGCCATTTTTCAACAATTTTTCAGTTATATACGGTGACCAGTTCACCTTACCAATTTTCCTGGACTGTATACTTACCAGTACTAACTAACCCTCAAAAATTTTAAAATGACAAATATACTGATGTGATTTAAAAACTGTGCATAGTATACACAGCTGGACATTTGTTTTGACCCTTATGTTCCTAAACCCTTCTGAATTCTCAGGATATACTCAAAGAAATTTTTCTAAAGTGGTAAAATGTCAGAAATATGATTTGTTAATCATTCAATGCAAATAAAATATGAATCATGTTATCTTGTCAATTTTAAAGTGTGTGTTGCCCATGCACAGTTTTTAAATTGCGTCAGTATATATCAGGGGTATAGAAATGTTTTCATGTTGCCGGTAAGCTACTAAAAGTAGAAGGGGGTCTGAGGGTTCCCCAATGTAGGAGGCAAAGGGGCAATGCCCCCTATGTGGAAAAAGTAGCCAGCGAAAATGCTGAAGTAGCTGGTCAATTTTTCCTGCTTCTGGCTCATTTCTACAGCTCTGATATATGCACAAATATTTTACCTTAATGTCAAAGTTCATGTTCGTAGTATTGCTATGACACAGGTCACTTAATTATCTTCTTTTTAAAAAGAACAACACATTACTCTTATTATTTTTAACATTGAATTTATTTTCATAAAAAAAAATCAGGGGACACCTGGATTTGAACCAGGGACCTGTCGAGTTGCAATCGAATGCTCTACCACTGAGCTATATCCCCTTATTTACAGTATGTTAAAATTTGTCTTCAGATTATGTATGAAAAACTGTTGAGCAATCTACAAAACAAAATTCTGATGCAATACTTCGTAATTCATTATGTTTTGAAAATGTTTGTTTAAAGTCGGAACCAGAGGAAAATATTCGTAAATTTGTGTCATTTATCACTTAATAAAATTTTCTCAAATTATCGTAGGTTTCAACAAAGAAGCACGTCTGAGATAAGGCTCGAAAAAAAAAGTCGTGTTTCCCATTACTTGACCCTAAAAAATACTGTAGATAGGTTGGAAATTTTGTAAATAGTCATATTTTTCATTCTACAGAAGTATGATTGTTCACAAATATTTTTGTGCTTTGGACTTTGCTGTTAGCAACTTCAGATTCAGCACCAAAAAATATTCAATCGAACCTTTGTTTTAGGCCACCTCTGAATAAAGACCACCCTTTGAATATAGACCATTCTTTGAAAAAACTGTCACTGATTATTTAGAACAAACTGACCTCTGAATAAAGGCCATCTGTCAATTCAGGCCAAATTTCGTCTTCCCCAAGGGTGGCCATTTTTTACAGGTTTTGCTGTAGTTGGTTGGGAAACCATAAAAAGAACTATTGTTTTGCCTAATGACAACAATAAGCTATACATAAAACCATCATGTGAAGAAAAAAATTCTTAGATTAATTTAGGCAATAATTGTCTCCGAAATGCAATTTTTTATTAAATCAAATCGTGACTCAAGAAAATCTGGCCAAGAAAAGGATTAAGGGAAAAAATAGACAACTAGACTGAAAAAAATCAGGGGACACCCGGGTTCGAACCGGGGACCTCTCGATCTGCAGTCGAATGCTCTACCACTGAGCTATATCCCCATACGGCTGTAATGTCTAATAGCCTTATAAACTCTCTTGTGTTCTTAATGATTTAGCACAAAATTATTCATAAATTTACGATAAATATAAACCATACCTAATGAATATATACGTCTTTTTAGAACAATGAGGAAACTATTTGTTTAATGATTTGTTCTTGTACATCATAATCATATGATTTCTGATGCAATACTACTTAAAGAAAATTAAGTGTCAAATCAATAAAATAATAAGTAAATTTATGGTTCAATATTACTGTCATATATAGTGACAGTACTTTCTATTTAAAATTCAAATTGTATTTTGTAATGAGCATGGAAAAAGTGATTAATTAAGAAGTGAAACCTCAAATAGCAGCCTTCACAACCTTGTCACACCACTCTCAGACCAGCTTCCAATAACTCTCAGATAATTCAACTTACTAAGGAGACCCCATTTTTTCAGTTGCCAATGGTGGTCTCATTATCGAGGTTTTACTGTTTTCCTGAAAATTGCTGTATATATAATACGGTCACTATTTTATGGACACTAGCCTGATTCACTTTCCTTGGTCCAGTATTTATTTGCAATCTATTATTGATAAGAGAAGTTTTACTTAAAATTTTGCGAACCAGTATTTTAGATGTTAGTATTAGAAATTATATTATCAGACATTTTCATTATATTTAAAAGAATTCCTTACCGACTGATAAAGTATGTTACTTCAATAGATAGTTTTTATTCAGAAGAAAATGGAGATCAGCAACTTTGTTCTATTTTTTATCACCATATATATGTATATAGGTTAGTACATATATAAATATAGATCATTATACAAAATGTCATTCATAATCTAAGTTTACAGCGATATCATTTTACTAATTACTAACATGGTAACAGCTGGCAGATCACATATAATTGTAGGTCTTTCAACACAGCTGTAAGATAAGTACTCTGAACCATTGAATACAATGGAAGGGGATATAGCTCAGTGGTAGAGCATTCGACTGCAGATCGAGAGGTCCCCGGTTCGAACCCGGGTGTCCCCTGATTTTTTTGTCTGCATTGTCTATCTAAAAATCTATTCCCTTATAAAAATTTATGCTACTTGTACACAAGCACTGAAAACACTTTGAATAGGATTTTTTTTTCGTTTTTTTCCAAAGATTGTGTACATTTCTGTATTTGAACTTAAGGCTTACCATTTATTGCATCAGAATTTCATCATTACACGAGTTTTCTACATAAGAGCATAATCAATAATTAAAAGTCATGGGGGATATAGCTCAGTGGTAGAGCATTCGACTGCAGATCGAGAGGTCCCCGGTTCGAACCCGGGTGTCCCCTGATATCTTTTTTATAAACTTTTCCTTTTTTGAAAAAAAAATTCATATTAAAGTTTTGATTACTGCGTGTATGATACAAGGCTGTTTTCTCTACAAGTTTTATAGCATTGCAATAGTGTTTCATGTTATAATAGACCCTGGTTACTTTCCCCAGTCAGTATTCCTTGGTTACCTATCAGAACTGTTAATATTCGTAGGAAATCAAACAAGAACTTACCTAGAGTGACGAATGACTAAAAGATCTGAATCAAATGTCTTGATGTGAAAAACAAGGGCTTCATTCTCTCAAATATGGAAGCCATCAGTTCTGTGGGCTTACAGAAGGTTGCAACAGTGGTCCAGTGATTAGTGTGCTGGACTAGTAGCCCGGAGATCCGGGTCCGCGGTAAGTCATACCCTTCTATGAAAATTTGACAAAAATGTCGATTTTCCTCCATATGTGGTGAAGTTGCCGGCTCCTTGTGGGAGGGTAAGTTAGTACTGGTTAGTACAGTCCAGGTAATCTGGTTAGGTGAACCGGTTGCCATGTATAATTGAAAAATTGTTGTAAAACAGCATTCAGCCCCAGTGACAATGTCACATAAAAACAAACTAACAAAGCTAACTGAAAGCATTGGTCACCATAGATACGTTCTACCCCCCCCCCCGAATAGTCAAGTTGATTACGGAGCAAAGTACTGCATATTCTTCAGCATAAAAGTATATCAGAGAATAAAATTCCTGTCAAAATATAGTGTATCATATATATATCTCTCTAACTTATTTTGACATTAAGACCACAGCCTTGGTCCAGTGGATAGCGTGCTGGGCTTGTAACCCAGAGATTTCGGTTCAAATCCCAGTTGCGGCAGGTCATATCCTTCTATGAAAATTTGACTAAAATGTCGATTTTCCTCCATATGTGGAGATGTTGCCAGTTCCATGTGAAAGGGTAAGTCAGTACTGGTTAGTATACAGTCCAGGAAAACTGGTTAGGTGAACCAGTTGCTGTATATAACAAAAAATTGTTGAAAAATGGTGCTAAACCCCAGTGACGATAAGTCACCTAAATCGAACGAACGAACGAACAAACGAACGAACGAACGAACGAACGAACAAACGAACGAACGAACAAACAAACAAACAAACAAATATTTTGACATTAAGAATAACAATATATTATATTTTGTCTGAATTTTATTTTCAATATGAAAATATCTCATAAAATGTCATAATGAATGTTACAATCAGATCATTCATAAAGATCAATACAAATACAGGTTAGCACAAATTGTCAGTACATTGAAATAATATACAATGATAACACATGAGTGACCTGAAAACATTGTGCTAACAAATTTAATGTACGTTTCTCTTGAATATTTAACATATCTTGAACAAAAGGAAATGGATTATGAATGAACTAATTTGTAATGCAAAAATTGGAAAAAAATAATGCCAGTCCACTCCTCATTTGCGTTTTTTGTCAAATTTTAAAACTATGCAACTAAATTGTAAATCATTAACTAAAAAACTCCTTATGAGCCTCATTTGAATGTCTTCTTTCAGGATTTTCAACAAGCATGAAAGATATTTTTATACACGTAATTGTTTAGGCTCAAGACAAATACCTTGTTTCCAACCAGAATAAAAATTAATGCTGAGTGATTAATGAGTAGACATTCTTATTGATGTAAAAAAAATAAATTAAAACTGATTTGTATACGAAGTCTCAACCTGTAGATAAATTATTACAGGGCAATGAAAGTTAGTAACCATTGCAAAAAAACACAAAATCAAGCTGCCTTTAAATAATTGAAATTATATTCATAATCAAGAAAATTAAAGAAAAGAACATTTGTACATTATATTACAACCATTGTACAGTCAAGAACATATCATAGACAATGATTATTAATAGATCAAAATATATTGTGACTAAAATTTCAAAATTATAAAAAAATAAACAACCAATTGGAAGTAAGTCACAGACAGGAGATAATCAATTCTATACAGATATTACACAGATTTACATAGATTTATCCTTTATTTGATATAAGTATTGAGGCAAAATATACAAAAAAACCCAGCCAGTAGAATATATATAGAGAATATTATAGGAAACCAGTACCATATTATAAGTTATATTCAGTTAAATTTTATACTAAGAATCAAAAATATCACTTTGTTTCGGGTTTAACATTGCACCAACAGCCCAAGTCATTTCATAACTTTCCCAGCTTTAATGGTGGAGTCAAATTATCAGAAATTTATTGGAAACCAGTCCAAAAATAAGTGATTGTTATAACAAGGTGGTCATAATATTGAAGCGGTTGCTAGTTGATGTTTTACCGAATATATATATATATATATATATAACTTATTGTTAGGCCTAATTACCAGTTGATTGTTTAGTCTGAAATGTAAACCATAAACATGAATAGTGCGCTTAATGTGCTATTTTTCTACTAGAGATAACTATGAAATGATACACAATTATGCATAGATGCCATTTTGAAATACAAATGATTATTCAATAAAACTTGTCCTGGTTAATCTTGAATGATTTGTTTAAGTTAAAATTTGAATCAATTTAACCCTTTTAGTGCTAGACACATATTGCTTTAATTGTACTCTACGTTGCCAAGGAATTTTAAAGAAATGATGGCTTTACCCGATTCTCCAAGAGTAGGAAAATATACGGAGCATTGTGCAAATGGGTATACCTTTGTTACTGGCACTGAAATTGTTAAATGAATAAAGAATATGTTGAAAAACAAAATTATCAAAAGCAAAGAACCCAAGTGATATACATAATGATACATTATACAATTTAAATTGTGCAAAATTTTTGAGACACGCAAAGTAAATGTTCAGAATAGAAAAATCAACTCATTGACTGAAATGTGAAACCAAGTCTAAATCTGATAAAAAATGAAAAAAATATCACAAACGTATCCATACTTTGACAACTGTCACTTAGCAACAAAATAAAGCACCTGAAATTAATACCCAAAAATTGCATGTCGTCAATATCAACGTAAGAAGGTATGAATATAACATTATTTACTGAAGGTGGGGGAAAAAAATAAATACACATTCAATATCAGATAACTGTAATGTACAAGCAAGAGTTACAATGTTTCAAAATTAATAATAGTTCAAATAGAACAAAGTTGTGAATTTCATACTTTTCATAGCCTACTCGAGTTTATTTTTACTAAATGGACACTACAATGTTCAAGACTTGCTTATGACTGAATATGATCATGTTTAATCATTTTATCAGCACATTTTTCAAAGAGGATAATTATTACATGTTCAAGAGAAATTGAATCAAAACTGTCCTAGCATTTAGATGACACAGATACAGTAAAAACCCTCAAAACCAGACTCCCTGAAAACCAGAATTCTCTAAAAATCGGACAATTTTTTAAGTCCCATTTTTTTCACTATTATAATCAATAGTTTTCTGAAAACTCAGAATACCGGACTTTTGACACAGTCTGGAAGAAGTCCAGTCTTCAGGGGTTATACTGTACTTGAAAAAAAGAAAGTACTGTGTATAAAATAACTGGTTAATTAAATCTTCGTATTTTTTAAATTAATATGACTTAAAAGGTTTTTAAAGTCAGACAATGGCTAGATTTTCAATAATAAAATCCTTTGATTCTTAAAAAAAAGATGATTTAGTGAATAAGGGTATAAAATAATATCTCTTGTTTTTAAGGAAGGATAACTTTTGGTTTAATAAATGTAATGATCAACCATTAAGCATCCTGGAGCCATACAAGATAAGATTTATTCCATAAACTTGAAAATAATCACTATTAAAATAGTTAGAACAAAAAATCGTAATCTGAAATTCATAAATAAAGTAGACAGAAAGTCTGGGTAAGAAAAACAAGAGATATTAAGAATACAATTATAACTGTACATGCATAGGTATTACAACATGGACTAAAATAACCAAAAAAAACCCCCCAAAAAAACAATTTGTGATCTTTTTAAGTATTATAATTCTTACAACATAAAATGACAATACACTTTTCATCTGAAAATTTAGAGTTTGTACTTATGTATCACTTTACTAATATAACATTTTGATGTTATATTATCTCCAAACGGAAACAGCGAAGTCATGGTAATTTTTTCATATTTCATATGCAAATCAACAACAAATAGTCCACAAGAGTCATAACACATCTCAGACGACAGTTATGATTAAAAAAATGACAAAAAAGTACTGAAAATCACGTGTTGGTGAGTAGGCCAATACAAGTCTTCAATTGCAGAAGTACGGGTTCTCAAAATTGGACAGATTTTCCATACGGCTTGTCCAATTCAATTCATATACAGTTTATTTTGTTCTGGCTGTAATGGTAGTAAGTGAAATTGTAGCATTGTATCTGTATCAGTTATCACACATTTATTAAAAAAGGGATTATCATAACATCAACAGAGTCAATACATCATGTGAAAATTTAAAGAAAAATAGAGAATTTGATAAAACGAAAAAACATATTCGAGACTACCTGTAGTTTAAAATCTTAAAATAATGCTACCTTATATTTGTGAACAAGTTTCTATATATATGCGCATGTTCACGACACAACAGACACAAATACAAATCTCAACAAATATGGAAGTCTCCCATTATTGACATCAGGATAATTGAAAACATTAAATAATGTTCATAGTCTAACAATATGAAGACAATTATCGGGCATCTAATATAGATGATAGAAAAACAATGAAGCTTACACAGCTTGTAATTCATATTATACAACATGTCTGCCACAGTGACAGGACAATTATTCCGCAGGGATACGAAAACTTAGGCAATTATAAAGATATGTCTGAACGTCAGTAATTTTGTCTTTGCAGATTAAACAGTTTTAGGCAAGATAAATGTGGTTGGCATATTAAGTCTGTGTTATGTTTCACAACAATTTATTTAGTAATATGCGGTTGTCAGTTATATTAAGATATATCTAACCCTCGCAGAAATCTTCCGAATCATTAACGTAATAACGAGCTGAATGAAGATATACATGCAAAACCTGTAGATGACACAATCGTAGTGGTCATGAAACTTATATGTGTCTTTAGGTAAAATATTATACAGTAATTCGGTCTTCAAATGATAGAACATAGGTAAAAACATAGGTTCTCTTCAAGTGACATTAATTAAAACGTAGATGATACATAGACTCTGGGCTCAACAAATCCGCTCATACACTCACAATTACGAGTCAAAATTGACGCAAGACGAATTGAAATTGGTGTAGACCTAGTTAAAATTCTAAGCTGCTTGTCCAGCAGGATAAACAGCCAAGAAAAATTTTGTCGAGCCCTACATGAACAATTACAAAAGTGAAGTATCTCATGGCGGTAATGAGGCAGGAAGAGTGTTTTGAAGTAATTTGACGCCTTAAAAAAATTGCATCAGTCCAAATAATCAGAAAGGAAGATAATGAGTTATAAGAATATCATTCATGCTGTCATGATCACACACTAACCATAGTTTGGATGAAACCACTTGAATTCAATTTTTTTAAAATCCCTAATAATCAACTAGGTAGTCACATTTCCAGGCATATGTAAATCTTAATTAAAACTTAATTGACTTACAGCCTTTTTGAGGTGACGGACTTGATGCAGTCAAAATGTTGCATTTTTAAATTTGCTTAAAAAAATAAGTACATTACACAGAAAGTCATGAAGCACTATATGAGCCAAAGCATAAAAAGTCTTACAGTATGCATGAACTAAATTAGAACAGATTCTTAGATTTACTGGCAAACAATTCATATATACAAACATAATAACAAAAAACAAACACTGACCAAGACATTTATTGTATGTACAGAGATCAAATGACTGCAGAAATCACAATCCTACCTGAAAAAATCTAAATTACTAGACTATAAAAATAAATCAATGATTAAAAATAGAACCAGAGTCACGACTTAAATCAAGTTTGAAAAATTGTGCTCAATGTTTCCATACAAAATGAATTTAAACAGATAGGAATCTATGAAATAAGTAATTTATTCCGCAGATCTGAAGGCAAACAAAAACAATAAATATATCAGTTCATGAGCTGTGGAGACGTGGAAATTAAAACACATTTTCAGTACAATTTATAACATAAAAATCAAATTAAAAATTTATAAAGATAAATGTAAATACAATTAAACTATCACACAGCACCATGAGGGATAAGTTATTTTACAAACATCAGTCAGAAGAGATGAATACAACAAATAATCATGTTTGATAACACAAAAGATTTTTTTTGCGCAAAATTAAGCCATAGTAAAATCTATTCATAAAAGTTTTCAAATAAATTATTCTCCCTAAGTCCGCAACCCCTTAGCCCCTTTAGTCTTTAGCCCCTCAGTGGATGGTCAGGATAAGTTCAATGGATTTCATCAAGAGATTTCCCTATCAGGGTGCAGTCGGTCTGAACAGAGAGGAAAAATCGTTTAACAGTGTCACTCAGTTAACACTAATATCTCCAAGAATGGATAGGATTAAGCCAAAATTCAATCCCTTCAAACAAGAGGTCTTATCATTCAACTGTGTTGTTCATTGGACCTTAAATGGATAAGACTGTACGAATGTATGAAATAATGGCTAATAAATGCCCCTAATCTAATTAATTCTCCCACAATTATAAGAAAAAAATACCTGAAGAGTCATTATTAAAGAACTCAATATACATCTTCTGTATTCCCTTTTTTTCACGATTCACCTTCAAATTAAACCCAATGTATCAAAACAAACCAACAGAAGAACTTTCTTCTTAATGTATTTTACCTTGTGGGTGGTTATAAGAGAATATTTGTACAGTAGATACAGTAGAACCCTGCTAATAAGACCATCTATGGTTCTTTGAAAAAGTGGTCTTAATTTTGGGGTGGTCGTAAGTCGGGGTTCAGGTGTAGTTCAGAATCTGACGGAGTTGAGAAAAATTTACATCCAAACAAACTGAAAATATCCTTCATGTCATACATAATATATCACTGTATGGACAATTTCCATTTACGGCAATTAAATTTCCTTGCGAACAATTTGAAATGTTTAGCATGGCGACTGTTATATGAGAACAAGGTTATGGATTAATCATATTCCAAAACTGAATCAATCTGGATTTCAAAAAATGATTGTATTGCTATCATATTAAAACTGTTTATCTCATCAAAAATCAATATAAAAAGACAAAACTACATACATGTATATGTATATATATATACATACATACTGAGTTCTAATATGATGTCATCAGAATATTTAACATTTCTCAACCCTTACATTATTATCGTACATACAAAATATGATAAAATCTTGTTGGTAAACTACATAGTATATACTATAATGTTAAGTGAACGATCTGATTATTTCATATTATACTACAGGGTTACAAACTGCTCTTTTACTCTATACTGGCCGTTATAAGTAAGTAACCATCATAAAAATTCTTCTATTTGGGCCTACTATACTGACCTTGAAATTTTAATGGTATACAACAATTTTATGGTCAATAATGAATAACAATATGGTTACATATAACAGTAGTAATGGTTGGTTGGCTTACTCGTGGCGCATGTACAATATTGCTCTTTTTAAGAATAGCTTTTATAACATAAAATTTTATACCAAAATCACTTACTGGTTACTTTCTTATGAAGGCCAGAATATATCAACACTTGCATACTAGAAAGGTGAGGGCATTTTGAAATATTAAAACATCCTTATTCAATATCACTTTATAAGGCATGAAGAAAAAACCCTGGCCCCTAATCACCTGATCCATCCAATTTTTTTGTGCCAACCCTAGACTTTTTCGGTCTCGGCCGATTATTTCTTACTGATGATTTCATTTCCGTATGAACTATATCTCCGAACTAAACAAAAATATATATAAAAAACGTCCTGCCGACCTACCTAAGGGATGTTAGTGGAAACACAGTATTTTTTGCTAAAGAAAAAGCTTTTTTAGACTAATTGAGTATCCATGACTCCTTTATTTTAAGGTAAAAATCTCATTTTTGTTATATCTTATATCAAAGTTTGTGGCCGACTAGTTTTATCTTAATAATCCGAGGTAGAATGATGACTGTCACAGCGAATGTATAGTCATAAATCAGGGTCAGGTATTATGTACAAATATTCACCATACATAATCACAACTAACTGATCTGTGATATTAAATAAATGAAAATTCATGACAAAAATATAAACAAAATAGCTGCAGGCATATATAAATAATGAGACGGAATATTTACAAAAGTCTTTTATGTCATGTGAGTTAAGAAAAAGTTAATCTCCATTGAGATGAGCATACTATTGTTCCATTTCGTTTTTTTCAATAAAATTAAGGACTGAAGTTGATATACCTATGAAACATCTGACATAAAAACTTCCCAAACTTTTATTCTAGATTTTTTCACATATTTTTTTTTGGTATATGCATGACTGATTCTGAAGTACAACTCATACCTGTCTGGGAATATAACCAATTTGGAATTATAACCAGTCTGACATGATTACAAGTTTAGAACTATAACCAGTCTAGCATTATAACCAGTCTCGCATTATGGCCAGTTTGGGATTATAACCAGTCTGACATGATGACAAGTTTGGAAATATAACCAGTCTGGCATTATAACCAGTCTGACATGACGACAAGTTTGGAAATATAACCAGTCTGGCATTATAATCAGTTTGAAATTATAACCAATCTGACATGATGACAAGTTTGGGATTATAACCAGTCATAATATATAACCAATATATTTGTCACATGGGTGCTGTTACTATCATTACAGTTTCTGTATATGATATTAACGCCAGTCAAATGTTACATTTGCTAAATCAAAAAACATTTTATTTCTTGGTCGATAAAAGTCATATAAAGTAGAAAGAACTCCTGGATCCACCTTTGGATGTGGCCGTCCCTTGGAATCACCAAGACATGGAGTCTCTAATTCCTGAAGATCAACGCAGAAAAATCCTTTTGAAGCATTGAAATAAAATTTGTTTTTATTGATCCGGTGATCCAGACCCATAAATGATTCAATTTTGTAAAGTTCCGGATAAGGATTAGTGATCAACGCATCCCCATTGACAATATGAATCTGGTCCCTCTGAAAAAATTCCAGCCAGTTAACAAAATAATGATAGTAGATAGAACGTTGGACAGGTTTATACTGAATATTAACTTCACCATTTTCGTCTAAAACTAAATCTTCGAGCGGAATTATGTCCTTCTTCTTCTCCTTTTTACCATACATTAACTGAGTATAATCCGACACTAACCGGACCACCGGATCTCGAATTATAAGTAGCAGCTGTATTGAACTGTTCATTCGGTAGATACGTTCTGGTGTCATTAGATCAGTGAAATACGCTGGAGTTTTTTCTATGGTGATCTGATGTTTAAAACTATACGGCATTTGTTTTCTATAAAACTCTAAACCAAGTGAATACTTTTCTTCAGTGTTAAAGAAGTGTTGTTCCTTAGAAGTCACGATGATATCTGGATGAATGTTGAGGTATTCCAAAAGAGCTCGTGTTCCTGCCTTTCGTACACCGAATATGATACACTGAGGAAGTCGACGACTCATGTGAGGGTAATGATTACGCGATGAATTTGTTGAAACGTTCTGGGTGTCCGGCACCGTGAAAGTTGGCTTCACATTTGCAAAGGTACAAATACTTGTGCAGTTCATGGAACAATTCAAGCAGGAATAAACCATCAGGGTGAAGCAGACAACAAGTATAAAGACAACAATGAGAATTTTTCTTCTCACACTCTTAGGAATCTGATACTTGAGTAAATTAGGACTCCATTCCTTAACATCTCTCAGTCTGTTATAGTTAAAGCCAGAATTTGTAAACCAGCCAGACCACACTGTGGCTTGCTCATTCTCAATCTGCTCAGTAGCCATTTTGTTCTAATGTTTTTCATCATTGTTTACCAGCATTTCCTGAAAATAAAGACAAAAAAATTATAAGATTTTTTGCCCATAAATTTCTTCCAAAGAATCAGGGGCATATATTTTAAAATGTGAGACACCTTGGTTCAATTTTACATACAATTATCAAACCTTTTTTTCCATGAGGTTCAAATTTGCACCAACAGCTGGGGTTAACTGGCGACTTTCCAGTCTTAACAATGAAGGAAGACCCCAGGCTTAGACTTGGGTAGAACCACTGGCCTTCCGTAAGCGAGCTGGATAGCTTAAAATGTATCCTCACATGTAAAATTTGGTCCCAAAAGGGATAGGAACTCACAGCAGTGAGGGGCTAGTGATTACAAGTCAGTAACCGTAATTTTCAAACCGATTAGCACTTAATGTATAAAAAAGATCTGTGTGATTTGATACAATACTTGATTCTGATGCTATCTAATGAACAGTTAGTCATTACAATGCACACATGCACATACACTGACCTGCCTAGCGGTGATTAAGTGCAGCTAACCGCAAACAGGCTAAAAAGTCTGAGTTGAAATGATATTTCTTAAACCTTTGTTTTTACAAGATACTAACAGGGCTCCCACAAAGAAGAGAAATCAAAATTCCCTGACTTTTCCCCGACCAAAACCATTTTTCCCTGACCAATGACAGCGTCAAGTTTGCAGCTTTCAACTTCCCTTTCAGCTTCTTCTTTAATAAGTTAGTTACTGTAAATGACAAAAAAAATATCCAAAATCTTGCTCGTAATCATAAATAACAATAAAGATACCCAAAATAATGGAAGAAACTGCCTGAGCCTTTACTGATTTTGCTTCCTACTGTTTGACCAACATTCTTCTCTTACAAAGTTCCCTGATTTTTCCCTGACTTTTGCTTATTTTTCGAATTTCCCTGACCAATTTCAAAGTTCCCTGACTTTTCCCCGACCTTGAAAAAAATCAGTTTTCCCTGACTTTTCCCTGACCGTGGGAACCCTGAATAAGTAACTGAGAAATCTTGCTCAGTTCACAGTTTTGAAATGATTATACGAAATCAAGCTTAGCAATATGAAGAGAGAATGATACAGCAATCATAATTTAATCTAAATACAAGAAATATCAAAGCACCAGGGGCTGTTTATTTTATAGGATGGTTTATTTACACAATTTAATGGATCAATACCAGTCCATATTTTTAATATTTCAACCACAATTTGTATATCAAAAACTCAGAGAAATACTTCACAGATAATAAGAACAGAATAAAATATTTGTGATAACAGTTTCCTAACTGACTCTATTTAATGGGCCGACCCTACAGTTTCTAAGAGCAAAATCCGAAGTATGAAAATATTTGGAGTTAAATCATATCGCCAACGGTGCAAAAGGTATGTTGAGACGAAAATTTGAAGCACCTATCCTAATTCTTGGATCAACAACCCGTAAACAACCTGTAAACAGGACTTTCTTTTTTCTAGCCTTAACTTACAAAAATATCCTTGACATTTATTGTACTGGTTATAAATAAACAGATTGTATCCATCCATGTGGAATTATTGTTTTTAAATCTTTGAGGTGTATGAAGTTAGATGGAAGAAAGACACTGGCATTGTTTTAATCCTTTGCCTCATAATATTGCATTTCCCAGCATCTGAAGCAGACAACTTATGAAAACATTGAGGCAAAAGAAGCCATTGCTTGTAATGAGTAATTTTCTTAAATAAATTGATGTTTTGTATATTTTGTTCTGAATTTAGAAGAGTCCAAAATATGCTTATGAGGTAAAGAGTTAATAGGAATAACTTAAAATCAATGTTATATCTTACATGTTACAATTAACATAAACAATAATAGAAGATTGAATTGTTTTTCTAAGACTCATGGTAATTAAAAATAAATTAAGAATTTGTACATTAAAACATACAACTTGACAGATCAAATGATTCATTTTGTTTACTGTCAAACAACTGTTTCTGGGCTATTGAATCAGTTTATACGACATATAATTTATCTTAGCTCGATTGTGTAACAAGCGATTTTGCTTATATTAATCACACTCGAGTCCGCTTCCTGGACACTACAATGGTACTACAGGACCCCAAAGATTGGTGGTAATAATGAGGTGGTCTCATTATCAAGTTGAATTATAGCACAGTTATTGACATCCGGTCAGAAAAAGTGGTTCTTATAAGAAGGTGGTTGCAAAATTGAGGTGGTAACTATTTGAGGTTTTACTGCAGATCGCAGGATCACAAAATAAGGCAACTGTGCACATTTAAACATCTAACACATACAATAGGGCTTTGTATCAAAGGAATATAGTTTTGTTTATTTAAAAAATATGTCTAGAAGAATGTGACATCCTTATCTTACATATTAAGTTTTTTCTCTGAAACAGCCACGCTCAATGAATAAATGTAGTCATACTGCACACTAACAATTACCACAATATAGAGACACAACTTCATCATAACGAGAATTAAGTGTTGAAGATGTATTTATCAAGAAATCTGTACATTCATAAGAAGGTGTAAGTACTTGAGGATTTCTAAGCAGCTGTGATATACCAACACAATGCCAGCAGCAACAGAGGAATACTATTAAAACTAAGCCTTTATGAAGAATTACTTTGAAACAACAAGTGCCCCTCCAGATATTGCATAAGGGGCTTTTGTATACATTCTATAAGGGAGCAGGAGCCTGTGATAACAGATTATGTCATACACCTACAACTTATGTGTCATTCAAGAGTCCTCAATCACCTCTTGCTGGTAGGGAAAGTTATTCAAATCAAATATCCATAACTAGGCAACAAAGAGGTTATCTGTTCGACACACAGTCAAACTTGTGAAAAAAGCTACCCTAGGGAAAGACAAAATGTGGCCTTTATTGACAGATGGCCTTTATTCAGAGGTCAGTTTCTTCTATATAATCAGTGATGGTTTTGCTTTATTCACGAGGTGGTCTTTATTTGGAGGTGGTCTCAAACACAGGTTTGATTGCAGAAGACAAGACAATCATGAAAACTTACTGTTACACAATCAATAGTGAATACAGTACTTTTATGTATTCTCTTTATTAACTGTCAAAATGACAATATTTGTAAATATAACCAGGCAGACAATGGTAAAAATAAGGTGGATTTACAGTTAATCAAGTTTGAAGAGATTCTTGCTCGCAATTTTAGGCTTTGATAGACAGATTAATTTCATAATTCATCCCAAGAAAATATAAACAGTGATAATTTTCCATGAATGCTGTCATAATGTTGCTGATAAAATAAATTCATAGGATGCTACATCAGATCAGACGTTATGTTCTCTTATACAATGCTTCAATACTGTTGGAAAACATTTTTCAATGGATTACATTTAATAATTCCACGTTTATATCATATTTCTGTTTAAACAGACTTGTTGCACCAACAAAGGCTGAGTACACCAGTACAGACTGGTTTCACTAATACTTTAGACTTGTCACACCAAGAAAGGCTGAATACACCAACATAGACTGGTTTCACTAATACTTCAGACTAGTTACACCAAGAAAGGCTGAATACACCAACATAGACTGGTTTCACTAATACTTCAGACTGGTTACACCAAGAAAGGCAGAATACACCAACATAGACTGGTTACACTGACACAATTTAAGTCAATTTAATGGAAAAGTTTGTTATGAATATAAATGATTGCTTTGTCCTGAATCTCATTAAAATTTACTGTAATTTCTTTTAAACTTAAAAGCCGATTAAAATAGCTACCAGATTTAATACTGACTTTAATTGTTTGCGCTTATTACAGGACGAAACATTTATCTTTGACTTTTAAGTTACTATATTATCAAACCCATTGACTCAACATTGTCACACAATCACAGATTATTACTGGATTATTCGGTTCCAGGTGTGCGCAGTATTGTAATTGAAATTTGATATGAAATCAACAGCTTCAAGCAGTAATCTAACCCTCAAACAGGATTGACATTCTTTGTGGATATACAAGGTGTGGTTGACTCAAGGTTGAAAGGTTTAAAAAGAGCTGGATTTCTGCATTCATTTATCTAAAGCAATTTTTCTACTTGTAAGGCTGCATGGTTATAAATCAGTATAAGGACCAGGAAATCTCAGAATGCAGCCTTCTCATTGGTCCATTGTCAGTTTGGATTAAGCAACAACAACCGATCAAAGGCTTGGTTTTAAACATCTTGTAATCTAACACTGGAATTCAGTAAAAATAACAATAACAACAGACACGATAAATTTACACATTGGTGTTAGTATGACATCCAATACAAAGTAGAAATGACAACAAATAACATTGAAAATTCACAAATTAGACTGGAAAAAATAGTCATGTTTAAATGTTGCTTCACCAGATAGGTCAAACTTTTCTTTTTTTTTACTTTTCTGAACACATTTTGAGAAAATACAAGTTATGATTCATCCCCACATAGTTTCTTACTTTCGGCCATTAAAAACTTAAGGGCCAACACCAAAAAATAGGGTCGGTTGTTTTTTCTGGCCTTGGCAGGGAGGCAAGTCAACAATAACGTGATAAAAAACTGACAATAATTTATTCTTAAATACTAAGTTGTTGAAATACAAACATTGTAATTATGTAATTTTGAACCATGAAGTTTATGATTATTATTGGTGTTTTATGGCGCATCGATATCTAATGGTCAAGTAATGCGGATCAAAATGAAAAGGATAACAATGATAAGTCATTTAATAAGATAATGTAAACTTAAGCTGCGATTTGAATCATGAGTTAGCTACAATTAAAATCCTCACCATAAGAAAGCAATAGTAACATTCCCTCCCTGTGAACACGCAAAATATTCCACATTCGAATGGCCACAATACAATATACTAACTGAATTTTAACTATGTACAGTTATACGCACAAAAGTTCATTATTTTTCAATGAAATAAACATGCAATATCTCCTAATATCCCAATTTGAACTTGTATTGAATCTTTGTATTAAGATTTAATCAGTAAGAAAATACTTTGACTTAAACCTGAGCTATTACTGGTACAAATATTTACAGTGCAATATAAACAGAACTTAATATCGCTGTACAATATTTAGTAAAACTAAAAAGAATACGAAAATGTTTCAAGCCTACAGGCCCATTGCCGCTATATTATTTAAAAAGTATCAGTTATACCTAAAGAGTTTAAGCTTATTTAATGATACTTGGTCATGCAACGATAGTGGACAACAATTAAACAAGATACTTTTGAAGTATTTAAAGAAGTTGAAGATTTATCTTAAGCCTTTACGCCCATTATTTAGATATAAAACCGAAGTAATAGAGTGTGAAGACATTCTGGTACAACTTAAATACAAGGATGAAAAAGCAGAAAAATTCGGTAACCATGGAAATGCATTTCCATTCAAGCATGTTAATTACAAGTATTTTATGAAGCTTACCTCATTTTAATGAGATCAAATATTATGAATAATCCAAAAATTCAACATGTTAGATATTTTGAAACATCTAAAGAAAATGGCCGCCTCCAGCTACAGACCAAAAACATAATACACCCTTCCTTATACATTAGCACCATACACAGTCAACAAGAGTCGCTCAGAACATTTATTTTTACTTATTACTTTTTGTTCATGATATATTAACAACAATGTAAGAATGTGTTAACAAAACTATAACACAGTCCATCAAACTGTGAAAGTTTAATCGGTTATACATTATACACTAGCTGACATACTAAAAATTCAACAGATAAATATCGTCATGATGATTTATAAGCCCATTTTTACAACAACTGCCTCAGCTAACGCTTGTTAAAATGAAGCAATGAAGCATTTCACAATTAAACACATGCTCAACACAAATACAGTAAAACCTCACATAGCAACCACATCAGTATTATGGCTACCTAGTTATAACAACCATTTATTTTCAGACCGGCTTTCAATAACTCCCCTATAATTTAACATATGATAATGAGACCACCTCATTATTACAACCGATTTTTCGGGTCCCTTTGTTGGTGTCATCATCAAGGTTTTACTGTATTATGTAGGAAAGAATGATTTTAGATGAATAATCTTCAGTCATATTGTCAAAGAGAAACATTTAGTGCACTCTGCCCAGGCCAAAATGTCACCATAAAAGTACTGCAGAGAAGAATTTAGCATACCTTAACCAGGTTTTAACCCATCACTTCAAATATTGGCAGTAAATTGGAATAAAATAGCATGGATCATACTACAAGTATGTTCAACACTCAATGTCAATATGACTTCCAAACACAATGATAAGACCTCGATTTTTAAACACATCCAAAACTTGAAATCTTACATATCCAATAAGCTCAGGTCACACATTACAGTAGATGAATAAAGGACACTGAGGTAATAATTATAACTCTGTTACATAATCACAACGAAATTTGAATATTTCTCATAACCAACTTTCAGTCAGGATTTAACCCCAATCTTGTTTACAAACCTGAGTGTCATAAAATCACATTAACAAACAAAATCCCAAACATGAATACAGGACTTCAAATTTAGAAATGAATAGATTTCTCATTGAACATGTTTAATATTCCCCTCAGAGATTGACATACTTAATACGAAGTTTACCAAACAGCACATTTATAAAGGATTCATACATGAAAATCAATCATTATCACTAAGTGAGTTGATGACAATAAAGTTTATAATGTACCTGATATTTATTTTGGTAGGCATTCATGAATCAAAAAACTGAAAGCTATTTTAAACTTAAAATAGTACACTTCACAATCACTTTCCCTGACCAGATTTTGTAAAATCTGCAATTTCTTCTCTCTAATAGAATACCTCCTATATCAATCCATATTAAATTCTATTCATAATAAAACAGAGTTTAATGTTACTGAACTGTCATTGAGGGACACTGTAGAAATTCATCATATGACAAAGACGCATATCCAGTGAAAAGATTCAATTACCCGCACTTTTTGCATTTTTAATGAAATAATCTAGATTCATACATAAACGCTTTTACGTTACCTAAATGAATTATGTTTTTAATACAAAAAGCCTGCATGTACAAAACACAACCACCATGAAGGTATTATCATATAACACTGTCACTCAGATTGGATGCACCAGGTTAGAACCAAAAATATGCCTCCCATTCAAATAAAAGCCATCCATTGTTTATATCAAACAATTAAACAAACTTGTCAGGTTGTACACCTGTTTCAACAGTTTTTCAGTTAATCATACCTACAAGCAATTAACATAATCAGATTTCCTGGATTTTGTACTCGTAGGAACCTTATTCTCAACAAATAAATTCTAACTTCTCTATACATGAACGATCAGCTAGACGAATGACACAATGTCTTAAACACAATCATTAAAGGGAACAAGTGCAGCCCACAGGGTTTGAACTCACGAACCTGGGGGTTTGAAGACCTAATACTACCTAAAGGCATTAATGGCATACAGTCAGTTAACTTTTTTCTAACCCTTTGCCTCATTTAAGCATATTTTGGACTCTTCCAGATTCAAAGCTTGTACACAAAACATCAATTTAATTACAAAAATTGGGTTATCTCTCTGACAGAGTGGACAACATTGTGGCAAAAGGAGCCATCACTCATTACAAGCAATGGTTTCTTTTGCCACAATGTTTTAAAAGATTGTCTGTTTCAGATGCGGGGGGGAATGCAGTATTATGAGGCGAAGGGTTAAAAAAGTCTCTATGTGCTATTCAATCAACCTCACTTTGTGTAAGAAACAAAAATATACTAAGACAAAACCATTTACAAGTTTAAGCAGTGAAAACTTATGCATTTTTGCTGACAACGTTTTATACAACAGATTTAATGTCAAAAAAGGAGTAGCCTACAAAAACCCACAGTAATATTTTATAAGCAAATGAAAAATTATCACTGAATGGAAGATGAGCATTGTGGTATTGTCTGGCTCACAGCATTTATTAGCACATGAAGACAAATATAGTTAAATATTGATTTATAAGCAGTCATAACTTTTGAGAGTACTATTTGCTCTTAATGATCTAACAGTGTTTTTGATACAACTGGATGTAGCTACTTGTGTTATTTACAAACTGGTATCACATGACACAGACAGTAAGTCTATGAATGTAGTATATTGTTATTATATACTAAATATTTTACACAAGATGAACCTGACCCTTGATTCACAGTCAAGTAAATATGGATTGCAGAGCAACAGATAAACCACGAATTTACTCAATTAAATTGACAAAATACGCATTTGAAACTATTGTAGATGCGTATAAAGCAATTACAAAAGCAAAATACCCAATTAAAATATTTATGACGCGTACTGAAATCAATTTTCATGAATATACATGCATATAGTCATTTTCGTCTGTCAGTCGTTCCTCATAGTCTCCGACAAACGTTGAAGCGATGCAGTTCAAAAACAACCAAATGTGTACAGTTTAGACTTGATAAGTAAGAGAATGAATTCCCAATTGATATAAAAATCATAGACTAACAGTTTTCAGGAAACCCAATTATACTTAGCAAACACCCAATTCAAAATGAAATGATGGAGTAATACCAAATTCACTGAGAAAGCTTATCTGTTGCTCCGGGATTGATAACCCAAACAAACCAAAATGAAATGGCCTACCAACAGCATGAAAAGAAACTGACGAAGACAGGAATCTTTTGTTTTCACTGGGTTTAACACTGTTTTTCAACAATTTTTCAGTTATATACGGCAACTGGTTCACCTAACCAGTTTTCCTGGACTGTATACTGACCAATACTAACTTACCCTTCAACAAGGAGCTAGTAACTTCTTCACAGGTTATGACCTGCTGCGACTAGAATTTGAACCCTGATCACTGGGTTACAAGTCCAGCACACTTACCACTGGACCATGGTCACAGCCAAGACAGGTATTAGACAAAGGCAATCTCGCGCAAAAATACTAAATAAACTTTTACCAGACTGTAAGCTGAATATGCACCATGCTCATTGCTAGTCAACACAACAAAGTCTACAACAATTTGACAAGTGGTTTTAAACTGCATCTAACACAAAATTTCACGGGATTGATAAAATCACGCATTACAACATTCAGCATATTATCAGGCTGACTTAATTTTAACAAGGTCTAAAACATGTTGCATCAATCAAAATATTAACAAGAGGGCCATGATGGCTGATATATCGCTTGTCTGAGAAATCTGGTGAATTGACAACTTGTTTAACAATGACTAAGAGCAGAACCAATTTTGATCGAAGGTAGGAGCCTAATTTGACCAATCTCAGTATGGAGACAAATGTTGATAATATTACAGGTCACATGACATATGACGACATGTGACGGTCTCAGGGCCATCACTATAGCTCTCCATGAGCATATCATGCTCAGGTGCACTAAAAAAAAATGAAAAAAAAAATACAGCTCAAAAAGCTGGGCCTGTCCTTTGTTTATAAAAAGAATGATTTAAAAACACACACACACTTGTTTATTGATGAAGTAAACCTGATAAAGTAATCTGATTTGTGGACATTATGATTATGGTCGGTCTTTTGAAGAAGTACAGGACCAGGTGTTATTTCATACATGATAGTTAACAGATGACTGACCTAAATTTTCTAACTATATCTGACACAATGATCTTCTGAAATGACATTAATAACTCTTACTGAATTGATGTACTGAATTTATATTGAAATCTATCCCCACTGTTAAGACCTTATAATAAGTGTCAGTCATTTTTGATCGAAGGTCTATCTAGTTATCTTCGCCTACCACAAAACATAACACAGGTAGCACTTAGAAGTAAATACACCATCAGACTTGTTCTATCTTACAGTGAATCCGTGAGGCAGGCTGGTTCTTTCTTAGGTAAATTCATGAGGCAGACTGGTTCTTTCTTACAATAAATGATGCAGACTGGTTCCACCTTTCATTTTATGTAAGAGGCAGGCTGGTTCCATCTAACAGACAATTCAAGAGGGATTACCTTGGAGACATACTGAGTTTATTGGTGATAAGATTAGAAAAGATAGCAAAAAATCCTCATTGGCAAACTAATCAATACATTGAAAACTTTGGGTCCTGGTGGTAGAAGAAAGCCATGATTTGACTTTACAAATATGATAAAGAATAACTAACAAATAGACCTGTTTACAACAATGCTAATTTATTTGCATGAAGCAGGTTGAGTTGCAGAACTTAATCAGTGTTGCAACAGAATAGAATTAATAAAATATATCAATGAAAACATCTGTGCCCGCCTACCACCTTCAACTCAATTTTACAGCATTCTTATAGTCATTTTAATTTCTGTAAATCGGTTTTATTCTAACACATGTGATCAGTATTTGACATTACCATCACCACACCACTGAAATCTGTGTCAATTAGTAGAAACTTTTGAATATAATTATCAAATCCTGTATCAATTAACTTTCAATTAACAAAACAATCTCACCTTAATATGTACAGGTATGAATTTGGTCAGCACACAAACTATACATAGATTATCAACTAGAAATGATAACACACTGTTTCAACACGCAGTAAACACTAATTATCCAACAAGAAGAAAATTGTTCATGATATAAACTGATATCATATATGAATCCTGGTTAGTTCATATCAAGCTAAGCAAACACATTAGCCCACTTATATATCCTGCTAACTCCTACAATGTCACATTATAATCCTACACTAATCGTAAATCCATGTACTACTTGATATGTTGTTACAAAGACTGACCACTAACTGCCACTCAATCATACCCCACCCACCTTCTTATACATGTAAATGTACATGTTGCTATGTTTACACACAAACACAGCTGGTCATAGACAGAAGTCAGGTAAGTGCCAAGTTATATGAACGAAGCTGAAATCAATGGATGAAACGACTGTTTACCTTCAAAAACCACATCCAGGTCTGGTAAGATTTAATACTTAAACTAAACAAATCTCTCAGTACATACAACTTCCCGAAACATTATCAGCGATCTTAACGCGAGCAACCAGAATTTAAACTTCCTATGATTCCTTTTTCATATCCACCAGATCATAATCCCTTTATCCGAGGAATCTATAAGACTATGCACGTATTCCAATCAACATGTAACATCTTACAGCCATATAAAACCATAATACACTGTTAAAAACACCGAACACATGGAAGTTATGGAACAGCTCAACTTAATGATAATCCCCTAGTACAATATGGTACAGAAATAGGTTGTAGACCTTGTGTAATATGGTCAAGGATGAACGAGAAACAGCAGGGAAATAACCCTCGAGACTATAAACAATCAGTTGTTTCTTCTACTTATAGAAAGCACCTGTTTCTACTTCAACTAGGAAATAATCACACTGAAATATTCGAGGCTTAATTACTACTTGTTCAGGCTCCCACATGCTGTTTTTATCTGGAAAAAATATTATGAATGAAGATGGTATTGATAATGCATGAAGGAAAGAATGTGCTGGAACAAAAAAAAAAGGGGTGATAATTATGGCTTTATGTTGACTCATGATGGTAACTTATATAAACACCAAAAAAGTTTGTTTGTTTTTATGTGACTTATTGTTACTGGGGTTTATTGCCATTTTTCAACAATTTTTCCGTTATATACGGCGACTCAACATTTTGTCAAATTTTCATAGAAGGGTATGACCTGCCACAGCCAGGATGTGAATCTGAATCCCTGGGTTACAAGTCCAGCGCACTAACCACTGGACTGCAACTGCAGCCTACCAAAAAGATACAGAGTAGGTTAAATATTATAGGAGAGGCTGGTTATACAGTCCAAACTCTCCAGAGTGGCCCTCTCTTGAACAACAACCTCCCTTGAACAACAGCATGATTTTTCCTGCTGTATGATTTTACTATTAATTTAACCTCCCTGGAACAACAACCTCTCAACAACAAAAACAACAACATAATTTTGCTTCTCCCAAAGGGTGTTGCTTTGGAGAGGTTGCACTGTATTGGAGAAAACCAAATGTCTGATATCACTTGCATTGTTTCCAAATCTCAAATAAACTGAAATGATCAAACTTGTACGCAGCTGACACAGAATAAGGCCTAAACAAAACGTTTGTTTCCAGTTACATGCCCAAAACAATATGGGTCAGTAGGTAGGGATTTTTTTCTCTTATGTTTTTTTTACATATATCGGCAACACTGTCGTGAAAATTACAATAAAGCACTAAGATTTGGATGCTGTTAAAACTTACGAGTCAGCAGGTAAAAGATGGCTCAGTCGGGTAACCGGAAACAAACCTTTTTTTTTAGGTCTAATCATTATATTCTCTTTCATCACTAGGAGTTTTCATTAACATTTCAGGAAAAAAATGTAGAGAACTTGGATGTAATTAACTCCGCCAAATATTATGTACTAAACTTCAAGGCTATAATTATCATATTTTATGAATATAATCATTTTATTGTAGTAAAACTTCTTTCATCAGTAATAAAAAATCTAGAACAGAGATGACCTTCATATCAACATCCTTGACCTTCAAAATTTACAATTTTGAAGCAGTTCTGACCCTCGCATGCTTATATTTTTTGAATATCTATTCCAAGTAATATTAAGGTACAGTAATACCTTGATAATGAGGCCACTTTCGTGACCTGAAAAAAAATTGGTCATAATAATGAGTTGGCCTCAGTTTCAGGTTCTATTATAGGGGAGTTAGGCAATAGAAAATAATTAACTAGATTCTCATTCAAAATTTGGAAAAAAATAGGGTAGGCAGGTGGGTTTTATTTTTCAATCGCGGTTTGGACCTTTACATGAGAAGGGAAAGATATGAGACTTTATTGTTTTATAAGCCATTACTATAAGTATGTAAAATAATGTATGTAAATTTATACAGATGATACTGTTCTGTTTTTGTACTCCGTATCAATGAATGATTATGGTTTTTTTTTCAAAACAAAAACTGTTTGAGTGGAACCATTTTTGCTGAGCGGGCGGGGATGATAATCCAGGAATTTATTTTCCATTGCCTTATAGAAAGCCGGTTGAAAATAACTGGTCATTATAACACAATGGTAATAATATTGAGGTGGGTCCAATGCGAGGTCTTACTGTAGTTTAATAGGCTGTTCACATGTTGCAGACATCTATTACTGGAAATTTAATTGCTGTTAACTTGCACTGTACCATCTTCATCTTAAATTAGATTCTTCATATCTTGTTGTGAACAATCTTTCAGACTTATTTTGACTGAATCTTTACAATTAATATGAATATTATCAGACTAGAATACGACTTTCTGACACTTTTGCAATTGTAAATATAATGCTGATAACAAACATTTTGAAGTGTTTCTGAATCACTTTCGATTTAAATACAGCATCTTACAATAAATAAACATCTTTTTTAAATAATGCTCCGGAGAAGATTCATTATATTTTTTATTGTTCGCGATCTCATGTTATTATATAATGTTTAAAGTATCGCACACGTTAACTTTAACAACTTTCCACTCTCAGTGAATTCTATTTCCTTACAGCTAGAAATATTTCTTTAGTATAAATAAGCCACCGAAAAATATTTTTTTTGTATAAACATACATTTTTGTTAATAATTATCACAATTCCCTATGGTAACAACCTTTGATTGTTCACCTGTATATTTTTTGATGAATGTTAAATTGAGAAATTAATGGTGCGAAATGTCAATTTATTAATTCTTTCATAGCAGTAGTATCAAGTCTTACTTTGTTGATTCAAGATAACTGGTCTGTACCATGGCAAAATCTGTAATCAAGGGACATAACTCTATTAGATCCTCATATATTCTAAGATCATGTCTGGTTACCTCCCTTACTTAGGAAACTCCAAAGAACATCTTTTAACTTAATCATTAATATTTTAAAGACAGACATTCTATAACAGATGGGATCTGCTCTTTAGTGTATATAAAATATCTTTATATTAGGACAGTGAACTCAAAAGACCATTATGGTATGAGTGTTGTAATGCATATCTTCTCCAATAGTACAAACCTGTGTTCAAAATGTATTTGCAAAATAAATAGCAATAATGCAAGGCCCCAAGGACCCCCCCCCCAAAAAAAACCGGTCACTAATGAACATACATTGATATATCAATATCATTGAAATCATGAACAACTCACAGAAACTCGTATATGACTGCCAAATAAAGCCATAATAAAAGAACAAAAACATATTCTTCTTTGTCAGCCGTAAAATTTCAAATATCATTACCAGACACTAAGTCAGAGGGTCAGACACATTTGGCAAGCTTTGAAATAATTCGGATGATAAATAAATGCCTACCAACAACATGAAAATCTGTTTTGTTTCCAATTTAATCACCATTAATTAAAATCTAATTTATCATTTTATTACTGAACATTCGCCAAAACTAATATTTCTTGTTGTCAAGTTTTTGTACAATAAACAATAAATATCATCAATTTCTAGCCTATATCATTAAATTCTCATTAAGGAAGAATTTTAATTTCTTAAACATGCCAACAAGAAAATATTCATGAATTGTACGAATGTTACAGTATCAAAACTGAATCCAATCATCTCGTGTGAACATACCTGAAAGATGATGCCGAAAAATCCAATTTTCTTTAGCTTGTATTGAACTGAACATCATTAACTATCACTAAAATCGTTATGCAATGTGTGTCTTATTTTTTCTTACTTAACCCGGTCCTCTGGACACCCAAAAGTCCACAAACAAATAGCAACTGTCTAATTTGATGGGTGTGTGAATCAGCAGTAGAAAACAACCTTTTAGGTACTTTTTTAGTCAAATTGTCATGGAGATATTTCTGCCTCACTAAGATTACAAGCCCTCATACTCTTAATCAAACAGTTTGACCCTTGACAGACTTAACAAACCAAGCAAGCGGCACTTTTTTCTTACATTCTGTCAGCCTCAGAAAATGTGTGTGATAGTCCAGTAAGAAGATTAAAAAATATACTTGCAAAGTTATGTTACAGCTTCATAATAATTCATAACTGTACCCTCCTTAAGTATCGAAATTTCTAATACATAACATATTCTTGCAAATAGTGTACAAGTAAAATAATCTGATATTTCATGTTATCATAACTACACTGTTGTCTCCAGGCTTATAACGTATTTTATGAGTTATCAGATAATACGCACATAGACATCTTACAGACATCATTGAGTACCACAAGCAATCAAATTATTTACAATTATTCCTAACAGGAAATAATATCCATTGGTGATTTTTGATTAAGTGAAAATATTGCACACAAAAGATTGCACAATTGTAATAAAATTTTATTCTCTTTATTACATAAGAGGTAACAATTCATTTTTTCTCTAAGCACAAAATCCCCTACAGTTATTTTATATATGAAACTAATGACGCTTGCAGGCAACCGTTCTTGCAGACATTTTATGACGAATTTGGTTGATAAATCAAAAAGCACTTGTACTTATTATATAGAACATTTACTGGTATACCGTATTGCATAAAAGTTTTACTGCCACCCCCCCCCTCCCATATAAAAACCAAGCTGAACAAACTGACATCATTGGATTTAGTGCATATAAATCGGTAACTTGAGCTTGCAATTATATAAATGCTTCAATTAAGCCACTTGACAGGATGTTACAAGTTTTATTTACTGAGAGAAGAATTAATAGGTTTATTAATTGCATGATAGAAATGCATTGCCCAGATCTGACGAGAATTGGAAAATTTCCTGTTTAGATAAATATGATTAGTGCAAATATATGCATTTACACAATTCGTTCAAATTACTGCATGTCAGGATAAGCCAACTTTTAAGATCAATGTTAATGAAAGACTTAGCAAGGAAATACACAAAGAACAATCAACGTGTAACTGCATTTATTTTGATTGTAGAAAAGTCATTAGGCCAGAAGAAATAGTTTCCACTTACTTGACCCCAAAGAATATGGATTAGGTCGGTTGAAACTTTTCTCATCTTATTTTTTATTTTACGCAAATTTTTTGTACTTATGTAGGCATGATTCGTTCTAAAATATTTTCGTAATATATGATAGGTTGAAATATTTTGGAGTTTGCTATCAGCGCCCTCTAGGGTTGATGAAAATAAGATAAGGTCAGTTAAAGTAACTGAAAACACAACTTTTTTTCTGGCCTTGCATTGACAAACGCATATTCAATATTCATTGATATATAGCCAAACCAGTGATCAAAGGGCAAAAAGGAGTCAGAGAAAAAAAGAGGTCTAACTGTACTTGTGTTATATCATTCATTCTGGACCAATATTAATATACAAGTCAACTGGAATAAAAAACATGCTCTGCAGAGCGGCGCCAACACTCATCTGTTTTACATCATTCTATTTAAAAAAGCAATTTTGATCAAAATTCTAAGTTAAAAACAGGCATAACTCCGAAAATATAGCTTTCAGAATAATGTCCCTTGTCTAGCAACTGCATGTTGACATGATAATCAAGTACTCCAGATGAAATATCGATATCTTTAAGCATTGAGTAACGGGCTACACTTAAATTTTTGCACGACAACAACAACAACAACACAGTGATCATAATAGCTTGACTTTTTCTTCGAAACAGACAAGCTAAACATTTGTAAAGAAACTCCATAGTCCACACAATATAAGTTTTCAAACAGACGTGCATTCACTCTTCTCTTCCAGCGTCCAGTGAACAGTACAATCCATGTGGTGGAGATTTACCAGTTCCAGTGGAACTTAAGTTTTGTATGTATGATTGATTCAAGGCATACCATAATGATATTACCACAGTGTAATGCACTACACTACCTAATAGATTAAATGCATTTAATTTTACATCCATTGTGAAACAAGTTCTAAAAACTTATACAAGTACGAATTCCTCTCAATATCATGTAACAGTGCTCAGACCAGGATTCGAACCAATAACTGTGAGCCAGGAGTCTTTTGCCCAGCATTACCCTGGTTTGAGCTAAGAAATATCTTAATGTTGGAATCATTACTCATCAAATATCTCCTAAGTACATTAATAGAATCATTCTGCCAATGATTGTAAATTGTCAAATTGATATAGTGGAGAAAGGAGCCAGACAGATTATTGAACATAGACATTGTAATGTTTGTGATTATGCGGGGAACAAGGTTATTTGACTATTTCACTGTTTCTCATATATTTTCACACGAATATTCGGATTGTAAAACTGTAAAAGTGTACATGATTGATTCTAAAACTTACTTTTATTTCTTATCCGCTTTTATGATGCCATTAATACTCAAAATTAACCATGAGCACATTATCTTAAGCACAACATAAATATTCGACAATGTATATTTATTAAATGATGCTAAATATTGCTTGGACTTGATAATACCATACTCATTTAACATATGCACATTCATTTGTGATAAAATCCTACAATAGATACTGGCAAATTATTAACAGGCAGTTAAAGTTTTCCCAATATACGGGATTCCTCTACAGGATATTTGAACTATACACTGGAGAATCCCACCGTGTCAACTTGTAAAGTTCTATTTCCCAATTGTAAGAGATTGTCTGCTTTTACCACAACATATAACACAACAATTAACCTGTATAGATTGTAAAATACAGTTCCAGACTATCTTTGAAAGACAATTTTATAAACAACAAGAGCTGCTATTATTTTGTATTCAAATTATACCAGTTATTCAATAACAAGCACTAGATTTCTCTGATAATATATTTACACAGTATGTCTGTGTTGTGTTTCAAGTGAAAAGTAAATGAAGATTTATGACAATAAATACGATATTCCTAAAACAGAAATTAATGAAAATATTTCTTCCACAGAAACTGCAGGCAGCCAACCAACTTGCAGATAAACATCTAGCTTACAGATGGACAACAAAAACAGCAGATGGACAATTAACTTGCTGATGGACAACTAATTTGCTATTGGACAATAAATTTGCTAGTGGGCAACAAACTTGCAGATGGACGATTAACTTGCTGGTGGACAACTAATTTGCTAGTGCACAACTAATTTGCTGGTGGACAACTAATTTGTAGGTAGACAACTAATTTGCTACAGGACAACTAATTTGCCAGTGGACAACTAACTTGCTAGTGGACAACTAATTTCCCAGTGGACAACTAATTTGCTTGTGGACAACTAATTTGCTGGTGGACAACAAATTTGCAGATGGACAACAACTTTGCTAGTGGACAACTAGCTTGCAAGTGAACAACTAATTTGCAGATGGACAACTAATTTGCAGAAAGACAACAACTTTTCTAGTGGACAACTAGCTTGCAAGTGCACAACTAATTTGCAGATGGACAACTTATATGCAGATGGACAATTAACTTGCTGATGGACAACTAATTTGCTGATGGACAATTAACTTGCTGATGGACAACTAGCTTGCAGTTTAACAACTAACTTGCTGATGGGCATCTAACTTTCAAACAGGCATCTAGCTTGCAGATTGACAACTAATTATCAGATAAAAAAAGTTACAGATGGACAACTAGCTTGCAGTTTAACAACTAACTTGCTGATGGACATCATTCAGACCTAAGACCAACCAGTAGTAGCACAGAATTTTGTACCCTTATACTCCATGCTGAACCGATCATTATTTTTAAGGTTTAAAGTATTGGATTTATTTCACAAAATTTTAAATCTTGTTTTTAATGATTCAGCAAGTATTTTAATGAGTTACATTTGTATTTCTATCTACTACATGGTGGATTGTATTACAATAAATGATATCAATGTTTCGAAAGCAGTATCATCAGTTTGGAGACTTTTAAGACCATGAAAAATCTAAAAACAAACAAACACAAAACGAACTGTAGACAGAATTCTTATTACATTGTCTCAATCTTAGAAGAAAATAATATTTTTTTCAAATCCAAACCATGAGGTTCATATTTATCTAAAAGATTTGTTTCTAGTTAGGGACTTTAATACCATTAAATCAACTAAAAGTGAGATTTTATACTCTTAAAAGATAAGACTTAAAGGTTTCTGAAAAAAATGAAGCATAGACATGGAAGACAATGAGTCGGATATCGACACAATAAGGATAATATGGGTTGGTACATTATTGATGAATCAAACCCAAAAAAAATAGACTGTCTAATGACCATGGCTCTTGAAAATATGAAGTGGAGATGAAGAACACATCAGTTCATGAATGCCTAAATGCTTTATCATATCGTATACAGTGCAACCTTTCCAGAGCAGCCCTCTCTTGAGAAACAACCTCTCTTCAACAATAGTATGATTTTTCCCACTGTACGATTTAATCATTAATTTAAATTCTCCAGAGCAACAACCTCTCAACAACAGTATTATTTTGCATCTCCAAAAGGGTGCTGCTTTGGGGAGGCTGCAATATCAAATTCATTTGAAAATGCAATTCAAATTCGAGGAGCTTGTCAGACAATAGATAGTTAATTATGCTTTTTTTCTTCCAATAAGTTCATTTTAAAAATAAGACAACCAAAAAATATGTGAAAATCTTTATTCTCAATACAAACGATTGAAGGCTATGGCTTCATGATAAATTTACAAGGCCACCTGACAGCCACTTCAACAACTTCCCAAAGATGACCATATTTGCTGGTTTGATTGTAATCATAATGAGAACATTTCTTGCTGAACTCTGGACTTGTTATTAGCTAAGATATTTTTGTGTCATACAAAGCATAAAACACTTGAAAGTGAAATTACATTCCTATATTTTTTCTATTGTTTGATGAAATGTATGACAGACAAACACTGACTGAAGTGTAACTATGAAAATCTTATCAGGGGAAGTAACTCTTGTACAAACACTGACAGAAGTGTAACTATGAAAATCTTATCAGGGGAAGTAATTCTCGTACAAACAGTGACTGAAGTATAACTATGAAAATCTTATCAGGGGAAGTAACTCTTGTACAATAACCTAAAAACACCAATGTGAGAAAAAAAACTACCTTAGTGTATCCAAAGAAAAAAAGAATAGCAACAATTATTCACATTTTTACTGGTTTATTTCTCTCAGTGTGCAGATTTATGGCTTAATAAGAGTAAAACAACAAGAGTCTGAATTTTTTCTAAATGTACATGTTTTTCATCTTCATGATTAATTACGCAACACTGTTGTAATTTAGATGTTATATTCATAAAACAATTGTGTTGAGAATACCACTTAAAACTGCTACAGTGTTTTCAACACACACAAAAAACAACAAATTAACATGTTTTGGTTTTATTTCCTTCCAAACTAACCAAGAATGCCCCAAGGCACAAGGATGTCACAGAAATGTAATGTTTAAATTAATTAAAACCTTGTGAAATAAAATATACACCGGTATGAAACACATCCATTAGGAATTAAATGTTGCATGAAAGTGAAATTTTAAAACTGTCCAAATAAACATAGGATGATGTACTACTTGTTTTAATTGAATGAAAACTTTAATTTGACACTAAAACTGTCAAGTAACATTCAGATAATGCTGCAGAACGTTACTTTAATGATTTGGACCGTAAGGCTATACTTAAAAAATTATTGTTATGCAGTCACATGACCGACCCATTAAAGAATCACCCAGTTTTGATAAACTTTTCATTTTGGTCCATATTCCAGTTTTTCATTTACAGTACTAGCATAAAATAAGATACCTCCCCATATATATATATATATTGATCAATTGATCAATTGATTGATTGATTGATTGATTTCCACAGTGGATAGGTATATATATATATAAGAGGTGCCGTTTAATTATTTTCAATCATTTTTCACACAAGAGTAATGGATTTATGTATTTGTCAGCCAATGATAAATATAAAGATACACCATTCAGGTAAACATACATGCATCATTATTGCGCAATAATAGTTATCCTTTAAACACACAGAGCGTAGTACTTAAGCAAAATGACATTTTTAATGACACCAAACCAGCCAATATTTACACTGGCACATATCCTATATACAGATACCTTCAAACTTTGACATGTTTACCATATGCCTAAACTAGATAGTTGACAATATTTAAACAGATGCTTACCACAAATAGCCTAATTATCAATTTACAATGCCTTCATAGTCGAATGACACCAAACCATGATTACTAGGTACTTACATGCTAAAATCTTCAACAGTATAATAAATTGTTGACCATGATATATAAAACATGTCAAGTAAACTTTATATAATTATCTTATATTTATAATATTTTATACCCTCAATGTATTTACATAAACTAGTGTCAAGTTGAAGGCCAATCTGACACAATGAAGAATGTAAGAAACACTTAACGAGGTACTAATTTAATACATATTTACCTCAGTACTGCGTTAAATCCATGCCATATTTTTATTCTAACATACCAAAATGTGGAAGAAATATCTCTTATTGCAACTTTTTGTTGACCATACGAGATAACACTTTTACACATACGTAGATCTCACTGAAGAACATTTAAGGGGCTAATTACAAACACAGAGTCCAATAACATGTCATAAAATATTTGTTCAAAGTGATCGACAAGTGAAGAAGGAGTGGACAATTGAAGTCTCGCACATTGTATACAAGCAGATACCATCGATTTACTTACACAGGGAGTTCGGTATTTTATTACATTGCTATCAAATTACACTGGACATCAACTGAACAATGGGATATCTTATGCTTTTACTTTGTCTTGAGCCAGTATCTCAAGCATGTAATGTATTTTTCAACCATTGGTATGTGAACACTGAATTTGTCATTTCCTAAGTGAGAGGTCATAATCGGCCTATACATCCTGTTTTAATTTTGAATCGCTCACAAGTCAAGCATTGATCGACATGTGGGAAGTGAACTTTAAGAATGGTTATCAAGGTTTCATATACTTCAGTACCACTTCATCAAATAGTACATGAATTTGTCTGCATTTTTTGTGTTTGAGTTAGACTACAGCATCTGATAATGTCTAATCAATGATTAAGCCTAATTGGATTTTGTACTTATCATCTTGCAATTTCTATGATTTGTTTGTTTTTGTTTTTATGTGACATTGTCGCTGGGGTTTAACGCCAATTTTCAACAATTTTTCAGTTACATATGGTGACCCGTTCACCTAACCAGTTTTCCTGGACTGTAATACTAACCAGTACCAACTTACCCTTCCACGGAGCCGGCACCTTCTCCATATATGGAAGAAAATTAACTTTTTTGTCAAATTTTCATAGAAGGGTATGACCTGCCGTGACCGGGATTTGAACCCGGATCTCCAGGTTACAATTCCAGCACACTAACAACTGGACCATGGTCACAGCCTGTAAATTCATAATTGCATACCTTGCCTAACTGTTACCAACACATTCAAGTATTTGACAAGATTAATTTCAATCTTTAACAAAATAGAATCCCACTTTATACTATTACAATTTTAATGCAACACATTGATTTTTTTCAAATTAAATCGTAATACTCGGGACTTAAAGTGAAGTTTCATTTTTCTCAGAATTTCAATCTTCAATGCCAGAGGAACTCAATTCGGACAATGGCATGAGGTAATAGAAGTTATAAAATCTGAAAGATTTGTTTGTACATGTCATGTGACTCATTGACAGCAATGCAAACAACACAACTTATAATAAACAACAACATGTTTAAATATAGTTGTTTTTCCTCTATTTAATGTAATATATTTATATCAGACATGTACAACATGTCCGAAAAAATCTCAATTCATGTCCGATATTACAACAATGTACAGTTATTTATAGACATTTTAATACATGGAAATATTCCATATTGAGAATATATACAAATTGCAGCAAATCTTATATAACATATACATGCCAGTAATGATAGTGACTTATATCTTCAGTGCCACAATAACAAAATACATGCGCCACTACAGTATGAACTCTTCACAAATGGTTTTACCCAATTTTATTGTATGTTAGATTCACAATTTTTTTGCATATTTGGACAAAATAAAATACGAAAATATTCCTACATAATGAATTTGATAATTTAAAAGTATCATAAAGTACTAATTCATTTTCTTTAAATTGGCAACTAATCAAGCAGTACAGTAAGACCTCAAATAGCTGCCACCTGAATATTATGACCACCTTGATATAATGACCACATTTTTTCAGACTGGCTTTTAATAACTCCCATTAATTCACCTTATTATTATGACCAAGTCCCAAAGATGGTCACATTATCAAGGTTTTACAGTACATCTAAATACTCAATATAACAGTGCAGAATGTACATAAAATTCAAGAAAAGTAAAGAATTCTGAAAATTATCAAACTGTATTATATTATCTATAGTCAAACCTGTGAACAAAGTCCACCCTTGGGAAAGACAAAATATGGCCTTTATTGACAGGTAGCCTTTATTCAGAGGACAGTTTGTTCTAGATAATCATGGATGGGATTTCAAAGAATGACCATTATTGCCAGGGTGGCCTTTATTCAGAGGTGACCAAAAACACAGGTTAGACTGTATATACCAGAATTTAGTGAGTGAACCCTATCGTGATAATATAAATAACATACTTCTACATTATGTATACAAATGTACGATAGCTTAATGATTTTTACTTCAGTTATTCCAGCATTTACAGGTGAAAACCATCAATCAGTACATACCTATATAATATATATATATATATAAATGAAAATTGAATAAAAAATAGTGTGATATGAGCAAACAGAAACTCAAAACAGTAATACAAACAAATATACCAGTATAATACATAATGATTGTCGTAGTTTTTACATGCAGAGCTCCATGCGTGCAGCCGTACAAAATGAACCACAAACAAGGCAAGCTGAAGAGATCTGGTCAGTAAGTTATAGAACTGAGTAAAGTGACCGAGTCAAAGGACAAAGGTTTACCAGTGGTCAGTTTTCAGGGCTGAGTCTCAGGTGCTGCTAAGTTTGTGACATTGATCATATAATGCAAAATTAAAGTGGCAATATTCGTCTGTAAATGTTGTCATGCATATCCAACAAATACTTTCTAATAAATGCCCCACCCCTAATTAATGTTCCCCCATCCTTTCTTGACAAATGAAAAAGTGTAATGCACCATAAAAGCTTCAATAATTCTTTAAATTTTATCCAAAGCCTCTCAAAGATTTTCAAAGGATAATTCAATGTTCTGATAAAAGGGTAAAATGCAATGCCTCCCAAAGGGCAGTTTTTTTTGGGACAGCTGGACAGTTTCCTCTTACATGAAATTTGTCTGGTCCCTGGTGGGATTCAAACTCACAAAAGTGAGATCTAGTAACCATTCAAACAGAGAAGCTGCAAAAGGTCATTCAAACTTAGGGATCCTCAGCATGGAGACAAGTAAAGAGACAAGGGGCCATTGGTGACCTAGATAACATATCAGCTCTCCCATCAGTACATCATACAAATAATGGTATCCCTGATAGTCAGTAGCAGCCATTATGTTATAGAAGAATCACAATATCTTCAACAATGTTGGAACACAATACTCCAAAATATTATCATTTCACACCAAAAAAAATGGACCCTTTTGACTCTAAGGACTGTGAAATAACACAACAGCTGAACCCGAACACTGACATCATAATGTCTAAAGTATTTTTTATCAAAATTCTAGTCAATGGTGCAATCTCTAATGTTTGTTCAGTCTTGGTCTTCAGACAATTTAGCCATTACAGAACATTCATCAACTAATTACTATGACCTCCAAATAATAATACAAAAAAATGCAAGTGGTACCAGATGAAACCACTGAATGGCTGAATAAATGAAAAATCTACTTAAAACACAATATTATTTCCTGCACAGTAGTTGTATAACTTAATAAAGTCACTTATGTAGACACTGGCGTAATGAGGTTACATAGGCATTCAGCAATAAAAAATTCATACATCAATCATGAGGTCTAAATTTATTAACTATATTGGTCTATGTAGGTGCTAAAACACTTTGTTCCATATAACACCATCATTAATGTAACTAACTAAAACAAAATGAAAGATCACAAAAAACATAATGTCATTTTTTTTTCTTGAAAACAGTCCAATGCTCAACTTTCAAATTTCTTTATCCAAAATGAATTAAATATTATTTCTTTATTCAAAATGAATCAAATCATAATTCTTTATTCAAAATGAATTAAATCATAATTCTTTATTCAAAATGAATTAAATCATAATTCTTTATTCAAAATGAATCAAATCATAATTCTTCATTCAAATGAATTAAATCATAATCCTTTATTCAAAATGAATTAAATCAGAATTCTTTATTCAAATGAATTAAATCAGAATTCTTTATTCAAAATGAATTATATCATAATTCTTCATTCAAATGAATTAAATCATAATCCTTTATTCAAAATGAATTAAATCAGAATTCTTTATTCAAATGAATCAAATCATAATTCTTTATTCAAAATGAATTAAATCATATTTCTTTATTCAAAATAAACTAAAATGCCATCCAAACATTAAGATTGTGATATCTACTAAATAAAAACATATTGCTGAACAGAATAATGGTGATATACCGTAATTATCTGTACCACACAGAATAATCGACAATACCGCATAGAGTCTGTATCCTTAACAACTTCATGCAATCATTAGATGTGTGCTTCAAACCCAGGTCAATAGAATATATAAAAAGCATCCATTATAATAACTATAAGAACAGGTAAAATTTAAACAAACATCTACACAGTTTATATCCCTTATATCTACATTCGTACATAGATCACTAGCATAAAATAATCCATTAACAATTAATTATTACAACGAGACATTTTTTTCATTATTTAACTTGATTGATTGGTACACTGAGGCAAATTACAAGATGACAAGAGGACAGTATATGTAAGGCTGCTTGTTTATTTTTTTCATAGTTACAACATATGTCTACAGTGTATTAAGTTGTGTACATTATCTAAGTGACTTCCCCCCATCTGGACTCCAGATTAACCAACTTAAACGCCAACCCATTCCGGCAAACATCAATGATTACTTCCTAATGGAGAATCCCAGTTTGAGGACTTTAAGTAGAACAAAATATTAGTAGAACTGGTTGGAAATTAAAGAAAACACTTATTCAATAAACTAATATGTTTGAATGACCTTGAAAAAGTTAAAATTAGGAATTAACAAATATACATGTACAGTCAAACCTCACATTGTAACCATCTCAATAATCCAACCACCTTGTTATAACAATCAATTATTTTCGGAACCATCTTGTTATTACGATCAATTTTTCTGGTCTCATTATCAAGGTATAATTGTGTATAAAAAGTTTCAAGCATTCACTCCATGACTAAAATTATATTCAACAAATTTACAGAAATACCTTTTGACTAAATAAAAGCATATCTTTTATTATCATAACTTTTTTCATCTGATTTTAATGCGACTAAACTCATTTACTGACAGTACACATAACTGAAAATAAGATAGCATGTAACTTTTAACAAGATACAATAACTTCATTACATGAGGTTTCAGGCAAAAAATTGTCCTCCAGATAATTATATGAAGTGTCATGAAAACTTCATCCAGATAATGCAACATGCATGTAAGGTCAATTAATCCGTTGATAAGTCAGTCATGTACACCTTTCTCTCCCTGATGTTACATAATCAAGTCATGCAATATACATACATTAACTTAAGCAAACATCAACATTTATGTGAAACCAGAACTGATTATAGTCATAGACCTACTGTCGCTTTTAAAATTCAGGGAAAGATAACTCTGCCTTCCACTAAAATTGATTTTAAGAGAAACGGCCTTTTTATGAATATATGCAAGTAGGAAAAATTCAGTATCAAGGGTTTAGCACACACAGTATGCGTGGTCTATAATTACATTAGTTTAGCGCCAAGTCCCGCTTGAAATCTGAATGAAACAACACATTCATGTTTAAGCTTAATGACGTATGAAACAATAAATTAAATGAATATTAAGATACTCAGGTGTGTTCTCCAAGTATATATGGGGTGTTCTTTCCATGTAATTGTTCCTATAAATAGATGGTAATGTAGTCCCCTAGCTAAGACAATGACCTTGACAACAAAAAAGAATATATGACCGTAAGAATGACACCTTCAGAGTGAAGACAATGTTATAGATTAAATGATGATTTATAATGAGTGTGAATAATGATTAATATACAAATGATTGATGATAAATCTCAGAATCTTGGAATTTGTAATATACATCTAATTGACTAACAGACACTGTAAAATTATGGTCATATAAGCGTTAAATAACATAGCTTAACGTAATTCAAAATAACGTATCTTACTGTTCATAAAACGTTCCTTTATGCACTAGAATGTACTTACAACTGTAGCCGGCCTTTTTAACTTACTTCAATGGACTTGAACATACTTCTCTGACATACTTGGATGTTGGATGTATTATAACATTCCTCAACATAATTTACATCGTATTAATTAACTGGGACGACCTATATGCTATAGTACGTTATACGTTGAGTACGTTACTGTCTATGCCATAGTATGCTATGAAAAGGCTAAAAAGGCTTCGAAAGTACACATACTTCGTTACTGACCATTGCTACATGCTCTTTTAACTTACTTAAGTGCAATTAGCCTTGTACAGTGTTTTACAGCTACATTAAACAATGCTATTTAACGTATGTGTGACCAAGGCATAAATAACATTACAGACACATGGACTTGCATCATCCAACTTCACTTAAAACACACATGGACCACAAATACATATAAATGCATGGTTACTTAATACTGCGATTAATTATAGATGGGGACGGGCAGTGAAAGAGATTAATCTCTCCATAACAGATAACAAATTGACAATGATGGTCAAAGAAGGCTCACCCGAGTTTCTCAGTATTTTAGTATTCATGAGAGTATAAAAATTTCTGTACAAATAAAACATAAAACAAGATAATACTGGACTCATAGGTTAACAGTTTCAAACAATATTCACTTTTTTCACATACGGGAAACAAAGCCAGACATCTCTGGTAGGTCATCTAGTATGAATCTTGATTACTTGGAATCAAGGGTCAGAGACAATATTATTTGAGAGTTAAAGCATCAGCCTCCCTCACTAACAGATGCAAACGATTTATTCTCATATTGTGACCATTAAGGTCATGAAGACATACGTCGGATTTATAAAGTTTTTAAATGTCCATTCAAACAAATTTACAAGTCAGTAATACACTCTTGAAGATAGTGAAAATAAAATATTTCCATAAGAAGTAAAACAAATTGTTTGTTTCTGGTTACCCGGCCTGCACTATTTTTACGCGTGATCCTAGACTTTTATTAGGCCTGAGGAACTGTATATCCACTTGTGTATGTCTCATGTTTACCCTTCCACAAATAAATAATCTCAACAGTGGCTTTCAAAAATAACAAAAAAGAATAATAAAAAAATTCCCGCCCAGCCTACCTAATTTTTGATAAGCATGCAACCAGAAACAAACAATTTAAGAAAAAAAAGCCTATTGCAGAAATATAAAATGTGGCACAAAGATGTTATTTCAAACCAAGAGTGACAAGAACAGACACTAAGTGATTACAACATCTCACCTAGAGCACTCAGTGCAGAGGTGAGTGAAACATAAGATGGCATGGCAGGACATACCCTTCTATGAAAATTTGACAAAAATGTTGATTTTCCTCCATATATGGAGAAGTTGCCAGCTCCTTGTGGGAGGTTTAGTACTGGTTGGTATACAACCAAGGAAAACTGGTTAGGTGAACCGACTGCCATATCAAAATTGAAAAATTGTTGAGAAACAGTTAAACCCAGGGACAAAAAAGAAACATAAAATGGGTAATAACATCTAATACTTAACATTTACAACTTTTATCAGAAAATTGTTTCAACCACTTATTTACAGTCTTATAACGTATATGACATATTAGTACTGAAATTCTCTCAGCAATGTATTTATAACAAGCAATATATGCGCAGCATTGACAATTTACCCTATACACACATAATTAGGTTATAATAACTTGATCACATAAGTTTTTTCTTCACATGTTGATTTATTAGGTAACGTTTTAATAGAACACAGCTTTACTTGTTACACACACGTCTAATACTATCTGTGAACCCTTAAACAAAAATAAAACACTTTGAAACAAAAAAAAAACACCAAAATCTTTGCAGACACTTCTTTTAATCATTCCAGTCAAAGGTTTGACCTATCATTGAAAATAACTTCCGATTGTATGGACGATAGAAATTATTGAGTTTGCGAACAACACGTGGATCTATGTCCGGATGTTTTCGTCCCTTCTGTAACCCTAGACAGTGTTGGTTATTCCCTGACTTCATGCAATAAAATCCTCGAGTTACATTAAAATACACATTCTCTTCAGTAACTAAATGCTCCAATCCTAGAAAGGTCTCAACTTTTTTAATTTCTTCAAGAGGGTTCACAATTAAATTATCACCATTCACTATATGGATTTGATGTCTTCTAAAATACAGAAGCCACTGTGTCAAGTGATAATAATACATGCTTATTCTCACTGCTTTGTAGCCCGTATTCACTCGACCAGTTCGTTTATTAATCACAATTTCTTCGAACGGTTCAAATGTTTTGTTACGCTCAAGTTTGTTCTCATAGACTTGAGAATAATCCGATATAACCCGAGTTGTCGGATGTCTGAAAATCACAATTAACTTTATTGAACTGTTGAATTTGTTGATTCTTTCAGGTGCACTTTCTGATATAAAATATCTTGGTGTTTTTTCGATGGTAATGTCAGATGCTTGTGAAAATGGCATATACTTTCTGTACCATTCATATCCCTTGTCATAATTTTCATCTTTATTAAAGAAATGCATTTCCATATCAGCAATTTTGATATTAGGATGGAGATCAAGAAATTCTAACAATGCTCGCGTGCCACATTTTCTTACACCTATGATAATACATTGAGGAAGACGCTTTTCCATGCCACCTAATCTAAGTCTTTCAAGCCTTGCATCAGGGTCTTCCAGAAGCTTCCTCAATCCGTATCCTTCAGCAGCATCATCATATTCATCCAGATGCATGTTCACATCAAGCATTTTCCAGACATGACCATTAAAGGTCAAGGTTACGCACAAAAACAGCAGAAATGATGTCACCACAATCCAAACACACATCTGGTTCCGCCTTGGCCAGCCCATCTTAGACCTTGTGGGGAACCAGGAGGATTTCATAACTTGAAGTAAAGATGACTTTTTCTGATCCATTTAATATCTTGATGTTTTATACATACTGAGATCATAAACTTGCAGCTGTCTATCTCATTGAACCTGAAAATATAATAAAAGCACTGTAAGTATCAAAAGCTGTACAAGAAATGAAAGTTCCACACAAAACCTCTTAGGATCATGATAATTATATAATGTGTCATGCCTGTGTAAAATAAGAAGGTACATAAAATGAGCTAAAAAACAGATGGAAATATAAAAAAACTGTAATTGCATGCCATGAATTTTGCAAAATGAATTCATCAAGATATTTTCTTACTCCATTACCGACATGACTTCCTACTTTCAAGAATTTGAACACATGCACACATTTAAAGTGTTTTGTGCAATATTTCGCTGATTCAGCATAAAGATACGTCATGTAACACAGTAATCATTGTTTCAGCATTTGGAGGGTTGTAGCTCCAGTTGTATCCAATCAGGCTGAATATCAACATTTCCCAAACATTCCTGGACAGTGGTGACAACATTTGTTGAAGAGTTTACAAGAATCAATTAAGTTCGAAAACAAGCGGAAAACAAACTGAGACCTCTTTCCCCACCTTCTACCACATCATCAAAGTTTGTTGAAGATTTTAAAAGAATCAATTAAGTCTGAAAACAAACTAGGACCCCTTCCCCCACCGTCTACTGTGTCACCAAAGTTTGTTGAAGATTTTACAAAAATCAATTAAGTTGAAAAACAAACTAGGACCCCTTCCCCCGCCTTCTACCAAGTCACCTAGTCAAGACACAACTCATAAACTATGGATCTGCTATCAAAGAAGAAGATTCTCAAGGCAATCAATGACAAGTTAAATACAAAAAAATCCTTTGCAAACACTCAACATGCACCACAAATTTAACTTCTTGTGGTTGTATAACACATGTCAATAACAACCACATATTTAACATTATACAGGATTCAATAGATATAACAATTTAAGTGGACTCAGGTGTCTCCCCTCAGGGTTTTAAATGATTACTACCACACTTGACAACATTTAACTATAAACGCAACATTGTTGACACAGGTATAATACAATGAGCTTTACAGAAATTGAAGATTGGAACAAATTTAGACTCTCGTCCACGTACAAGTATCCTATACAATATCTCAAAAACATGAGAAGTAGAAAACAATAATATCCATTCCGGGAAGTACCATTATGTATCTTAAATTGTAACAGTCCCATAAATGCACAAAATATTAATGTCCAACACTAAACCAATCTCCATTATTCTACAATGGATATAAAGATTAATTTTCACAGTATAATTACACTATTTGCCCATTATTATAGTGATATTATTTTGTTCACAATCTTTATGGCAGTTTAATTTCCAATAAGTTATATTCTTAAGCACAAACATTCTCCCACAAGTAAGACAGCACTTCTAAAATTTAATTTGCACTGCCAAGTTTTATGTCCTTAAACATGACAGAAGACATTAATTCATATATTTATGAGGCCTATCATAGCTGTTAACAAATAATTAAATTTATCATCATCTGTTAAATTACAACTAATTGCTTAAAGATCTATCAATTCATAATTAATTTTATCACGCTTTATTAACTTATATTCATTGTATCATTATACCAAAGATACTCACAAGATCTTTTTGCTATATAAAGTCTGCAGATTATGAACACACTGGTAAACACAACAGCTATAATTGTTATGATTATGAAAGCAGGAAGATATTTTTTAGAAGATAACACAATCACATGACCCATTACAAGTCACATGACCAATAAAAGGTCACATGGTTATAAATTGACACATGATAAGTCACATGACCCATTGTAAGTCGAGTATTACTTGCCACACAAAGATTCTACTTAAGATGTAGAATGTTGTTAGGATAATTACCTAAAACCAACTCGAATTCATGTAAATTGATAAACAAATTTTCAGACAAAATAAATAAGAAATATGATTGCTGTAAATCAGCAAGTCTGAAGCCAAAATACAGACCAAAAAAAATCCAAGAGTAAGCAAGTTTTATTCTTTATTAACTGATAAGACAAGTTTATAATAATAACACTTTGTGTTAATGCTCACAGCTTCCTCAATTATTCAACCGACTTCTTATCTTTCTGAAATATTAAACTGAAACTGCGAAAGATAAAACTTTAAATATTGTTCCTAGACAAACAGAATGATATAAACACAGTAACTGGCCAGACACCAAATGAATTATTCCGACATGTTTTAAATGCTATAATTCAACAGGATTATAATACAATGCAACATCAGGCCTGGCTGGCACATATGGAAGAGAAACATCAGGCCTGACTGGCACATCCAGAAAAACAGCAACTATCAAGCCTGACTGGCACATCCAGAAAAGCAGCAACTATGAGGTCTGACTGGCACATCTGGCCTTAGACTGGTACACAGGGTCTCAGACTAGTACATCCAACCTTAGACTGGTACTTTGGACCTCAGACTGGTACATCTGGCCTTAGACTGGTACAATGGACCACAGACTGATACATCTGCCCTTAGACTGGCATATATGACCTCAGACTGGCATATCTGCCCTTAAACTGGCACATATGACCTCAGACTGGTACATCTGTCCTTAGACTGGCACATATGACCTCAGACTGGTACATCTGGTCTTACACTGGTATAATGGATCTTAGACTGGCACATTGGACCTCAGACTGGCACATTGGACCTAAGACTGGCACATTTGACTGTCAGCATCATCAGGCCTGGTAAGAACATCCGGCTCAGATATTATATCCAGCACATTTTATACATAGAGCAAAAACTGATACATAAACCATTAAATATAAACAATAAAAGCCCTAAGCTTAAAAATACTATCACAACATTATACAATGACAGAATAAAACAAAAATAATACAATTTTGAAACAGAAATATTCTTAACAACAGCACTATGTGACAAATCTCAATACTAACAAAATTATAACAATGTCAATTACATTAACAAAAATCTAATAAGAAACCAAGAACTCAATTTGTGCAGAATTATCACAACAACCACAACAAAAGCAGCAACAACAACAACAACAAAAACAACAACAATACCATGAAGCGGAACAAAAACAGAAAACGACAGCATGATTTCTAAAATTCCACAGTAATAAAACATCTCTAATTACCCAGGAAAGCCATTTAAACACAAAAATGATTGATACCTCACTGAAATAATCCATTTTCTTATTAGTTAGACATTCATACTACTTCAGTCACAACACAAATAATAATCCATCATTTTCAATATGGTTATAGAGCCACACATACACATCATAGCACTGCATGCTCTCAATATTGTTGCTTAACCAATAATCAATATTTTAAGTGGATTTATTAATTAACGAAATAACTAATGATTCGTTCCTGCGAATTAATTCCACAACTAGTACATGTAACACACTGGTCCTCCATAAATGACTTCAGTCATTGAAACAACATAATATCACAGTGCAAGAAAAAAAATCCTATAATTCACAAATTTACCATTTTTCTGCCAAGCTATACGCTATACACCAATTATTCAGAGTTAGTTTACGGTATGTAATATAACGCATAATATGACCCTCATTTAGTATGGTATTTAATATATATATTGATGATATCTGATACCCCATATTAATTTGCCATCCAACACCAGAAAAGAATGTATTACCTTCCGAATGGTTTATGAAGTCAGATCTTCGCCCTTTATTATCATCATTACACTGTCCTATAGACCGAAGTTTGTATACCAACCTCAATGTGAGCTTTTATAGTGTTTAATGATCATCTTAGATCGTAAGTTAATGCAAGACGCCTCTTCTCTTTAGACACCGATGTAATCCAATAGCGTTTATAAAACTGTTACCTCGGGATTTTTAAATTTTGTGATTTTTATCGAGTAAGGTACTCATTGTGAATTCTTAGTTGCACAATTTACATATTATGAATGATCACTCATGAGATTTTATCAGTAACTAGGCCAGAAAAAAATTTTATCAGTTTATCAACACACCCAATGCCTGGATTGTTTAATGTTCCAAGCCATTAAATGGTTTATAAACCAATCATTTAGTTAACATTGAACGTGATACAAATCGGTTACAGACTAAAATGAAAACAATTGAAAATCTGTATTTTTTTTACAAAAATTAACAAACACTTAATCAATTAAACGCACGCAGAATAAGGAACTAAGTATTGTAATTAACACAGACATTTGTTACCAACCAAGGCAAAACCAGTCTCATATGAGATCCTCATTATTATGAGAAGATATAAGAAAATCCTAAATTAATATAAATCAAAACTTCTATTCGATAATGCATAGAAGAAAAGCATAAATATAACATTAATGAATCTAAAACACTAATAATTACTGACAGTAATATGTGATTATTGTAATATGAAGAAGAATCGGAGAATTCAAGATTTTCAACTAAATTTTGATTGAACATCAAAACTAAAATACGTACAGTCAAACCTGATATACATATAGACTCCACCTAAGTACAAAGAATAGGAGTGAATAGACACCACCTGTGTACAAAGAATAGGAGTGAAAAGACACCACCTGTGTACAAAGACTGGAGTGAATAGACACCACTTGTGTACAAAGACAGGAGTGAATAGACACCACTCGTGTACAAAGACTGGAGTGAATAGACACTATCTAAGTACAGAGACTGGACCATCTAAGTACAAAGACCAAGAGAGAAAAAACACCATAATTTATGGCTGCAAAGCATTTGCAGATTACTTAAACCTTTAAATAAGGACCAACTCCAGAAAAGACTGGTTTTCAATCACCCAAAGACAATCTTTTACAGACTGGTTAAACTGTACATCATAATGATAACAAAATCTTCCAATTTATAATCATACATACCAATGACAAATGAACCAAAAATGCACTGCATGTAATAAATGATAAGCAAAATTGATAAAATGGGGTTAAATAGTCGTAACAAGTTCAGGACAAGAAATGCTTGTTTTACAAAGATCTGGTTAATGTCAAAACAAGAATATAACCACCGCAAAGCATACAAAAACACCATATACACAGCCTGCTGAGTATCACATATCATACAAGGAAAACTAACTAATTCCCAAAACTAATTTGGCATAAAACATTAGGGCTAGGATGAATCAAGTAGTACTGGAATTATCTTGGCTATTGTAGGGAATGGTGATGTCATAAAACACTTCAAACGATTCAGTGGTTCATGAGAAAATGTTGTAAAAAGAAAAGGAAGAGACTAAAATAGTGAACTATGAGTCATTTATTGATAACATATCTTGAATGACTGGATGTATTCAAAATAGTTCTGAGAAGTACTGAATCATGGTATGTTTTGTTTTTTTTAAAAATCAGGGGCACATAACTCTCCAACCGCTCAATTCTGACCCAGTCTCTCACATAAATGTACAAGATGGCGAATATTAACCCTTTGACTCATTATACAACATTTCCCCACATATGAAGCAGACGACTTTTGAAAACGTTGCCGCAAAAGAAGCCATTGCATGTAATGAGTGATGGCTTCTTTTGCCACAATGTTTTCTACTCTGTCAGAGAGAAAGAACCCAATTTTCTTAAATAAATTGATGTTTTGTATATTAGCCTTGAATTTGAAAGAGTCCAAGATATGCTTCTGAGGCAAAGGTTTAAATAAACATTCAAGGACTATAACACAGAGGAACAACTGAATACACTAAAAGGTAAGCATAGATAATAAGAAATGGAATTCTTGGATAAATCCATAATAATTTCACCTCACTTTATTATTTAGCATGTAATTCAACATTGCAAAGATCTCCATTGTGGCCATCTTGGATTAAGAAAAGAAAAAAACTGATGCTATACAAAGTAAACAAACCAATTATTGACAACAATGGATGGCAGTCATAAAAAGCAACAACATGCATTTCTAAAGCAACTTCAACAACAGAAAATTTCTACCTATTGCGAACAGAAACAAAATGCATAGGAAACAGCTAATTAACTTAAAGACAAGCATTGGAAAATGTTAGTAGTGACATAATGCGGTGGTTTCCTTTAAAGTACAGTTTTACACTCAGAAACATGACACTCGAAGTATGCCAATCATTAACAAAAGTACGTAAGAAACAATTGGCAGGAAGAAACATAAGGCTCATACATATATTCCTGTTCTGAAGTAATGGATTTTATTTTCAGTGAATGTATTTTGGTGACAGAGATGAAGCCAATGCTTCCTGACAAAGTTAACAGATGCTACATTACGGGCTCTGAGAGAACATACAAGCACCTCATCAGTAGCAATTACCAAGAAAATGTCATTGACTTAATGGAAGCATGCAACTATGATATAAATCATTTACATGATTTCACTGAAATGTCTGACACCAGCTGGCCATCAACAAATGAGCTCATTTCGGAGTTAGACTGTCACACAGTGTATGTCCCAGAAACTAAGCACTTTTGTCATTCATAAATTCATCTCGACAAAAGGTTTTGTACCCAGTTTTTTTATGAAAAATAGGAGTATAATGCATTAAATGCTTGTTCTAGAAAAACTTTGTTACTGCAAATTGTTTCTACTGAAATCAAATCCAAAAGTAGACACTATGAATACTTATAATTGCTCAAACGCTATAAAAATACACAGTGAAGTCTACAATTTTTTATATAATCTTAAAACCTCCAGTTTCCAGATTTATAATAAGATAAATCTTGTTTAAATAATGACAATTTAAGTAACAAATACAATGCATTACAATACTGATGGATATGGTGACAGATTTAATCTATATCTAACCAAATCACACAAGTTGAAACCAAGAGAAACTGATGGGGTGTTGAATGTGATTATGATAATCAGGTTACCATGACAGCATCAGCGAAAACTAGGCCTGGAGCAGGTAAAAGTGAAGCTACAGTAAAACCCCTGAAAACTGGACTCCCTGAAAACCAGATCTGAAGACTTTGAAAATCAGATGATTTTTAAGTCCCATTTTTTTCTCTTCTACAATCAATAGTTCTCTGAAAACCAGAATTATCAGAAAACCAGACTTGGCCCAGTCTGGAAAGAGTCTGGTTTTCAGAGGTTATACTTTACAACTATTGTCACAATACAGATGATAAAGTGACACACAAAATGTTGTAGAACATTGAAACCATGCATTAGACCTGATAGCCCCAGTACCAAAGTTATTCTCCAACCATAGCTGCTAGCCGTATCTATTCAATTTGATTTAACTGTGTTATAAAAGAAAAAAAAAATGGTTCAATTACATAAAGAACTGTGTAAGTAATTAAAAAATATAAAATGATTTTTATTTAAAAAAATCAAACTATCTTTACTTGGACTTCACAATTACAGAGTGCCTGCTCTTTCAAAGTGCCAATACTGATAAAAAAGGTCAACATAACTGAACAAACATATTCTGCCAAGCTAACATTTATATATTTGCTACTCAATTTCAAAAATAGATGAATCAGCAAAAACAAAGAACATAACACACTGGAACATGATAAAAGAGAAACCATTTTCATACATCATTTTTTAACACAAAAGTGAAAATTACCGATGACTAAGCTGCAGGTTATCAGGAATACAAGACACAGGTCTCCACTTCTAGAAAACCTAACACCAACCTCAAAGCATACTGTAAGGCAGATTATTGATAAAAAAGATAAGATAATAAGTGGGAAACTTTCTAACAATGCCATAAAGTAGGTAAGATAGCTGATTAACTCAGGATTAGATAGACAAGACAGTCATGAAACATGTCAACAATCATCACAGACCACATTTTAAACAGAATGTTAAACACTGTTAACAGACAATCAGTTACACACTGAATAATGGATCTGACAAAAATAGAAGATAAAAGAGAAAGTACTGTACATGAAAGCAATAATAAAACAAGTCTTATCTGATTAAAGATATGTTACATGCAATGGGAGGAAAAAGTAATGGCAAAGATGTAAAGCGCAGGTACAATGGGGATTTAGAGGGGGTCACAATAGAGAAGCCAACAGCTCCAAATTGTATAAACATAGGTTGAATTTAACCACTGGGTTAAATTTGAAGTTAGGCTAAGAAGTTAACCAAAAGTTAACCAGAAACAAGATGGCTGCCCATGTAATATTAAAAGTTGGACAACCTCAACAATTTAGACTGGTAAACAGAAAACTGAGGATAGTGATGACTTCTTTACTAATATAAGACACTAGGTCTAAATCTAACCGCAAATAATTTATGGTCAAATTTGACCACAGTTTTATACAATTGCTTCACCAAACTTAAACCCAAAAATTTAACCAAACCTCAAATTTAAGCCAAAGTTTAGAATTAAACAATGTATATGTTCTCAGAATGACTTGAGGGTTGGGTAATTCAGCTATAATTATGGGTTTATATGAATGAAAGCAAAATAAAATCAAAGCATAGTAATAGTTATCTGAAGTACTGATAGTACCAGAATTGATGTCCTAGAAAATATGTATAAATGTAAAAAAAGGTTGACTTTATTATTTGTTCATCAAGGCAAAGAGTTTATCACAGTGATTTCAAGATGAATTGCACTGCCAGGCTCTGACTGAGGGCCAATTTAAAAACATCATTAATGCTATTGCGAATGTACCGAACTTTATCATTACTAAAACAGAACACCAATCATTACATTATGACTTCATGACAAATTACAGCCGTAGTAATTACATCATAGAAAACATTCTACAGATTGACGAAATAATGAACTTCAAAGACTAACGCACAATCAGTGTACAATCTGATGGGAATAGAACAGGCTTCTAATGTATAAATTAATTAATCATTGTATTCTGCGCAGCATTAGCCGCTGACAGAGATAGAGACAGAAATATATATTTGAAGACACAATGCATGCAGTAATATGGCACCATTGTTTCAAGCATAAATAATACTGATTGAATTTAAATGTACAAAGAATTCAACATAATGTGCGTAAAGATAATAGAACTTTAAATAACAATCACATTTATTGGTAGATTGAGAAAGTTTAATCTAAGCATTAATCAGTTATTAGTCAGCATAAAATTTTGAGAACAAAACTGCAAACTCATGCAAAATCTGTGCACACAATAGTTAAACTTGTATTGTGATAATTTTATGATAATGAAGACAAATCATAATGACTATATTTAAGTACAAAAGAATGATAATGCTTGCATACATAATTATGTGAATGAATTAAAATAAGTTCTTTATGCACAAATTTTTTATATTACAACTGGGAGAAATGACAGAAAGGCGTGAAATCATGGAACAATGTTTTATAGTATTATACGTAATACAGTGTAACTTCTGAATACTGAAAACCTGTGGGACCTGTAGAAAAAGTCAGTTTCGTAAGTGTCCAGTCTTCGGAAGTTTTCAGTATTATGAACAAGTGGAAGTATTTTCATGAATATACAGTCAAACCTGCGAACAAAGGCCACCCTTGAGAGTAAAATGTGGCCTTCATTGACAGATGACCATTATTCCTCGGTCAATTTGTTCTAAATAATCAGTGACGATTTTTCAAAGAATGGCCATTTATTCACAGGGTGGTCTTTATTCAGAGGTGGCCACAAACACAGGTTTGACTGTACATTATTACTTCAAATGAACTTCAGTTGCTTATACTCAGTAATATTTGCTGCTGTATGTAGATAAATAAACTCACACATTATAATTGTTCTCTAAGGTAAATTCAATCCTTCAGCCATTTTTTCAATCATTTTCCAAATGATGATATCATAAATAGCATTTAAGATCTAAATCATATAACTCTTACAACATCAAAATTTTAAGTAACGACACAATCCATTTAACGCCATTTTTTAACAATTTTTTCAGTTATATACGGCGATCAGTTCATCTAACCATTTTCCTAGACTGTATACTAACCAGTACTAACTTACACTTCCACAAGGAGCCGACAACTTCTCCACATAATTTTTGTCAAATTTTCATAGAAAGGTATAATCTACAGTGACTGGGATTCAATCCCAGATCTCAAGGTTACAAGTCCACCATACTAACCACTGGACCATGGCCGCAGCCTTTTCTATTTGAATGTAGCTTTATCACAGTCCCTAATAATCACACAAAAATCTTTTTTTGTCACAAGTTCTCTATTTCCCCTCAAAACAACAGGTTGAAATATGGCAATATAAAAAAATACTTTTGTATGAATGACAAAGTTTCTCTGAAGATCATTTCTTAAACGTATAAACATAATACAAAAAAATGTAGTATGGAAACCCAGTTGTATAGATTTAAGAGTCCCAGTAGTAGATAGATCCATATATTACCGTAACCGTTGACTTTTAAAACAAGTCTTTAAAAACTTGACTTGAAGCAAACTCCAATCTTACATCATGCCGAGCAGATCAATATCCTATGACTGAATTACAAAGTTTAAAGGAAATAATTCTTTAGCACAATTTTTAGTTTGCAAATTAGTCTTAAAACCATATCATATACCGCAAAATAATAATGTTGTTTCTTCTTTTATAACACTAAATATATTTTTCAAGACAATGGTCAGGTACAAATATTCGGCAAATATCCATTTATTCTAAGAAATTTATTTTTGCATCAATTTACCAAGAAAATATACAAAATAGCTTATATAACAATACAAAACTGCTAAATAAAACAAGATAATCCATGGCCCGCCTTCTTATATCATGTGAATGTAACGTCTTCAAGCCAAACCAATTTAAAATGAATTCCAAACAGGGAACCAGTCTGCAATGCCACAAGTAATAAAATACTGCAACCTTCAAGAATAGAAAATGAGTTTAAACATCCATTTTTCCCAGCGGTTTGAAAACTTGGCAACAATTGTTGTCATGCAATGAACCCTAATGGAATATTGAGAGAATTCATTCTCCGAGGCTTCCATCTGAGACAGCCATTAAATTTACGGCAGTAAACCATACCATCTAACATAAACCACTGATTAAACACTTTTTTCTGGATTTAAAGGCAGTAATAATAATAATGGCATTATTTTTAGAGGCTGCATATTTGGTTTTCCCCTAATTTTCCACATAGGTCACTGAGTACGGTACAGGTGAAGGTCACAGAATTTTCATATTGATACTATGAAAAATATTAAACTCATGACCTTTTTTAAACCTGTCAGGCTTGACTTCCAGCTCAATTAAGGGAGAGCAATAGGTTAAAGGGCCTCAGGTGAGTTGGAACTCTTTGTGCCATTCATGTTCTGTGATGATTCGGTCAAAAAGTTAAATATATCTCAGATCCATTAGTCCAACCTTTGCTTTGAGTAATTCATGCGTTAGCTTTTGCAGAAGACAAAATTTATACTGGTATTGAATCCAAGAACATTGGTTTCAGTTAATTGTTGGCAGTATGTAACTTAATTACTGTCGAAAACAAGGGTAAGACAAAAAAAATTGATTAATTTAATTTGTCAGTTCCATCCAACTGTCCATGGAGTAACAAGGAATGACGGACAGTTAATATTTCATAGAATTTGACAAAGACTGAAAACTGTTTTGCTTCAGTGGTTGGAAATGACAAGTACGGCAGTCAAGCAAGGAAAACAATTAACTAACGTCCTTCAAATCTCAACACATAAAAACTAAACACGAACTGCAATAAAATGTTTTACAGCAACAAGGCAATTGTTGTGCTGGTGCTTATTATTAATTAAACAGTATTCTTTGTTAACATAACAAATAAAAACAAAGAGAAACATGTGTAATTAAAACATAGGAAAGTCAGATATAAAATGTAAATGCATAAAAATTCATGTAATTGTATAAACAAGTTAAGTTTATCACAGGATGTTAAAACTTCAACAAAGGCATTCAATATTAATTGAGACAAACAATTACAACAACTCATAAATTCTTTAGTATGTCTACTGTGCCATAAACAAAATTAGCTTTTCAAAAAAGCTAGCACACCTGTTTTATTGGCTTATAATTAAATCGCAGGATTACATAAACAAAAGACAAGTTTATGCTGGCCAACAGAATAAACTGATTACTCTCCATACAGTAGAACCTTTCTAATCTGAACTTGCTTGGATAGACAAAAATGTTCAAATTTGAGAGAGGTTTTCAGAATACAAAGATTAAGGATTCCAGCAGATTTTTAGCATTAAATACACAATACAAAATTGGGACCAGCTGACGTGATTGGTTTACAGAGGATTCCAAATTGGAAAGGTTTGGATAAGAGAGGTTCGACAGTACGATCTTGCAGCAGGTATTATTCATGGTGTAATTTGGCATGATGCACATGGTTTTATGGCGTACTGTTAGCAATATGTGATGGTGCACGTGACATAATTGTTAGAACTTTATTGACAGTGGGTGGTATTTAGATCACATCAGCTGATTAGTTTAATCAGTACCCTGGAGGTACATATACCAGTGTATGAATCTTGCATATATGTTCTTGATCCAGACTTTCGATATAGTCGAGCTCTTTCCATTCATTGGGAGTTTATTTTTTTCACCAGGTTTATTATTTTTTTTTTATGTGATTTATTGTCACTGGGTTGTAAAGCTGTTTTTCAACAATTTTACATTAATATACAGAAACCGGTTCACCTAACCAGTTTTCCTGGACTGTATTCTAACCAGTACTAACTTGCCCTTCCACAAGAAGCTGGCAAGTTCTTCACATATGGAGGGAAATTGATATTTTTGTCAAATCACCAGGTTAAATGCTATTTTTCAATAATTTTTTCAGTTTTATACAGTGACCCGTTCACCTAGCCAGTTTTCCAGGACTGTATACTAACCCGTACTGACTTACTTCTTCCACAAGGAGCCTGAGGGTTTAAGTTGACATATAGTTTATAATTCAATTGTTTATATTGGATTTCACCACGGTCAGATGACAATACCCAAGTACCAGCCTGTTCCAACTATAGACCTTGAGTTCCTCCCACCCATGATGTGAAAATCTGGTTGGCAAATTTGGCCTGATATTTAATATCTGAATAAAATTGTCACCCAAAAGGTTAGTTTTTATGCAACGGCTTTCATTTTCATTACAGATATATATAGCAATCCATCTAGTATGCTATACTTGTTAAAATCATATGAAAAAATCTCACTTCAACATTAGCCTCATGTCATTATCAACTAGTCAGGAAAATTACATTAAAAGATTACTAATTGTCCAATACAAAAGACAATATCATATTCCATAATTATATTTGTCTTTAATTGCAAGCAAAATGATGTTCATTAAGCTTTTCAGCAGCTGAAAAAATACTCTGGGTTAGAAATGTCAAGTAATTTTCTAATTAATTAATTTCAGAAATGCGAATTCAGCAAGTCTATGAAGCCACTCACAATACGGTCAATGTCGTAACCTCGCACTGTATTAAGTACACCAATTTTCAACATAAACATACATTAAGTAGAAGCAATATAAAGACTGGATCATGAATAAATAAAGAACTACCTTCTCAGATGCGTCAGTGGATAAAGCTCGTGTTCTATGTGTTAACCCCTCATCAAAATTTAATATATAACTGGACTCAGTCAACCCATGGTGTACATTAGAATAAAGGAACCAGTCCACTTGTAGATGATTTGATGACTTCATTTATTTAGGTTAAGAGAGAGAAATGGTCAAACGAGAAATTGGAATAAATCCAAAAACCACAACAGTTGTCATTAAGTCCCTTATTGTCATTGCTGAAAAAGTTTAACCACCAAGTCAGTTCATTAACTAGTTGACTGGGTATTTTTTATAAATATATAGTTATGCAAGGTTATACAGTACATTCTGTTGACAGCCAGTAGCATTGAACTCCATAAAATATTTACCAACACAGTTCAACTGAAGAGCGCACAATTACCGGCCTCCAGTGATTTGGCTGCAATTGAGCATCATCACGATTACAGTAGAACCCCGCTAATAAGACCATCTATTGTTCTTTGAAAAGTGGTCTTAATAGCGGGGTGGTCTTAATTTCGGGGTGGTCGCAAGGCGGGGTTCAGGTGTATATTCCATTATATTCACAACTGATACAGTGACATATTCTACAACAGTATCAGAGCAAGTTAAAACAACACATATTTCATATTTCATATGTTTCACATATTATGTGCCTACTTCTTAAAGTGATTTGGCTGCAACTGAACATCGTCACGATTGTATTCGCAACTGATACAGTGACAAACATATTCTACAACAGTATCAGAACAGTTAAAACAACATACATTTCAAGACAATACAAGAACTTACTCAGACAATTATTACGTGCCTGCTTCCTAGCTCATAAAACAAACATAACACAATCCTAAGATAGAACATCTCAAACACTTATTCCACAACTCGATCAGCTGTGGGCTGGATCATGCGAATTACTGGTACATGATCAGAAGTTTGTGATCGGAATTCATGAAATTTATTCTCAAGTTGGATGAACCGACTGCCATGCTATAGCTGAAATATTTTGTCAAATAGACCTTAAATACCCAGCGAATATACCCTGAAATGATCATAAGTAATATTACGACACTAATGGTCTAGACTTATATGTTATCGATGTGAATGGAAAGTCATGTAACTCAAAATGAAGGAATGACTTGATCACTTGATTCAAAACCCTCACATCAAGGTATTTTTACCAATTAGCCATTGCCTTAGATGTTTTCATGTATCCGGTATTAAGTCCACTGACTTCTGATTACAGTCAAACCTGTGTTTGCAGCCACCTCTCAATAAAGACCACCCTGTAAATGAAGGCCATTCAGTGAAAAACCGTAATTGGTTAATAAGAACAAACTGACCAAATAAAGGCCCTCTGTCAATAAAAGTCACATTTTGTCTTTCCCATGTGTGGCCTTTGTTCACAGGTTTGACTGTACCTGAGCATTGTTCCAGTCTTGGGTTGTTTCGAGAACACACCAATGGTTTAATTGTATTTTAACCAGAAAAAATGTCTCAAAATGTCATCAAACTTAAGTCAAATGTTCCTCAAACTCATTGGAGTCTACAGCATGGCTTTAATTCAAGAGAACATGCAACAATAACCAATTACAGACCATGATCACATACATGATTCAATAAAACCAAAACACAGAGTTATAACTATATTAAATGGCCCATAATTGACCAATGCTAGACTCCTCAACTCATACAGCAACATAGATGTGATTTCGATTGTTTGAGTAATGAAATCTTATCAAAAAATCTGCCAAAAATTCAAATGAATTTGCTATAAAAATGAAAACTTATACAATACTGTCTGGAAACATGTGATAAAATCTGTCAGCAACCTAACCTAAGAGTGTGAGAAGTCTTAGACAATAATACAATCACCATTTCTTCCATTAGGAATAACAATTTAACGAATACAAGAGTCTTATCGACCAGTAACACTTAACTCCTTAATACAAGCGGAGCTTAATTTCATCGAAATTCATTTCATTCTATCCACTTCGAAATTCTTTAAAATTGTAAAATAGAATGGACCGAAATCAGTAGAACAACATGATAGTAATCAAGAACCTACGGAGAAATAAAATTTTCTGAATGCCTTTGTAGAAGCACTAAACATTTACAAATTGTTACAAATACAATTCAGTAAAGCAGTACTAATAACACTTCAAAGTAGGTGAGAAAAGTGTTCATGTTTTACGCCATTTCAGCAATAATTTTAAATCATCATAAACGAGGCAAGTATGAGAAATATAAAACTAGAGAAAACCCATGTTGTTATAAACTCATTTATTTACACTGAGGGAGCCACGGAAGTGTAGATTTATCAATCACACCATGCCAAATCTAATCTAAGCAAAAACTTTTCTTCACAAAGTATCTGTATTATAAATGTACGCATTTTTTTTTTTCTAAGCAGAGATATAGATAATAAGGTGTAATGATATGGCTTTATCATCATTCTGTCAATTTTTATACAACTTCGGTATTTAAAGACTTTTTTTTTAGATTTTAAACAAATTTTTAAGTGCAGGTCAAGAAATAATCTCTTGTCTCGACGTACAAATTAAGTGCACAAATATTTTTTCATGTATGGCAAAAATTCACTCAGTGAATACCTCGATATTACGACCATCTCATCATACTGGACACTTACATTCAGACAGTTTTTTACTGTTATTTCCCCCACAATTCAATATTAGAGGTGAAACGATTAATCGCGATCCATTGCGAACCGCGATTTTTCATGCTCGATTCGATTCGATTCAATGACGGCAATTTCAATTCGATTTTTTTTTTGGTAATACCTACTTTCATTTTCCGTAGTATGCGAGTCAAAATGACTGAAATCTAACGAGATCAGCATTCTTCTCGTGTCGTCAGGCTCTTTACTGTTTCAGTTTTTCCTATTCACAAGTTTTATGTTTCGTTTGTTCCATTGTTTACAGTATTTAAGAAAATACATTCCATCGTAAACTAGTGGGATAGCTATTTTATTCTTGTCCTATTTAATTCCTTTTAAAATTGAAAATCGAATCGAAAAATTGAATCGTGGGATGAAAAATCGAAATCGAAAATCGAATCGAAAAATTGAATCGTGGGATGAAAAATCGAAATCGAATCGAATCGAAATCTTTTGAATCGTTTCACCTCTATTCAACATGATAATGAGACAGTGACCATCCCAACATTATGATCAATTATTCCAAAAATGATCCATAATATTTTTTTTAATATCAAGGTTTTACAGTACAGTGAAATAGCATCCGCTCCTTATTTACATAAATAAGCTATGAAGTTTTAACTCATAATGATACAATAGCCTACAACAGGAATATAATTATGTGCAAACAATCTGAGCGGTGAAATTTAAACCGCAGTGTTTTCATCAATTATTTACAATAAAAACTCAGTTTAGACAAACAATTTATCATAAAATTTTAAACAAAACCAACATTGACGATCATCAGGGACAATATTTGACTTGTCACAGACATAAAACACTGACACATCACTGGTCAAATCAATTTCTATAAAATATTTACAACGGAATAATTGCAGGACAGAAAATGATAAGATATAAAATCTTTCAAGTCAACTGCAATGAAAATCTACTATGAAATATATCGCATTTAGACAAAAGTATTTCTGATTAAGTTTAGCAGGAATTTCTTCGTCTTCATAAGAGAAACAAGTCAGGAGCAGAGAACACATATTCTTATAATGATCATAAATAGAAAGATGAAAAGACACAAAGAATTTTCATTAAACCTCAATTTTCCAAGTACCATCTCTTTGAACTGTGAAATACTGTTCAATTTTAAGAACAAACATCTCATATTGAATTCCTTCAGCTTTGATAGTCCAGCAATAAATCTAAAATGAAACATTGTCTAAATATCATATGATTTTCTTATGGACTATCCCCTGTGGTAACGTAAAAGGCGCCAAAAACTATACAATGTCTGTAAAATAGATAAATATAATGGCAGAGAGGCAAGATTTATAGCTGTTTTAATATAATGAAAATTCCATAGAAATGGTGCACACCGAGTGAGATATTGTCATTTTTATCTTCATATATCTCATCAGTGTCCGAGAACGGGATATTTACATCAAACTGATCATACTATATCACAGTAAGAATGGTAAGTTTAATATTACCATTTCTCCGATGTAAACGATAATGTAATAGTCTATCAAAACAAACTAAATATTGTAATCATAAAGTTGTAATTTCGTGACAAAATAGGCACTCATATTTTACCAAGAATAATGTCACAAAACACACTCTTCATGATGGACAAGATTTCTTCACAATATTATCAGCAGCAAGGATTCAAGATATATTTAAGTTAAAAAACAGTCCATTTACAGGCTTCCTGAAAGTTGCGGACCATCGAACATGTCAGGCAAATTTCGAGCTGGTCCAATAAATTTTTGGTGAGTACCAGACCAGATATCTGGGAGTCAGGCACGATTAACAGTATTTATCGCTTATTTAAAATATATTCGGTCAGACAAATTTTCATTTGGTCAGACAGACATTCTAACTTAGCCTGGCCAAATGTCAGGCAAGTATTCAAGCAGTTTTGAGAAGCCTGCATTTATTGATCAAACACTATCATTTTGGCAATTTCAACAAATTCAAGGGCATTAACTCTTAAGTTGAGACATATCAACTCCATACAATTAGTTTGCTTACATTTACTTGGTCTAAGATGAGCTCAAATCATAAAACATACAATTAGTTTGCTTACATTCACTTGGTCTAAGATGAGCTCAGATCATAAAACAAACAGACTCTTATTCTGTCCTAATGTACTTTATGGTAAGTTTTGTTACAACTTCCAGTCCATATATACTGCATAATATTTCGCAGTATCGTAATAAATTCCTGTCTTATAATACCTTTTCATTCTTAACAAGAATCCATTATTACAGAGACTGACATTGAAGTACAATTGATTCTAAGAAGCAGTGTGTACCATTGTAAACATACAGAAGAAAACATCGCATAAAATAACTTAAGTATTGACCACTTAGGGGAATTTGCTCAAAAGAGCATCCACTATAATTTAAAGCATGTCATCAAATTTTGGATCAAGAAATAAGTGCGAAGTACACATTAAAACAAAACAATTACGCCACAAAATACAATCTTACCAAAGGCAAGCACAATGATCTATTACCCATGTAACATTTCCGGAGAGAAATGAACATCCACACCAGAAAATCAAATCATGTCACTGAATGTTTTAGTGAGCGATAGATTACACTGGTATCAAGCCTATTGCAGCTGGGAAGATCCGTTATAATCAATCAGTACCTAAAAAGGTAGTTTCAATATCATTTTTCATTTCAGCAGAAATTTGACTGAGAATACAACTGGGAGAATGCAAGATTGTATGATTGGATTATTTCACGACACTTTCAATATTTCCAAATCTCTAAAAATTTGGGTAGATTAAGCCAAAACCACACATCCGCCATACACCATAAAACTCCATGGTCAACATAATGAAGTACACTAACATGAACAACGACTAAGACAACATCAACTTAACACAAGACAGAACGGTAATAAAACAATGGTTTCAAGATGGTCCAAGTAACAGCACCAAACTCAAACAGTGAGCCAATGTTCTGGGTACATGTGGTTTTGAATGTTTTATGACTATTAGCTAATTAACTAACCCAAACTTTTACTCAAAGGCAGCAATTAACAGCACTAAAACCAAAACAGAGTTCATGAAGCCGAGAAGAACCAAAGCTGAAAAATTCTCAACACAAGGCACTATGTTTGAAAAGCCTAAATAACGATGAAGAACACACTTGCTGTACTTATTTGCACCCTTGCAGGCAACATCTCCGGCACTATGACACTACAGGACTATATAGACACAAATTGAGGTCCCGACAATTTCCTGTAAATTATCTACCCTAGGAAAAGCACCGAACACAAGTGCTATTGACATGTTCATTAATGATATTATTTGTTAACAACATCAGGGAATTGTACTGTCTATCTAAAACTGAATAACATTTTAGTGATATATAAAAGCCAGTCGGCATAAAATAGATGAATGCCAAACATCTCAAAGGACCCATGTTTATATTGAATACATCTGAGACACAGTATCAATGAAATCAGAGAGTTAATTCCTCACAAACTGACAATGCTTCGCAAACACAACTAAATGTTCTTCAATGTCAATGCAAATTGAATATCCATCACATACAAGATATTTAGGAAGCAAGAACATTCATACTTATATTTGTGGGTTTGGGTAACAATTAAAAAGATTTCATAAATTCAATTCTCAGAATCTTGCACGCCTTTACCAAAATAAACCTTCCCATCTGACACAGATGCCCATGAGAACCCTCCTGCTGGACTTCTAACCTTAGGAACTCCCAGCTTGACCTCTATACAAACATTTTTTTAGCTTGACTAATACTCCAAAAGAAGTCAGTTTGACGTAAAACAATGGTTTGAGTTTAACCCCGCCATGGAGTTTCCTCTTTTTGCTTGTACGAGACAAGAATTCTTTACTATCCCAATAAAAACAACATTGAAAGCAAAGACTACAGAAGTGAATCTTTTAAATCATCACAACAAATAGAAAAGGCGTAAATATGACTTCCGTACTACACTTAACTTCATATAAGTACAGCATAAACGTCGCTAAATATAACGATTGATCGGACTTCAGGAACTTCACTGTTAGAGCATGAACTAAGAACAGTGTAAATGACGCATTAAATCAAACGTAAGAGAACAATATCAATATAAAGAGTCTATGGAAGTGTTTGAAAACTGCACCATTTGTGCGTACCATGAATCTTCATTTCTAATAACCATCTCGCTGCAGACAAAATGGAAGTGATTCCGACTTACGTACAGCCCCCAATAGGTTTCTGCTCACGATTATTGCGAAACATAAAATGCACCCTATGAGAATATTTTGGGCACCAGAACTTTTCGACTACGTCTAAGTTACTGTCAGATGTGATATTGTAGCCATTAGAAGTCTGAGGCTTATACAAAAATACATAAGACCGCGCTTAGATGTTTTTCTCAGACACATTATGAGAATATAATCTACACCATGCATTAATCTCGATGCTGAGATTGACTCCGTCTGAATCAAAAAAAATATTATTAATACAAAACATTACATTCGTATTAGGAATAATTGTATTATTTTGACAGAGAAAATGTTCCAGACCCTGCAGATAGTATAATTGTGGAGCATACGCTTTGAAAGCAATGAAAAAGCCAAAATACCTTTTTTTACTGGGTTTAATGCCGTCTTTCAACAATTTTTCAGTTACATATGGCAGCTGGTTCACCTAACCAGTTGTCCTGGACTGTATACTAACCAGTACTAACTTACCCTTCCAGGAGGAGCTGGCAACTTATCCACATATGGAGGAAAATTGACATTTTTGTCAAATAAAATAGCAGCAGTATACATTACTTCTATAACTGGTGAGATTTATTACTGATGTCGCGGCAGGTCATAACCCTTCCATGAAAATTTAATACAACCAACAACCAACTGAAACTTTTACAGGAGGCTTGCACTGTATCAACTAATACCAGATTAACAGTTAGGTCATGAAATATCTTTAAAAGGCAATAAAACTAGATTAGACATTACCATAGTGGTGAAAACCCATATGCAAGGGAGACCCTGTGGTTGAGTGGTTATGGTCTCTGTCTTGCAATCACTAGCCCCTCACTGTTGTGAGTTCAAATCCCATCAGAGACTAAGTTTCACGTGTGAGGGACTGTCCAGCTAGTTTACGGAAGGTTGGTGGTTCATGCAGGTGTAAGCCTGGGGTCTTCATCTGCTGTTAAAGCTGGAAAGTTGCCACATGACCGTAAGAAGAAAAGCCACAAACAGGGACCAAACGAGAGAGAAAATTTTTCTGAAGTTTAAAGTCAGCTAAATAATTTGTCAAGCTAATATCAGATGGCACAAACATACTGCATTTTTTGTCAGCCAGAAGATTACGGGTAATTGTAACAAACCCCTATACAGACAGCCAACATTAGATTATAAAGCCACATCCTTCAATGTGTGTAAACAATAAAAAAAACTGACTCCAAATTTAGATCGACTGACAATAAGACCATTCAGCACCATTGACTAAATGTAACATCTTGATCAAGAAACAGTCAACAAAATCAGGCGCCATCAGTTTGTCAGCTCAGGAAATCAGTGATTGTATGTCCCCATTCTCTACGCTACCAGAAATTCTTAACATCCTTCGAAAACAACAGAGAGTTTCACCAACAAAACACAATGGAGAGCAGTAACCATTCTTTCGTTAACATTTATCTGCAGCAAAAAATACCATTGAATGCCAGTTTAACATTTCACATTTGTATGCTACAGTAATGTTAGACAATATAGAATTCTGATGTTGTTTTTGGAAAGACTGGAGGAAACTATCGATTGTATAATTAGATGGCAGACTATACAGGGAAAACTGATTAAGAAAGTTGCCCAATCAATCCTAATATGCCAACTTATCAGTTTTTTAACCCCGCTAACTCAACATATCATCAGCTTGAAGCATTTAACATATTAATAAAATATTTCTTCCTAAATGGAAAAGTATTGTACGTAGGAAAAGAGGATATCTTGCACCAAAACTGGCAATTAAATTAACACCTAACTGTTCTCAAAGGCAAAAAATGGCTGAAGCAATCAGAGTTATTAGTTAACAGTATGACACTATGTGAATTCTTACAATCATGCATTCTGCCATAACAATTATCACCTAGGGACCTACCACATCATATAATTTCTTTGCCACACCCTTTTATTTGATTTCCCCTTTGGGTCCCCCACCCCTCATCCGAAAGTAGAAAACCTCAGATGCTATTACAATTATACAACCTTGTATCCAAAATCGCTGATCTAACCATAGGCAATTAAAACCAAATATGATGAAGTCTCATTGAACGATAATTGAATCAGAGAAAAAGTAATTGATTATCTGTAAATAGTAGCTTAAACATTTGTTCCACTCATCAACATTTCATTGCTTTGTAAAGCAGTGAGAATATCATATGGGTAATAGTTGAAAATTTTCATAAAGCCGAAATCTTATCCTCGGTGCCGTGGTAACAATAAAAACCAGTAGGGTTCGGACCTGGGAAAAAAACAGACGTTACGGAAAATTTCGGAAAACTTTTAACCATGATAATGCAGTCCAATTAAGAGACGAAGTTCAGGAAACACTAGAAGTTACCACAGGATACCAGCAAGTCTGACTGCTTGACTAATTAGGTATATTGTCACTTACAATATATCTATCAGTATTTATTAATGAGTTTAAAATGCAATAAATACATGTAATTGTATATTCAAAACAGCTAGTGTTCTAAACCCGTCAGCAGTGTGAAGATAATGGCCTGAATTAAGACATTTCCCATTTATCTACAAACACAGCTCGTATCAAATGATGCAGTAAATGAGTATAATTACATACCTTATGTGGCAAATAGTACAATTGTCGAGACAAATATTTCATTGCATTTGTTACAGGCATGAAGACAATAGGGAAATTATTTTTCGCAGTAATTTATCAAGATTAAGATAGATGCATAATATATCTGATAAAACGTATAGCGAGCTATTTTAGCAGCAGGTAAATCCAATTCATTGTCCAAAGTGGTAGAAAAATCCGAAAATCTGCCATGTCATTGATACAAAGTCTTAGTTCAGCATATGATGGATTAATCCATCTTCAGTCACCATGCTGATAATGATGTCGTAAAAAACTAAATGGATCAGAAGATAAACATTACTAACTGATGCAAATAGTAAATCAGGAGAGATAAACACCCGCAATTACAGGTTATGTTTGTTGGTATAATACTGATAGCTTGTGTTTTTTGTTCATGTATACTGATTGATCATTGTGTTGTCTTCTGTGTGGCTAGTTGTGTTGCTAATCATGTTTGATTGAAACATCCATTCAGGACAATGAGAAAAAGTTCTTCTAACAAACACCTTTTTACAGGGTATTTACAGGTTGAATAGTTAAACTCAGGCCACCATAAAAAAATTGCTCGTTTGCCATTGCCAACCACACATTTTTGGACTTAGTTGGTCGGTGAGAGAATTACTTTTTTAATTATACAAGACCATAAAACTAGAGGAAATATTTTCAATACTATAGACGTGAAATTTTGAAATAACATACATTCAATTTATAGTGATAAAACTTTTCAGACTAGCCGTTTTTTGGTGGGTAGATAAGCAATGACAAACAAAAAATATTTTAATTCAGGCCTCATACTGAGCATGTTAGCTGCCTTACACAAAAGCTCTTGTTCAACAAGTTTGAAAGAAATGCTCTTAGTTCAACAGAAAATTCCTTTTGCAAAAAAACTCTCAAATGGAAATTTTATCATTAATTTAAGCTATTTGGACACAAAAAAGGTCAATAAAGTAACATAAAAACAGAAAAAAAAACACTTTAGCTTAACTTATAGGTTCAACAAATCATCACAGCAGAAGCACAGGCTTTATAACACAAAGAGAGAGCTCATTAAACAACTGAGTCCTAAGCTCAACCACAAAAAAATCCCCTATTCTAAGTCCAATCTTCCCAATTGTGGTGTTTAATGTTTGCTGTAGACAGCTCAATAAAAGAGAAACCAGTCTGAAAGGAATATTTACAGGAATGCTTGTGAAGCATGCACCGATGTCTAAGAATCATAAATCAGACTGGTTATGGTAGAAAACAGGAGAATTATTATTGTACAGTTCAGTGACAGTCAATTATGTGATTATACGGAGAAAACACCAGACAAGCTAGAAATAAACAAACCAGCCATAAGATTTCTGGTTAACTGGCATCATTTATAGATGTATTAAACTTGATCAGGAGTAAATATTCAGGAGAAACAAACGCCTTAGCCTTCACACCTAATTAAAACACAATAAATCTTTCAATTATTTCTACTTTCTGGTTTTTTCAATCTCCTGTAATGGAAAATATATTGAGTCTATGTACCTTAAACGGTTTTAAAGTACAGTAATCACCTTAATTCAGACAACCGTTGAAGCTCTAAAGTTCAGAAATCAACATTGTCTCTAAATTTCGGAAAGAAGTTATACGTCTCTCGGAGATTTACTGTGCTAAGTAATTTGTGATTTCCTTGAATCTGGCCGCAGTGAATCAATCACTTAAGCTTTAAGGTAATAATTTAACAACTTTAGAAAGTCTAACACATCGACCATGAAATCACAGTAGATAACTCATTACATTCTCACAATCGGAGAAAGAATTCATCTAACATTTACCATAAGATTCTCAGATAATCCTAGCCTAAATCCACAAATGAATGAATAAAAAAAATCTACCACTGACTATCACCAAAAACTGTCAACATGTAGTGTCATCCCAACTACAGTTTGAATGTCAGGAAACAATGATAAATGCTACACCAAATCTATATTTAGTAACATAACAAAATCACTAAATAATGTCACATGTTTGACTCTCAAAATCTGAAATCCATTGGTCTTGTTTTGTAAATGCAACTTTTACTGTGTTTAGTCATTTTACTCAAATCGAGACAAAAAAACAACCAGTTCCCATGGTTTCAAACCGGAACAGACACTAACACTAATTAAAAAGACTAATTACCAATTAATTGCCATCATTATGTGACGGAAATAAAACTCATTGGATTTCAAGGTTAATGGTGAGCTAGAAATTCATTTTTCACATCATTCTGAAAGCAATTCACTGCAATACACATTTTTAATACAAAATTAGTACAATGCATAATAGAAGAAATTAATTAACAAATTTGTTAATTGACGAGATTTGAAAATGTGAGGTCATGAATATTAATTTTATTAAGGAGTTAATTCCTTGCCTTCGAGTAATACACAAATTTTGCTGCGTCTGGTAATCCAAGGATTCTTCAGGATGTCTCAAATTTCACCAATTCGTTATTCATATATAATACAGACAGGAATATAAATTGTCAACTTACATCTTAACATGTACTTTATAATCCTTAACATGTCCATTATTTTCCTGAGTTAGGCGTTAATATGATGATATGAATTCATGTTGGCAAGTTGTCTGGAGTATTAATACTCGTGAGAAGTCTGTTTGATACAGCAATTAATGGTCAAAATTGACAATTCCAGTAGGTGGTAAGATCTTCACATACAGGAATTAATGTCCCCACATCAACGAAGGATCTCCTAATATGGTAATTGAGCAACAATCGTCCTTTGTATCGCTTTGCCATCAAATATCCAATTTAACATTTTAAAACTGACCACTGGTCATTTCTTATTGAAAAATCATTCAACTTCACAGCATAGGAATGCATAGTTGTAATCTCCAATAATTAGCCGAACAGGGTAACAGGGATGTTATCCTTTGGTGAGATTTCAAAGGTTTCGTGTCTCCAATAACATGTGTTATATCTTTGATGTAGTCAGTAAGTCCTCATGTATTGTCCAATTTTGTTAAAGATAAGAATAAAGACACTATGAAGCAATAAAAGGGGAATTAATTTTACAGATATCTGTCTGATTTCACTAATCTACAAACAGTGAAATCTGCTAATTTTAGTAATATTCAAATATTTATCACCATTGATTTTGCTCTTACCATGGAGTACTAATATACTAATGTGCTGCAGACAATTTTATTTAAATCAATTTAATTTTCCCAATCAATTTCCTCCAATTTTTACCAAAGGCAAACCAACGAATTAAAATTCATTTTTGAATGGACCATAATGCAACAGAGAAGAAAAATGGTTGAATTTTTTATTTCGATTAACGATTTTAGTCATCTGCTATTTCTATTTTTTTTCCAAATAATTCATGATTTTTTTTCACAAATGACAATTTCATTTCAAGGGGATCCAACACAGAAACTAAGAAACAAACATTAATAATTCAGTATCATGTTAGAGTAGTGGATTAAACAAGAACGTAAAATATTCCCATAAACTTACCATTGTTTCATTTCTAGGCAACTTGAAACCAGGTCATCACAACATCAAATTATGGGCCACTGTGACATACAAAGGGTAAAATAATTAATACAAATGTTTCATGTGGTCAATGATTAGCAGTGAAATAATAGGTTTATAATGGACAGATGTGACTCATGTGAATCATTAACCTCCTCTATACATGTGGTAGAATGAATGCATAGTTTTATATTTCCTTGTATGTGAACTTGTTCTACTTAGAAACCAAGACCTCATTAAGCCTGATTGTTCCGTATATCCGCCATCCTCAGCAAAAGATTCAAAGCCAGATATCAGATACAACACCAAATCCCACTGATTATCTAAATCTAAGTATAAAACCAACTGTCATGTAACAGCCAGAATATCAGTTCATTACAAAACCAAACTCACTTTTTTTCTTCATTTTCTTAATAGAAATTCAATCTGTTTTACTGTTAATGGGACGAAATCCTTCAGAGGCCCACGTTTTTACACAATCCCATAATTCAAGATTACCATCTTTCCATCCATTTTTGGATTATTGAGCCTTGTTCAAACTCCCTGATGACCTGTAGACAGATGTAAGTGAGGAAAAGTTCCTTCTGTGACAATATTTAGAATTGAAAGTCACACACCCATGTTAACTACATAACAATAGTCAGTCTGTCCATTCTGATTGCATGACAGAAGAGAGTGACAGTCTTAGGATTACATTGAAGCTAGAACCAAACAATTCACAACCTCATGACAATTCAGTTAAAATGGATCTTCGGTTCCACAGTCTCATATCACAACAAGCACCTAATTTAACAACCAATTCATGAACACAGGACAGACGCTGTAATTTAATGACTAATTCATAAACTCATGGCAAGTTCCATAATTTTATTGACCAATTCATGAACTCATAATTTAGCATTGTAATTTAAAGACCGATTCATTACCTCATGTAAAGTACAATAACTTAACAACCAATTCATGAATTCTTGACAAATACCATACTTTAATGACCAATTCATAAACTCATGACAAGCACTGTAATTTCAATAACCAATTCATAAACTCGTGACAAGCACTGTAATTTCAATAACCAATTCATAAACTCGTGACAAGCACTGTAATTTAAATAATCAATTCATAAACTCGTGACAAGCACTGTAATTTAAATAACCAATTCATAAACTCGTGACAAGCACTGTAATTTAAATAATCAATTCATAAACTCGTGACAAGCACTGTAATTTAAATAATCAATTCATAAACTTGTGACAAGCACTGTAATTTAAATAACCAATTCATAAACTCATGACAAGTCGATCATTTTTAAAATACTTCTCATTCAATAAAATAGAATTAGACATAAACAATTAATTAATAATTAATTGATTGAGGAATCATACACATGAAATGAATACCAATGCAAACAGATCATAAAATTATTCAAAAATAAAACAACTGATTATTCTTATTAGAAAATCTTATTTTTAAATCTTAGCATACCTTTTGCTATATTACAGTATTTCTAGGGCTCAATAAAATTGTACCTCATATTTTTGTCATGATTTAAGCCAATGATGACATTATGAAACAACGTACATAAAAAACTGTAATAAATGCCTCCAGAATGAATTATCTCAGAATTCCATAAAGTCCAACAATTTGACAATCCAAGCAATCTACGACAGTTGGAGGAAAAAAAAATAATTTGAAAAGTTTGGAATGAAGAACAATGGATGGTTTTCCATAACAATTCAATTTCAGAGACTCCTTGTTCCCCTGACAACGAATGTTGAAAGTGAAAATAGGGTGTCAGTTTTGCAAGTTAAATCACAAACTCACAAACACACACACTCCAAGGCTGTAATTAAATCAGAAGCATTGAGCTGGGCTCAAGTAAGAGGAATCAAGTTGAAAACTGTGATTAATCTAACTTCATGGAAAATCCATACAATGGATAAGTCATTTAATACCGCTTTCATAGGCACATTCCCTCTGTTCTGATTGTAATAAATAAATACATAATTACTAACTATCTTGACCTCAGCATGGTATCTTAGCAACACAAATATATTTAATGAAAGTGTCAGTCTGGTTATATGTAATAATTTCCCTCCATTCAAGAGTAAAAAGCAAAATAATTAAATGAACAAGATTTTGTCACATACTACATTAACTTAGATGTTGTATAAAGTGGGTACAGAACAGAGGCCATCACAATGTCCAGTCACTAATGGCTAAACTGATTAATTCACAAAAGCTGTTGCTGGGTTTGGACAAGAACCTAATGCATTACATGAAAATAAACAGATCTGTTCTCACAACTGTTTCTGTAGAAGTGACTAATGGGGTTATAGTGTTCGGTGGAAAAGGTCATTCTTGTAACAAAGCTGTTGGGGCAACAACATTAGGAAAACTGATAGAAAATGATTGGATTTATAATGAGGTCATAATATACCAAGGAAAATCAATTCATACAACAGCCTGGAGACAATAGACTACAGTTATGATAAAAAAGATCTAAGGAATTGTAACTGAACAGTCATCCTGATGTGTTCTTAATCTCAGATCTTCAGGCACAGAAATTCATACTTAAATATTTGTTGGTTTGCAGTTACCAAACCAATTCATTCAAAATCCTTTTGCCCCTAAATATTTTTTTCATGATTTTGATAATTTTGTACTCGTTTTTTTTTTATTGTTTTTTTTTTTTTGTTTTTGTTTTTATGTGACTTATTGTCACTGGGGTTTAACGCGGTTTTTCAACAATTTTTCAGTTATATATGGTGACTGGTTCACCTAACCAGTTTTCCTGCTCTGTATACTAACCAGTACTAACTTACCCTTCCCCAAGGGGCCAGCAACTTCTCCATATATAGAGGAAAATCAACATTCTTGTCAAATTTTCATAGAAGGGTATGACCTGCCATGACTGGGATTCGAACCTGGGTTAGAAGTACAGCGCACTAACCACTGGACTGCGCCATGGCCCTTTTTTTATTACTCCAGTTTTTCATTTTCAGTACAAGCATATAATGTTACTAAATGCCTACTTACCTCACCTAATCGCTGTTTGGGTCATGTCACTGTAAACCAACATTTTTTTAAGGATGGCCTAATGGACACAAGCACTTTTGGTTACAGGGAACAGCTTGTATGACATCAGATATGTGTATGTATTACACAATGAGCCAGAGTTTGACATTTTGTGGGTCATACAAAGAATTATAATTCAGGGATGTCATTACACTGTGATGCTTAATAAATATTTCATCAACACATCAGTGCAAAAAAGCACACACAAGTGTGGTAGCATGACTATGAATTAAGTGTTTTAGCATGTTCATGCCATAAACCATTATTTGTACCTTGTCTTGATTAAGGGTAAAAAAAGTACTACAACCAGACAATGTATTAATTAACAAACAGTCCCAGTCTAGAATGTTTCTGGCAATTTCATTAAAGATAACGTCTCCTTGACCTGAACTCTTATCATGTCATTCATTAACATAACATCTCAAGTTGGCTCATAAATTACTCAATAGATTAAAAACCACAAATATATCCTAAATGCTCTCAATACACATCAAAACGAAATTAACAACAAGCAACCAGTCTGCGATTACATTTACTATAAATAAAACAGTTATCTTAAGATGTACAAACATCTGCGGCTCTTGGAACTGTAGTACTACAGAATACATATACAGTAAACTTTCTGTTATTACAAGCAACAATATCATGAGCATCCAACTTATCTTTAGGAGATTTTTAAAGCTCCTTTATTTTTTTGTTCTTCGTTATGTATAATTTTCAACAAATAAAAAAACACCTCATTATTACAAGCACTCTGGTTTATCTCGAGCAGTTAGTCTGTACCGATGACTCATCAAGATAAAGAGGTTTTACCGTATAATACAACAAGAACCCTGCAAACAACAGAAATTAAGAGCAGCAGTGGAGCAGAAAAGTCCACAACACACAGCAAAACCTCCATAACGAGACCATCTTTGGGACCTGAAAAAATCAGTTGTAATAATGGGGTGGTTGCCATCAAATGTGCTCATAATATGGAGGTAGTCGCCATGTGAGGGTTTAATGAATAGCAAACATGAGTGAATATACTTCCTTCTAGACCAGAGCATCGTTGTATATGAAGTATTAAAACAAGGAAGATGATGAAGAATCCATCAAACCTAAGATAAAAAGATATTCAATCATGGAGATGTATACATGTATGCATACAACGAACAGTCAATACACTTAACACAATTCACTAAAGTCAGGATATGAAATCAAATACTGTTAGGTACAGATGGAACGAAGACAATAGTTAACAACATATTCGAACTCAACTTGCAAATTAATGCAAACCACTGTCTCTAAGGTTATCTTTGATTTCTTTGATATAAATTCAGTATAATACAGCATCAGTACAATCAATAGCAAAAATAAATACATAATGATGCATACCTTCACACCCAAACAGACCCACAGACCTTAACTAAATGGTACAAAATCCAATACAAATCTCCTTTCTTCGAGAAAGCAAATCTCTACAGAATCTGTTTCTATTCAGAGAAATGGCCAGCGATCAGGCAACATGAGTTAATAGTTGATAGTAATGGAACTTTGACATGATAGCTGGCTATAACAGAAAGACTATTCACTCCAAAGGTGATATGCCTTTAACCGGGCTCTCAGGAAGATACCAACTTAATCATACCAACATAAATTTCTCAGACAAGACTTTCTCACCAAAAAAATTCTCCTGAATTAAACATGACAACGAGTTATAAACAAAGTTTGGCAAAGAAAAAAAAAACAGTAGTTTTTTCCCATTGCAATTAGTACAGATTTTGCAGAAAATTTATACTTGAGAACGGATGGATATTATCTAAAAGAAGAGAGATTTTTACAAACTTCTCATGTCGTTTAAAAATTAGTTCTCACAGTTTTTACATTCCGTGTTAAATAATCACATATGTGACACGCAGTGCCACACAGATACACAGTCATCAGCAAAACGCAAAATCCACACACCCAACATCTGGTGCGAGAAGAAATGCATTACTTAATTTCAATATTCATAAAATTCATTAATCATTACAAGTATACAAGCCACTAACAAACGTCTTCAGATCTTATAATCAGCTACTATTGCTTTACACTTTTATTTCGTACTTGTGATAAGAAACCCTGGCGATAGCTAATGAGTTATTCCTTATTATTACGTTGAATATTATCGTAAATGAATAAAGTATTATAAAATAAACGCAGAATGTGCAGAACAATGGCTTTTGTCATAATAAGCACTTGACAAACAATGAGAGTAAATTATTATCGAAGCTGATGATATGATTGTCTGCTTCATATGTTTTATATCATCATCGGCACCACATTTCCAATCATGTTGCATGGAAACAATTAGCTAATTTGAACAAAAATTGTAACATTAATCTATGTTGTTATAATCATAATTTTTTGTACAAATTTGTGATTGACAGAAAGGTAGGGGACTGTTGTTTAAGATAATGAAACTTGGCAACGTAAGAATATATTTAGCTGAACTAAAGGTTTTGTGTCCAATATTTTTTATGGGTTTGCCTAGTGACATGAAACAGACACGTTCTTATTGTGGCCTAATCTGAAACATTTTACAAAAAATAAGGTTTGAAAAGAACAAACAATACCTTTTAAAGCCACCAATGAGTTTGAATGAAACTCTAAAATCTTCAAAATGAGACGATCAATATCATTGTTAGAAACCTTTTGTTCAAGGCCGCGTGATACAACCTGAAAGTAGAGAAAGGTTTGAATTAGATAAATAACACACAAACACTGCTAATGAGCATGGTGATACAATACTGTAGCAAATAAATAAGTGGTATATCCTATTTGATAATGATCCTGTGTAAGAAATTTCTTTTCAACTTCTGAAACAGTTGATTCGCAATCAACCAATCAAACGAAATGTCCGACCCACGAGCAGAGAGATAAACCAATCAAATTGCTGATCACACATGAAATCACACGATAAACCTCATGACAATTCCTCCAATAATGTTTCTTCCAACTAATGTCAAGCCTTCACAAATATAATAATAATAATAATAATAAATTAACATCTACATCATTGCTGACAATGAAAATTACAAGATTCAATCTATTGTAATACAGTATTTAAGATTAACAATTGAATCGTTTATAAGTTTATCATCAAATATTATGACAAAAAAAATGTAATACACAGTTTATCATACTTCATAACTTCCTACCAGACTGTTTTATGATTATATTCATTTACCAACTTATAGAATTCCATCTGTTTGTAACCATGGCGCCACTGCCATGTTGATGATATTTTAATATCAATCATTACCGTCATGCCGTAAATTAAATTTCTGAATGTTTTTAAATATCCATTAAATTGACTAATATTATGAAACAGATAGATTCCTCAGGTCGTTTTGAGAATAAAACGAAGAAAAATCACCTCCCTGTGAGATAATAAATCTTTAAATAAATCAAACACAGAAGAAATATGAAAATTCACAGAACATGTTCTCAGACATTCAAGATAAAAATATTGAACTGAAGATGCTATTCAATAACAACAATGTGATATAAGACCAACAAAATTATCCTTAACTTGGATCATTACAAAGTTATTTCCAAAAAAAATTCAAGGGCAATAAATGAATTCTTTAAAATGATTTTACTCTTTCTCAAAGCTGTGATTTTTATTATTCATGACAGTGTTTTAATATCAACTTTGAGAATAAAACCGAACTTTAATATTTCTTTCATCATTGGGATGCCAATATTTACATCATTGTATGGTAATAAGATATTACATATGTAAAGCAATATGACATTCATTTCAACATAAAAGATATTATGAAAGATTATGAATCTGATATTGTTTAGTAAGCACTTTTCTCATTTTTTGATGGTTCCAGAAATAACAAATAACGTTGCAGGTAAATTTCAGTCATTTTCTTGTACCAATTGCTTCGAGTCCCTATTCATTATGAATGAGCTTATACACATGTCCATGGCAGTAATTCTGGAAAAAAACTCAAAACTGAGAAATTTTGTAGATTTTATTGAGATAAAATTCCTTGGCTCTAAGATACGACATAAAGCATCTTTTTGTGAGATACTACGATATGATGCTTGGAACCCACCAACTCTTAGATCTGATCAATACAACAGAAGCAGACATGGGAAGCATAGACAATAGCTGTAAATAAATAGATTACCAACATTATAACTTTGGTATTAATGAAGTCAATGTTGTTGATTGATAATAATGTGCAGAAAAAATAGATACAGATAATAATACCAGTGATAGAGGGAGTGAGAGAACGAAATGGTCGATACCAGAGCTCTTACAGTCAGTGCAACGTCTTCTTACCAAACACTCACGGTAGAACATTTAACCATGGTAAGTTCCATAAATAGAGCCTGTATTGTCCTCAAACCAGACATAACCAATAAACAGCCCAACAAATCAACGCCCATGTTTTTTGTTTGATGTGTTGTTTGATAGCAAGCATGTGTGCGTGTAATATCACGAGCCTGGAGTTACACGGTATGCGAGGATTATTGCTGGCGTCAAAATATCTCAAGAAGTTCAATCATTTCAAAATTGAACATTATGCATGGCATACACATTGAAATATCTGTTTAAATGTTTTACCACAAAAATCTGCCTGCACACAATCTGTGAAATTGTAGATTTTGACTCAGAGATGTTTAATACTCGTAAATATTGATATAAGTAAACAACTACCAAACATTTAAAACAGAGAAGAAAGTAAAACGTTAAAACAGACAGAAACTGACAATAACACTGAGTACATAATGACCAATCATAGACTGGAAGATATGGAAGATGAAGTAATAATAAACCAGGTGGAATATTTACTGAATAAGACTGAATGTAAACAGTAACAGGTGTGTACTATAAAACCTGAATCAATGAACCTAGAATATAAGCAAACCAAATCCCCCCTCCCAAAAAAGCGATATGTTTCCAAAATTATAAAATAAAACAACAGACAAGTCTCTTAGCTCAAACTGTGCTTTCATTTGAACGTATTTCTTAGGAATTCGAACCCTTTACTTTTGGTAAATGTTCAAAATAACCCAGAGGTAAGGTAACAACATTTAATCAAACAAACAGAAAGACTACTTGAAACAGTGCATACAAACCATGGAAACGTTCCAGGGGTTGTTCCAAAAGTTTACTCCACCTTGACATTAAGGCGTGAAAGCAATAAACAGGAGACAAGCGAAATAACAACATATCAAGTATAAGTCGATGTAAGAAACATGGAAAAATGGGGGAAAACTAATCAAGAGTTTATTTCAAAGAACTAAATGAGAAAAACAACCCACAGCTTAACCTCTAATTACCAGGAACTGTTTGCCACTCAAAGAAACTATGTTGGCCTAAAACTTACATTTCAAATGAAGAACATCACGTAAAGTACAACATACGTCAAATATGTGCAATAGGAAGAGGATAAGCAAAGTACCCCATGAGGGACTCGAACCCACGACGTCATGCCTGCAAGTCAGATGCTCTACTAACTGAGTCAATTGGGCTGGTACTATCACAAACAATTTATATACATAAATGTTATATACAGTACTGCTACATAAGACAATGAAGCCAAAGTTCTGGTACAGCATGATGTGAATAATTTATAACACACTACATCAGAAAACTGCAGCTTTCTTAAAGTCTACATATTAAGTTATACATCATAAAAACCCACTAATAATCCAATTAGAAAATTAACAAACACTCAATCAAACTAATTCAGTTAAAATGGATCTTTGGTTCCACAGTCTCATATCAGTCACAATGCAATAACTGAAATCAGGTCATTGTTAGATTAAGATCCAAGATTTCTTCCAATGCTGAGGTTCCAGTTCTGTTCTGTTCTGATCATGTATTGAAAATCTCATTATTATTTTAGCCAGATGCTGACTGTGTTTTCATTCATTGTAGGAACAACATGAAGATAACATAAGATAAAAGCTTGGTAACTTATGAAATATTCATCTCATAGTATCTGTATGGTAGTTATCTAAATGAAGATAAAACCAAGCCTAACGCAATACGCTGCATGGTATGTTACCATGACGCATGACACAAACGATTTTTCCCCCAAGAAAGCACAAGAAAAAAAAAACATTGGTACTATTTTCGTAGTAAGATCTTAGATCTCACGCAGATAAAAGGTAAGCCAAATTTAGACACGACAACGAATAGCAGCTAATGTAAAATTGATGCAACTCTAATAAACACAAAACCTTTTCCTTCGCAATAATGTTCCTTCTGCCAATAGTAATCTGCCGTCTAGTGCAATATGACAACAGACCAAATTGCCTTGATTTGTCTGGTAAATGTTAATGCCTTTATTAAGAAAATGGAGAATTAATTAATTGAACACATGGCAAATCTGTAAACACAACAGAACAATAAAATTATGAAAGCATTTCATTCATGATATCAAGCCAGTAGAAATATTTAACGGGGGAAAAAATCCCCAAATCCTAAATTTGGCAGAGTAAACAGCAGATTGCAGCTCTGCTAATTAGTTTTCTGAAGTAAAATCAAAGAATATACTTGAAACAAATGTTAAACATGCCAAGAATGTTCTTATAAATAATTAAAGAACACACACTAGATATCGATACTAATTTAATCAACATAAAATACAAACACAAGATAAGAAAGCCATTCATTCCACTGTTGAATAAAACAGAATGGTACCAGTAACGCCTAATCTGAATAAAATTTCAATTTACCCGTGGATAAAGAGGTTAAAGAATGTAATTCTTACTGGCCAGAAACCTTTTCTGGCAAAATAAACTGAACTGAATCCAATTATCCACCAAATCAACCAATCATACACAAATAAAAACATACCACCTCCTTACCCAAACAGTTCTAAAAAATCAATTTGCTGGCATAAATTTTGTTTACAAAAATACACCTTGATCTGAGAAACCGGTTGCCAGTTTTTTGTAAACGTAACTCCTGGAAGCCATGTCTGAAATCTTTATATAGAATAAAAATGATTCCAGCTTGTAACATGTAGGAGTCGAATTGCTGACAGGTATAATATGCAGCTACTCTGAAAATAATTTTATCAATAACCACATTTTTTGTGCTGTCGTATATGTATATACATTATATTACATACAGTAAAACCTTCGGCACAGTGAGACCACCTTCAGAACCTGAAAGATCAGTTAAAATAATGAGGTGGTCTAACTATCAAGTTGAGTTATAGGGAGTTATTGAAAGCTTGTCCAAAATAAGTGGTCGTTATAACAAGGTGGTCATATATAAAGGTGGTTGCTACATGTATATTATTTGTATATATCTTCACACTTCGTCATAATCTGGGCTTATCCAATCAAAAATCAGCTAAGCTACATATAAACCCAAAGCAAGGAGAACCTACTTCTAGAATTAGATTATGTAACAGGTCAAGATTATTTTATGCTTATATTTTCACAGCTGACGAGATACCTGCAACACTTAATGAGGTAATTTTCATAGTTTCCCAAGTAATTACAGTTGGAAGGTAATTAAGTTTCAAACAATCTTGGTATTAAATGGAAAATTCATTCCGGATTAACCGCCCATTTCCTTTTAATTGCTCGTACCAGTAATCTGTAGTTATATTTCTGTTTCAGATGTAGACAAAAATGTGAGGAAGTTTGCGATATAGAGGGTTCTTTTGTATGTTTAGAATTAAATTTAATGCGTTCTACATCTGTGACCTATCTAAACATACGTATTTTGTACATGGTTATAGTAGCGTCTGTGGAAATAAACTGCTGTAAAAACACATTCTGCCCAGTGAATGGAGTTTTATATGTTTTCTCTGCAGTGTTCCAACACAGATGGGATCTAAACGAGGTACCATCTTTTAAACTGTGTCAGCCACATATTTCCACAACCAGAGTGTCTCCCTATATACTCTTCTCTCATATATAAGACCCCAGGTGATGCTAATTAGATCAGGCAGGAAATTTATCACTAATAAAACACAAGCTTCAAGTTAACTTGACTGTCTTCAGGAATCTGGTTAGCCAAATTTAAAGTTGCAAGATGGCATTACATTAAGAAGCAGTTGCTGACGGATTTAAACCATAGGTTAAAAAAATGTTTGAATCAGTTGTTTTTCAAAGATTTTTAAAATTTTGGCCAAAATATGAATGATTTTTGCCGGATTTGTCACTTTGGAAAAAAAAATGGTTACTTAATTTCTTAATGAAAATTCTGGTATGCACACTTTGATACAATTTAACATGGAGGAGAGTGAGAAGGTTTAATGAAGTACAAATAAGCCTAATGTGCCTGGCACCAATAAATCAGAAACACTTAATAGGACAAATCATGGTAAACTAACATTAAATTTTAACATTAACTATAATATTTAATGAGAACATGAGATGTACTTGCAGTTTATGGCCATTTATAAGCCATCAATATAACAAGAGAGGCTGAAGGTTTATGTAACGCAGTAAGGCAGGTTCTCTGATGACAGGTGAGAGAACTTGTTGGTTATTCGCTAAGGGTTCATTAACCACAGCCTTTTTTCTTACCTCGATAAAGAAAATAAAATCTTCACATCTGACATGTTAAATATAGGTACCATTAATGTTCATGTCAAAAAAGTCAGGTCTTATCTAGTTTCATCCAGGTTGATCAAGAAGGAACATAATTCTAAAACAATTAAACCTGTGGGATTCTACACAGATGGACAATTTTAAATATGGCAGTATTCGATTGTATGTCAGATGGTATGATGTTAGGCTTGTATAATGTGAACTGGAGTTTAAAATGGCCTAACAGATGAAAAACTAACTCTTGGGGTCTGGATAACATCTTTTGTTGAAGAACATGAATGACAATTAGCTAAACAATGGGTTTAATGCTGTTTTTTAAACAATTTTTCAGTTCTGTACGGTGGCCAGTTCAACTAACCAGTTTTACTGGACTGTATACTAATCAGTATTAACGTAACCTTCCAAAAGGAGCTGGCAACTTCTCCACATGTGGAGGAAAATCAACATTTTTGTCAAATTTTCATAGAAGTGCATGACCTGCCGCAGACAGACAGCTTAACATCAGAAGTTAAGAATAAATACATGTATGTTATCACATATTCTGCGAAGAATAAGTGAAGAACTTTCAATATATCTGCTAACAATCAGATAATTCAGTAATAAAGCTACAAGAAATAATGACAAACACAACTTTAGTCCCTAGAAGCTGCAATTAATCAAAAGTACCTCCCCTCAATATCCCCAGTTTTAAGTCTTTTAAGTATTTATAATGTCATATATTATCCAAGCTACACATTGTATTATTACATAAATCTGGATGAATCGTAAATGTAGTATTGAAGTGATTTTGTATAATCACAAGAAGCCAGAAGCCAACCATAAACTAAGACTATCACAATATATAGAAGCCGGAAACCAACCATAAACTATGACAATCACATTCAATATATTAAAGCCAGAAAGCAACCATAAACTAAGACTATCACAATATATAGAAGCCGGAAACCAACCACAAACTAAGACAATTCAACAGACATAATGTGAAACTTGGATGAGTGTTGCATGAGGAAGATTTAAGATAAATGCCACATTTAAGACCATAACACAAATCACTCCTGCAGTCAGTCAATGATAAGTTTATAAGTGCACATAAACACATAAATTCAGAGAATTCTCACAAACTGAGAAATTTGCATCAATGTAACATCTAGATTAATCACAATGATATACGTCAGTGAGATTTTTTTCCTAGCACACCTGGATGAATTACAAACAGCATTATCAGACGATTCTCAAGAACCAGCAAATGTGAAGACTAACCCATACAACATTTCAAATGGAACATAGACAGAAATAAATTGATGTCAAAGACTAAAGTGAAAATGACGAGAAAAGCAATATGATGCTTTAAATTGTAGTAAATAAAATTGTTTCACACAGTTAACCAACCAATATGTTACCAGTTCCAACACAATGTCATTTTGATAGTTGTAGTTGTATAGACACATTGGAAGACAAACAAAACATCAGTTGTTCCCCTATGCTATCAATTTTAAATGAGAACCAATTAAGTATTGTTTCCACTTTATAAAAGCTCTAAGTAAACTATACAACCAGAGTCTCAAAGTTCACTAAGTTCATTGTCTTCATAATACATAAACAAATTAACTAACCCAAAGAGGGCCTCCATGGTTGAGTGGTTATGGTCTCTGACTAGTAATCACTAGCCACCTCACCGCTGTGAGTTCGAGTCCCACTTATAAGAGGAAGCTGACTAGCTTGCTTATGGAAGGTAAATGGTTCTACCTAGGTATATGTCTGGGGTTTTCCTCCATCGTTAACGCTGGAAAGTCACCAAATGATGCTGGCTGTTAGTGCGATGTTAAACCCCAGTGACTTACCCAGAAATCTATCAGTAAATCCATGAGGAATACACAAATAGGGCATAGTGACCCTAAAAACCATTTAAGCATGTTTACTGTATGTGCAAGAACTTGCTTCCTACACAAATAACCTCGATATTAAGATCACCTTACGACCTGAAAAAATGGTCATAGTGTCAAGGTGGTTTTATTATCAAGTTGAAATAGGAAGGAAATATGTTAACGCGTTGCTTAGTGAGGTTTCACTGTATGCAGCATTCCAGCATGCCCCGTTATGTACGATCTCAATGTATGGCATTGAGCGATCACAGTTTGGAATATTTCATGAACATTAGGAGAAATAGTAAAGATAAACACAGGATATGCATGAAGGTTCTCTATCATCACACCAGTCATGGCAAAACAATTTATGTAATATAGTAGGACTTGTAGACAAGCGGTAATCCTGTTTGTGATGTAGATAAATGATCAGGATGTTACACTGATTTATAGACTATGATAATCTGATAACTTAATCTGCATTGAAACAAAATATAGGAACTGAAATGTCATTTGGACTTTTAATCTGATATTTGACTGAAACGAAAGGATTTACTACTGTAAACAGAAGAGGCAGGGGAGACAATCATTATCATTTACAGATTCTCAAAGATGCACAGGCCTTATTTTATGCAGAAAAGGGAGACAATCATAATAATTGTTGGTAAACTGTTGCCCGTTGACTCTGGTGTACAGAATCCTAGTGATACAGCTGGCCATATTCTATGCAGACAGTGGAGACAACCATGATCCTTTATAGAACCTCAAAGATGCATTTGCCTTATTTTATGCAGAAAAGGGAGACAATCATTAATATTTATAGAATCTCAAATCACTAGCTGCCTTGTGCCTAAATTCATCCAACCATTTGTTATCAGACAGACAGTCTCCATAATATGAGACACAAATTCAATGACCAGCATAAATTGTGCAACTTTATCCAATCATACACAGATCATGTAGCAAACAAGTTTCAACTATTGATCAGAAAAAATTCAATTATGAAATAAAGAGGCATCGTATTTTGCAGAGCGAAATGGAAAGTGAATTGTTGCGATAGAATCAAAGGAATGAATAGAAAACTGTTCATTTGATTGGACTTTATTCAAGTGAACATATTAATCCATAATGGGTATTTTGTGTCATCGTAGGACAATACAGCTGCATTGTCAGAAGTCAAGTGAAAATAAATAATAAATGTAGCAAAAAATAACGGATCAATAAAATTACGAAATCTAAATAAAACTTTCAAGATAGATTCTAGAAATATGGCAGGAAATCAAAGCTACAGAATAATACCATTGTCATTTGGACATAAATGCACTCAGCGGCATTTCTACACTTAATGGCCATTAGACAGTATTCATAGTCATTAAATGTGATATTAATGGGTTAACTCACATTTTAATGGGTATTTAATAGGACAATTACAGGAATTTCCAGGCAATGAACACAGTAAGTGAACATTGGGTTATTAAAAATTAATCATTTTATGCATTGACTCATTCCATAATTGCATGATTAAAAATCTAATTATCTGATAAAATACACAAGGAAAATACAATTATTTACATTGTATTATAATATTAATGCAGTTAACTAATATAACTATGGTTAGGCCTAGTCCAACTTATTAGACTATTTGTGACGGTGAGATATTTTTTTTATGTGGCCCCGACCCTTCCGAATTCATTTACGAAATCGGCCAACCGGAAAGCCGAATAAGTAAGGCTAGGTAAGGCCATCTTTAAAAAATGTTGGTTTGTAGTTACGAAACACACTTTTTTTAATGGGTGGGCACTCTTTTTTATTTTTTACTTTTTTTTGTTATATGTTTGTACTAAAAGCTGGATTTAAAAAGTATCACAATTGCTGAAATAAATTGTTCCATGGAATATTTTTGAATGTGCAAATCTTGTCACTGCAAACAAACAATTTTTAAGAATGGCCCAAATGTCACTTTTTATAAAAATGTCAAGTTCACCCAAACTTACACCAAGAAAACAGTCTCCAATGTTAGTTTATGACACTAATACCCCAGGCTGACACTGTAAATTAAAGGTCAACAATAACAAACAATTTTAGTCCGATACAAGAAATTATTCTCCATTTTACATACCACATTAGGGTATATCAATTTAGGAAAAAATATCTACTATCAAAATGTATTACCTGTAACCTAGCAACCAATGAAGAGGTCATTAATGTTGATAATACAATTGTAAACATCGAGAACTTGATATTGATAGAAAACAGAAATCTAACAAAGCTTAGCATGAGACAAAGATAAAAATTCCCTCATCATGTTAGACATAGTTTTAATCCCCATTTAGTGACCATGATAAAGCAACATACCGGGTAGTCCTCATAAAATCAACCAGACCCCTTATATCAGAGACCCATACAAATCAACAAGAGCGATGATTTCACAAAGACATGAAAACTTGACCCATGCAGGTGTCCCTTTTGTATAAATGACAGCCAGGAAATACGGGGTCATACCAGACATTATCAGAGTCAACATATGGTGATAAAAAATGCTAGGGCATTATAACACAGAAAACATACAAGTATTATATACAGGGGATTTTGTTTCTTAAATAAAAGATGATGGAGGTTATTTCGCTATAAATTATTCAAGCATAAAAGAATGGGAGAACGTAAGCTCCATTCCCTTCATTTGAATAAACTGGAAACCGCACCCAATTAATGTTATCATTTTGAAGACTAGCTATATAATTTTAGTATCTGGTTTCTTTATATACATATACAGAAAAAACAAACCAGCGAATTAACGGCTTAACTAGCATATTATGAAGGCTAACAGTACTTTTCTTACAACGATTTGCTTTTACTTCCGTCAGATAAAAATATTTTATCTAGAAAACAACTTTTTTGAAATACACTTAATAGTATAGTAAAATATAGTTGTTTTTTTTAAAAAAATATACATACAAAAGCAATCAAGATTTTCAATTGATAACACAATGTCTCTGACACAATAAAGTAATACATTAAACAGTTAACTACTAACGTTGATAAAAAATCACACAAATAAATCTATTTAACTTAATTCATCAAATCTATTGAATCAGAAAAGTGCCTTCAGTCTAAAAAGAGATTTGTTTTTAGCGATGAAATTTATGAGCAAAAAAACTCAGAGCAAAGATAGATTTAGCACTTGAACAGAGTTGGCGCACACTCTCCGACTGACAAAAAATGGATGTATTCATGAGAGCTTGTATTTATAAATAGTACTATGGAAATTTAACGACATTTAACAATAAACATCAGCCAAAACAAAGTTTGCAACCAGATTAACCTTTAGTAAAAAATTTAACACAGACAAATAATTATTCATATTTCATGTAGCATCATTTTAAACATTCAAGAATAAATTGTTTCCCATTTCATAATTTAACACGAAGATATTCAGATGCCATCAGTCTTATATCAATTTACCAGAGAGCTTGTTCAATACATGACAAAGTTTAATTGCCTCTTAAATCTATTTCATTCCAATTGATCTAAAAGAATAATTTCAAATATGTCAAAAATAAAACTTCATTCAAAAGAGCCCGAAATTAAACTTAATTCAATAAAGCAGTTATCACAGAAATCAATTATTATTTCTTCATAAACATGTGTATTCAATTATTTACAAAATGTATTATTAATTGAATGGATATAAATTTCCAAAACCAGATTACAATAAACAAGTAACTGTTTAATACCTCTATAAATGATTATCCTATTTGTTGTTAAACAAAATGTATAAAAAATTATTACAGAAAAAAATCAGCATGATTACGATTGTTTAACAACATTCATTCAAATTCTTGATTTTAATACGTGCTAGATTTAATGACAAGCAACTTTTACAAATTCACTGCACACAATACTTAAGTAATTGTAAGTTTGACCAATAATTGATATAAAACATTAAAAAAATGGAAGATTTGTAACATAACAATAATTACACAAATTATCATCCATATATCCGTACCTTAATTCCATTCAAACCAGCATCAAGTTAAAAGCGACTTAAACCAGCAGTATATAATGCAATCTTAATTCATGAAATTATTGAATTTGAGAAAATCTGAGATTTTTAAATAAAACAAAGAAATTCTCATAAAATTTGAGAAAATCTGAGATTTTTAAATAAAACAAAGAAATTCTCATAAAAATCTCACCTGACAGGTGGTACAGACCAAAAGTTTATACACCCAAAATGTTATAACAAGAGTTTAAAATCCTCAGAGAAATAAATCTGCACATGAATGATACACCATTGAAACACATCACAGCATTGGATAAAATCTCCGGCTCTTTTCCCCCAGATAATCTCTACACAAAATGATTCACCATCTCAAGTCGCTGCCTATAAACCTAGAGTAGTTTCTGTTTGCCTTATCTCTCTTAACACAGGATTAAGTTTGTTTTAAGTTCTTCTCCGAAGCTATATATCCCAAACTTTGCATATCCTAAACTTTGCGCGCACGGAGTGAAATGAAGAATGGAAGTATCTTGATAACTTCCAGAGACCACTGAAAACTCGGCTGATAATCTGCTAAAACAGTTCTTTATCCACTATTGGTGATAAATATTTATACCAAGTCTAGTTAGAGCATGGAATAGAGGCAAAAAATTACGTCCAATACATAATTATGGTTGATCTTAATTACGCCTTTTCATCGTACATCCGTGAACAACAACAACAAGTAAATGTTACACAAAAGAATTGTCCCGTTTGCTTCAAACAATTTGTTAACAGCATTAGATCTTAGGGTTTTTTTTTGTTGAATAGTCCCAGGATATAACTCATCTCGTCCAAGCGAATGATGTTTTTACACTATCTTAACACCTAGTACTTTGTCATTTAATCTTCTTTAGGTTGAAAGTAATTACAGTTCTTTTGTTGATTATATTAAGCAATAGCAAGAGAGGGTCTAGTGTTAAAAAGTCCCTTATACTGCTTTTGAAAAGTTTTTCTTTTTCAGCTGAACATAATGTATTCAGAAGCAGTCAGTACAGCCTTTTAGATGGGTTGAAAATTAATCATACAATGCCTTAAGCAATCTAGTTACAGTGTACATCGTGCAGTCCTATTTTCTCAGCCTAATATCATTAGCTAATATGTACTGAGAGTGGTCTGCCACCACCTCCTTGGAGTGTTTTATTATCAACTTTCAAGCACATGCTGTAGTATATTTGCATTCGAATGCATTTGCATTATTTTTTTTTGTGTGGTAAAGCCATGCTCCTAACATTCCTAGTTTAACGACTAAACAAATCCTATCTTAGCACTAAAACGCAAGAAAATGATGATAAAACATGAAAATATTATCTGTTGAAATGATTGGAGAGAGAATATCAACATCTGAATAGAAGGGGAGAGCAAAAATTTTGTATTAATAGTGAATACATCAACAAATAGAATGGATGAAAATAAACATACATGAATGTTGAATGTATCAGCAAGTACTGAGGGTGCTGTCAGCATATACAGAGGGGAAGTGGCCGCATGAATATATGACAGAAGGGCAATTAAATGTATGAAGGTGTGATTGAATTCAGTGACTGAATATATGACAGGGGAATGTCAGTAAATAGTGTGGAAGAATGACTGAATCTATGACAGGGGAATGTCAGTAAATATTGTGAACAATGATTGGATATATAACAGGGGAATGTCAGTAAATAGTGTGGAAGAATGACTGAATATATGACAGGGGAATATCAGTAAATATTGTGAACAATGATTGGATATATAACAGGGGAATGTCAGTAAATAGTGTGGAACAGTGACTGAATAAATGACAGGGGAATGTCAGTAAATAGTGTGGAAGAATGACTGAATCTATGACAGGGGAATGTCAGTAAATATTGTGAACAATGATTGGATATATAAGAGGGGAATGTCAGTAAATAGTGTGGAAGAATGACTGAATATATGACAGGGGAATGACGGTAAATATTATGGAACAGTGACTGAATATATGACAGGGGAATGTCAGTAAATGGTGTGGAACAGTGACTGAATAAATGACAGGGGAATGTCAGTGAATAGTGTGGAAGAATGACTGAATATATGACAGGGGAATGTCAGAAATAGTGTGGAACAGTGACTGAATAAATGGCAGGGGAATGTCAGTAAATAGTGTGGAAGAAAGACTGAATATATAAAAGTGGAATGTCAGCAAATACGATAGAAGAGATACTGAATATATGGAGGAAATTGGATTGAATATATGGAAGAAGTCTGACTGAAAATATGGCAGAGTATGTCTGTACCTATAGCAGAAGAGCATCAAATATAACGGTGGCCTTTCAGACAGAATAAGCAAATTTCAGCAGATAACATACATGTACAGTATATAAAATCCATACTGAATTTCCCAATGGGTTTACAGATCTATATTCATAAAATTAATAACAAAGAAAAAGAACAACTTCCTTTTCCTATCATAGAGAACAACGAAAATCAAACGTCCTATGATTTCAAAGGAAGCGTCTGATTGGCTGAAAAGTGACAATTTAGTCTACATACAGCTTTTGAAGACTATGTAAATATCATACATATATCTTTTGTCAAGAAAAATTATTATTACCCCCATCATATGGAATGAATGAATTTTCTCAATGGGGCCTGTCTAAGATATATGTACATGTCATAAACATTAGTCATGTACATGAAATGGAGTTGCTATCAATATCAATCAGAAGATATGTACTCACATGAATATCTTTCATAAAAAAACTGGGTAAGATTTGACTGAAAGCTGTTACTTTTTCACCATGATAGATTAAATCCAACATGAAGTTTGATCTCTACGGAATTCAGTTGTTAATTCCTCCAGCTGTAGTCAGCATGGTGAAAATATACGATAAATGGTTCTTAGACAACGGAACATAAAGCAAACACTCACACAATGATAACGATGACATCATAGTGTGATTAAAAAGCCCTCATTCCAAACAAAAAGTGTTAACACTATTTACGCTTATTTCTGTAGCTATATTTTCTGGTATGATAAATATTGTACCAGATAAATTCGGAGGTTTGTTCTTAAATATGGTGGGTATGTGTCATTTGGCAACTTTCCGGCTTTAACTATGAAGAAGACCCCAGATGAACACCTGGGTAGAACCACTGACCTTCTGTAAGCTAGCTGGACAGCTTCCTTACATGTGAAATTTGGTTCTGGTTAGGACTTGAATGCACAGCAGTGAGGGGCTGGGGATTATTAGTCAAAGACGATAACCACCGAGGCTCCCAACTGTAGTTACAGCCCATTTTATCCATTCTAACTTTGTCTGATTTCATTACAGGAAAATCGTTTTGAATCTTGAATTATTTAAGTTTTCGTCGGTATATATATTCTAGATGATATAAATGCTAGATTCTTGTAATTAGGGGCTAGTGATTACATGTCAGAGACCATCACCACCTGATCATGTAGGCCCCATGTATGTAGAAGCAATAGGTATTAACAAAACACCACAGGTGCAAGCAACCATAAACAGGTGTGTGACCAATTTTTGTCATCAGTTGGAAGCAGCTGATCAACACCCAAAAACAGTTACTGTAGTCATGTGACACAATCATGTACCCAAACATTAAATACCCCCAAAATATAAAATCAACCATACAACACAGAACTTAAACCTATGACCTCCCATGTGAAGATGAAAAATCTCAACAACAAAGCCTGCTTGGTCGTTCTGATTTTGATAATAAATGGTAGTAACTTAACACACCAGATTGTAACGAACCAATTTATACAATACCTCATTGACAAATTAACAAATGTTAATCGAAGTTAATTTATTAAGTTAGGGTTAATGATGAATGTACTTAATTTTTCAATAGGTAAACACTGAAGTATTTATACACATATATATTTAATAAGACAATTAATATGCAGCCTCACCATATAGGTACATTATTCAATAAAGAAACATTGTACAGCCATATTACAACATTCTGAACATGTCTACCTTATTTTCACTACAATGATTTGATAATCACACACTTAACATTATATTCTTGTATTTACCACCAGACAGACAATAAAACAGGAAAACAACATGTATAATGATCCTCCCCCCCCCCAACAAGAACAGCAACATGGCATCACGTCATTTAACTGGCTTAATTCCAATAACCAGGGTGCCAGAAATATGCAAGCGCCAAAGTGAAAACTGAAGAAGATAACAAAACAGGAAGACAATCCTGATGAACGAAAAAGATATCTGCCCTGTTTTAGCATTTAACTTGGCACAAAGTCTACTAATGGCATTCATGAGGTCTTTCCTTCAACTATAAGAGTCTGAGATACAAAAAAAGTGCTCTATTAAAATCAAAACACATCATACATGGATTTTTGAAAAAATTTAAATCTAGTGAGTCCTTAAAACCACCTGCCTGAACTTGTGAGCAACAAATAAACATGGATTAGAGCAAGCACAAAATTGTCACAGCTTACATTTGAAAACAGAAAAACTAACTTGAATTGACCTGAGGTCAACTTCCAACTTCAATATACACCCTGCCTTAAAATCTCAGTCTTTCTTAACAACAGTGTCTTCAATGCAGTATAAAATCTCCTTATGATAGAAAGTTTTATTTTTATACAATGGGTAGCAGAAAAAAAGAAGTAAAACCGATAATTATCATTGAAGTATGGACTCTCAAGAAGTGCTTTTTAATGAATAGGTTAAAAAACTTTCTCACGGTGATAAAACACATTATTTACAGATGTCTACTAATCTGATATTATTATTAATTCAAAGTCAGGATAAAAGGTGTGATTAGGAATATATATAATGGAGTCATATGATAAGCTTTAAGGATGTATAAAAATAAACAATCTGTATCAAACAAGGGTTAAGGTCAAGGTCAATTAAAATACTCCATTTTCATATCATCGGTAATTAAGTCTTCAAATAATGCTGACAATCAAAATGCCTGGGATAGTTACGAATGAATTCCAACATGGGCTAAAAGTATCAATTTACGTAGAATAGTATATATCAACTTGAGGTTACCAGGACTGTTCCACTTTACATGGTTACATACTTCAAATGGACATGGCAAAAAGAAAATAAAGATAAAAATAAATAAAAACAATGAATGGGATCAGTTACATACCAATAAGTTACAAGTTCCACAACTTCATATTATTCTGGTAAAGATCGGGAAATTCAGTCTCAGAGAAATAAAATCCAAATTATCAAACAGACAAACAATGTATATAACTAAAACTTAAAAACACCAACTTTCCACACAACCTGATACATATAAGGATCCATGATTATAAAACTGCAGTCAGATATTTTCCAACAATAAAATTTTGCCACGTGATATCAAGGCTGTGTAAGTAAAATCATTCACAAACTACAGAAGTTAAAATCACTCACAAACTGAAGAAGATAAAATCACTCACAAACTACAGTAGTTATGAAAATAAAAACAAAAATTAATTCCTCCAGTATACTGATGCTTAATGCCACTGGGAGATTTTTCAGCACTTATCACAGTGATTGTAACAAATCAGTCAGTACTGGCACAAAACAGATTAGGAAATTCTAGTAGATTACGGAGATATAGGTAATTAACAGACAGGCTTATGGTGATTATAGTTGTAAGATTATCTCAGTAGGTATCATGGATTTAAGCAAACTAGATAAATAAGATCACTTCATAATAACATTGTTTGAATTAGTCATACAAGTTCATGTTCTTGTTAAAGAATATTCACTCAAAACACTAATTGGATAATTAGAAAATTTAGACAGTCAAGTTGTTTTTATATACAACACTATACAAACAAACCAGCTTAGTAATGAAGTAGATGTGGTAAACAAATTTGATCAGCGGGCACAAAGGTTACGGTCAAGTCTGTGTGTAGCAAAGGTGTTTTTCACAGTATTAAGTTGCAACTAAACAAATGACCAACAAGCATATCTGGTTGTTAGTAAACAAATGACCAACAAGCATATCTTGTCATTACTAAAGAAATGACCAACAAGCATATCTTGTCATTACTAAAAAAGTGACCAACATGCATATCTTGTCGTAACTAAAGAAATAACCAACAAACATATCTGGTTGTATATAATCAAATGACTACCAAACATATCTGGTTGTATATAATAAAATGACTACCAAACATATCTGGTTGTATATAATCAAATGATCACCAAACATATCTGGTTGTATATAAACAAATGATCACCAAACATATCTGGTTGTATATAAACAAATGATCACCAAACATATCTGGTTGTATATATACAAATGATCACCAAACATATCTCGTTGTATATAAACAAATGACTACCAAACATATCTGGTTGTATATATACAAATGACTGCTAAACATATCTGGTTGTATCTAAACAAATGACCACCAAACATATCTGGTTGTATCTAAACAAATGACCACCAAACATATCTGGCTGTATAAACAAATGACCACAAAACATATCTGGTTGTATAAACAAATGACCACCAAACATACCTAGTTGTATATAAACAAATGACCACCAAAGATACCTGGTAGTATATAAACAAATGACTACCAAACATATCTGGTTGTATAAACAAATGACCACCAAACATCTCTGGTTGTATCGAAACAAATGACTACCAAACATATCTGGTTGTATATAAACAAATGACCACCAAACATACCTGGTTGTTACTGAAATCATCAGTTTTCAAAAATGATCACCAATCATATCCAAAACATGGAACCAGTACAGTAAAACCCCTGGAAACTGGACCCCTTCCAGACCAATCCAAATGTCTGGTTTCCTGAGAATTCTGGTTTTCAGAGAATTATTGATCGTAGGAGAGGAAGAAATGGGACCTGAAAAATCATCCGGTTTTCAGAGAATTCCAGTTTTCAGGGAGTCCGGTTTTCAGGGGTTTTATTGTACATCAACACTGTGTTTAAAATCCAATACTGAATAAACACATCCTGATGATTTAAAAAGGTTAATTATTGAGTGAACTTCCTGGGAAAGTATTAAACAGGTGGGTGGAGTATAATTCAGATAAACACATGGTGAATAATATCAAGCTGAGCTCATTATTTAAGTTGTAAGCAATTCATGAACCTTAGAGCTCAGAATGGCATCAATTCTTTTGTATATAATCCCAAAATAGATTTTAGAAACAGAAACATGGAAGGAATATTGATTTATGTGTATAAACTGTTCTATACAAAAGATTCATTAAACAATCTTGTCTATTGAAGTAAGCATGGATCATTCTTTAACCTAAACTTATGCAAAAATGTATTTTCGCAAGAGGGCTATGATGGCCCTTTATTCATTCACCAGACTAAAGACTGCAACTTCTAAGGTTTTCTTGTGATTTGACCTGGTGACCTAGTTTTTTACTTGAGATACCCAATGTTTTGAACTTGTCCAACATATCATTATGACAAACATTCTGACAAAGTTTGATGAAGATCCTATCAAAACCTTTAGAGTGACAACAACCCATAAATGTGGACGCAGGATGCCAGACATTGACCGATCCTAATAGCTCACCTATGAGCACTATGTGCGTAGGTGAGCTAAAAAAAACTTTGCTATGACAGTGACACAATATGTTTGTAAGAAATGAATTTAAAACCAGGGCAGTATCATTAATTCAGACAGAATTACCCTGAGATTTCTGTATATCCTTAATACCCGCCAGATCTGTAAGATTATTTTCTATAACAAATATGGTATAATCCATCAGGTTAAGGTATTTATACACAAAAGAGAAGTACAATGTACCTTTACTTTTTTGTGTGCATGTAAATCTGAGTCCCAGATGCAGATAATCTTACATACAAAGAGTTCATAAACGTATACAAATATAAACATAATTATCTGCAATTATTTAACAATTACAGTAAAACCTTAATAATGAGACCACCTTTGGGACCAGAAAAATAAGTCTTAATAATAAGGTAGTCTCACTATTAAGTTGAATTACAGGGAGTTATTGAAAACCAGTGTGAAATTTAGTGGTCATTATAACAAGGTGGTCATAATATTGAGGTGGTCACTATATATGGTTTTACTGTAAACAACATCACATTCAATTTTTTACAGTATAAAATTAGAGGTTTTCTCCAGGTTTTGTAAAACAACAATTTAGGTTATTTTAACTATCAATAAATTTTAATGATTAAAACAACATAACTTTTAAACATTATACACATAAGTAATGCTGAGAGTGCTACATTTTAGTTGTTGTTTTATTTAATCAACGAGAAGTAACAAATCTCAGTCTTAAACAACTTGCCGTCAAATCTGAGAATAAAGACGACTTAAGTGTAGTTAGATAATAAATATGGATTTTACGAATAATTGGTCTTATTTCGTCTGGTTTATTCTATTGATAAATATATGGCTTATTATGGTCAATGTTCACTTCTTGACCTTTATTCCTATTTTTTATTCACTGCGTTTAATGCTGTTTTTCAACATTTTCTTTTCAGTTACACATGGTGGCTTTTTTGTACTGTGTACTAACCAGTACTAACTTACCCTCCAACAAAGAGCCGGCAACTTCTCAAAATATGGAGGAAATTGATATCTTTTGCCATATTTTCATAGAAGGGTATAACCTGCAACGACCAGAATTTGAATCCCGATTGCCTGATTACAAGTCAGGCACACTAACCATTGGACCATGGTCAGCGGCCGAACCTTTATACATAGATAGCCGCGATCTCAGGTTTCTCAGTTGCGATAATTTACCATTCCTTCAAGTTAGTGAAAACAATCGCAAGACAGTTGATAACCACCAGAACAGGTTTAAAACCCAAGTGTTTCTGTCAGTCAATTGTGTACCACCTCTTGGTCTGAAATTTGGCAGTTACTGTATTCATGGAATGAAGAGTGAAAACAGGTCAGTATTAGTGGACAATCAAGGAGCATTGGTACATTTTACTATCCATTGGATATACCTCAAGCAAATCAAAAAGTGTACGCATGAGAATTCAACAGACAAGAAGAAGATGGAGATGAAGAAGAATTCAACAATCAAGAAGAATTTAACAGTCAATGAGAAGAATTTAACAGTCAAGAAGATAAATTCAATAATCAAGAAGAAGAATTCAACAGTCAATAAGAAGAATTCAATAGTTAAGAAGAAGAATTCAACAGTCAATTAGAAGAATTCAATAGTTAAGAAGAAGAATTCAACAGTCAATAAGAAGAATTCAATAGTTAAGAAGAAGAATTCAACAGTCAATAAGAAGAATTCAATAGTTAAGAAGAAGAATTCAACAGTCAATTAGAAGAATTCAATAATCAAGAAGAAGAATTCAACAGTCAATAAGAAGAATTCAATAGTTAAGAAGAAGAATTCAACAGTCAATTAGAAGAATTCAATAGTTAAGAAGAAGAATTCAACAGTCAATAAGAAGAATTCAATAGTTAAGAAGAAGAATTCAACAGTCAATTAGAAGAATTCAATAGTTAAGAAAAAAATTGATTACAACAGTCAAGAAGCAGACAAAGAAAAAAAATGCATCAATTAAAGCATGATAAAGAGCAGTGCAGTAATAAGATTACAACAGTAAATGAACAAGAAAATTATTCAATAATCCAGGGAAGAAAATTCTAATCATATATAAAAATACCTCAAGATATCAAAGTCTACAGGCTGGCTATGGATACACAATTACTTTCAGCAAGTATTTAACAGAATGAGCAAGAGGTGCAGTGTCAGCAAGTTATGCCCACAGCAACATAATTATAAGCACACCATGCCAAAAAAATTATATAATAAAACTAAAGCAATAAAAATGTCATAAATAAATGTATTAAAACAGTAAATGCCAAGTTAATATATAAGAATTAAAAGGCCTCGAGGGCAGTGTATCTATCACTAGCTGAATAAAATTCTAGTGTGGAGGAAACACCAAACTAATGACAGATTCCATCTGCCTATTGCAAAGTCAATGATGGTGGTGGTGGAAGCTTGATCAGAGAAAGTTGTAAATGAATTATTTGGCTTAACAAATCCTTGTCCAACAAATGGACTGATTGTGACGTCAAAACGTTTCTTAATATGGCCTATGTCCCACTCGTGGGACTGGATGGCTGGTTTAAATTCATACATAAAATTGGCCAATCAAAAGCTGAATTAGCAATGCTAATCAATTCCCTACCATTTTGAAAGATGAATGAGGCCTAATTTGAAATAATTCTATATTTTGCAAGACAAGACTATTTCATCTTTTGGACAACCATCCTGGTCCTTGGCATATGTATATGTTTGTTTTATGTGACATATTGTCACTGGGGTTTAACGTCGTTTTTCAACAATTTTCATTTATGTACGGCGACCGGCTCAACTAACCAGTTTTCCTGGACTGTATACTAACCAGTACTAACTTACCCTTCCACAAGGAGCCGGCAACCTCTCCACATATGGCGGAAAATCAACATTTTTGTCAAATTTTCATAAAAGGGTATCACCTGCAGTGACCGGGAATCGAACCCAGATCTCCAGGTTAGAAGTCCAGCGCACTAACCACTCGACCATGGCTGTGGCTTATATATATATATAATACACACCAATGAACAATTCTGAACATAAAACGTAAATTGATGCATTTTCCAAATTAGGTCAGCATCAATAAAAAAAACCTTTTGGCTCTCAAAGAAGAAATTTGAATGAAAATATTGCAGACAGGGAGTCTGATATTCCCAAATAACCCACAAATAACCCGCAAATTTCATTCAGAACCTTAATGTACCTAAGGTTACATTTTGTCATTTTGTGACCATTATAGAACATGCAAACTTAATACATGCAAAAAGTACATCCAATAAAATGATCTACATCTTAGTATTATCTACCTTTTCCAAGTATAAGAAATGATGTAATGTAATTGTGAGGAAAACACAAAAAACAGATGATATAGTAATAAACCTAAGTTTTGTTGAATAAAAACCTTTCAAGCGGTCTAATTATGTCAGAAAACACATTTTATGAAACAGACAAAAAAACGTCAATTATGCATGAACAGAAAACCTGAGAAAAACACCAAAAATGATGGAATGTAAACGGTATTGAAGATAAGCCACTTTATGTAACGGTTAAGTTATGCCAAGAGGGGATACAAATGCAAATTTTATATGGAGACTGTCAGGCAGTGACCTCACAAGGGAATTGATCTTTTTAAACCAATAAACCTCAAAATGTTTTTACAATGTGAGAGAAGAGTTGTTTTTTTCTGACCAAAATTATAAATATCATACAATAGGACAATCCTTAAAAATGTTTGTTTGCCATTAAGCGAACCAAACATAGAACATTGGGTAGGTAGGCAAGATGGCAATTTTTTTTTGTTAACATTATATGCTTGTACTGAAGATGAAAATCTGGAATGAAGAATGAAACTTTTCTTTCTTCATCAAAATTGCATAAAATATTGGGGTCAGAGCGATTTTTTAATGAGTTGGTTGAGTAAATGACTACAGGATGGTTTTCTAACATAATTTGACAAATCCACTAGCTTAAACAACTTAAAATCCTTCATTCCTGCCATTTATCAACAATAAATGGACACAGTCTACATCAATTCACACAGTTAATTATAAAGACTGCAGGCTTATCATTGAATGTTTTGCCTCCAGGTGTACCAGTGGTTAGTTAATGATATGCATGGTTCTAAAAGCAGTAACTTTGAAATGGGTCTGACAAATGACTTGATCTGACCAATAGAAAACATTTAATTGTAAATATTACATGGAGGCTAATAGCAAATTGCAGTAAAAAGGAAAAATATTGTTCAAATGTGACCTCTATATAGTCTGGCTCTCATAGAGCCAATCAACAAAACATGAACTAATATGTAATTATGTCAACACATTAAATCTTTTTTTTTCATACAAAAATTGTAAGTGTCAATGTGTCAAAGTTGACATAACAGATTGTAACCGACTGATTATTGGAGCATTCTAACCTTGAAGCAGACGGCATACCATAGAAAACAGACGACATACAATAGAATTGACTCAGCATGAATATAATAGTTAGTTGCTACCAACAAAGTGCACGCTAATGAACCATTCTATCAACTAATTCATAATTATATACTGTCGTCAAATCGGTGAAAAAATCCATTTCGTATAATTTGAAACCAAGTATAATACATTGTACAGAGAAAATGGGCCATAGCTGATTATATGTATTTTCAATGAAATGTAATTGAAATTGAGATCTAGTGTATTAAAATACAATGTAAGATATAATGAGGCTAGAAGGTCATACTTTTCTGTGATATAAATGACTAGAAGACAATTCAATTTGATTCAAAATCAATTAAATTGCTAAAAGGATTTTTTACGAGATCAGAATCCAAAAATCTTCAAATAAGTGTTCAGTACTGACTGTATTATAAGTAGAAGGAAGAAATTGGAACCAAAAAATTTGTTCGGTGTTAAGAAGTTACCAAGGTTCGTTATTCAGAAGTTACACTGTATTACAATAGTAGAAAATTTTGTTGACTCTTCAAATCATTATCAGCAAAGTGTCATTTTTTACCCTCAAATTTTGACATGTATAGAGCACCCAAGTTAATGAATTGCTTTACACTGTGTACAACAGTATATCTACAAAACACACAGTGACCTATACCCAGCGTATAACTCACTATGGCTCCATGATAAACTTAACACAAAAGCACTTGATAGTCTTTTTAGGTAAGAAAACAGCGTGAAACTGATATAAACGAGGGAAAAAATCACACTGAGACATCTTTGTCAAGTTATCCTGTTGCGAATGAGAACAAACTATCAAAGGCTTGTAATGACATAGACAGTAAGATATGGTAACAATGTAGAGTTTTATCTGAGCTCAGTAAAATACTCAGCATGTGAGAGAATGATAATTATACACAGTTGCATTGTTTCAGGAAGGAACAAATGAATAGTTGTGTATCATAAAGTTTGAAATATCTTCTGTAGACTACAAACAAGAGATAGGGTGACTTTTATGCAGATAAAGATAGATGTATAAATACTTCTAGGTTGCATTTAAAGCTTGTTTGTTTTTACCAGAAACTGGGAACGAAACTCAAAACTTAGAGCTCTGCAGAGCAGCACTAACACTTGTCTGTACTGCATCATTCAATTAATTAAGCAATTTTGACCAAAATTCTAAGTTAAAAAAGGACATAACTCCAAAAAATATAACTGTCAGAATAATGCTTGTCTTGCAACTGTGTCTTGTCATGATAATCAAGTATTCCAAAAGTTGTTCTGATGTATTTTAAAGTGTTTGAGTAATGGGCTACATTAAAGTTTTTGCACAACAATGATGATGACACAGTAATCATAATGGCTGGACTTTTTCTTCCAAACAGACAAGCTAATAAAGATCTGGCTATATAAATGATTAAAATTACAATTGCAAGATTAAATAAGTTGATCCTTATATAGTCAGACTGTTCCAGTGAATCTATATTATATACAGAGGAAGTTGTGTTGGATAAGGCATTGGCAACTTACCAGGCAAGTAACCTGATGATGTGTGTTGGAATCCAACAAAGGTCACCTTCATATTTGCTTACATATTTGACACAACACTGACAACTATAGTGATTGTCCATGAAACAGACGCAACATTTACAATTTTAAGTGTTTGTCCATGAGACAGTTGCAACATTTACAATTTGAAGTACTTGTCCATGAAACAGACGCATTAATTGACAATTTTAAGTGTTTGAAACAGATGCAACATTGACTGAGTCCATCTTCGGTTTTTTAAAACTGGTTGACAAAGATTGTACATAATTGGCATTTTGTGTTTAACAAAGGCAAGATTTAGTTATCACAGATGTTGAACAGGACATGCCTATATCCCAGAAGAAATAAATGTTTTCCTTATAGACGACCTTTGAGACCTGAAAAATTGATCTTAATAATGAGGTGGTCTAATTATTAAGTTAAATTATAGAGGAGTTATTGGAAGCTGGTCCAAAAAGAAGTGGTTGTTATAACAAGGTAGTCCTAATATTGAGGTGGCCACAATTTGAGTGCTGGCATCGGTCAATATTTATGTAATATTCTTCTTGTGAAAAATTATTCAAGGCAATTAAATTTTACAACTCTTGAAAGAAACCTTATAAAATCTTTACTGATTGGTTAAACTGGAATCAGTAGAAATGGACTGAAACCAATCAAGTTTAAAATACATCAGCCTCACTTTGAATTCTGATTGATCATGTGACTTTTCGTCTCCAATTCGAAGAGCCTCAGTGTAATGAGGCATTGTGTATTTTAGTTATATTTTCACATATTTCACACAGTGCTATTACAAAATCTATCACCTTTCAGCCATAATATGTCCACATATAGGTTGTTAAAGTGGAAAATTTATCTCTGACTTACAAATATCACACTGTGAAATAGTCATCACAGCTGCACTTAAACAAACAGCTTTCAATAATATCTCCCATTATATAAATACACCCATACAATCTTTTTAGTTTAATAGCTCTATTAAATGTACTTTGTAATGAAGAATAATATCAATGAGTACAAAACTCTTCGTGCTTATCAATAAAGAATAACTATGAAGATTATGTTATTGTAATTTCCCAGAATACACTAATGAATGATTAATTTTGAAACAAAACATGTGAAAAGTTGGTTGCAAAAAAATAAATCAAACTTGCCCTTTAATATATACAATAAACTGAAGTATAAGCTTATGTACTCAACAACTTTACATTATAAATCGAAATGTATTGATATGTATTTACCTTTGGACTGTAATATTTTACAAGTCAATAACGTACAAAAAAACTAAACAATCAGAACAGCTCTTATTGTATAGTTAGTATTTAATTTAGGTATTTCCAAGAATATGCTCAACAATTAATCTTGAAAATTTAAGTTCTATCATCCACAATTTTGAATATATACAATAAAAAGGATTTCTGAAGAAGAAAAAAAAACACAAACAAATACTCCCACCTTCCCAAAATATAACATACCCCAAAAAAAAACCCCATCAACACAAAACCCATGCAATCCAAAGAAATCAATATTAACAAAAGAATGGTGGACTCAATATAACCTTCCTGAAGGTAATCACCTTGAAACAGTCAGTAGCAAAGTCACAGGGGCTTAAACAGGTTAACCAGGCCCAGCCTTATACACCCTTGAGATTGAACACTGGATTACTTGATTTCCGTAGAATTTAAAGTTCATATTTAACCTTGAGATTAGGTGAGTTTCGAAAAGCCAACCATCATGATATTGTACAGCTGCATTGCTTAATCCCAGAGCCTGCAAGGCAATTTCTCTCATTTTCGCAGTCACGCATGCGTGGGACCTACCGGTATTAAATAAGATTTTTTCCCCCAATTTTCTCTAGACTAACATGATGACCAAGAAAAAAAACAACAGCCAATCAGCAGAGACATAGTAAAAACCGTCATCATTGTGTCTGATTTCTGGGCACCATCCTTGATGATTTCTAAAAGATTCAATTTTCTCCAATCACAAACCAATTGAGACATACAAGTTAGGGATAGAAGCTAAATTAAATTTCCTTCCAGCTGATTGACAGCTGACACTGGAGTAGATTGGGATACTGATCACGGAAAAAGAAAGAAAACTATGGTTTTGCATATTAATTCATTGATGATGTAATACTGTTATTTTATTCATACAAAACATGTTCAATCATTCAATGCAGTATGTTTACAACCAAATTTAAACATTTTTATTTGGATACTGTTGCCATACTAAGTTTGCATGACAATCCTATTTTTTAAAGCATTCTCATGTTATGCAGAACAGAACACAACAGAATAATAAATTTACTTCCACTTAAGCCTAACAGCTTATATCCAGTATATTTACATACAATTTTAAGGGCATGCATGTTAAATAGATTACTTAATAAATACATGTATTTGAGCACCAAATTAATGAATAGTAATTCAATACTTGTATAATGGAAAAATTATGAAAATAAATTGTATTTAGCAATTCAAAGCCAAGTAAAATCTGTTAGATTATCTGTTGAACATTTAGTGAATCTATGTTTCATATTATTTTTTTCTTATATCATAATTTGCTTCAAATATGTACCTACAGGTAGTATGGGTGTTCAGTTCACAGACACTTCATTTTCACCAGCTAGAACATCCATATTAACTTACGAAGTTGAATCACAGATAAAATTAGAGTAAAATGTTTATAATTATTATTATTATTATTATTATAATTATTATACTTTGGAAAGCATTCATGAATTTGTGTTTCTTTCATCAATTTTATTATTGTTTCAGTGAAGGACATAATAAATGTTCAAGATAGCCGTGAAACAATGATCATACCTAATAAGTTCAGGGAAGTTCGTTTAATGAGATGTAAAACAACAGCAAAAATTGAAACACACTTCATAACCTTTGACCTAGATTTTCACCAGAGATGACCTAGTTTTTAATGAGAGATCACCCCGGAGTGAGGCCTATAATGATTGTCTTCCAAGCGACTTTAATTAACATTTGAGACAAAATTACAACCGCTAGATATCCAAACAGTTCAAGTGATGACATTACAGACAATAATGACAGAAAATCGCCAATGGATGATGACATTAGCTCATGATGACCTATAAGTCACTGTTCAGGAAAGGAATTCAGCCTAATTTTCTCATAATTAAACCAAAATCCATGAGCATTTTAACATTAAACCAAATAACATGATCTTCATCAGTCAAAGATAACGTATGTTATCTATACATTGTTATCATTTCTTGCTGCGCCTATCCATTGGATTGTAGATCACATAAACTGATTTAAGCATAAAATCAATATTAAGTAAAAAAAGTTTTAATTTTCACATAAAATAGGCCACACATCAGTTATAAGGATACATTGCATTAGATATGTAGATTTTAGGAAGGGACCACAGTGATTGAGTGGTTATGGTGTCTGACTTGTAACCACTTGCCCCTCACTGCCGTGAGATCGAAGGTTTCAGCCTGATATCTTCCTCCACTGTTACAGCTGAAAGTCGTGAAATAACCCTGACAGTTAGTGCAACATTAAGGCCCAGTGAAAAAAGATTTTAGTAAATAGCTGACTGGTTCCCATATCAATGTCTTGTCAGAATTGTAAGCGGGGGGGGGGGGGGCTACAGTGTGTGCTCTAAGACAGCACATTTTGCCTGATTGAGAACCATTCCACATCAGATTATACCACAGGGAATAACTGACAAGGTTATGGACAGTGTCAACACAATTATGTTAAGTGACAGCGATATCAGGATGATCATAGCACACCTACATTCTTCTGGTGCATCAATTATCTCACACCTGCGATTATCAGAGTATGATCTAATTAATTCTTCTACTTGTCCAAACGCATCAAGGTAAAAATCAAAGAGAAATGATATACGATATGAAACATTAGTAGTAGCACATGCTCCTGCTTACTGTTTCATTCGCATTGTAGTAAGTCCCATGATTTATAGTTCAACCACAAAATTTAGCATACATACATACATACACAGTAGATCCTAAGTGATCTTGTAAAAAGCTTGATGACCTTGATTTATTTGTATCTATTAACTAATTAATTTTCCACACTTATTTGTGTTTGTATTATCAATTCTGTCTGAGAGGAAACATTAAAATAAAACATGTGTGTATGTACTTGGGGGTGTGAATTCAAAACTGCATAATGGAAGATTTTCATTGAAAGAGAATTTACCCTCATCAAATAAATCAAATTTTAAGGAAATTTAAGAAAATAAATTATTTCATGTTTCTGATACATTTATGCGACAAAATATCCCATGGCCCCTAGAGGTAGATGTGACCATTTTTTTACAGATTACAATCATTCACCTAACACATGATTAATCTTTTATTGTGAACCCAGTCCACAATAAAAGCTTCAAAAAGGGCCAACAGTGCACTGATAAAAGGGCATCTAAGGGCCATTTCCCAAGAGTTTATATTTTTTAAAAACCTTCAAAGATTTTCTGGAGACCAATTAGCAACCACAGCATATTTTCAAACTGATTAAGTCAATTTAACATCATAAATGACTTATACAATAACTTCAATAAAACTTTACCAGAATTGGCTGTCTAGTTCATTGGGATGAATAATTGTTGATGTACACTGGCCTGACAACTTTTCTAACAAGACTGAGCATAATTATTATTCTCAGTGAAGTCTTGGAAGTTCCGCTCAATGAAGCCGAACAAGAGGACAATAAAAATGTATACAAATACAAGAACTATTCAGAAATTCAGAATTAAGTCTGTATAATAAATGTATCAACAATACCTGGTAATATTGATGTTCAAATTAGTCCATATCAAAGTATGTATAAAGACACAAACTAATTCCTTATCCAACTGTTCCAGAGTAGGTAATAGTTCATGGAACAGCAGATATAAACAGACAAAATATTTCTTTTTCTCAAAAGCTCAGTACAGAGGAACATTCTTGGCAACATAAAGAAATCAATTATAATCAAATATAATTTCAGAAACAGACGATCATAAGCCATAATACGCCAACATTATAAATGTTTTTCAATGTATCAACAACATGATGGATTCAAGGCTAGTTGACTATTTATGCAGATAATAGGTTGAAACATCCAGACTGTGATAGCACCATACTATACACAACAGCTACTGTTGCAAAAATGTCACGATGACAAGTAACGCTCACCTGAACAACTAAGAAACAGAAAATAAAAAATGGATTCCCAGGTAGAAATAATGCTCTGAAATTTTATGGTAAGACAGTAACAAAAGAATCCCAGAAAACACTCCATGCAAAATTTCAACCATACCAGACGGCTATAAATCCACCATCAAAGTAAGAGAATCGCAAAACACAAAATCTGAAACCAACCATCATGTCTCATACTCACCCCATCCACAGAGTTCATACAGCAATCATTACAATGAAGCTTTAACCTTTTGCCTACTAAGTATATTTTGGACTCTTTCAAATTCAAAGCTAATATATAAAACATTTGAGAAAATTGGGTTATTTCTCTCTGACAGAGTGGAAAACCTTGTGGCAAATGAAACCATTACTCATTACAACCAATGGTTCCTTTTGCCACGAACGTTTTCAAAGGTTGTCTGTTTCAGATACGAGGGGGGGGGGGGAGGTGGGGATGTAATGTGGTATTATGAGGTGAAGGGTTAAGCATTTCAAGTTATAGTTGAGTAACAGAAAGGAGAAAACATCATTTGAATTGACTGAGTGACCAGGATTTTGATTAGCCAGTTTCAAACTTGACTTACATGATATTTAGTACCCAAAACATCCAACCAGGAAGGATAATATTCAGTACTTCTATTTTCCTAAAAGGAAAAAAAGGAAACATTGAAACATACCTTCTGATAAAATGAGAATTATTAGCTAAAATTGAAATATTTAAGCATCAATTATCTAGTCTGTGTTGACCAATGGGAGAAGAGATAGAGGACTATCACACCAGCACACGAAATAAGCTGTTTGTGCTCTGGTGAGCAACAGCATCCCCAGATTATATCAGACTTGAAACAAATTGTCTGTGTCTATATTACATAAAAGTAGATTTAAATTCATAAACTATTTACTGGCAGACAGGGTTCAAGGTAACAGACATGATTTCATGATTAAACATTTAATCTCAGTCTGCAATATGGGTTGTGTGGGTTTGGAGGGAAAGCTGGGGAAGGTAGTATTTTGGGGAATATGGGTTGTTTTGTGTGTTTTTTTCCCTAGGAATCCAATTCTTATCTATATAAAACACAACATTCCTTCCGGTTGAATCAATAGATTATAAATTTATGATCAGTATTAAAATTTAACGGAATGAATAAAAGTTACATATCTCCCTTATCATGTAATACAATAAAACTGAAAAAGATCACCAAGATGTTATTGTTTGATTAAATGCAGATTTAACAAATAAGTGAAAGTCATAAATTCCTTTATATAGACCATCCTTGTTTTGAATGCTAATTTTCACTTAAGTCTCCTAGTTTCTGCTAACCTGACCAACTTATTTTCTGTCTTGGCCAAAAATTTTTCAAGCTGATATTTTTATGTTCATATCTTCAAACCAACCAAATCTATTTGAAAAAAAGTACTGCCGACCTACCGACCCTCTATTTTGAGGATGTTCGCAGAAACCAGGGATTTTTTGGGGGAACGGGGGTGGAAGGTGGCCTACATTTTATTTTTGATGATGTAAGCAGAAACCAGAGATTTGGGGGAGGGACAGGGATGGGGCCTACCTTTTCTTATTTTTAGGGATGTTAGCAGAAACCAGAGACTTGGGGTGAAGGGGTTTACAGAATATAAAACACCAGCAAGGTTACAGTATTCACACCAGTGAACAAAGGGCCACCAAAGGGGTGATATGGCTTTTATGAAAAGTTGGCCCATCATCCAGAGGTTTATTTGGTCAATAAAGCATATGCTAACATGACCATTGTTCACAGCTGTCAGATATTCAAGGATGGCCATTTACCCAGGTTTGATTGTTGTTGAAAGCATATACAGGGTATAGTGAAGGTATCAAGTTTATTATTTTTATAACCATTGTAACGTCCCCTCAGATTTAATAACAGCCAAATTTCATTTAATAATTTACTCAGTAAGCAAATACACAGACACCTACAAGTAGCTTAATACAGAGTTAAGTTAACCGAACAAAATATCTTCAATGTACTGGCTTTAACACTGTTAAATGACCAAAGGTTTAACATGCCCATAAAAATATAAGCTTACAAGAGTTACTTCCCTTGAATGCCGACCACCAGACAGCATAATTCATTATTGCAGGTATTGCACTTAACACTCAAATACAGTTTATAACTGTACTAAAATAGAACGACATTAAATACAATTTATATTCAATATGATGACATGCTACAAATCACCCGCAGACTAAAATTTCAGCAAACTTTGAGATATGTAAAATTATACGGACTGAAAATGCTAATTCATTCTAAATGCCCACTAATCAAAGATAAAATTAGCAGTTAAAATCAGAATGGTGATTATAAATGTCAATTCGACTCCATCTATTCTGGAGTTAGGGAAATTATAAACTAGCGGCTTAAGTTTGGGACAATATGTCTGTTTCAGTATTTCATTCCACAAGGGCGAAAATCATCACAATTTTTATCTAAATTACTTTCAATACTTTCAAGCAAGAAAATGAGTGGTATTGTACATCAGCCAAGTTACGCTAATACATCACAGACGTTAAAAACTCCAAAAAAATCTGAATAAAAGTGAACTTACTGACATTATTAATACACCAAAACACAAAATGTATACAATCTATTGACTAATCAATAACCTTCTACAAAACAGTCAATTTTCTACGGCGGCACATTTACCCAGCAGTGATTAAAGTGTCTATCCCTTCGGAGAAAACCATTAAATAACACTACGATAATACCAAAATTGCCAAAAATGACTACCCCTGCGAAACACAGTTCTTATGATTAAGAACTGTTCATGAATTGTTCTAAAACATTAAGAACAGTTCAAGATCTGCTCTTGATGGTTGTTCAAGAACATTTGTACCTGAACTGCTCAAGAACACAGTTTAAGGACAGTTCTTGAATTTTCTAAGAACTCATAAAGTTCTTAATTTATCCTTGAAGTGTTCCTTGAACATTTTAGGAATCGTTCATGAAAATTAATGTTCCTAAAATATCCCACAACTGTTCTTAAATTATATTTAGAACAATTTAAGAGAAGTTCAAGAACATTCAAATTCCTTAAATGTTCTGCTGTTGGTCTTGAATTCATTTTAGGACAATTTATGAACAGTACAGGATTTCTGATGTTCTAGAAATGTTCTACAAGTGTTCTAAAATTTATCTAAGTTATTAATAAAAAGACAAATATACCAGTAAATAATAATACAAGTTCAATATCAGTTAAAACATTAATTGATATTTTTTACGATTATCCTTAGGCCAAAAGGTCTTATGGTTTACAGAGATTCCCCTGTGAAACGTGGCCATGGTCAGCCATGGTCAAACCTGGAAAAGACTCAAAATGTACATGGTTGACCATGGCTTACCATGGTTCATCATGCTTTTATGTTACAGGCCATGGTAAAAAAATCATCAGCCTTGGTTTAGATTTAAACCATGGTCAACCATGATTGATCTGTAATGACCATGCATGGTCCAAAGAAACAAACCGTGGTCAGAAATCAGTAAAGTTCCTCATGACAAATTAAACTATAGCTGATCATGGTCTGACCTATTTTATATTATGTATAAAAATTCAGCATTTAGGTCATAACTCAATATTGATAAGAACATGACGTACTTAAATTTCTACATTTGTTGTCATAATAGACCCACAAATTTTATTTGAAAACTTATATTAAGAGACTTTTATTAATTAATTCGCACCGATTCAAATTTAAAAAGATAAATGTATTGTAAAAGTAAAGAAAACACGGAATCAACAGCTAAAACTTGCATAGAAAACTCATGTGTTTACTTCGTAGTGAGATGCGAAAATGTTTGAGTACGAAAACGAGGTGCGAAAATGCTCGAGTACGAGAACGACAACGCTATCGGCAAACCTTTGTTTACATCGTGGTGTAGTACAAAAATGCTTAATTACGAAATCGCTACTGATAAATTACTTTATTACGTACTGTATTCAAACATTCTGGGAATAAATTAGACTAGTTTTGTGTTACTTCAGTAATTAAATGATTTAGACTGCCTATTCAAATGTTGGGGTTCGATTGGGAACGTAAAGCAAACGTCTAGATGATGCAGACTTTTCAAATACGTAATGGGGACGCCGTGATCAACGGAATTTACAGTGAGTGAATTTTCCATTATAAATTCATTTTTCTCTTTTGAATTAGACCTTTGCATACTACTTTTAGTAATATTTCTTAAATAAACGTTTACACTGTACGATTTTAACTGTACAACGCAATATTGCCGACTTGTTGAACTGTTTTAAAGTCGCGAATACAGGTGACATTAATTGTACGTTGCAGTTGATATAAAAGCGCAAAATTTTACTAACCGTACTATTTGATTACAATTTCTGATAAATAATCTAACTGTGTTACAAGTCCTTAAGTGAAAATTCACTTGAACACATTTGTCAATTTCAGAGGAAAAATTTCCTAAGTACTGAAATGTTCATAGATTAGATGGTAACAGTGGCCCTAAGAGTTCAAAATTATTCGAACAATATAGAAAATGGATAAGAACCAGTCAGACTTACTATGTGGTAGATTGTTGGAATGCACCAAATGAAACTAAATTGTTGGAATGCACCAAATGAAACTAAATGAAAGGAATAAATGAGTGCTCACCAAGAGTGAACTTCTTAACTAAACTGGGGATGAGAAAATTCCTGTCTTCTGTCGAAGTTGGTGGCTATATTCAGCTAGTGTCAACCCATAACTGCTGACATATTCAGGAAGTGTGACACATATAAGAAACTGACCAGGAATATTTCTTGCTTATTGAAACTGCTTTAAAGATCTTTGATTAGCTAATAGTTTCCATTTATAGTCAATGCTTTTTTCTTGTTGTTGTTATTGTTTGATAATGGTAAATCAATTTCAACCTAAACTTGATTACAATTATGTTGTTTAAATAAGTTTTTAGATCACATTCTTAAATACATTAGTGTTGTATCTAGCATGGAATAGTGGGGCGGGCTGTCATGTGCTTTTTAACAATCCCACGCTGCCCTAATCACTGCCACCTAAGTCTGAATATGCAAATGGATTTTCTACTAATAAATCCGTGCAGTAATTCAGTTAATTTTCCACTTTTTTAGATTACTTAACCTGCATTATAAGCTTTAATAAAACCATTTACCTAGCTGCATGTACATTATTTATGATAAGAAACAAAACCAAACTTAATAGATTTTATCAAACTTTGATTCAAAGCACACACTGCCCACATCGGCCTTTAGTGCCCTGCCCAGTATCTTGTGTACCCTGCCCTTTTTCAGCCTAGATACAACACTATACATGTGAAATTTGTGCATATCAATGTATACTTAGCATTATAATTCTCTTTAGAGGCATTTTGTTAACAGTAAAGTCTATTTTTGTAGACAGCAATTTTGTTTTGATGCTTTCATTAGGAAGACAATACATTCTGAGGACTTACTCGGCTATTACTAGTATTGAAGATCTTTCTTGTTTTCATTGTATTATGTAAATATGCTATCCATAATTGTTATGTAAATATTTTTAATACATGATTTATATATCATTTATGTACCTAGTATGCTTTAAAAGTTCAAATTTATGTATATTAATATCCTCAATAGTCCAAAGATAGATGTTCACATTAAAAAGAATTTTTGAACTTTTATTTATTGTTCTTGAAATTTTCATTGGGGAAGTATATATGGTGATTTTTTATGATTTATTCATTTAAAAAAATGTTAAATGATACAGATCTTTCCTTTGACTGTAAGAACTACATGTATTGTTCTGGAACAGTTCCTAAGTAGTTCCTGAACTTGTGTTCAATAAATGATGTTGAATTGTACAAGAACATTTTAAGAAATGTTAAGTGAAACAGAACCTTTTTTGAACTGTTTAAGAATTACTGTACTGGAACAGTTCCTGAGTAGTTCTTGAACTTGTGTCCAAGAAACGTTCTTAAATTGTACAAGAACATTTTAAGAAATGTTAAGTGAAACAGAACTTTTTCTGAACTGTTTAAGAATTACTGTAATGGAACAGTTCCTGAGTAGTTCGTGAACTTGTGTTCAAGAAATGTTCTTAAATTGTACAAGAACATTTTAAGAAATGTTAAATGAAACAGAACTTTTTCTGAACTGTTTAAGAATTGCTGTACTGGAACAGTTCCTGAGTAGTTCTTGAACTTGTGTTCAAGAAATGTTCTTAAATTGTACAAGAACATTTTAAGAAATGTTAAATGAAACAGAACTTTTTCTGAACTGTTTAAGAATTGCTGTACTGGAACAGTTCCTGAGTAGTTCTTGAGCTTTTTAAGAACATTTGTTCCAGAACTGTTCTTGAAATAAAGTTCAAGAACATTTCTTGAACTTCCTTCAAGAACAGTTAAAGAACATTATGTTCTTAAAGATTTGTTTCACTTAACATTTCTTAAAATGTACCTGAACTGTTCTGGTAATGTTCAGGGGCATTTCATGTGCTTTTGTACCTGAACAATCCAAGAATATTTCTTGAACTGTTCATGAAAATTTCGCAGGGGTATTCTTAGAAAACTCTCCATTATCCCAATTATCTTCCTCAAGGAGGGTAACCAGATAAAAGTCACAGCGTGTTAACAGTTTTGATATCATAAAACAAACCTGCCAATCAGGACATACTCCCAAATATTAATGACAAACGTTTCTAAACTTAATAACACCCGTTATATTACCTATCAATAATTTTCCTAAAACGGTTAGAGTCAAACTGCGTAATTAATGTATTTTTCTTGGTAAAAAGTATGCGTCTTATTATACGCATCACAATGTTTTATAAAATATGGTGACCCCTTTAGATTAAAATCGAGCGCTAATTGTTCAACTTGATTAGATTATTTTACAATCAATTCCTTTAAATATATGCCCACACATCATAATGTATCTATCATCCATTGTGTCAGACGTCACACAGTGCAGTATCTAAAATACAATAACCGCAGAATCTCATACTCGATATTTCCAAATAAGGCCTAAAAAATAGTTTGTTTCCAGTTACCCGACTGACCCATCTTTTACCTGCTGACTCAAAAAAGTTTTTACGGCATCCAAATCTTAGTGCTACATTGTAATTTTCACAGCAGTGTTGCCGATATATGTAAAAAAAAACGTAATAGAAAAAATCCCTACGTACCGACCCATATTTTTTTGGGCATGTAACCGGAAACAAACCTTTTTTTATTTAGGCCTCAGGAAAACTCCTGTAAAATAGCTTCTACATAAAGATTAGAATTAAAACCATGAACCTGATCGAACAATACCAAATAAAATTACTGGTAAGCAATTATAACATTAAAGTAAAACAAAACAGTTAACATGAAACCATCAAATATTTGTCATAAAAACAAGTCAATACAAAGTATTCAGTACAGATACAGTTTTGGCTTGATTCTGTAAGCATTCAACTTTCCAATACATCTGTCGTCATTAGACCAAACGAGAATTGTTCGTCCAATATGATATAAAACAATAAGACAATAGATATTATGCAATAAACCATAAAATATGCAAAAGGTCATCCATTCCTAATGCTGAATTTTTATGCAAAATCATGAACAAGTCAGACCATGATAAACCATGGTTTAGATTGTCATCAGGAACCTGACTGTTTTCTGACCATGGTCTGTTTCATTAGACTATGGTTATTACAGGCCAATCATAGTTGACCATGGTTTAAATCTAAAACCACAGTTGACAAAGTTCTGACCATGACCTGTTACATAAAAGCATGGTGAACAACAGTCAGCCTTAGTCAACCATGTACACTGTAAGACTTTTCCAGGCTTGACCAAGCTGAATTACAATGAACAATTACTATGCTGAACAATGTCGATGACAATGGCTAACCATGGCCACATTTTGCGGGGGTTATTGAAAATAAATGCTATCCCATGGTCTCATGTTTCTATAGTTTAAATCCTGGTGGTGGCAAGTCATACCCATCCAAGAAAATTTGACAAAAATGTTGAGTTTCCTCCATATGTGGAGAAGTTGCCAGCTCCTTTTGGAAGGGTAAGCAAGTACTGGTTAGGATACAGTCCAAGAAAACCGGTTAGGTGACCCAATTGCAGTGTATAACTGAAAAACTGTTGAAAAATGGCATCAAACTCCAGTGACAATGTCACATAAAAGCAAAGTTTGCGTAGCATACAGCAGATCTAAGAAATAACAATGCATCAGGTTTTCACAACAGGCAGCAATTCTAGAACTCCTAAAACCTTCTACAAGAGAAGGTCATAAATTTTTATTTAAAAAAATACGAGCCAGACAAATCATAGTGTGGTAAAACAAAAAACTATTTACCTTTATGATGTGTACCCAGTAAAATATGATCTAATCAAGCACTATGATTAACTCCGAATAAACAAAATAGCTGGATTTAAATACCAGCATAGCAGAGGATGGTGCCAGCAGGTTGAACACTATTGATAACTGACAAGTTACTGGGGCAAGAAGTCGGGGATAATGTAAACACAATAATCTAATCAGTAAAATATATCAATGTCAGAGATAAAGAACATATTTTTCCAATTCATCTAGATCTTCTGTCTGTCTTGTAGCTTTAATAGACTGTTTGCAATGTGTTAAAATCACTTCCGTATTCAAAACTGGGTCTCAGATGCTGTAACACATGCTCTCAAGGGAGTGATCCAAAAACAGTAAAACCAATTAACACAACTCGTTATCGAATCAAATTTAATGAGACAGAAAAAAAAGTGGTTCCAACAAATAAGATTTTGTTTTCATTTCTTTAGAGAAATATTCTTTTTAGTTATATTTTTATTTCAATGAATTAATTAGACATTGCAAATTACAACATCTCACATAAGTGGGTGGGGGAAGTCATTCCAATGTCATGGTGTGACCACATAGTTTCATATCCTGTATCAGTATTCAACATTTGCATCAAATATGATACCATCTACCATGTGTGATGCGCATATCATATGTGATACCACATATCATATGTGAGACCACTGATCATATTATGTGAGACCACCTATAATCATATTATGTGAGACCACCTATCATATGTGATACTACATATCATGTGTGATACTACATATCATGTGTGAAACCACCCCTCATTTGTGAGACCAACTATCATATGTGATACCACATATCGTATGTGAGACCACCTGATTGTCAAGGGATTCCACATCAAGGATTGTTCACTAAGATATCATTAAAGTTAGTTAACTGAGATTATGCAAAACATAAAATCAACATTAACATTGAATTGAAATTTTTAATTTCCAATGATTGGTCACAGATTTTTAAACATTAAATTGGTTCTTGCTAAAGTAACTGATTTTTTTGGCAAAATGTTAAGAGAGTCAAACTTTTACATTTAAAACATTAATCAGATTACCACAACTCTCATTAATAAAAAAAAGCACAAATCAAAATAAGAGCACAATGTGAAAAAAATATTTAAAAAAATAAATCATGGATGTTACTTCAATAACAAAATACAATAAAAACATCAATACATGGAAAAACACACATAATCAAGGAGAAGGAGAAATTTTATTGTGAGTTGAGAAAAAATTTCCCAACAGTTACAGGAAAAGGAAGCGTACATAAACTTAGCATCATAAATAAGGGGTCTAGCAGTAGACACTACCAAAATGAAAAAAAATTCTTACCTCAGGATTGTCTGAGATTTAGTTCCATATTTTGTCTGATGACAGAAGAAGCCAGGGGACCAATTTCAAATTAAATTGTCTGCACTGTGCCTGAAATTAAAGTAGTCTAGTTTTTCTAATTGAAAATCTGACAGTACCCTTTAGTAAGAACTCTAAAAGAGGGATGATATTTCCAAGAATGATCTATTAATAAATTTTCAACAACAGCACTGTGATTTATGAAAGTGAACATTGCAATTGACAGGTCATTAATATAAGTACCTCATTGTGTGCACTCTGAAGTGGTGTGTGAAATGGACACAGCATATGTACTATGATTGTACTTAAATCAGTATATGAGTAACTAACAGCATGGTTGATACTTTTGTTGAAGTATTCACTACAGAATGACTACATTGTAATAATCCGCCCCAGTCATTCAACACATGAGTGGGTGTAATTTTCATTTATTTTACATTCGATAGAGGACGCTTATGATGTCTTCAATATAATGACTTTTGAATACAGTGGAACATGGTTATAGTGAATGATCCTTTTAACACGAATAATTCCTTCATTATATTCATATTTCACTACACCTATAACAACACTAGAGCTCTGAAGAGCAGCTGCAAAGCTCGTCCATTCTACATGTTGGCCACATTTGAGATTTCGAGTTTGAAGATGATAAGGTATAATTTTGATCTAAATTCTAAATTAAAAAGGGACTCCAAAAATATTGCTTTCAGAATAATGTCCCTTGCCTCGCAAGTGTGACTTGTCATGATAATCAAGAATTCCAAGTGTTGTGTTGATATCTTTATAAGTGTTTGAGTAATCGCCTATATTAAAGTTTTTGCACAACAACAACAACGACTACACCAATGACCAAGCGATTATAACAGCTTGACTTTCTCTTCATAATATATGAGCCAATAATAAACGAAGGTGTGTGTGTGCATAAAAAAAATAACTACTTTACTGTATGATCTAACACTTCACCATGTCAGTGTTCACTGTAACTGACTGTTTTCTATTGTATTATCATGAACATCAGATAGATATATGCAAGACAAATTCAATTTAAAGAACAGTACCCCTGTACGTATCTACATATTTTATAATGTTTCCCTTAATTTGACATAACAAAGTTATGTTCCTCTATCCATATATTTAACAACAAGAAATTATCAAGTTGCACAGAACAGTCCATGAAACAACCATAACAGTATCATGAGAGTGTTAAGCTGATATTGTTGTCTTTATTCTGAACCGATAATGTCCCATCCTTGAGACTTGATATGAAAAAAACATTCCAGCACCAATCACTAGCATTATATAATCAGACGGTGTTCAGACATGGTACACTATAGTCACACTGTATTTATCAGTGATTATTGTCAACTATAATGACAACATAATTGCAACTATAAAAATTATTCAAGTCAACATTTTCCCCCCGGACTTTTAACTCCATTAAGTTGCCAGACAAGCAGACTGGCAGACTGAAATTCAGTGCAAGGGAAGTCTCAGACGATGTTTTTTCCCCTATTTGTGTTTATTTATCATTGTTATTTAGCATATATTTACAAGATAAATTCTCAACATTGACAATAAGCTGCTCTCTTATGTAGTACTCTATCACAGACAAGAGCACGGCCTTAATAGTTGGGGGTGTGGCATTGACATGGTTGGGGGTGTGGCATTGACATGGTTGGAGGTGTGACATTAATGGTAGGGAGTGGCATTTTTATTATTTCTGAACTTACTTACTTACAAATTTACAAAATACAAATCTCTATAACAATCATTACCATGTCAATGTCAAATGTTAAGTATTGTTAAATTGGGGCTCAATTGAATCATCATTAAATCATTAAGGTTACAGAAAAACAAGTAACAGGAATTTCACAAAACCAGGTTTTCATTCTCCGAACACCCCATTCCTGCGTTAAGTCATAGGATGGAAACATTTTACCAATGAAATACACAAGTTTGATTTTAATACATGTAATTCATACAGGCAAAATAAACAAAGGGCCATAATTCTGCCAAAAAAAGTTCAAATCACAAAACCCCTACAACATGCACTAGGGTACTTGGTTATGATACTTGTGTGAAAGTTTGGTCAAAATCCCTTGAGAAATGTAGGAGGAGTTACGCCAAGAAAAAATTGTGGAAGCCCGCCCACGTTCACCAATCTAACAACCAGAATTTTTCCATTGGAAAACCTGGTTAAAAACTATAATGAAAAATAAACTGAGTTTTCATCACAGTTTAAACATACTGTAAACATAACTGCTTTATGTAAAGTAATAATCTAGTACCTTTTTTTCTTCAATGTATACCTGTAATTATTTCAATCATTTGAACTAGAAATACTTTATCTATTTACCACACAAGATGCATCGTAGTGGTGATCATAATTCGTGGTTTATTCATCATACTGCACTGGTGGATTATTTATTCAAATGAAGACTGATAATTATATTCATAAGCATGGTCTAAAACAATCCATACTCAATGCCCTGTTATCGATCAGCTGATCAAGTTTTCAATAAAGATAATGTAAAAAAACAATGTCTTTCCAGCTAAATAAGGTATCCAACTACAGTGGTATCAAAACTGTGCTATGAAAATGACATTCTCTGAAAGTCTATACTGTTTTGAGACACAATTTCAAAAGGAATTGTTAGCTCTGGCTAAAATCACTTAAGGATTATAATACTAATAGAGAACAAATAAACCAGTTTGCTGCAAGGACAGAAATCAATGATACAATTACATGAAACTATTTATTTCCCCGACAAAATAACTTCTTTATCATTTCAATATACTGACCAATAAAGTGAAGACGTCTTATTCAGTTAAGACATTCAAATTGTTTAAGGGTGAGGGATAATTACAAGAATCCTGCATTTATATCATCTAGAATATATTAACCATCAAAACTTAAATAATTCAAGATTCAAAGCAATTTTCCTGTAATAAAATCAAATGAATTTAGAATGGATAAAATTCACTGTAAGGACAGCTGGTGGCCTCTGTGGTTATCGTCTCTGACTAATAATCACCAGCCTCTCACTGCAGTGTCAGTTCAAATCCCACCCAGAACCGATCAAAATTCACAACTGTAAGTAAGCTGTCCAGCTAGCTTATAGACAATGGTTCTCAACAGGCACGCACCTGGGTTCTTCACATAAAGCTAGAAACTTGCCAAATGATCCAGGATCTTGGTGTGACATTAAACCCCAGGGAACCTTGTAAATATAGTCAAAGCTTCCCTAAAAATTAGACTACCTGCGAATAAAGACACCTGGCTGTAAAGACCAAGAGCTTTATTCAAGCAACTGTGGTTGTTGTTGTTGTTTTCATCCAGTATAGTCCACCTCCAATAAATACCACTACTTTACCCTCCAATTAAAGGTCTCCATGGGCAGTGTTCACTGTACAAGCCTTGAAATGCAATAAGGCCTTCATTAACCCTATGCCTAATAACACTGCATTCCCCTCCTACATCTAGCAGATGACTTTTGAAAACATTGTGGCAAAGAAGCCATTGCTTGTAACGAGTAATGGCTTCTTTTGCCACTATGTTTTTCCCTCTGTCAGAGAGGAATCACCCAAATTTCTTAAATAAATTGATGTTTTTGTATATTTGCTTTGAATTTGGAAGAGATGGTAAATAAGCTTATGAGGCAAAGGGTTAAAAAAATGTTAGTTTGCAGTTATGTAACCCAAACTTTCAACAGTGGGTATGTAGGCAGGATTTATTGTTAATATAATGCACTTGTACTGAAAACAAAAAGCTAAAATAAAGAAAAAAAAAATATTTTTGTCGAATCACTTACAACAGCTTCGTATAGGGGAGTTTTGAATGAGTGGGTCGCCTACAGCAAACCAACATTTTTTTTAAGGATTGTCTATTGCTGCTTAAATGTGCATGTAATTTTACACCAAACATGCATGATAAACTATAGAGAGAACTTGAAGTTAACAGATAAAACTACTCTGTCTCGGCTAATAATTACTTTATACATGGAAGCAATTTCATGTAGAAACCAAAAAACAAAAAATGTCATTGAGAAGCTAGATAATTGGAAAGTCAGGAGATGCACCGCACTATATAAAAACATTAAATAAGAACGTTCCTATACAATGGTATGATACTATACCCTGCCATGCTCCAAGTAATTTCAAGTGAGCACTCCCACAGCCAATAGTGTGACTGAGATACTTAATCTTATTATGGAAATTCTAATTTAAAGTTCCCTAGAATAGGTTCGTAAGTCTGAAGCCTTAAATGAAATTGCCCCCAAATGTCCCTTGGTGCTGCCTATAATTATTGAATGATGTCTTTTAATTCAAGAACACAGCATACTGAAACTGAGTTCAGTAGTCAGTTTAGTGCATAATGCAGATATATTCGTTTCAATGCCTCGTGATTCTAGTCTTACTATTTAAGTAACACGATTGTCAATAAATGTTGAAGAAAGCATTTATACTCTTGTCAGATTTTGTAGTGATGCATTTGTGAGATCTTCCTACACAATATGGAAGAAAATTTGAACGCATCAATTTATCCCTCTTTTCATATTCTTAAGATAAGTTACAACGCCTAACTTTTATGATGAATTTAAACCTTTTAGTTTACTGATTATGCATTACTCAAAAGCAACCACAGCGTCAAACGATGTTAACAAGAGGGCCATGATGGCCCTGCCCTGCATTGCTCATCAGAATAAATGAATGCCTAAATAAATAAGTTAAGCAGGACAAAAAAGGTAATAAAAACAAGGACACCTTTGGGAAGATAAAGGGGAACAATAATGAACTTGATAAAGGACCATCAAAGGATACTACATTATGGAATATTTGTAATGACCGGATGATGCTACAGACCAACTTTGGTGATGATCTAACCATTGGTTTATGAAAAGTGATCGTTTTAAGGTATTTCTATGTTTAGCTCTGGTGGCCCCTAAAAGGGGCTGACCAAATTTATTTGAGCAAACTTGACAGAGGACCATCTGAGAAAGTTACAAACAATTATAGTGATGATACATCCATCAGTTCATGAGAAGAAGAAATTTAAAAGTATTTCTATATTTAGCTCTAGCAGCCAACCATTTTTAAGGATACAGAAGACCAAGTTTGCTGATTCATTAGAAAAAGTCATTTAAAGTATTTGTATCTTCAGCTCTGGTGGTCACTATAAGGGGCCAAACAAATTCATTTGAGTAAATTTGATAGAGGACTATCTAAGGATGCTACAAACCAAGTTCAGTGATGATACATCAATTGGTTCATGAGAAAAAGTTGTTTGAAGGTATTTCTGTTTCTAGCTCTTGCAGCACCTAAAAGGGTCAACAGGTACAATATGAGCAAATTGCAACTAGAACATCAAAAGGATTCTACACAACAAATATGAAGTAAATATGACCAGTAGTTCCAGAGAAGAAGACCACTGTGAGCAACGGATGATTGATGCAGGAGCATCCCCTTCCCATCCTAACAGCTCACCCTGAACCCTTGGTTCTGGTGAGCTAAAAATACCATAGCTCAATAGTCACAGATCTTAAGTTAACATAGACCACAGTTATAAGTGTTGGAATAGTTGTACAGTTAAATGAGGATGATAAAGATTTAGAACCAATGAGCGTAGGCATTATGGTCATTGCCTTAGTTCATGATAGTTTGGATGGCTTTACTATCAAAATGTCTTGGCAAAGCTCTACGGTGAATCACATGATGTAGGCATTCAAAGGGCAAGGACATTGTGCTTTACAGTAGTATGGAGTTGGCTGCTCTCTAAGATGGTGTCAGCAGCTCTCTCAGATGGTGTCAGCAGCTCTCTCAGATGGAGTCAGCAGCTCTCCCAAATGGTATTGGCTGCTCTCTCATATAGTGTTGACCTCTCTCTCAAATGGTGTAGGTAGCACTCTCAAGTGTTGTTGGCAGCTCTCTCAAATGGCATGGGTAGCTCCCTAAAGTGAGGTTGACAGCTCTCTCAAATGGTGATGGCATATAACACCCCTCTATCTGAATGAGGGTAAACAAACCCTGGAGAGAAACAGTAATAAAATATTTCTGCATTGAAATGGGGGGGCAAAAGGCATAATTTTAGCTCCCTAAAATCAATGTTTCATGTCATATTTGAATTGACAGCATGATAAACAAGCTTAATAAACTTGAACATTCTCATCTAACGATCTATGTTTGTTTTTGTTCTCATGTCTGTCCTAGATTTATGTAACTAGACATGATGAAGTTTTTATGGCATCCCACCACACGAATACTATACAGTATTTCCCAGAAGTAAAGGCTGACTAACTTCGGTACATTACTTCCATTGGATGAAGCTAAGATCTCTATCCATTCATACAGCAATAATGAAATATTTATGACACTCAGGACAGCCAACAAAACCGCACTCACATTTAATCTGTAACTGTTTTAGACAACCACTCTCCGTTACAATTAAATCACAGCATTCTCTTAATCAAATCTAACATGGTCAGACAAACTGTAGCCAAGAATGAGATCCACAGGGATCTCAAAGTATGCAACTAAATAATATGATAAACTTAAGTCCAGATATTTAAAAGTTTGCCATCAAAAAAAATGGAAGTGTCATATTATGATTTTGTCATGTACAGTTAAATGTCTTGAACATAGTGACATACTTTAATGTGATTTAGGTAAATCAGAGATATTGGATCACATATAGACACTAACAGAGGTACAGGATAAATAAGAGATATTGGGTTACATATTGATACTAACAGAGGTACAGGATAAATAAGAGATATTGGGTCACATATTGATACTAACAGAGGTACAGGATAAATAAGAGATATTGGGTCACATATTGATACTAACAGAGGTACAGGATAAATAGGGAGATATTGGGTCACATATTGATACTAACAGAGGTACAGGATAAATAAGAGATATTGGGTTACATATTGATACTAACAGAGGTACAGGATAAAACACAGGTACAGGATAAATAAGAGATATTGGATCACATATTAATACTAGCAGAGATACAGGATAAATAGGGAGATATTGGGTCACATATTGATACCAACAGAGGTACAGGATAAATAAGAGATATTGGGTCACATATTGATACTAACAGAGGTACAGGATAAATAAGAGATATTGGGTCACATATTGATACTAACAGAGGTACAGGATAAATAAGAGATATTGGGTCACATATTGATACTAACAGAGGTACAGGATAAATAGGGAGATATTGGGTCACATATTGATACTAACAGAGGTACAGGATAAATAAGAGATATTGGGTTACATATTGATACTAACAGAGGTACAGGATAAAACACAGGTACAGGATAAATAAGAGATATTGGATCACATATTAATACTAGCAGAGATACAGGATAAATAGGGAGATATTGGGTCACATATTGATACCAACAGAGGTACAGGATAAATAAGGGATATTGGGTCACATATTGATACTAACAGAGGTACAGGATAAATAAGAGATATTGGGTCACATATTGATACTAACAGAGGTACAGGATAAGTAAGAGATATTGGGTCACATATTGATACTAACAGAGGTACAGGATAAGTAAGAGATATTGGATTACATATCGATACAAACATAGGAAAATCACTATCACTGGTGCTAACAAAACTACAATCATACTTTGAACACCACACAATGTAAAAAATAAATTATTAACTTAGCATACTAGTGTCATTTTAAAACCTAATTGGCAATTTCTTGTGTCAATTTAGATCAATTCTGGATTAAGATCAATAATACAATTAATTCACATTAAATGAAAAAAAAAAATATAAGATAAATGATTTTTCCCAAATTATACATATCCACATGATAATCTTTCAGCTTGAGCGAGCTAAAAGATCTATTTAGTACAGAAAACAAATTGAATACTACAACAAATGTCTTACTGACATTTTGACAATATATACAGATAACATCTCTAATCTGAAAAGCTGTTTCCTTCATGGGGAAAACCATACTTTTCTTGTCAACTTGTCAATGCAATCAGTCCCTAGACAATATCATGTTAAGAATTTCTCAGAAACCATTACTTTTGTGCTTATGTATACATAATTCCATATATTCTCACACAAATGGTTGGAACATGTCCATATGATCAGCATCATTGACTAGGCTTTTGGGGAGTGGGGAGCGGGGAATGAAGTCTTTGATGCCAAACCTCAGATGTATAAATCCCATAAAATTTAGGTGTACACCAGGGTAGAACCATCAACCTTCTGTAAGCTAACTGAAAAACTTCTTCAGATGTAAAATTTGTCAGGTCCCCAAGTGGGATTCAAACTCACAGTTGTGAGGGACTAGTAATTTCTAGTTATAAATCCATAACCACTTGACCACGGAGGCACCCTGATGATAATTTAGACTGTTTAATACACATCTCAGCATTAATAATAACAAAATGATAATTATCGCCACAATAAATATTCAACCTCAAGATATGCTAAATGGAAATACGATGAAAACAAAGTAACGTACCAGAATCTATGTGTACAACATATAAGAGAAAGGTCGTTCTAGTATGCTCTGTTGTAAAGACCAGACCAAATATTACGAACCACAATTTTGCTGAATTTGGGCATAAAATTAAATTACCCTCCCTGAACCTGACAAATAGATGAAAAACATTATTGCACCAAATCCCTTAAATGGCCATGAATAGGTCATAAATATTAATGATCAAACAAGAAAGACTAGAGAACACATTATAGTGCACACTGCAATAACTTCTGCAATACAATAATTTCATCACACAGGGTCAATCACGATTCGCATTTATGAAATATTCAAACACTATTTTGCTGTAGCATTAAATCATCAGACTCTCCAAGGAAATTGCTTCATGCGCATGTTTTTTTTCTAAAAGTTTATTTCAATAATCAAGAAAATTATTAACTTCAAGAAAAGCCATCATAACAAACAGCCACATTTTTTCGTAATGAGATATTCTTTAATATTAGAGGGGGGAAAAAAACAAACGCACTTAAACAGAATATTGCATGAGACATTAAATGTAATTTTCTACTAGTAATACACAGTGCAGAGAATTGACATTAAATAGGGAAAACAAATAACATCAGAGAGTGGAGAAAACATCAAAGACGGCAGCAGGAAATCCTATGAAAATTGATTCATAAACGCATGCACGTAAAAAGCTCCGTGCACATCAACAAATGCGGCACAATACTTCCCTAGAAAATGAGAATTTTATCACCAAAAAATAACAAGAAACTTAAGACTGGAAGCTAGAAGACATAAAGCATTAATACATCATCAAGTCTGGTATCAAATAATGAAACTTGAAGTGAATAATATATATCAGCAGATGTTATAAAAAAATCAGTTCACCAGCTGCACAGTTGTAATACATCTCTAACCTATGAAAATAAATTATCTGTGGCAGCACTCAGCAATAGAAATAAATAATGGACTAAAAAAGTAAAAAAAAGGGGCCCAGATAGGGATCTGCCAACAATAAGCATTTCCAAATATCTGTTTGAACAAATTTCAATTGAATAAGTTAGTGTGGTGATATTAATCATTGAGGCCCCTAAGCAAGTTTGATTAAAATCCCAACATAACGTTTCATTAATTCATTGCCTCAAGACAAGTGTAATTTAAATCCAAAATTAAATCCAAAGTTCCACAGATGAGCCTTTTAAAGATGGATAATAATCTTTTATGTTTGGGACCAGCATCACCAAGTGCTTTCATAGGGAGCCTCAGACAACAGTCCTACATGTTTCAATCTCAGTCATCAAAGAAGGCTGCCAATCAAATTTTGTTCAACTTTACATTGTTGCATTGCATCAAAAAGGACAAAATAGTGAACACGATAAATAGCAAATTTCCTATTGGTCCCTTAGGAAAGTAGGGGCCATAATTAATTGGTTAATTCCCTATATATAGAAAGCATCTTAATTATAGTGAAAACAAATAAGCAGATCCAAAGGGTTGCCATGGTGAAGCCAATGGTGACGGAGGGACATAATACAAGACATAAAACAACACATTCAGTGCCTACTGACCAGATGAGTTAACACTGGTATAATATCAATAAAACATTTAGTACACTATAGAATGTGCATTGTGAGTTGAGCAGGTTTCAATGAATTCCTGAGGACTTGAATGATCGTTTCATTACATCTATATTTCACAATATCCATAACAATGAAATAAAGAAGGATGTGTTTGGGAAGCGGGGGGGATAAATACTTCACGGTAACCAATTCTTCATTATATTCAAGTTCATGATAACCAAGTTTTATTGAATTTATTACGGAATATACAAAACTTCAGGCTTAACCCTTGCCTCAAAATACTGCATTTCCCTGCAACTAAAGCAGATGACTTTTGAAGATATTGTGGCAAAAGAAGCCATCGCTTGTAATGAGTAATGGCTTCTTCTGCCACAATATTTTCCACTCTGTCAGAGAGAAATAACCCAATTTTCCTAAATAAATTGATGTTTAGTATATAAGTTTTGAAATTGGAAGTGTCCAAAATATGCTTATGAGGCAAAGGGTTAAAATTTTCCTGGTCCAGGAGCATTATAATTATAGATATATATTCTCCTATAACTCATCAGGTGATTTTAACTAAATATTTTTAGCCACAATCAGCAAACACCCCAATCTACATTTATTACAGTATTGTCGAACCTCACTTTACAATCACCTCAATATTAAGACTACCTCATTTAAATGAGTACATTCCTTCAGGCAAGTTTTGAGTATTCACCTTTAATGCAACTTAATTATAAGACCACCTCATCAAAATGAGTACATTCCTTCAGGCAAGTTTTGGGTATTCACCTTTATTGCATCTTAATTATAAGACCACCTCAACATTACAGCCGATTTGTTTGCTCCCAAAGGTGGTCTTAATATGAAGGTTTTACTGCATGTTCAAGTATCATTTCAGCTTATACTAATTTGCAAAGTCATGAGAATGATTTTGTCATCTTTTCAATGCAAGGATCTGAAACCATTTCTACTTATTAATATGCAGCAATGTTAAGTTTATGCCTTTTCGATAACATTGTACATTTTAAATGTATGACACTAAAGAATGGTGAAATCATGAGAAAGTAAAATGATTTTGGATCATAGACAGATATACAATGAATAGAAAGCAATGCATGAATGAATATAACCATAATACTCACTTACTTAAGTCAAAAGTTTGATCAATTAATAACCATAGGTTGTCATAACAAAGTCAATATATGAACATTGAACCAATTTTTGTAAGCGTCTTTTTCTGTCATACTCATTAATTTGGGTTCAAACTTCTCGTAATGAATGCAACAGATATACAGGATGATTTTTCTCACAGCTGACTGACATCAGCAGCTGTTTTAGTATGAGACTTAAAGAACACGACAATGTAGGATTTGCTTCATTGCTGTAAGAATGTTAAATATTATTCAACAATTCTAACTACACTGGGAAGATAACTAAATCACAAGCATCTATAGACTCAAAATGAAATCGAGGCTAAAAAAAGCTGTGTCAGTCACAAACAGCTGTATAATTATTTGCCCTCTCAGTATGAAAAATGTTTACTGACTTGATTTAAAAACTGCATAGTATACACAGCTGGACATTTGTTTTAACCCTCATGTTCCTAAACCCATCTGAGTTTACATGAAATATTCCACAAAATCTTTCTAAAGTGGTAAAATGTCAGAAATATGATTTGTTAATCATTTAATGCAAATAAATGTGCATTATGTTATCTTGTCAATTTTTAACGTGAGTGTTTCCCATGCACAGTTTTTAAATCGCGTCAGTATATATACAGACCATAAGTACAGAATGATTGTTTTTATCTTTGAGACTTAGTTTGAACTTCTCAAGCTTAAAGCTATCTAACACCATCAACCAGGCTCTCACAAAAATTTAGGAATAATATACAATTTTTTTTTCACGCAATACAGAAGTTATAGGCAGATTTGTGGGTCAAGTCCAAGAATTTCATATGATAAAAATTAAATAAAACCAAGCAGATAATTATTTACTAACTTGCTTCCTTGAGATAACAACATTGTTTACTTTCAATAGTAAAATAAGTAAAAATAACACCATCTTTGGGACCTCAAAAATCGGTCGTAACAATGAGGTGGTCTCATTATCAAATTGAATTATAGGGGAGTTATTGAAAGCTGATCCTAAAATAAGTGGTCATTATATCATAGTGGTCATTATATTGTAGTGGTTGCTGTTTGAGGTTTTACTGTATACTAATGCCATACATTATACCAAGCATTCCAAGAGCATCTCCATCAATGGGGTAGGTGCTGCAGCAAGCAACAACACTGATGACACATTGGTGTACAACAACACTGATGACACATGGGTGTACAACAACACTGATGACACATTGGTGTACAACAACACTGATGACACATGGGTGTACAACAATATTGATGACACATTGGTGTACAACAATATTGATGACACATTGGTGTACAACAATATTGATGACACATTGGTGTACAACAATATTGATGACACATTGGTGTACAACAACATTGATGACACATTGGTGTACAACAATATTGATGACACATTGGTGTACAACAACACTGATGACACATTGGTGTACAACAATATTGATGACACATTGGTGTACAACAATATTGATGACACATTGGTGTACAACAATATTGATGACACATGGGTGTACAACAACATTGATGACACATTGGTGTACAACAATATTGATGACACATTGGTGTACAACAATATTGATGACACATGGGTGTACAACAACACTGATGACACATGGGTGTACAACAATATTGATGACACATTGGTGTACAAAAGCACTTTGAAAGATGGTGATGCTTTGGAACAAAGAAGCTTTAACCAGAAAACCAGACATTTCAAAAGTAGTATCAAAGAAGCAACAAATTCTAAATCTGTAACCGCAACCACTTTTGAGAAAAAATGCAGGACTTTGCCCTAAAATATAAGAAGTTTTTAAAAACTAGATTTTGTTTAAAAATTGGTTGGAATGGGTTGACGGCCTGCTATTTAGATGTTTTGTTTTATAAAAAAAATATGCACACATATAAATGTAGTTAAATCATTGACTTTTTATGAGCATTGAGTTTAAAACTGAAATATATCTGCAGCCAGCAAAAACCAATATGTTCCATTATTCCAATACCAATCTATTATCACATACTTATTAATGACTTTTAACCAGAAGCGTACAAACAAAAACAATTAACAGAAAAATTCAAGTAAAATTGAAAGTCAGGAGTGATTAAAATCAGGACTAGAATAAAAAATCATTTTTTTCAGACACAATTAGTGATTTCTGAGATAGATTTTCTCCGAATTTGTATGAAGTCCTCAGCGGCATCAATTATTCAAGAAGGTAAAATCACTAACAGGCATATTCAAATAATGGTAGGCATTGATATAATTATTAAGGAAATGAGATATATTCCAGGAGGTTCTCACAGAGCTCTACAGTAAACGTCACCATCTAATGTTTATTAATACGACAAAACACAACATTTACAACCAATCAGTGGTTAACGATGCACTATTAGCATTAAAACACAAAACAAACATGACATGTTTGTAAATGTGTACAATTAAGATTCAGATGTTTCAAAGTCGTATTTTAAACTGCTGAGACATTATGACCTGACAGAACTAATGTGCTTAATAAAGATTTATGGATACATAATCTGTATGGATAACCATAGCATTTGTTTACAGTTAACAACTGTTTAAAGGCATTTGATAATTAATGGCATGATCTGCATTGAATTTAATTAACTTTTTTGCAGCAGAGTTTATAAAATTAAGAGAATAGCATACTTTGTTACAAAACGAAGATAAATCCAAGGCTAGAATCAGTTTTCATGAAGAGCAATGGAAATACTAAATATAATTTTATCCCAATCATCCACAAACCTTTGAGTCATGAACAGAGACAGGGAAAATTACACAAAAATGACTATGATTATCAATTCTGGCAAAGGAACAAAATGCTCTCTCAATTAAAGTGCAAACAGTTTTGTCCACAGAGCAACCAACTCTCACCACAAAGCAACCAGTTTGTCCATGGGGTAACCAGCTGTGTTCATGGGGTAACCAGCGATGTTTGTGGGGGTAGCCAGCTGTGTTCATGGGGTAACCAGCTGTGTTCATGGGGTAACCAGTTGTGTTTGTGGGGTAACCAGCTGTGTTCATGGGGTAACCAGCCGTGTTTGTGGGGGTAACCAGTTGTGTTCAAGGGGTAACCAGCTTTGTTCATGAGGTAACCAGCTGTGTTCATGGGTAAACAGCTTTGTCCACAAGGTGACAAGCTTTGTCCTTGGGACAACTCCCTTTGTCCAAATTCGACCAGATTTTCCATACAGTAGCTAGTTTTGTACATACAGCAATCAGTTTGTCAATGTAACCAGTTTCACCCTAAGAGCAACCAGTTGTGCTCATACAGCAACAAGTTTTGTCTACAGAGCAACCAGTTTGTTGAAAAGACAAAGAAAAGAAGATACCTGGATTGAACTCATCCACTCATTCTGTCTACAGACACTGCGGCATTAGATACATGGTTTGTATTCATATCTAACAGTAAATGTTTTGATGCAGCAATAACTTTATCATACTAAGCAATTATCTTGTCTGGTTTACATCTATAGAACAGCATTATTATACCTAGCATGACTTCCAGAATACAATATTTCCATAGAATCAAGAGGGTGTTATTTGTTTGATCATATCGTAGAATTACCAGCTATCAAAGGGAGAATGTAGTTTTCCCTGCTGTCCTTGTTATAATTGTAACTAAAACTGGTGGATTCTGGCTAATCATCAACTATAGACAAATTCAAGAACATATTCCACTTTACAGATTCCAAGTCAAGAATTTTGAATGACTGGACAAATTTCTTTACAGTACATATTTTACATTTTTCGCATATAGTCACAACTTTCAAATAAATAAATAAATATATGAATTAATGCATAAATATATAAATACATACAGAAAACTGGAAAAATAATTATCATTCTGTATGAAAATACATTTATTTCTATTAGATTTGGGTTATGATGAAACAAGTACATCCGGAATATTGTTGAATCAGATAGTCAAAACAAATATAACCAAAACATTTTTTAATCAGACAGTCAATCTGTGAAAACTTACATCAACCTAGATTCAAGCTCCTTTTCCCTCTGGGTAAATACTTTGTATTATCACCCTCGCTGCAATATGATACCTGTACATCAAAAGTAAAGGTATATCAGAGCCTAAAGCGCAGTAACAGAATTTGCCACAATAAAGATGACATCATAAACTGATGGATATTCTAACAGAATCAATTATTTGAAATCATTTTAAAATTATAAATATTAACCTTAATAATGCGAAAAAGATGAGGAAAATATGGGAGAAAATGGATAGTTCAAAGACTATATACTCCCATTATTTTACTTGAAAGCATTTTAGATAATATAATAAGTTATATCTATACATTCATGTGCTTTGATAATAAAATAAACATTACACTAATTGAATAGAGGTAAAACACTTTGATATCTTTTCTAGACTAGAATAAAATACATATAAATGACATGATTATCTTAACTAGGTATATTTGGAGGATTGCCTATCATTGATTATTAAAGTTGTGACTTTTTTTTGGAAATTTGATCAGAACAAGAACACACAGCAGAGATAATCAACCTAACCTAATTGTGATGTGGTTAGCAAGTACTCATCTAAATGTCCTTATTTTGGAGGTCAGAGGTTACATTGCAGACAGCAATTATTATTAACCCTTTGCTACATAAGCGTATTTTGGACTCTTCCGAATTCAAAACCAATATACAAAACATCCATTTATTAAAGAAAATTAGGTTATTTCTCTCTAACAGAGTGGAAAACATTGTGACAAAAGAAGCCACTACGCATTACAAGCAATGGCTTCTTTTACCACAATCTTTTCAAAAGGTTAAGATGTTATAGCACAGATCGAATGGCAGCATATCTCAGAGACAAATCACAGTTCAAGGTAGTACTGCAGTCGCAAAACAGGAACAGTAAACAATTATTTAGTAATAATTTTTATAACTGCGTAAAGTCCATGATTTGAGACCCAAATTCATTATAAACAAATACTAGCCTGATTTCATGAAGATCAGACAAAAAATGTCGTCTTGTAAGTATAACTACATTCGTTCTGTTTTACTACAATAAATGACCAGGTATTTGACCCTGAACTGACAAAAGGGATCAAAATTAGACATCAGCTTTTTTTTAGATCTCCTTTAAACATAGATCAGATGCAAATAAACAAAGCCTACTACTGGCGGCTGTCAAACATTAATCAATGGGTGAAACAAATGCTTAACTTTGAACTATACCTTCGAAAACATCATTCACTAGGAAAACACCATAGTAACAATACTCATGATTTGTAAGAGCAAAAATCATCAACTGACCCTGTCAAGAATGTTTTTCCACACTATAAGTAAACAGCAGGTGATATGATCTCATTGTGCTTCATAAACTCAACAATAAAAGCATACAAGAAACAACACCGAGAGGGAATGTTGGCAAACCAAGCCACCACAGAAAACAGATATGAACTGACTAGTTGCCCCTTAGAGAATCCTTAAATAGAATATTCTAAGCAAACAAGCAGCGTCTGGCTGGATTTTATCCAGTCAAGTGCTACATATAAGAAAGAATCGATTGTTGTAAAATTTATTTCCAATTAGAAATTCATGAAAGTTTACACCAGGGAATGAATCAATCTATCTTTACTTATAAGGACTTGCATTATCACAAACTTCTAATCTATTCAATGACCCAGCAGACGTAACTTTTAAAAACTGCAAATTTCCACAGAAACTGTACTATATGAAGTATATTTGATTCTCTCAATTTCTCCACCAAATATTTCATTCCAAACTCAATATTCACAAGTTAAGACTTTTAAGACGCTAAGATAAAATAACGCAGACTATCAATAAACAGAAACCATTCTTTTAAAAAAAAGAATCAACAAGGCAAAGCAATTGAGAAAAAACATTGCTAGAAATGATGCAGTCCACATTTCCACAAAAAATGGCATTTTCATCTGACTAAGTTTCATCATCCTTGGTGTAACACTGACCAGCAGGGACTACTCTATGATTTTGGAAACATTCTACAGATTCAGTAAAATTTGTAACAACCACCAATACCACAAGCACCAGGTTTATCTCAAACAGTATATGAAGTCCCATCTGTTTTTTTTTTTTTTTTAATTATATAGTATTACATGCGTGCAAGTAGAAAAATTTAAAAAACCTGAAAATATGTTTTTGTCTCTGTACCGGGCTGAAGAAATTGTATCTTGAATTTTTGCCTTCATGCGAGAACACTTCGTGGAATGTTGCAAAAGAGTTGTTCCCATTTCATTCTAGTCTCCTTAAAATGATTTATAACTCCTTCTCGACTCTACGGTATATGTGCCACAGGAATGCAACTACCCCAATTTTTCAATGGATTTAGACGATTTAGAAAAATGATCCTCGGAACCCTTCAAAAACCGGAAATCCGGTATAAACTGGAAAACTTGCACTCCTGCACCCAATTGTATAAACATTGGTTAACTTTAACCAATGGGTTAAATCAGAGTTTTGGTTAAAATTTTGGTTAAATTGTCAGTTAGCTGTTGTAGAAAATTTTGTTTGAGTTTAACCAAATTTTGTTTGTGTTAAAGCTCAAATAAATCTAGCCCAAATCTAAGATGCTGGTTAAATCTTAACATAAATGGTAACCATGACCAAAATGGCAGCCCTTTATAACTGTTTTAATGATTTTTTTAATGGTTAATACATCAAAATGGTTAAATTTAACCTTGGGTTAAATTAACCATTTGGTTAAAGTTAACCAATGTTCATACAATTGGGTGCAGGTATTTTATTGTTTCATTCAACTGTCAGGCTGTGGTCATGATCAAGTGGTTAGTGCACTGGACTTGAAGGGTTTGAATCCCAGTCCAAGCAGATCATACCCTTCTTTGAAAATTTGACAAAAAATGTCGATTTTCCTGCATAAGTGGAGAAGTTGCTGGCTCCTTGTGGCAGGGTAAATTAGTACTGGTTAGTATACAGCCCAGGAAAACTGGTTAGGTGAACCAGTCACCATACAGAACTGAAAAATTGTTGAAAAACAGCATTAAACCCCAGTGACAATAAGTCACAAAAAAACAAATCATTCAACTGCCACAAGTATTCAATAGGCTTACTGAAATTTTGAAACCACAATCATTTAAGTAATCTTTTCTAGGATTATTATCAGAGTTTATGGCCGGGGAGGTTGGTGAAACAGAAATCATATCAAAGACATACTATAGACACAGCTGCAGTTGAAACAAATCCATAACAAGTTGCTAAAACTTTCTGAGAAACTTGAATGTCATAGTTTCACAACAATGATATAATAATACATGTATATTGATTACATTCAGATAATTATCAGCCTAGGGACTTAAAAGTACTTAAAATCAAAAGCTGTCACAGCTGAGCACAAATAAAACAGTTCTTATCATATCTTGCAGCAGTGTACGTAGTCTATATTTACGTTCAGGTTCGACTTAGCACTAACATATTTCATATTTCAAGTCTGAGACTCATGTTATAACTTTTAAATGCCAGTAAAATAAATCTCAAGTCTGTAGAGACAAGTAAAAGACAGACAAACAATCAATGTGGAACGTTGGAATTAAATTGGAAGCAGTTATTGTACACAAACTGATCATAAAACAAAAACATACCAAATAGGGCTTGCGTAAAGTTGAAACATGCCCACGAAAAGTCATACTTTGATGCAAAAAGGTTGAAAAATAACATTGAAAGAAGCAAACAAGTTCAACAAAAGATGTTTGTGAAACCTGCAAGTCTGAGGTGGACAATGACATTTCACCAAGAAAACTCTCGCAAGAATATTAAAATGATAAGATACATAACTTGTATAAAACTACATAAAGAAAATGAATTTCAGACCCGAAGACACGGCATCTTGTAATATGCTGACTGATATATGAAGGCATATTTTTTGCGGCTGAAAATTCATTGAAACTGAATTTCTATCTATTTTACAGCCAATTTGTGCAGTTTTATACCACTGAGCTTAGAATGCATATTGGCTCAACATTGTTCCCACTTAAACTTCAATAATTTCTCATGTTCAAACAAATCTTATGGGACTAATGTCCCTTAAAATTATCATAATTTTCTAGAAACTTCCTGTTACCTTTAGATTTCTCACAAATCCTGAGGGACGACTGGTTCCCCAAAAACTATCACATTACAGACAGTTTAAAGTAAAATGATCACTTACCGGAGAAAGATAACTCCATTCAAAGCCACATCTTCTGATATCCGGAGAGGAAGTACCACATTACCAAATCAGTTTTTCATTACATCAGAGACCCTGGAAAGTAACAAGATAAGAAACGACATTAGTCCTAGAAAATAAATAGTAAATTGTTTAAAATGACTTTCAAACGGAGCACAAATGTTTATTTAATCGTTTTTTTACATCAATAACAGAATGCAGCTTAAAGAACCCATTATTGCACCAACATCATTCATCATGTTTACAATAATACCCCTGTAATAAAATATTTACAATATAATGACCATATTTAATATATTTTAGGAAACAGCTGGCACAAACGCTCTTTGGGACCTTACTTCAGCAGGCATCATCAAATAAACCAAGAATTTTAATCTTTCCTTATTCAATTTAAGACATAATCATCTAATTTCAATGTATTCCAAAATTTTGGGAATGTACAAATGATAAAACCAATTACATCAACTAACTCAATAATGCATAGACAACAGAAAGATGAAAGATTCGCGCATGAAACAGTTAACTCTAATCAAACTATCTCTACATTTAAATATGTTTTATCTACTCATACAATTCAATTCAGTTTATCTAAAACACTGATTATGAAGGCCACAAAATAATGGTATTATTGGCTTGCTTTTTGGACCCAAGTTCTTAAGAGTAATAAGTTCAGATCGCCGCTCTGTGCTCTTTATCTCAATCTGTCAGTAATTGTGCAAAAAATAAAAATACAGAATTACGCCCAAATACTTTTGCATCTATTAAACATATGTTAAGCTACATCGCAAATGCCATTTTCCACCAGATAAAACAACCACACAAACATTCCAGGAAACGTAGTCAACCAAGAATGCTACAAGCATAACAAATTTAGACGCAACTAAACTGTCATAGTACCGTACTCAACGTAATAATATAATACTCAGTATAATATGTATAATAAAGTAAGACACAACTAAACTCTGTCATAGTACCATACTCAACATAATAACATAATACTCACTATAACATGTACAATAAAGTAAGACACAACTAAACTCTGTCATAGTACTGTACTCAACATAATAACATAATACTGACTATAATATGTATAATAAAGTAAGACACAACTAAACTGTCATAGTACCGTACTCAACATAATAACATAATACTCAGTATAATACGTATGATAAAGAAAGACACAACATGGCAATATGCTACAAATCACGATACAACCTAAATTCATCAAAATCTGTTCATAAGCGCAATCGGTGGAGAGCACCACTGTTTGTGGAGAGGTTGTTCATTTGAGATATTTACAAGGCACATATTTCACTATGAACATATCATTCAAGATATTACATATGTCTCTTATCTCTGTTTCAAAAAGTGTACTGGGTTGTTGTGACCAATGGAATGTCAAGAAACATGTAAGTTGTCAGTCATTAAGAAATTGCAAAGGAACATGTGAATGCTGGTAGGTAATTCATAGAAGATATGGCTCGGTTAACTTTCTGTAAAATGTGACTTTCATATTCATTATATTGTTCATAAAAATATTAAACCAAACACAGACAAAGAATCACATGACTAAACAAGTAAATCAACAAACAGCACCATCAATTCATTACAATATACAAAAGGAAGTCACAGCAAAAAGTAGTTTTGCCAAGAAAGTTGCAAGCAATGGCATATAACAATACAGTGAGAGAAGCAAAATTATGTTGTTGTTGAGAGGTTAATGGTCTAAAGAGGTTAAATTAATAGTTAAATTGTACAGTGGGAAAAAATGCTGTTGTCGAAGGAAGGTTGTAACTAAAGAGAGGGCTGCTCAGGAGATGATGCACCGTATTTAATAAACACAGCTTATACAAGGCTTTCTATCATCATTAACAAAAATAGCCTATTCTACTGTTAGAATTATTAAGAATAAATGAAAGATAAAAAAAGCCTTATCATTTAAAAACACCCAGCAAAAATACGTCAAAACAAAAGACTCTCTCTCCAGGAGTAATGCCTCCATAAGACAAGCTGGTTCCAAAATAACCTTTCAGTACAATGAAAACAGCACAAAACAATGACTTTATTACTGCAGGGCCATATATTGATAACGAAAGTCTGACTTTATGCTACAAAGAAACAGTTTACTACAGTGTTGAATGCATTGTAGCATTGCTTATATATAAAGCTGTTAAAACAATCACCAAGGCATGGTAATGTATGTTTTAATGATTAAATCGCCATTGATGAGTTCCAATGGGAAATACAAACGAAAACAAGTTATTCTGATAGCTTCAAAGGGCATAACTTTCTTACATAATGTTTTTATCAGTGGAAAACATAACCCATTATAATTCAAAAGTTCAAATCATTAAAAACAGACTTAACATTGTTCTGTTGCCCAAATCCAGTCACATCTATCATTCTTATCGACTTATGGGAGGTCACCCAAGAAGTTTGTAAATTATAGTTATGTCCCTTTATGGCTTACATTATAGCCAACATAACAGACATAATCCAGGATAGAATAGAATTGGATCAAGTTAGAACATAAGAGTTGCAATAAAATAGAAGAAACAAAGATTATCTAGACAGAAACCAGACTAGCCTGGATGATTTATTATAGCGTGTTTGATAATTGTGCAAGTGCATTTGGCAACATCCTAGAACTACCTTATTCTGAAACACTATATGACATACAGCCATGTAACACTATATTTCTAATATTTATGGTTCATCCGCATATACGATACCTTCCAATTTGTTAATAACATGGAACATGATGGCATCATATGTATGAAACAAAAATTCATTGGTTCAAAAAGGTCAGTGATTCTATGAAGGTGCAAATCCAGAGTCTTCCACCAAAATCAAAGTTCCCTAGCCAAAAAAGCTTTGCAAAAGCTACGTTAAAGCCGCGTTAAAGCTACATGTAGCGTATGCAAAAACTATGTTAAAGCCGCGTTAAAGCTACATGTAGCGTATGCAAAAGCTACGTTAAAGCCGCGTTAAGGCTACATGTAGCGTATGCAAAAACTATGTTAAAGCCGCGTTAAAGCTAGTGGCATTGGCACCTTCGCAAAAGCTGCATTTTTTAAAACCAAAAGGTGCAGAATTCCTCAAGTCAAACCATTACAAAAGCTGTTGTTTTTTTTTTTGTTAAAGACGGATCTTTTGCGAACCTTTTAAAGAAAAACACGCCTTATAATGCAGAAGTTTTGCAAAAGCTGAATTGAAGCTTTGCAAAAACTGCGCTTTCTGGAAAGCTTTGCTATTTTTCGGCAAGGGTTACAATGTCATAAAATGACCCTGGTTGTTGGTCCGATGTTAAACTCCAGTGAAAAATAAAAATGCATTGAAATGGAAAATTAATATGTAACTATATACATAACAAATCAGTCACAAGTTGTCAAACATAAAAGAACCCAATTAAAGGCCATAACTAAAAATTAATTGTACCTGTCCTCAATATACAGATTAGATAGGTAGATGAATAGTTTTCTTTCGTTTTACAGGCTTTGAATCAATGTACTCCAATTGAACCAAGAAGAAAAAATCAAAAAACATACAAAGCAACACAAAATTCAAGCCAAGATAAAAAAATGCCAATTATATCATTTGAGACATAATTTAATCTTTATTACAATTCTATAATTCCATCGCAAGATACCGCGCAGCTTTGTAACCAAAAATAAATCCGAAAAAACAACTGTTGAGCCTGGATGTATGTATATTTATCTAAGTTTAGATATATGCATCTTTTAACAGCACAAATAATATGTTTACCATTTCAAGAGTTTATCTTCTGTAGGAATTAAAACAGATAAATATGAAATAAAATACCAATCATAAATAAAAAGCAGATTTTTGCCACAGTCATAAAACCACATTCTATGGATAGCAATGCCTGATTATCTGCAATTAACTGATAAATAGTCATTAAACTATCAGCAACATGATCAATGTAGTAAAAAGAAATGCACTAATACAATAAAATTGCAGTAACACACAATCAATTATAATAAAGTTGGTCATTAAACTGTATTTTATTGAGTGAAAGCAAATAAAAAATAGATCAGTAATTTCTTGGTAGTTTCCTGAGTGCTGACACAAACACTGTCCAAGAATATGTCCATTCTGTGATGAAATGGTAGTAACAATAATACAGTAAAACCTCCAATAGCGACCATCTTAATATTGCAACCATATTGTTAAAATGACCACTTATTTTCAGACCAGCTTCCAATAACTCCCCCATAATTCAACTTGATGAGACTACTTAACTAACCACTTGACTAGGGAGGCCCTCTTCCCAAATTTATTCAATGATGTATAATATAAACATAGTTTTGAGAACTACAATGAATGTGTATGTCTGTAACAAGTTATGAAGTTACCAAGTTATTAACTGGAAATCATAGTATCCAGGTTAACAAAGCATTCAATTGATCCGAATGGCAACAAAAACAAGGTCTCCAAATATCCAACATACCGTCATACAGTATTTACAGCCATCTCCAAATAAAGACCACCCTGTGAATAAAGGCCATCCTTTGAAAAACCATCACTCATTATTTAGAATAAACTGACCTCTGAATAAAGGCCATCTGTCAATAAAGGTGACATTTTGTCTTTCTCAAGGGTGGCCTTTGTTCACAGGTTTGACTGTACATCTAAGAAGTTTGATGCCACTAATTCCGTATCAACCTCACAGTTTTATAAACAAATCAAAATGATGTCCCTTCCCTTTTGATGTTGTTTAAAGATTGTTGATGAATGAGCTCAAGTGTACAAGCTTACCAAAACATACAGAATCATCAGCTGGCATCAAACTACATCCAAACTAAACAGTAAACAGAAAGTTCTCAGCTTAGAACCGGCATGTTTCATCTAGTAAATGACGACATAATAGGAAAACATTTAATTAATGAAAGTCTGAGAAATCATGTCATTTCATCAGCAATAACATCTGACAGATGCAGGTGAATTAAGACATCCAGGGAACAACAACATGTAGAATTTAGTGCAATAAAGACATTACACATCCATCAAGCAATGTTAAAATTAAACCAAATCATTCTAGCAGCGCAAAAAACAAATATCAAGGAATCGAGGTTACATCAAAACCAATGGGCAAATCAAAACAACATGGATGTAGAATTAACAATATGTTAAAGGCAAAAGGCTTTCATAGATAGCTGGATCAGGAAATAAGAATATATCTGAATAATCTAGACAGTATCTTGACTAACTGGACTAGTCAATTAAGAGACAAATTAGTATTGACACACAGTAAATTCCACAGGATCATTGCTTCACTTACATTGATGAGCCAAGTACCTTCATAGAACTAAGACCTCATGATGAGGGTTTTTAGATTTCTGTACAGGGTCAATTATATCAAATAACAATACATCATCAGGATAATTATACTACACAGTACCCCAATAACCAGCCTACAGTATTGTTTCCAGTAGAATACCTGTATCATTGTTTTTACCCGTATTTCTGGTATGCTTTCATTCTTAGCGATGTATTTGTCTAACATTCAGAAATGTCATTACGCATTATTCCGTATCAATTCCTGGCGACTTTCACAAGGAGAGCAATCTAATATAAAACACAGAGCAGCCCATGTAAGTAAGAAGCTGTCACATATAGAAGACCACATCATAAATCCCGCACTACAAGTCGTTTTATACAATAGCTGGGTATGTGCAGACAGAGCTCTGAAGATATACTATCAAACACAAGAAGACAAAGCACGAGTTTTACCGTGCCTTACATTTAATTTTGTAGCCGTATCTTCTATTATATTTGTGTCACAGAAAATTGGCACACCACTGATTGATATCGTTCGGACATACTATTAACTTTCCTATTATTTTTTCTGATAACGCATATTTAGGTCTGTTGGATTTAAGTATAGAGGGTATCAACAACATACAGGATATATTTTTCAAGTGAACACATAAAAGTAAAAACAAGAGAGATATGGTAATAACATAACATACAGCTAAAGGCTAAACATTGTTTAAAGTTAGTATTAAATCACTGCTTCTTCTGAATATCTTTTAATGCTTTTTCACTGGGAGTTTAACGTTGCATCAAGAACCAGGTTCATTTGGCAATTTCCAGCTTTAACGTTTGAGGAAGACCCTAGGTGTACATCTGAACAGAACCAACGACGTCCTACAAGCTACCTAGACAGTTAATTCCTCACATGTGAAATTAGCCTGACCCAAGCAGGTATTCAAACTCAGGGAGCAGTGCTTACTTGTTCCAGATCATAACCACTTGATCACAATCTGAACATCTAGGAAAATATATATAAACAAGTATAATATACCTGAGAACAGAATCAGCATTCACCTTGCTCAACACTTCTGTTCATCTGTGGACAGATAATTTGAAAAAAAAAATTAATTTCAAATCTGTTCTGTTTTACCCGAAGGTCTTTGTGAAAAACGGGGCTTCCTTGGTTGAGTGGTTACGGTCATTAAATTACAATCACTAGCCCCTCACTGCTGAGTTTAAATCCCACCTGGAAACAAATTTCACAAGCTTCCGTGGTTCAACACAGGTGTACGCCAAGGGTGTTCCTGCTGAAAGTCACCAAAGACCCTGGCCGTTGGTGCAAAGTTAAATCCTGCTGAAAGAAAGTGTAGGAAAGACTGGGTTCCTTTCTGTTCTCTTTTATCTGATAAGCCTAAAAACAGCATTTATTTCAATCTCATGCTTATATTGCCATTAGAATCAACAGAGTAGTAATAGTAGAAACAAGTCATATTGCAAAAAAAGGACCAAAACAAAGCCAATTTACGCCCATATTACACAACTAAAACATTACATTTTGTCATTACAAACACCTTAGATAGAACAGCAAGTATTATATAATTCCCATACAAAGATACATATATTAAAATACTGAAGTTATGCCTGTTTCACATTTATGTATATAGACACAGATAGATAAAGATACTAACACACAGAACTGTAACAGATCTTGACTTGAAATGGGAGAGAAATTGAGTCTTAATTATGAAAACCTTGTTCCATTAACCAGAATATAAAATAGGCGTAACTTCACTAAATTTCCTTTCTCACAATAAGTCAAGTTTATTTATCAAAATTAGAAGCGAAGAAGACATTTATTTCACTTGATCACACACTCTATTTTCCAATCTTTAGAGAAAATTACACCAGCATTTTATTTTTCAATTGATAGAAACATGGAGATAAAAGCTACCAAAAAATTAGAAGCCATTATGAAATACAGCAACTTTCACCATCAGCATTTTGTAACAATCCACCAAACATCATGAGAAAAGTATAAAATTCAAATGGAACAGTAAAGTAAATGATTGTAGGGTACCTTATGTTGAAAATGGCATTTAATTCCATTCAGAAACATACACTGAAAAAAAAAGTTGAAACTAATGATAGAGTCATATTTTGCAAGTTCAATGGGTGACTATAGCTTTTCAATGAATCAACAAATTCTTTTTATTTTACTGTATATAATTCAAAGTGAAAAATGGCAATTTGGTGCTTGTCTACAGCATTTTATACTTGTCCTCAACCTGCGTCACAGGCTGCAAGCTACAATCATGCAAGTACCACATAACGATAGCAAGCTTATAAATGTTTGATGTTCATAACTTTTGTAATCATAACTTTTATTATATATCTCTCAATGAAAAAATACCATTTTCAAGGTTAAATTTTGGGTTAATCCTTTTGCCTTATGGTTTCGAAGGGAGACTACTGCAGTGAAACTTTGACAGTAATTTACTTCCAATTCGTTCAGTATTAATTTACATAAACAGGAAATAGACATTTTGTAAGATCAACCTGTCAAAAACTGATATCTTCAAGCAGCTAATAAAAATAATATAATTTTTGATTATCCTTAGGTTTTTGATTGACTTAACTTACTTAGTGCCATGTTGTTTAAATGCTGCCTGAAAAGTTGTAAGACAATCCAACAATATATCACTTATTCACACAATACACATACACACACCATTAAATTGAAATTCATAGATTTACCTCAGAAAATGTATAACACATATATACAAAGATTGTAACATAATTTATTTTAGCCTAAATATTCAAAACCAGAACATAGACGAAAGTTGCCCAGAAGAAACGTGCACTCCATAATATTGAAAGTTAATCTGACATCTGGTAAGTGCTGTAGTACTAGAAAACGTAGTTAAAATGCTGATTAGTCAACTCGTACAAACTTCAGTGTTCACAAACCATTTGTCAGTCACACAGTCCATTTAGTTCTATTTAAAACAAAAAAACTCTGCTTTAAAATGTAATTTCATTTGACTGAGACAATTCACTTGAGTTTAGCGCTACTACCAGATAACTCCGTCAAAAGAGAGAAAGAATTCCTGGATTTCGTAGTGAAAATGGCATCATTACATGATTTTAACGCCTAAAATTGCTACATGATTGTAAAGCAATGAATTATATCATACAGGACAGGCAAGGAAATGAATATCGCGCATTCATTTCTCCAGCTTCAATCCATCTAAATTATAACAGCAAGACAATTAAATTTAAATACAGAAGTATGCTATGAGAAGTCAGGGTTTGAGTTATATTGAATTACACACTACCAAGATACCAACAGCAAGGTGTCAGCTTCATAAAAATCAATGAGAGCCCTTATCCTATAGGGAAATTTTTAAATTCTAAGTCTCTGTATCCCGCAAAATGCCACCTCCATGCAAATAAAAATAGTTAACAAAAAACTGGTTAAAATCTGCTTAGTATGAAATTCTAACAATAGCATTCTTTATGGCCAAGACTATAGCAGAGTTTAAAAGACTCGAATATCTGGACTAAAATTAAAACTTTTCTAAAAGCAGTGTCATGCAACTCAAACTCAATTACAGGAAAGATACTCAATAAGCTTAAAAGTTTGTTTTAGTAATTCTGCATAAAAACATGTGAACCAATTACGCTTGTAAATGGTCATATTGACATCAAAGCTACATGCGTACATGTCCTGTTTTTGAAATGGACGAGAATCTTGATGAGATAGTTGAAAAATTCATTTTGCTTCATTTTGAAAAAAAAAGTCGTCTGCTGATGCCAACTGGAAACTACTAAAACAACTGAACTGTTTTTGTTTGTTTTTTTTTTTAGAGGGTTTAATGCTGTTTCATTATATATGGCAGCTGGTTCACCTAACCAGTTTTCCTGGACTGTACACTAACCAGTACTAACTTACCCTTTCACAAGGAGCTGGCAGCTTCTACACATATGGAGAAAAATTGACATTTTTGTCAAATTCTCATAGTTTCATAGAAGGAGAAAGACCAGTCGCACCCAGGAGAACATAGGAGCTCTGTAACACCTATATGCAAGCTGTAACTGTAAGTGGCAGAAATCTTGTCAGTTATGTCTCTATAAAACAATGCCAACATCAGTTCTCATAACTAAACATAATTATACACACTGGTTTTTCGATAATGAAAACGCTCTCTTTCCAATTAATCCCAGTTAGTAATAGTCATCCAAGATCTGATTCGGAGGGGGGTGCCTGGGTGCGGCTCAATCTAAGATATAAAAGATCTAAGGTTTGAATATGAATATAAATATGTGATGAAGCGATGAAATGAAGGTTATTCAGTGAAATAAAAAATTCTGATGTACATTTTCATCTGCGATAAAAGATAATGAAAATTCTCCAGTTTCTAGGGTGTATATTTCTAGTTACACATTACAAAGACAACACGAGTCATAAGGTGACATAATAATTCTAGACTTGATAAAAAATTTTAAGTGCAAACATCAATCTGTCTATACTGTGACAAGTAAATAGCAGATTTTGCTACAGTAAGCACGTCTTGAAAAACTGGCATCAATCAAACATGTTTATTAACCAACAAAGTCAGACAGAATCTATAGATGGGTCAAAAAAGCATAAAGTCAAAATACACTGTTCTGATTGAATGAAAGGAAATCAATGATGGTGGCCAGAAGTATTTAATAATGGACATTCTCAAGTATGATTGAAAATGGTGCTTACCTAAAGCTTATAAATAAACTTGATGATTTGTGACACCCTCTTTAACCCTTTACCTCACAATACTGCATTTCCCCACACCTAAAGCAGACAGCTTTCAAAATCATTGTGGCAAAAGAAGCCATCACTCACTACAAGCAATGGCTTCTTTTGCCACAATGTTTTCCACTCTGCCAGAAAGAAATGACCCAGTTTTCTTAAATAAATTGACGCTTAGTAAATTCGCTTTCAATTTAGAAATATGCTTATGAGGCAATGGGTTAATCTATGGTATCTGTTGAAACTCAGCCCTTGCCAAAAAATAGTGAAGCTTTCCAGAAAGTGCAGCTTTTGCGAAGCTTAATTCAGCTTTTGCGAAGCTTCTGCATTATAAGGTACGTTTTTTTTTAAAAGGTCCGCAAAAGCTGCGTCTTTAACAAAAAAAAAACAGCTTTTGTGAAGGTTTGACTTGAGGAATACTGCACATTTGGGTTTTAAAAAATGCAGCTTTTGCAAAAATCCCAATACCGCTAGCTTTAACGCAGTTTTAACATAGCTTTTGTATATGTTAAACACAGCTTTAATGCAGCTTTGTCACTGACAACAAAGACTTTTATGACAACAGCATGTGTTTATTCAAATACACAAAAAGGAAACCATTAAAAAATGATAGTAACCAGTGAACTGTGAAAAAAATTATTTTCTGACGTTTGAAATTCCTTGGAAAATCTTTTTTTATTTCCACAAAGAAAAAATTGAATGTGCAATTTTCTTGTTGAAATACAGTGAATCATTAACAGAGAAAGTATGTCACAAGACCAAAGGATATTGGTCACATGCCAATAAGTCAATGCCAAGATACTGTCCTTTATTACTGAGACCTACAGCTGCTGGACCTATACGTCCCCTTTGCTGGTGACTTTCTTATAGCCCCATAACTGAATAAAATTTCTAAAAATGACAAGCAATTTTAATGAGTTTCCAAATCAAAAAAAAGAATCATGAATCACGTCTTTTTTCAGACAATGAAGAGAGGTTGAAATTCTTCACACATTTTTTCCCAAAATGGGTCTTATTTTGCAAAATGAAAATGCTTCCATCAGTAAGAAAAGTTCCCAAGAATTACAGACTTGGGTAAGTAAATTGTCCAACAACTTAATAATATAATGGATAAAAAACAGAGATACATGTATTGACTTCAGACATAAGATAAACTGAGCAATGAGTCTGAAAACCGCGGTATCCTGAGTATTTCATTCCTAACGTCTGATAGTAAACCAGGAGTGAGATTAAAATCCATGGTCCTAACCGGGGATTGAAGCCAGGACCTTTAGCACTGTAGGCGGACACTCAACCACACTGCTAAAGAGTTATCTCAACAGTTGCAAGGCCATTGAAAGTGGCAATAACAAGTCATTAAAAAAAACTCAATGCAAAAAAAAATCATACAATGACATGCATTAAATGACATATCCCAGATGTATAAACATTTTGTAATGAATATGACACAGTGGAAAATTAATTCCAACATAAAAAAAATCGCAATGCCAGAGATAGATATCAGATGATTGAGAAGGCAATATAAATCAAATGAATGACAGACAGATAAACAGAAAATTCTAAATATTGCAGTACGAAAATGAAAGTACCATTAAAACTGCTCTAAGAACTACTTCGGAAGGTTATACATGGCGTGATCAATTGTTAAACAGAGCATAATGCTCTAGACAATGCAATAACCACCATAGGTGGTTTTATTCAATAAATCATCGTGTCCAAATGACGTAATATTCAAAAGAACTCATTTTATTTATCCTTCATACCATTAAACCTCATGAAATATAAATGCACAGTACAGAAATGGTATCTAAAAGCCAGGAGAGGCACAGCTGGCAGAACGAAACACAATCACTAATGTCAAAAATAATCATCTCTTATAAAACACTAACCATCATTGTCTTATATGATAATAAGTTAAGTGCGAGTGGAACATTTATAGATGGAGACTTTTTATGAAGAAACAAAATTATAATGGTTCACAGCATAATATACACTATTCACAAGCAAAATATCCTGAGAAATGACAACAGATAATTCATCCCTGTTTGAACAACTGAAAGACAATTCCCCTGCGAAATTTTCATGAACAGTTCAAGAAATATTCTTGGATTGTTCAGGTACAAAAGCACATGAAATGCCCCTGAACATTACCAGAACAGTTCAGGTACATTTTAAGAAATGTTAAGTGAAACAAATCTTTAAGAACATAATGTTCTTTAACTGTTCTTGAAGGAAGTTCAAGAAATGTTCTTGAACTTTATTTCAAGAACAGTTCTGGAACAAATGTTCTTAAAAAGCTCAAGAACTACTCAGGAACTGTTCCAGTACAGCAATTCTTAAACAGTTCAGAAAAAGTTCTGTTTCATTTAACATTTCTTAAAATGTTCTTGTACAATTTAAGAACATTTCTTGAACACAAGTTCAAGAACTACTCAGGAACTGTTCCAGTACAGCAATTCTTAAACAGTTCAGAAAAAGTTCTGTTTCATTTAACATTTCTTAAAATGTTCTTGTACAATTTAAGAACATTTCTTGAACACAAGTTCACGAACTACTCAGGAACTGTTCCATTACAGTAATTCTTAAACAGTTCAGAAAAAGTTCTGTTTCACTTAACATTTCTTAAAATGTTCTTGTACAATTTAAGAACGTTTCTTGGACACAAGTTCAAGAACTACTCAGGAACTGTTCCAGTACAGTAATTCTTAAACAGTTCAAAAAAGGTTCTGTTTCACTTAACATTTCTTAAAATGTTCTTGTACAATTCAACATCATTTATTGAACACAAGTTCAGGAACTACTTAGGAACTGTTCCAGAACAATACATGTAGTTCTTACAGTCAAAGGAAAGATCTGTATCATTTAACATTTTTTTAAATGAATAAATCATAAAAAAATCACCATATATACTTCCCCAATGAAAATTTCAAGAACAATAAATAAAAGTTCAAAAATTCTTTTTAATGTGAACATCTATCTTTGGACTATTGAGGATATTAATATACATAAATTTGAACTTTTAAAGCATACTAGGTACATAAATGATATATAAATCATGTATTAAAAATATTTACATAACAATTATGGATAGCATATTTACATAATACAATGAAAACAAGAAAGATCTTCAATACTAGTAATAGCCGAGTAAGTCCTCAGAATGTATTGTCTTCCTAATGAAAGCATCAAAACAAAATTGCTGTCTACAAAAATAGACTTTACTGTTAACAAAATGCCTCTAAAGAGAATTATAATGCTAAGTATACATTGATATGCACAAATTTCACATGTATAGTGTTGTATCTAGGCTGAAAAAGGGCAGGGTACACAAGATACTGGGCAGGGCACTAAAGGCCGATGTGGGCAGTGTGTGCTTTGAATCAAAGTTTGATAAAATCTATTAAGTTTGGTTTTGTTTCTTATCATAAATAATGTACATGCAGCTAGGTAAATGGTTTTATTAAAGCTTATAATGCAGGTTAAGTAATCTAAAAAAGTGGAAAATTAACTGAATTACTGCACGGATTTATTAGTAGAAAATCCATTTGCATATTCAGACTTAGGTGGCAGTGATTAGGGCAGCGTGGGATTGTTAAAAAGCACATGACAGCCCGCCCCACTATTCCATGCTAGATACAACACTAATGTATTTAAGAATGTGATCTAAAAACTTATTTAAACAACATAATTGTAATCAAGTTTAGGTTGAAATTGATTTACCATTATCAAACAATAACAACAACAAGAAAAAAGCATTGACTATAAATGGAAACTATTAGCTAATCAAAGATCTTTAAAGCAGTTTCAATAAGCAAGAAATATTCCTGGTCAGTTTCTTATATGTGTCACACTTCCTGAATATGTCAGCAGTTATGGGTTGACACTAGCTGAATATAGCCACCAACTTCGACAGAAGACAGGAATTTTCTCATCCCCAGTTTAGTTAAGAAGTTCACTCTTGGTGAGCACTCATTTATTCCTTTCATTTAGTTTCATTTGGTGCATTCCAACAATTTAGTTTCATTTGGTGCATTCCAACAATCTACCACATAGTAAGTCTGACTGGTTCTTATCCATTTTCTATATTGTTCGAATAATTTTGAACTCTTAGGGCCACTGTTACCATCTAATCTATGAACATTTCAGTACTTAGGAAATTTTTCCTCTGAAATTGACAAATGTGTTCAAGTGAATTTTCACTTAAGGACTTGTAACACAGTTAGATTATTTATCAGAAATTGTAATCAAATAGTACGGTTAGTAAAATTTTGCGCTTTTATATCAACTGCAACGTACAATTAATGTCACCTGTATTCGCGACTTTAAAACAGTTCAACAAGTCGGCAATATTGCGTTGTACAGTTAAAATCGTACAGTGTAAACGTTTATTTAAGAAATATTACTAAAAGTAGTATGCAAAGGTCTAATTCAAAAGAGAAAAATGAATTTATAATGGAAAATTCACTCACTGTAAATTCCGTTGATCACGGCGTCCCCATTACGTATTTGAAAAGTCTGCATCATCTAGACGTTTGCTTTACGTTCCCAATCGAACCCCAACATTTGAATAGGCAGTCTAAATCATTTAATTACTGAAGTAACACAAAACTAGTCTAATTTATTCCCAGAATGTTTGAATACAGTACGTAATAAAGTAATTTATCAGTAGCGATTTCGTAATTAAGCATTTTTGTACTACACCACGATGTAAACAAAGGTTTGCCGATAGCGTTGTCGTTCTCGTACTCGAGCATTTTCGCACCTCGTTTTCGTACTCAAACATTTTCGCATCTCACTACGAAGTAAACACATGAGTTTTCTATGCAAGTTTTAGCTGTTGATTCCGTGTTTTCTTTACTTTTACAATACATTTATCTTTTTAAATTTGAATCGGTGCGAATTAATTAATAAAAGTCTCTTAATATAAGTTTTCAAATAAAATTTGTGGGTCTATTATGACAACAAATGTAGAAATTTAAGTACGTCATGTTCTTATCAATATTGAGTTATGACCTAAATGCTGAATTTTTATACATAATATAAAATAGGTCAGACCATGATCAGCTATAGTTTAATTTGTCATGAGGAACTTTACTGATTTCTGACCACGGTTTGTTTCTTTGGACCATGCATGGTCATTACAGATCAATCATGGTTGACCATGGTTTAAATCTAAACCAAGGCTGATGATTTTTTTACCATGGCCTGTAACATAAAAGCATGATGAACCATGGTAAGCCATGGTCAACCATGTACATTTTGAGTCTTTTCCAGGTTTGACCATGGCTGACCATGGCCACATTTCACAGGGGAATCTCTGTAAACCATAAGACCTTTTGGCCTAAGGATAATCGTAAAAAATATCAATTAATGTTTTAACTGATATTGAACTTGTATTATTATTTACTGGTATATTTGTCTTTTTATTAATAACTTAGATAAATTTTAGAACACTTGTAGAACATTTCTAGAACATCAGAAATCCTGTACTGTTCATAAATTGTCCTAAAATGAATTCAAGACCAACAGCAGAACATTTAAGGAATTTGAATGTTCTTGAACTTCTCTTAAATTGTTCTAAATATAATTTAAGAACAGTTGTGGGATATTTTAGGAACATTAATTTTCATGAACGATTCCTAAAATGTTCAAGGAACACTTCAAGGATAAATTAAGAACTTTATGAGTTCTTAGAAAATTCAAGAACTGTCCTTAAACTGTGTTCTTGAGCAGTTCAGGTACAAATGTTCTTGAACAACCATCAAGAGCAGATCTTGAACTGTTCTTAATGTTCTAGAACAATTCATGAACAGTTCTTAATCATAAGAACTGTGTTTCGCAGGGGATAGCCCTTCACAGAAGCCACAAAACCCCTGGGTCAGGTTTTCAGTGAAATGAAACATGATTCACAAATTGGGTACGGTTTAATAACCTATGTGTAAATATGCATAAATTTAATAGAAGCCGATTGCAATTGATTACGGTATACAATTCTAGTCTAATTTTCTGCTAAAACAATGAAACGTGCTTAAACATCAGCAAAGAAGAGATGAGCACATTTTTACTGCAAATTCAAATGAAGTGTTAAAGACATAAATGTAGAATTATATGACATTAAACAGGCATAGAAAAATAACCAACATTAGTGCAGGCACATTATCTAGACTTAGTAAGAAAAGAAGTGCAAATCAATTAAGAAAAGCCAACCTAGAACCAAAAATGCCAAACAATAACAAAAACCCTAATTATAACTCAGCATATATTCACAACAGGTGTGAAGCGTAAACACATTTTCGGAAGTTTGATTCTATCAATCATCAGTGTCGTTAGAAGCCACATTCTTACATTCCTAAGATCTAAATGCAACAACATTCTATGTTCAAGCACAAAAATGAACTTTAATAACAAAATAAATGTCTGGAAAAATTCAAAAGGATAGAACATTTTATTTAAACTGTTACAGAAACAATCAGATTAAGGCCTAAAAAAATAGCTTATTTCTGCAACCCTGATATTTTTGTGGTCAAATTATAGTTTTGCAAAATAAAGTCAGTCATATTCTGGAATAAAAAAGATAAAAATAAAAAAAAATAGATACCGGAACCAACCAACTGACCCTATTTTTTCAGAGCCGGCAGCAGAAACAAGCTATTTCTTTTTTAGCCTAATATGTATAATTCTGTAAACTTTGACAAATTATGTAACAATATGGCTGGTGCAATTTAAGTTCAATTAGCAATATGATTATACCCCAATATGGTATTATTGTGAAGGGCCATTCAACAGTCAAGAAATAAGGTAACAATGTTGACTACAGAAATACTTCAGAATCTCACAGTGGCTTAATAGATTATTTGATTGTTTGTGTTAGGTTTTATGTAAAATCAACAAGTCAGTTAAAAGTCAGATGTAGACTGTCCTAAAACATTGTTTTGGAGTGAATTTGAACAAATAATAGCACAAGCTACGAAGTACTTCAATCTACCTCTGCAAATATGGATGATTAGATGAAAACTACCCTGACAAAATTGCTTTTAGTCCCAAATGGCTGAAAGCCCCATTGTTGAGGCTGCATGCTTACTCTCAAGTCTGGTACCATTAATGCAATATGAACATCAACCAGTGGTTGCATAGCCAATGATCAATAGACATTACAAATGGACTAAAGTTAACAAAGGACAATACAGATCTTTCTGCTAGGATCATTAAATGAAGACAATGAAGGTAACGCATTAAGTTCAAGAATTACAGGCTTTTAAATACGTGCGTAACAAGGTGGCAGTGCATAAAGAGTGAACAAAATGTTTTAAATCTATTGAATCAGATGTGTACAGGTAGTCACTTCTCTATCAATTATTGTCCTTAGACTGGAAGACTATTAAAAGCAAACAAAAAACAGCTTCCTGCGCAATGTCAATGACAAACCAGAGATTTTTATTGTTCATGAAAGAAATATCCATGTTAGTATTTCCCCTTAATTTCCTGAATGAAAGCATTAATGGAGATATAACATCGATAGGTTTCATGCATGAAGACAATTAGACATCACTGTCATCAAGTTTAAGTCTTGTTACACTTGAATCACAATCTATTTCATATAAAGGACACAATCCTTGATGAATTCTCTAAACAGTTACCATGGTTACTATGAGTGTTCTCTGTCGGGCATGCAATTGTCACATTCAAATGACGTCAAACAATCATACTGTAAGATTACATAAAGGGATCAAAAGCCACATACAACAACAACAACAACAACAGCAACAACAGCAGCAGCAGCAGCAGCAACAACACCAACAACAACAACCGGGTTCTGCCATGATCATCATGTTAAGCTTTAATGTTTCAGATATAAAACACTTTGTACAATCATTACAAAGAGTTCTAAGCATCAAGAAAGCAACAAGCATTCTAGTGGCAGACATAAAATAGACTCGTTCCCTATACACAATCATACACGTATTGCAGGCACTTTTAGCACTATGGAAGGCATTGGTTAAAAGGTTGGGTTTGGAGACCATAATTGGTGAAAGGGCCATCCTGACGAGCTTTATTACCTTTTTTCCTAATGGAGTTAAATCAGTACCAATTTGGAACACACTTGAAATGGAATATGAGACCATCTGATAGTTGAACCAAATGTCCACAACAACAAATGTGTAATTATAGTAAATCAAATTATCAGAAATACATATATACATAAAACAAACCATTAATACCATAAATATGTTATAGCAAGTCATTAATAACAAAGATACGTTATAACAAACTAATGGTTCATACCAGTGTTACAGACCTTATCTACCCAAATAAGAAATACATATTGTAACAAGTACGGAATACAATGTAATTATGATCATTCTACAGAGATTTCTGAAGAGCCTAACAAGAAAAAACAATCAATATGATACTTAAGAATGACAATAAAACATTTTAAAGATAAAATAACTGAGTGGCTCTGGGTTTACCGCATATACTAAACATGATTTGTAACAAGCTGTATTCACACCATCTGTTTGATAAAATCTACAAAAACCAAAAATAATGTAATGTTAACATCTAGATGATGGAGTTTAATGTGTGAATATCTGTGTATTTGTGTGGGAGGTGTAAGTATCAGGAATTGAGCTCTCCACATTCCATCAATCAAGTCGCCTTCAAATTGCTTATCTGTTTCATGCACTTTTAAAATAGAAATATGCTTAATGCTTTTGATATCCTAACCTGTCAAAAGTACTGCTTATCTGGGGAAACATAGACATTGTATATACTGTATAATATATCCCTAATATATGTCTTGTTCTATGCATTGTGAATTATTACATTTGTATTTAAATTGAATGATGGCTATAATTTAATACACATGTATATTATTCATAATTGATATGTTACTCTTTGAAATGTATGTTCAGGGTTCATTCTAGACCACGCCATTGAGGGACAGCAGTAAAAAATTGTGAATGGCACATATTCAGTACTTATATGTGGACAATGAGCACATCCTTTTTTTGCACGAATAGGGAACTTACTATAGTCGCTGATGTTCTTAGCTAGTCGTCCTGCAGGATGAGTAGCCTGAAAAAAATTGTCAGGCCCTGTATGGGACCTGAAAAAATGGTCTTAATATTGAGGTGGTCTCATTACAAAGTTGAAATAGAGAGGAAATATTAAAAACTGGTCCAAACATAAGAGGTCTTTGTAATGAAGTGGTCATATTATTGAGGTGGTCACTTAGTGAGGTTTCACTGTAGTTTTTTAATGCCTTGTTCAGCTTCATCCAAGAAAATTACTACGTAATAAAAATACCATACTCAGGTGCCACGGCATAAAAAAGTGTTATCAGGATTAATTATCAACAATATTAACACAGTAAAATGTTCTATGGAATAAATAACTCGTATCATTCATGATACATAAGCTATGGAAAAGCAATAAAGTTCACACCATGTGTAACTGATTATCATAAAAATAATAATTACAAGAAAAATGTTAGCCCTCATAACCCAGAAAGAACTGTAAGTGACACTGATTCAGGTTTTACAAATGAATGTATAACTTCCATCATTATGTTCGTCCACATGAGTCAATTATTTACAATTTTTATCGATTTGCGGACAATTGTTCAACATGAGTCAATTTATAAGTGATCATACTATTATCAGGTCTGGAAACTTGTAAAGTGACGATTCAAATCTGAGTTATCATACATAATACATTACCAAACAACATCAACTATGAATGTATGTACCACAGAGAGCCATGGTGTTGTTTTTAATCATTACGGTGATGCTCAGTTTTGAAGACGTTATTTGATTGGCCATGCGGGTGCCGTTCACAATTACCAAGTCTGCTCACAAGTAATTGCATGTCGTCGTGCCAGTTATATTTTTCATTAATTTACAAGACACACTGTTTAACAAGTCCCTACCCCTGCGAAACACAGTTCTTATGATTAAGAACTGTTCATGAATTGTTCTAAAACATTAAGAACAGTTCAAGATCTGCTCTTGATGGTTGTTCAAGAACATTTGTACCTGAACTGCTCAAGAACACAGTTTAAGGACAGTTCTTGAATTTTCTAAGAACTCATAAAGTTCTTAATTTATCCTTGAAGTGTTCCTTGAACATTTTAGGAATCGTTCATGAAAATTAATGTTCCTAAAATATCCCACAACTGTTCTTAAATTATATTTAGAACAATTTAAGAGAAGTTCAAGAACATTCAAATTCCTTAAATGTTCTGCTGTTGGTCTTGAATTCATTTTAGGACAATTTATGAACAGTACAGGATTTCTGATGTTCTAGAAATGTTCTACAAGTGTTCTAAAATTTATCTAAGTTATTAATAAAAAGACAAATATACCAGTAAATAATAATACAAGTTCAATATCAGTTAAAACATTAATTGATATTTTTTACGATTATCCTTAGGCCAAAAGGTCTTATGGTTTACAGAGATTCCCCTGTGAAACGTGGCCATGGTCAGCCATGGTCAAACCTGGAAAAGACTCAAAATGTACATGGTTGACCATGGCTTACCATGGTTCATCATGCTTTTATGTTACAGGCCATGGTAAAAAAATCATCAGCCTTGGTTTAGATTTAAACCATGGTCAACCATGATTGATCTGTAATGACCATGCATGGTCCAAAGAAACAAACCGTGGTCAGAAATCAGTAAAGTTCCTCATGACAAATTAAACTATAGCTGATCATGGTCTGACCTATTTTATATTATGTATAAAAATTCAGCATTTAGGTCATAACTCAATATTGATAAGAACATGACGTACTTAAATTTCTACATTTGTTGTCATAATAGACCCACAAATTTTATTTGAAAACTTATATTAAGAGACTTTTATTAATTAATTCGCACCGATTCAAATTTAAAAAGATAAATGTATTGTAAAAGTAAAGAAAACACGGAATCAACAGCTAAAACTTGCATAGAAAACTCATGTGTTTACTTCGTAGTGAGATGCGAAAATGTTTGAGTACGAAAACGAGGTGCGAAAATGCTCGAGTACGAGAACGACAACGCTATCGGCAAACCTTTGTTTACATCGTGGTGTAGTACAAAAATGCTTAATTACGAAATCGCTACTGATAAATTACTTTATTACGTACTGTATTCAAACATTCTGGGAATAAATTAGACTAGTTTTGTGTTACTTCAGTAATTAAATGATTTAGACTGCCTATTCAAATGTTGGGGTTCGATTGGGAACGTAAAGCAAACGTCTAGATGATGCAGACTTTTCAAATACGTAATGGGGACGCCGTGATCAACGGAATTTACAGTGAGTGAATTTTCCATTATAAATTCATTTTTCTCTTTTGAATTAGACCTTTGCATACTACTTTTAGTAATATTTCTTAAATAAACGTTTACACTGTACGATTTTAACTGTACAACGCAATATTGCCGACTTGTTGAACTGTTTTAAAGTCGCGAATACAGGTGACATTAATTGTACGTTGCAGTTGATATAAAAGCGCAAAATTTTACTAACCGTACTATTTGATTACAATTTCTGATAAATAATCTAACTGTGTTACAAGTCCTTAAGTGAAAATTCACTTGAACACATTTGTCAATTTCAGAGGAAAAATTTCCTAAGTACTGAAATGTTCATAGATTAGATGGTAACAGTGGCCCTAAGAGTTCAAAATTATTCGAACAATATAGAAAATGGATAAGAACCAGTCAGACTTACTATGTGGTAGATTGTTGGAATGCACCAAATGAAACTAAATTGTTGGAATGCACCAAATGAAACTAAATGAAAGGAATAAATGAGTGCTCACCAAGAGTGAACTTCTTAACTAAACTGGGGATGAGAAAATTCCTGTCTTCTGTCGAAGTTGGTGGCTATATTCAGCTAGTGTCAACCCATAACTGCTGACATATTCAGGAAGTGTGACACATATAAGAAACTGACCAGGAATATTTCTTGCTTATTGAAACTGCTTTAAAGATCTTTGATTAGCTAATAGTTTCCATTTATAGTCAATGCTTTTTTCTTGTTGTTGTTATTGTTTGATAATGGTAAATCAATTTCAACCTAAACTTGATTACAATTATGTTGTTTAAATAAGTTTTTAGATCACATTCTTAAATACATTAGTGTTGTATCTAGCATGGAATAGTGGGGCGGGCTGTCATGTGCTTTTTAACAATCCCACGCTGCCCTAATCACTGCCACCTAAGTCTGAATATGCAAATGGATTTTCTACTAATAAATCCGTGCAGTAATTCAGTTAATTTTCCACTTTTTTAGATTACTTAACCTGCATTATAAGCTTTAATAAAACCATTTACCTAGCTGCATGTACATTATTTATGATAAGAAACAAAACCAAACTTAATAGATTTTATCAAACTTTGATTCAAAGCACACACTGCCCACATCGGCCTTTAGTGCCCTGCCCAGTATCTTGTGTACCCTGCCCTTTTTCAGCCTAGATACAACACTATACATGTGAAATTTGTGCATATCAATGTATACTTAGCATTATAATTCTCTTTAGAGGCATTTTGTTAACAGTAAAGTCTATTTTTGTAGACAGCAATTTTGTTTTGATGCTTTCATTAGGAAGACAATACATTCTGAGGACTTACTCGGCTATTACTAGTATTGAAGATCTTTCTTGTTTTCATTGTATTATGTAAATATGCTATCCATAATTGTTATGTAAATATTTTTAATACATGATTTATATATCATTTATGTACCTAGTATGCTTTAAAAGTTCAAATTTATGTATATTAATATCCTCAATAGTCCAAAGATAGATGTTCACATTAAAAAGAATTTTTGAACTTTTATTTATTGTTCTTGAAATTTTCATTGGGGAAGTATATATGGTGATTTTTTATGATTTATTCATTTAAAAAAATGTTAAATGATACAGATCTTTCCTTTGACTGTAAGAACTACATGTATTGTTCTGGAACAGTTCCTAAGTAGTTCCTGAACTTGTGTTCAATAAATGATGTTGAATTGTACAAGAACATTTTAAGAAATGTTAAGTGAAACAGAACCTTTTTTGAACTGTTTAAGAATTACTGTACTGGAACAGTTCCTGAGTAGTTCTTGAACTTGTGTCCAAGAAACGTTCTTAAATTGTACAAGAACATTTTAAGAAATGTTAAGTGAAACAGAACTTTTTCTGAACTGTTTAAGAATTACTGTAATGGAACAGTTCCTGAGTAGTTCGTGAACTTGTGTTCAAGAAATGTTCTTAAATTGTACAAGAACATTTTAAGAAATGTTAAATGAAACAGAACTTTTTCTGAACTGTTTAAGAATTGCTGTACTGGAACAGTTCCTGAGTAGTTCTTGAACTTGTGTTCAAGAAATGTTCTTAAATTGTACAAGAACATTTTAAGAAATGTTAAATGAAACAGAACTTTTTCTGAACTGTTTAAGAATTGCTGTACTGGAACAGTTCCTGAGTAGTTCTTGAGCTTTTTAAGAACATTTGTTCCAGAACTGTTCTTGAAATAAAGTTCAAGAACATTTCTTGAACTTCCTTCAAGAACAGTTAAAGAACATTATGTTCTTAAAGATTTGTTTCACTTAACATTTCTTAAAATGTACCTGAACTGTTCTGGTAATGTTCAGGGGCATTTCATGTGCTTTTGTACCTGAACAATCCAAGAATATTTCTTGAACTGTTCATGAAAATTTCGCAGGGGTAAAGCCTTCAAACTTCAGTATTTTGTCTTTTTGCCTGCAGCAACAAAAAGCATGCATGAATTTGTTTTTACAGAATAATAATTATCATTTAGATCTGGCATGAGAAATTCAGTCATCCAAATATTTCTAGAATGTAAGGCCTACACAAAAAAAGGTTTGTTTCCGGTTACATGCCCCAAAAAATATGTGTCTGTAGGTAGGGATTTTTTTTACATTTGTTTTTACATATGTCAGCAACACTGTTGAGAAAATTACAATATAGCACCAAGATTTGGATGCCGAAAAAATTTTTGAGTCCGTAGGTAAAAGATGGGTCGGTAGGGTAACCAGAAACAAACCTATTTTTTTTTAGGCCCAAGACAACAACAAATAACCCACGCATGACTTCATTACTAAGGGATGCAAGACAAGAAAGTAATTGAGATAAAAAAGTATATAAGGATTCCAGAAAATCTTATAAAACTCACATCAACACATAATGCAAGCTGAAAGTTATCTCTGGATCAGGTGAAAAAAAGCTAAAATGCATTTGTGCATATCACACTCTGACAAATAATGAAGGAACAAAGATCCAGGGAAATTAATTTTAAACACACAGATTGCATCAACGATTTTGTTCCATTGATAATGTCATGCCAAATTTTATGATGGCATGAGTAAAATGTTCTAAAATTAGAACTGACAACTCATGGTTGCCTTTTTCCAGTGGAAAGATGCCAAGCTATCACCTGAGATAACAAGAATAAAATGAGAAAATATAAAATGATCATTTCGTTACCCCAGCATTTCATAACAATCTTGGGTGTGACTTTCATTAGACTCAGAGGGGGGGGGGGAACTTGAATACCATGTAAGTGATTCAAAATTACCAGACATTTATTATAACAATAAATCAACCAGCACAATCTTGTGTAAGCTACAAACTTAATATCATACTCAACATACAGTAAAACCTCACATTGCAACCACCTTGTTAGATTGACCACTTATTTTCAGACCGACTTCCAATAACTCCCCTGTAATTCAACTTGATAATGAGAATCTGTCCAAAACATCACTAAAACAAATATTTTGACATACAGTTTAACAAAGATCCAATCAAAACTGTGACCTCTAGTGTTAACAAGGTTTTCCAGTGATTTGACCTGGTGACCTAGTTTTTGACCCCAGATGACCCATGTTGGAACATGTCCAAGATATCATTGAGATGAACATTCTGACCATGTCTGATGAAGATTCACTCAAAAGTGTGACCTCTAGAGTGTTAACAACCCCCAGGTGTGGATGCCAGGACACCGGAGTAGACTGACTGATCAACTACTTGTTGTGAACAAATAGGAAACAAATGCTGTAAATGATAACTAACAACTTTGTAATAACAGATGATAAGAATTCATAAATAGTATACCAACAATATTCACTAATTATATCTATTAAATGGTAATTCAATTAATATAGTTCTAAAGAATACCAACAGTTAATTCATGTAATTACCACATCACCTCAAGGGTGTTACAAGTATAATTTGGCAAAAATACAACAATGATACTATTCAAGGTATTCAATTAGAAGTACACATCATAGATAGTTCTTCATGTGACTTTCAAGTCAAGAAAAAGTAATTGCTGTTGACACAGTATCAATCTAATTTCAACTTCCCTTTGTAAGGTAAGTCTTGTTTAATCTCTCGACATATCAAGGTGAATGCGTTCTTTCAATATTATGCTGTTTAAAAGGCACTAATTCATAAAACATTTCAATAGAGATTAAATCCAAAACTCTTATGGGCATTTATATTTGGAGGTATAGCGTGATAATTAAACTAAATTTAGACATAATAATATTATCATTGTCATCCATTGAAATTAATTTATAGCACTATATTCATTCTTTTTATAAAAAGAAATACTTCAATTGAAGAAACCTCAAATGAGAAGTTTTGCAAAAGTGAACCCGATTTCTTCAGAGAATGACAACACTATCTCTAATCGAACCAATAAAAAGGAGCCAGCCCCTAATACAAGCAAAAGAGAAATTTGTTCTATTTACCCTATGACCCTATCAAGTTAACCAGTACAAACAATTTCAGACAGGCTATATTTATACGTAAAAACAAACCACAGAATAAGTCAAACTTATATCAGTAGGTAAGCACACACATCCACAATTTGATCATAAAAAAACTTTTGAGCCAATTTCAACCCAACACTCAGTTCTTTTAACTCAGAGTGAAAGACAATACTAGCTCTATGAGATCATGCAGCCTGTATCATAATAACGTCAGTTGTAAAACGAGAATAACCATAACAACAAGTGCACTTCTAATGCTTTCCAGTGGCTTAATCATAGATATAAAAGATTTCACAAGAAAACATGTAATAGCATTAGGAAAAGTAAATGGCATGTATTTTATTACAGTCCTAATGTACTGAAACTTTCAAAGAAGAAATCGATGGATTTATAACTTGTTTAGTCCTTTATTTTGAGCCGAACTTCAGTGTTTTGAAATGATTGACAGAAAATGAATGCGATTCATTGTTGCTAAGGGATGTTCAGTAGTCGAACAGCATGCAAGAAAATTGTTAGATAACACTTCCCTCCATTATCATCACAATAATGCAACAGTTTTCAAATGTATTGATAATAAAATGACCATTTGTGCATAAAAATGACAAAAGCTTACTTGAAGTTAAGTTACAATTTTACATTTTCCTCAAGATACCTATGAAAATGTCAAATAAACAACCCATTTCTGCTAGTGACTACAAATACCTTGACTGAAATGAATTGAAATCATTAGGATGATAATATAGCAATTTTCTACCAAGTTTCACAAACATATTTCTATTTTTTGGGGGGGAGGGGAATTTTGGCCTGTTTTCTGAACAATATCTGCTCCACAACAGTGAGCACCTAACCAAACCAGTTTTCCAAAATCCTGTACAAGTACTACCCTTGTTCTCCACAAAAAGCAAATATCCCCCAAATTAATGATCTGCAGTTGACTATGAGTGGCCCTTAATGCAAAAAGTCTTCAACGGAATCATCACAGACAACAAATGCCAAAACCAGGGTTCAAACTCAAAGATCTGCTACAAAGACCTGGAACTTTACCACTAAAGCTGTGTGGGCGGGCTACATATACATACTTCAAGATTAAATATGAACCAATATAAATATGTGCATACAGAAGAAGAAGAACTTCACACATAGTGATGTATCATAAAACGTCTGTGTGGAGAAATTGTTCCTGCAGCCCCCCTGAGAAATAAAATTGTAGATTGTTAAACAATAAATATTGTTTGAGTACATTTCTTATCACATTCCTAGACTGATTTTATGGATAATAGTTTTGTATAAAGTATCAACTATTAGGATAACTCTTGTCAGTGGTCCCAGAAGTTGTCCTGTTCTGATAAGGTTAGGATAACTGATGGCAATGGGTGGGATGAACTTTGTATTGTAATATCAAAATAGAAATATGAAACTGACATGATACTTGTCTAGTGTCAGCAAATTGTTTGTTTGCTTTGTCTTGTTTTGTCTTTGTTTGTTTTGTCTGGTTATGTCTGTCTTGTTTTGTTTTGTCTGGTTATGTCTGTCTTGTTTTGTCTTCCTTTGTTTTGTCTGGTTATGTCTCATCTAGTTTTGTCTGGTTATGTCTGTCTTGTTTTGTCTTTATTGTTTTGTCTGGTTATGTCAGCCTAGTTTTGTCTTCTTTTGTTTCGTCTGGTTATGTATGTCTTCTTTCGTCTTCATTGTTTTGTCTGGTTATGACTGCCTGGTTTTGTCTTCTTTTGTTTAGTCTGGTTATGTCTCATCTTGTTTTATCTTCTTTTGTTTTGTCTGGTTATGCCTGTCTTGTTTTGTCTTTATTGTTTTGCCTGGATATGTCTGCCTAGTTTTGTTGTCTTTTGTTTCGTCTGGTCATGTCTTGTCTCATTTTGTCATATTCTATTTTGTCTTGTTTTGTCTTTTGTTGATTTGTCATGTCCAGTCATGTTCTGTTGCCTTTTTGCATTTGTCTCCTTTTGTTTTCTCTTCTTTTGTCCAGGCTTGCCAAGTTTTGTTTTGTACTCTTCTCTTTTGTCTTGACTAGTCTAGTTTTTGTCCTACCTAGTCTGGTTTTGTCTTGCCTTGTCTAGTTTTATTTTCTCTTCTTTTGTCTTGTCTTGTCTAGTTTTGTCTTGCCTTGTCTAGTTTTATTTTCTCTTCTTTTGTCTTGTCTTGTCTAGTTTTATTTTCTCTTCTTTTGTCTTGTCTTGTCTAGTTTTATTTTCTCTTCTTTTGTCTTGTCTCTTCTTTTGTCTTGTCTTGTCTTGTCTAGTTTTGTCTTGCCTTGTCTAGTTTTATTTTCTCTTCTTTTGTCTTGTCTTGTCTAGTTTTATCTTGCCTTGTCTAGTTTTATTTTCTCTTCTTTTGTCTTGTCTTGTCTAGTTTTATTTTCTCTTCTTTTGTCTTGTCTTGTCTAGTTTTATTTTCTCTTCTTTTGTCTTGTCTTGTCTAGTTTTATTTTCTCTTCTTTTGTCTTGTCTTGTCTAGTTTTATCTTGCCATGTCTAGTTTTATCTTCTTTTCTTTTGTCTTGTCTTGTCTAGTTTTGTCTTGCCTTGTCTAGTTTTATCTTGTCTACTTTTATCTTGCCATGTTTTATTTTCTCTAGTCTTGCCTTGTTTTGGTTTTAACTTGCTAGTCAGGTGACAGGCTGCCTTGGTCATAGAGGGAAAACAATTGACTTTGAATTCAGAATCTTATATCCAACAACCTCTCAATCTTCAATTCCGTAGTCTTTAACTAAGGAAACAAGGCAACATCATAGAAATATTTATCATTACAGCAAGTCAAACTCAATTAATGACCTAGAATAAATTGATAGTTATAGCTCATATATCTATCAAATACTTGAAGTATCACAGATATAAGCACTAGCAATATACAAAGAAGTTATAGAAAGTTACAATTACCAATAGTGTCTGAATTTACATATCACCTAATGTATTAAGGGCTGCATGCATGAGTTATGACTTTGTTAGATTACCGAGTTACTAAATATTCCCAAACAAACACATTCCTATTTTTTCATTTACTTTACTTTACGGTGATAGTTTGGACAAGTTATGAGTGTGCTGAAAATTATTTAAATGATGATTAAAAACTCTTACAGAAAGTCATGAAGTGGGCATTATTTAGGGGAGGGATATTATTCACATATTATTAGATACATTTAATCTGCACAAGTACAAGAAAAGGATTCCAAGAAAAAAACACACACAAAAAAATCCCACCTCACCCAAATCCCACCTTATCCAAAATACTACTTTCCCCAAAAAACTACCTTACCAAAAAATCCTACCTTCTCCAAAATACTACCATACCCAAAATACTTCTGTCCCCCCAAAAACTACCTTACCAAAAAATCCTATCTTCTCAAAAATACTACCTTACCCAAAATACTTCTGTCCCCCCAAAAACTACCTTACCAAAAAATCCTACCTTCTCCAAAATACTACCTTACCCAAAATACTTCTGTCCCCCAAAAAACTACCTTACCAAAAAATCCTACCTTCTCTAAAATAACTACCTTACCCAAGGGGCTTTATATATCACATTTAAAATGAAAGTACAATCAATCACTAAAGTTTCAATGTAAGTAATGCAATATGATGATCGCACATATGTATTTTGTTTATACTGGCATCAATAAAGAAAAATCCTCCTATGGGGTAAAATAAACAACAATATATTCTAACATTATGGAATGAACTCAGAATACATTTACACGAATAATTCACCAGTGTAATTACAGAAGCTAAGCAGCTGAACATGAGACACAGTCATGGAGGAGCTATGACATTTCATGACGGAGAAAAAATCAACTTTGTTACGCTTCAATTACAAGAATTATTAACCATTATGTGTAACGCATACAAACTTCGTACATATGCATGTATATATATGTGACTTCTGTGCTTAATCATGGCATTGCGTATAAAATTCGGCTTTGCTTAATACATGTTTTCCACATTAAACATTCATAAAATGAAAACATGCTGATATTGGCTTCTCTATCATAGTAATAAAACTTCATGTTATTTCCAAATACTTTGATAAGAAGGTGGGCAGATTATCTGACCCCAATCTCTATCCTAAGGTACAAAAGAGCTTAATTCTCTCTATAAATAATGAATCCCGCTAAATAAGTTCATGATTTATATCCAAGAAGAATCGTAAATTTCCTTAAATCTGTAATAAAATGATGATTAAAATACAGTTCAAATGTCAATGTAGCAAATTTTCAAGTCTTATAATCTAATCAGTAGGTATGAGAGATGAACACTACCTCATTAAGTTCTTTAATTAAAGTTTGCCTCAGTATTTCCTCGTAAGAGAGAAAGGCCAGGGTGCTGTATGGTAGGTATTAGTAATTCACACATTTTAAGTTGTACAATAAAATTGAAGATGTAAAAATTGAAATAATTAATGGACAAAACATAGAACTAAACTTTAAGATTAATAGTACGTAGTTAAGAACCCAGAAGACTCTGCTGATATAATTTATTGACAAAACTAAATCACCATTATCCTAAGCTATTAAGATAACAGTTACAAAAATAACCTTATTTTACATTATAAAATGAAAATTGCATTTTAAGAGCATAAAGACTATTAATTGAATGTGATACTGAGCAGTCTCTGCACTTTTTCAGTGAATTATACATGTAAAGATAACCTTGTAGACTAAGGCCATTAACAAGACAAAAGGGGCCTGCGCGGTCGAGTAGTTATGGTCTCTGACTTGTAATCACCGCGGTGAATTTAAATCCCATCCAGGACCAGATTTCACATGAGAGGAAGCTGCCCAGCTGGCGTATGGAAAGTTTGTGGTTCTACCCACGTGTAAGTCTGGGATCTCCCTCCACTGTTAAAGCTGAAAAGTCACCAAATGACCCTGGTTGTAGGAGCCACATTAAACATCAGTGAATAATGAAGAGAGAAAAGAGAATAGCCTTCATGCACCATTAACTCCTATTCAGATGTTTATTGGTCAACTATTATGATAAACATGCGCTAAAGTTAAGTCCATTATTCACAGACGAACATTTAACACTGACTGCCAAATGGCAACATGTTGAGCCCGCAGTGTGACCTTGACCTTTGAGATATGGACCTGGATCTTGCGCATGACACACCGTCTCATCATGGTGAACAATTGTGCCAAGTCATTTTAAAATTCATTGATGCATAGCGAAGTTATGGTGCGGACAAAGTTACGCATGCACGAACGCGCGGATGCACAAACATGGAACCGCCATTTTGACAAGTACGTCAAATTCACCGCAAGCGGGCTTGACAAAAAACATGTACCAGTAGTGCTGACTGATTCACTCAGCATCAATCACTCAATGACATGTCAAAAAATGAAAGATAGGTTTATATATACATAGTAGAGTTCATTGTGACATAGAATGTCAGAGGAAAGAGTGGAAAACTTGGTGTACCTGAGTTGGCTGTAGATCAAGGCTTCCTATCCAACTCAACATGGAAAGAATCGACGGAAAAGCCTTGAAGATCATAATCCATTTGATTGGCAAGGCTGCAAAATGAGGGTCCAGTTGGCTCTGGCTATGCTGTAATGAACCAATTTGACAGCCATCATAGATGGGGTAATGACTGATCACTACCACCTACCCCACCACGTTCCGGGCATAAGGAAGTGATATAAGGTGGAATTTGACTGATGACTTGTACATAAGCAGCTTAGCTGTATTTCAACAACATTGGTTGATATGTTGTCTAAACTTCTGGTGTTCAATGATAAACAGATGAACAAGATTGACATAACACTAAATGAATGTTGAGCAACAATATGCAAGACTGGATTACAAGTCACCTCTCGTGAAGTTTTATTGAAATCTTACCAGACATCCAGACAGAGTGAAGTTAGATGCACAGACAAACATGGTGGACAACAAAAATTTATGTCACCCAAAATGTCACATATTGATCTCAGCAGCCATAACACCAAGAACCCTACATTTTGATATTTAATATCATCAAACTTAATCACAGCAATTGGTACATTTCAACTAAAAAACATATACAGAAACAACAAAAATGCAGCAAATCTTAGACTTGATGCTGTTCTTCCTACCAAGATTAACTGAAATTAACTGAAATTTTAACAGCAGTTGCAGACAGGGACCAAACCAAGAGACAAACAGCAACTAACGGGAGAAAAAATGTTCTCAATATCAAGGAATCATTACATCCAAATTTATCAACTTAATAGCTTAATTTGCTTCGAAACAAATTAAGTCAACTGCAAAAGCACACACGTTTTTAATCTAATTTTCCAGAGTAAAATTCGCAAAACAAGCTTAACTGTTTACATTGATGCATCATTTATTTGTCTTTCTCGAAAGTCATACAGTGAAATAAATGCAAGATATCAATACTTGGACCATGAAATTGGTTACATTTTCGAAGACTTATATTGTTTAGTTTAAGATAGGTTACAGCAGTTAATCAATTTGATTGTCAAATAGCGAACATTTCGATCAGTCAAGATTAGGTTCATCCTAATGGGTCAAGCAGTCTACGTTTATAAAGAATAGCATTTGAATGTCAACATCCTTTAGACTTTATGTGTTTTCAAGATGCCATCAAAGAGCAGTGACATACAAGCACATTTCTCTTATGTCTTTGACTTGAGAATCTTATTTTACAAAAACCACATTTCTTTCCCTGCTTACAACGCTATTAAGTCATAATTACCTAAACAGTAAGAATTAGAAATCAGCAAAAAAGACTACATTCTAATTTATTCAGCTATTATGCCTCTGGTTACTTTACAGTTTGTATGATAACAAGTTAAAATGTAAACTCATAGATTAATACTACCAATTATTCCATGAAATAAAGGCAAAATGTACTTTTCACAAACATTAAATAGTTAATTATTAGACAAAAACAAAAATAAAGCAATATTAGGTAAAACATGTCAAAAACAAAGTCACATCTTTTGTTGCGGGAATGTTTAGATTTATGAAGGCAATATAAATGTACAGCAATAATATGGTGACTCATTATATGAAGGAAAGCAAAAGCTTGCCCATCTAATCTTAGAATAAACCACAAGGAATATTTAAGAGAATCCAGTGTTCTCCAACCCAGTGTTTACTTGAACATGTTTATTACCCATTTAGGTTAAATGAGCTTCTTAAGTTTCATTTAAATAGTGGTTTTATCTACAAAAAAGAATATAAAAGCTATCAGAAACAGTTGCAGCTAGTTATTATGTCAGATAATGGTATCAAATGACTTTACTCTAAGCATTGTAATTGCTTAAATTAAAAACGGGGCAATATATTTTCAAGCAATGCATTGTGGCAGCTAAAGGTGGCATTAATGTCTATGAAGAGGGCAAGAGGAGGCTCAATTGATGACACCAATCAACATATCCAAGAAAGAAGAATGCTATTGAAGTCTTTGGCAACAATAAAGTATACCTTTTCACCCAATGGCAACAACATTATAATGGCATAATTACATACTCAGGGCACCATATTTTTTAATCAGGCAATTATTTGCTTGAATCAATAACTATGGGAACATGCTCTAAAATGGTCAGAGAGAAAAATCACAGCAGCCCCTAAAGATTCACAGATCTACTCCATATGAAGTGATATAAGTAACAAGTAGTTTATAGTAGAACACATAACACAAAGGATATGTTTATAAACAACTATTTTAATACAGCGTACTTGTCAACTTACACCATTAAATTTATAGAAACATGGGTAAATTCATACCCTCAGCATACAATTTACAATCTGTCCGATAGAAGAATGATACATTGAAAAAGTATGGAAACAGACAATCACTTATTTTAAAAGACCATATGTTATCTTAGACTCTGTACAAATATCTGGCAATATGATAACCATTCACAAGTTTGGACCATAATTTATGTAAAACCTACAATTCTGACAAACAAAACTTATCTATTCGAATTTTCGTAATTTCTATACTAGGAGAATGTAAAAGAAAGAATTTGCAGCTGAAACTTTTAAAAGCGGAATTATTTAACTGGCAACATTCCACGGCTGTTTTCAATGAAATGACAAAGTGCTTAAAAAGCATATTTCATCCATTTGTACAACAAAGCTTGATGATTGGTGTATTTTTGTTACAAGAATCCCATACAATATCTACTGGATACACATTAATCCATAAGGCAATAAAGGATTGGCATGGCAATATGAAGTCAGTTCACAACAATTTATTGCAAAAATCAGCGGTAATAACCAAAATTTCGCCCCCAAGAAACCTACAGAGAATTTGATGATTAAAAGGATAACAAATGCACTAAATATTGCAATATTGACATCAAATTTGGGAGAATTTTATCTTTCAGATTTGGAGAGACCACAGTATAGACCAGAGAATTAGAGATAAACAATTCTGTACTGAGGATGTAATACCGAAAATGCATTTAATCTAAAATGACAAAACTGTTGTTACTGCTATTGTTGTTTCTATTGTTTTTGCTATTATTGTTGGTATAGTTGTTGCTGTTAAATCTCAAGACTAACTGTTTACTTAAGGTCTGGTTTTGGATTTCAGCTTTGGAACTGGTGAAAATACAATAGTGTACTTCATTGTATAATATATAAAAAAAATATAAAAGCAGTGAACTTTACCTCCTCAAAACAAGCCTAGCTAATGACAGTGATATTTTCTTACACCAGACAAATACAGAAAACGAAAACATAGAAAAGGTCACTTTGAGGATTTAGAGTCATTCTTTAAAGTTAATTTGGTTTATGTTGTATATATATATATATATTTTACTCAGTTTAACACAATTTTTCAACAATTTTTCAGTTATATACAGTGGCCTGTTCACTTAACCGGTTTTCCTGGACTGTACACTAACCAGTATTAACTCACTCTTTCACAAGGAGCTGGCAACTACTCTACATATGGAGGAAAATTGAATTTTTTGTCAAATTTTCATAGAAGGGTATGACCTGTCATGATCAGGATTTGAACCTGGATCACTGGGTTACAAGTCCAGCACACTAAATTCTGGACCATCATGGTTGTGGCCCTTATATTTCATAACCACTGAAGTCACTGTCACAGTAAACAAGGAATCAGTAATCCTCAAATGGTGAACTTAACCCTAAAACTTATACCTTACTAAAATTCACACAGTTGTAAAACGAAAACCAAGTAGAGCAACATTATTAAAGACATCTCAAAACTGAACACAGGAAATTACATAATTACAGCAATTTGCGATGTATTCTACAAATGACACATTAAGAAATGAGAAACAGCATCTAAGACTGAAATATTTCATTTCCAATATAACAAGAATAATTTTTCGCCTACAGAAATTTAGCAATTAAATGTTTAACATTTTCCCCTGTATTCCTGCTGAATATAATAACATGAAAATTACATAAAAACGAGTAATTATTACATTTAGCACTAGAACAGGCTTTTTAAGATAACAACTTTGGATTGCACAAAAGTCTCAGGAATAACTTCCAAGACTAAACTTGACAGAGTGTACTTTGTTAAATTCTCAGATTAGCGAAGTAAATCAATAAGCAATGTAGTACACATCCTTAAGTTACTGACAGAACAATTAACTTATATTTAACTAATTCAGAACAGCCCCGATGCTATTGTCTGTACAACAGACAAGTTGCTAAAAAATACTGGTAGAAAAGGTTTGGAGTAACCTAAACAAGTCTGAGGTACATAATCATTGCTTGGTAATTGAGGTAGTTTGTAATGCAAAACAGAGGGCAATCAAAAGCAATAAACAGGTGCTATTAAAATCAATTAATGGATTTTTAATTGACCAATTAAATTTTGGATAGCACTCAAAATGTCTTTTAACCTTCATGAATATAAATGACTACTCTATTAAAAGAAAAAATCTAATATTTAGGTTCTTCAATAGCCTCTAGATGATTATTTGCCAACATTACCATCGTGTTATTTTTATCTGCGTTTATAATGTTGTTTAGTAAGCATCTTTGATGATGCAAAATGTCATCTAGGGTCCTAAATTCAAAATAATTTTGTAATAAGTTTTGATGAGCCAATGAAATACTTGAAGTTTCTCTAAACATTTTGATTTGATAACAACAGCAGTATTTAGAATCAAGCACAATTTATTACTTAAAATACAAAAGTTATTCATCTATAACGGCCTAAGACGCTTTTCTGAAAGTACCTTAGAGGAAGCTGAAACTTTGAAACAAACTTCAATGAAAGTGCAGGTAATGCTTCAGATGCCAACATATTAGCAGTCATATGTTGATGATTTCAACTCATAATGGAGGGCATATTTTTTACATACTACAAAACCCAGTGTCATACCTAAGCCAGAGACATTGACTGAACAGTAGACTAAGCAATCCCACCAGATTCCTAAGATAAGCCAAAAAGCAATAGCAGGCGATGTTCAGCAACTGTCAGAAATGCATTGCACCATTTCAAACACTTAATGTTGTGATCACAATGAATGAATATTAACAATATCATGATTACATAACATTGTTAATGTGGGGCTGATTTTCAGTTTTCAAAAGTTGTCTACATCAATCCTAAAGCTTTAGTGCTTCTATGTACCCTAAACACTCGTGCATAAGACACATGTTTTACACTCAAAATTGAGTTCAAAAGTTGGGTGCGTCTGGTACATAGAAAAAGCACTCAATTCCATTTTTTCTTGGATTCAAAATGGACAAAATCGGGTCAAATTGATTTTATTTGCTTACATGAGATGATTTCTATCTAATGAAGTTTTACAAAACTAAGAGAAATAAATCTTACAAAATATTTTAAAGTCTGTATGGTTCCAAACTTTTTGCCGGATTTTGTAGAATCTAAACATCTACATGAATTTGAAAAATCAACAACAAATGTATACCGATCAGGCCGCTAAGTACAAGAACTTTGAAGTGTTTAGAACATGTTGGCAGGTTGGGCAAATTAAGTGGTTTTACGCTACAAGAGTCATTATTTACATCACACAATTACAAACAAAATGACAGGGATTTTTAGATTTTTTTTGTCTGTTTTGGTGACTTTTTGGCTAAAAAAAATGTTTGTATTTTCCACATAAAGATATTTTTTCCCAGGATTTGCTCTGATTTTTGTACCTGCATCTTATACACAGGTGCGACCATTACAGTGATTTCAGTAGCAAAACATAACCAGTATGTGTCAGTCATAGTTGAAGTATAGAAAATATCCAGTCTGACATCAGTTGACATTAGTTGAAGTATATAAAATATTTAGTTTGGCATCAGTTGACATCAGACAACCAGTGTTTCACAAACAATCATTTCATTTTGCATCTCCTGTCACATTTAAAACATAATGTCAGTCTACAAACATTTAAACAGAATATAATAAACACAGTTAAAGTAGATGTTAGAAGTTTGGTGGCCTCCAATGAAGCTTTAAAAAGTACAATAAAAAAACTGTTTGCCTCTGTTTAACCAACTTACCCTATTTTTCCTGCAACCTTACTTTTTAGGCCTGAGGAATGTCTTACTTTTTTACCTTTCTACATAAATATAATCTTAATAATGGCGTTCAAGAATAATACCCCCAACCCCAAAAAAATTCCTGTCAACTATAGTGCAGCCATTACCTCTGAATAGTCAAAGGTCATGCAGCTAAGTCCATTCTGTAGGGTGAGTGGCATTTCAGAATGTTTCAGTGGTTTCTGCAATACATAAATAACAGTTATTTGTCCATTTTAATTGACATTAAGGTTATGTTTAGAAAAGTACCCAGTCATTGTTTTACTTACCCCTACTTTAAAGAGCGGAACAATCCTTGACCTTCTGTCATGGCTCACAGCCCGAATTCTATTTATACCTAACCCATTTTAACAACATGTAACAAGAAACAAACCTGTTTTATGCCTAAGTAAGACAAATTAACACAGATTTGTATGAGGGTCATTATTTTGAAGGAGAACCTATGATATTAATTTCATTCAGAATTTCTAGACTAAGACTTCATGTTTGTCTTGTAATAGGATAATAAATGTTCAACAATTAAAAATTTTAGTTTCACATTTATCATGATGCTACATATTTCACTAAATCAAGATGTTCAATGTTATAAATCAAATTGCCAGAAATATCTTTGAAAAAAAAAATTTCATGTAAATACAATGTTGTCACATCAAACAGACGAAATTTGTCTTAATTTACTGAGTGTTGTACTTTGAAAATTATACTGTCAATTAAAGAAAATAAACATGACACACTTTAGGGCAGGTAAGATTATTTTCGTAGAGGGGTATTTAAAAGCTCATGAAAGCACTATGTGAAATTAAACAGAGAAGATGGTTCATTCATCTTAGTCAAACAGTGCGTGTATTCAAACAGCTCATACTTGAAATATGTGACTTCTTATGGGTAGTGTTATGTTGATCATATAACAACATCATAGACAACGTTTTGGACTAATCCCTTCATTATTTAAAAACCTTACCTCACTGAGTGGTCATTCTTGAATCATGCGGAATGTATTCTATGTTCATGGGATGTAGACATATATTAAAACAAGAACAAAGGCAGCAAATTGTCATATTGCATGATGACCTTGTTCTGTGGAGGAGATAACTTCGTACAAACAGCTTGTCAATTTATGACGATTTTTGCAGCTTTTAGCAGTGGAGGAAGACCCAATGGTTGAACGATCAACTGTAAGCTGTGTCTTAACAGATTCCTCAAAATGAGATTTTTCTGGTCCTAGGAGGGATTCGAACTCACAGAGGGGCTAGCGACTACTTAAGTCTGAGACTTTAATCACATGATCATAAGTAATGGATGAAATTCAAGATTTATGACAACGATGCAAAACAAACACTCTAGGACGTTAAGAGATTGTTGCATCATTCCATTCGGGGAAAAAAATTCTCATATAAATTATAATGATTTGAAGCCAAAACAACAGCAAGCCCTGAGGGAGTTATATTTTAAAGTCACAATTTTTCATTTTTCTCTGAAAATAGTCGGGAGGTGATAATTAGTGGAGGGGCTTTTATGAGGTAAAGTTTGGTAAGTTTGTAATTGAAAACCAATTAACCTTGCCAAAAAATCATTTAAAAATGTGTTTTTATAGATTAATACTAAGAAGGTCTTTAATAACTTTTATTGGATGAATTCGCAGTAAATGTTCCTGACAACAGACAATCACAGCCAGGACAAGAATAAACTGAAAGTCATTTAGAATTGAAAGTGTATATTGTACATTAACTGAATCAAATACCAGACAGACAGATACAGATCAATTTCAAACATAATTAACACTTTCTAAATGCACTGAAATCATATAATGCTAAGCTAATTCAGTTTCGAAAGACAGACTGACTGCTATGACAATAAAGTCGTGTTCAATGTTCTAAGATTTAAGGCTAAAGTAAAAATGTACAGTTATTAATACATACAGTAAAACCTCAAATAACAACCACCTCAGTATTACGACTACCTTTTTATAATGACCACTTCTTTTGGGACCAGCTCACAAGAACATCCCCGATAATTTCACTTGATAATAAGACCACCTCATAATTGCAACCGATTTTGCAACCGATATTTTGGTCCTGGAGTTGGTCTCATTATCAAGGTTTTACTATACATAATTCAGACATTATACAAAACAGGCAAGAAAACCAAGCTTAGCTGTTCTATCTGACTCACAGAAATATAAATAGAAACAAATACTTTTAACTTCTGAGAATTAAACATAAACTAGGATCCCAAATTCTGTATTAATCATATATAATATTCTGGGAGACACATAGCACTACAAATTCCAATACTGAGAAAACTTGATGTCATATTTATATTTAAGAGAGAAACTCAATTTAATAAATTAGATCTTGAAGCAATAACTGCTACATAAGATCTTAAACAATAAATAGGACAAAAGAATTTTAAACCATTGTCAAATGTGATGTGCTCTGAGAATTCCTATAAACAAAATCACATAAAATGTAGCTGTTGAAACTGTTTTTGCATTATCAAGAAAACTTTGATACCCAGCACAGGTTTGCTCCCCATGTTGTGAATTCACAGACTTAGTTATCTAGAGGAACACATCCACACTAAATAAAAAATACAGAATAAAAAAAGTTGTATAAGAACTGGGGTGATCTTGCTTCCATGGTTGAACCAGATTTCCTGGTAGACAAGAAAACACAAAACGTTTTCATTGTACAAACAAAAAGACTAGCCAAGAAATGCATACTCACACATAGCAAAAAAAAACTGAGATAAAAAGCACAAGCATTGGGGGTACCTTAAACAGGGAGGATTTATTGTCTGATTCATGACTTTTCTGAAGAGATATGTTGAAAGTTATTTATCGCCAATTACTGGTTCAATATAATATGGGGAGGTATTGCTCAACAGTCTTTACGGTTACTGGCAACTGACCATGCTGCTTTTGGTGAGGACGATCAAGTTACTAATGGCAAAATCCACAGTAAAAAAATATTGGGATGAATTGAACCTCATATTCTCTAAAAAGGTATTTAGAAAAAAAAATAGGGAAGTGTTTTGACCAACCTACCCTAATTTTTTGGCCGATTAACTCTAAAAATGACTTTTCTAGCATACATATAATAGTTCACAAGCTACAGAATTGACAGTACTTCGGACCACTTTCAGAAGGAAATTAATACAGGGTATTGTATATTTTGTTTTTCCTTCCTAAGTACACAAACCATTTCAGAAATAACAGTAAACAAGATAAGTTCAGAAGAATATACACAAAAAAATATTCATAATCGGAAAATTGAAACAAAAATAATCTCAAACACAAAGTTTTCTTTGAAATTCTTATCGAAGATTCAAGATAACTGTTGACAACAAAGGTATCTAATCAAATAGTACATTACCATGGCAACACTGTCATCACATGATAGACACATGATAATATACAATACAAAAAAAGATACAGGCTGTAGCATTCGCATTCAGATGTATGTGCTTTTGGTTTTAATCTGGTTAATAAATGCGAAAAATTTCAGAACCAAGATACTGAACAGTGAAAACCTAGAATATTATCTCTACGTACTGACAATAGTTTCGCTACTTATGTACTTCACTGATTACAGCTTCTCGAATAAATGACAGCAATGAGAAAATCTTTTCGACACTGAATGAAAGATTAAAGATCTTAAGATAATGGAAGATATTCAGCTTTAAATCAGAGTAAAAACAGATTTCAACCTTACAGTACATTCAACTTCTCTACTTGTTCAAATGATAGCCTCCCCTGTTTGTACAATTATCACAATTTCCATGATCACAAGTTGTAATGATTAACTTTCAATAAAGCAGGACTTTCATTTGACCCTTTAAACAGCTTTGACTCTTGAAATCAGTAAAATAAAGCTTTTGTGAGAATTAGTACTGAAGGGTCAAATTTACAATAAAATTAGAACGAAATTTTGTTGATTCTTCAAATCATCATCAGCCAAGGGTCATTTTTGACCCTCAACTTTTGATGTTTAGTTAAAATCCTGATAAAGTGAATAAAAAGTTTTTTCATTTATGATTTAATGATCATTTTTTGAAAAGTCATTTTTTTTCATTTACCTATATTTACAAAAGCCATATTTATGTGTAATGTAACAAGATGTACACCAATACAATATCTATCAAATTACAATAAAAATTGGCTAAACAAAATATATACAGTAGCCGACTTTGTAGTAGTTATTGATTAACAGAAAGTAAACAACTCGATCCCAAAAATTTTAAAAACAGGCAAGATTATAAACAAATGGAAGTAACTCACAGAAAAAATTGGGACCTAGTAGTTTAATGTTTGCAGCAGTAGTACCTTAATACTAAGTTGGTGCTTCAAGCAGAGGTAGAAAATGAAGTTGAAAAGTTAACAGACAGCATCATATTATTTTTAGGCAAGGAAACACTTTATTTTTTTTCAATGAGAGAAAAATGTCAACACCAATATGAAAAGCTTCACAAAACAGCATCCATTCCTTTCAAAGTTCAGTCGAAATATTAATTTGAATGGGGTCAAGAAAGAGGATCATCTCCTAAATAGATACCCAAATCAGAGGCCATATGTCTTAACCACATTTCACATTTATTGATGAATTTGACAAGCAGACAAATAGCAGCGGGTCAATCATTTACATTCTATGCCTTACAGATGATAGTTTAGACAGTAAACACTTAGCCAATTACATACCACAAATTACAGACAAATTTCAGAATTCACAAGTGTGTGGTTATCAAATTGTTTTTCTGCAGCACCATTCCAGCCACAATTTGAATCAAAGATTTTTTAGAAGCAAATTGCTGTCAGACATCTGACTTCGACGCATAGCAGAACATGTTCTTAAAAAAACAAACTGATTTTTATAAACAAGCTCAACCTGCCAGACACAAAAATCAAGCACGCCCTGACAGGCAACTGATTATACAATCTTATCGTTGAATAAACAAACATAATCTTCACTTCCTTGAACTGTTGTTAAGTTTTTATTCCGTACAGCAGCACTTGTCTAACATAACACATAAAACACTCATTAATGCTCCAATTAAGACACTTGTTTGACAAATTACTTCAAAAATTCTCCATTGGTGTTCTTACTATTCCATAAATATATCCGTATCTGTCAATTTAAATTAAACTAAGCCAGGTAACACAAATAATTGGTAATTTAGAAATTTATATAAACTGATCAAAGAAATTTTAGTAACAAGATAAAAAAAGTGAACAACAATAATTGTCTAGATCCCCCAGTGAAAAATAGAAGAACAGTCCAAGAACGTTGCTTGCATGGTTCGTAAACAAAGTTCTAGAACTGTACGTGAGATGCACTCAAAGTGTTCAAGAACATGTAACCACCCTGAATATAACGGAATGGAGATATTCGGTAAACATATTGAAAAGTCATGACAGAATAAATGGAATCATGTCATGTTGACCAATAAAGATTTGTAAAACGTATTATATCTATTCTACAGTTGAAAATATAACTGAAGATGTGGAACAATGAGAGTAGAGACATGAGGCTGCAGCAGATACTCCAGAGAATGGTGACATACACATAATCACAATGATTACATCAAAATATGAAGTAATATTCTTATAAATAGAATTAATTGATAAAAATAACATTTATAAATTGTTACCAAGAGTTTAAATAGATTTAACCACCCACAACAGTACAACAGATGCATTATTCAAATTTCAATTTTATTAAAGGCCGCCATTTAATTGTTTAGTTTTGTTTTTATGTGACTCTGTGTCACTGGATTTAACGCCATTTTTCAACAGTTTTTCCATTACATATGGAGACCAGTTCACCTAACCAGTTTTCCTGGACTGTATACTAACCAGTACTAACTTACCCTTCCATAAGGAGCTGGCAAATTCTCCACATATGGAGGAAAATTGACATTTTGTCAAATTTCCACAGAAGGGTATGACTTGCTGTGACCGGGATTCGAACCCGTATCTCCAGGTTACAAGTCCAGCGCACTAACTACTGGACCACAGCCGTGGCTGCCACCATTTAAAGTGTACTTGGCCTAAGTCAAATAAAGTTGTATTGTCTTGGTAGAGATCCTGTTCCATTTCCCTTGGTGGCCCCATAAGACAAGTCAAAGTACATTCAGCGCTAGTTCCCTAAATAGCCTCTCAACACAAGTCCAACAGTATAGAAAATTTTGTATTCATTTAAAATTCACATGATAATAGGCTTTGCAAGACATTTTATCCAACAGTATTGGAATTGAATTAGTTCCTCTGAAAGCCTTGTAAGACAAGTCCAACACTAAGAAAAACCTTACATTCAAAATAAGTTTCCCCAAATGACCTCATAGGGCAAGGTAAAAAATATGGAAAACCCTGTATTCAGAGTAAGTTTATTAAAAAAATCGGCCATTATGGAAAATCTTACATAAAGAATAAGTGCAATAAATGGCCTAGTAAGACAAGTACTAAGAACTAGTTCTCCATTTTATGGTTAAATGTTTGCCTTACATAAAATGCCCATCAAGGTAAGAAATAAATCATAAGGTAATTTGCATACAACACGCAACAAATCTATTCTTGTCTTTAGATATTTACAGAACATATAATATAGGTCTTTAGATCAACTTAGAACATTACTATCTCACTATCTCACTAAGTGGTCTTAACTTAGCTGCTCTAAGGAAAATCAATTTGGCTAACAAAATAATAGCAGTATGGCAAATATCACTGCTATAGAAAATTATGAGAATGAACTGAGATAGGTATTAAACTTCACATTATTAACAACTATTTGGTTGTCTGTCCATACTCAAACAATATAACTATCCGTTTTTGTCAATCTGTGTGTGGTGTGAAAGTGTGTAGTGACAATAATTAATTTTCAGTGATGTGCTCTGGTCAATCTGATAACTCAAATGAGGAAGACATTGCACAACATTTGGAATAAATGGTATGAATATGTAAATTGATTTACAAATATTAATCAAACATTAAATCAAGAGTTTCGGCCATTTTAAACCAAAATACACAATCATACACCATCTTAACAGGCTTCCATATGACATGTACACAGCATAACTTCTGAATAAAGAACCATCCAAAACCAGGAACAAGATGAAAGGAACAGTCACAAAACCAGGCTTTCATGAGAAGCTGTACACAGAATATTACATGAGCTCAAATTAAAGGGCTATAATTCCTAAAAAAATGATCATCTCACAAAACCCGGTCAGTATGTGCTGGTGTACTTAGAGATGTTAATAATGTAAAAGTTTTGTTGAAATCCCTTGAAAAACATAGGAGTTGCACACAGAATAAAATTTGGACGCCCGCCTGCCCGCTGATATTCACAAATTTAATAACCAGGATTTTTCCTTTCGAAAACCTGGTTAAAAATCTAAAATTGAAAAACTTCTTGGTCTTGATTTGTCCCTTAAATTTCTATATTGTTCAAAATACTGGAATTCTCCAAAATACTGGAACTCCCTAAGTCCAAATTCTGAACCATTTTGTGAATATTCTTAGACTGTTCTTTTGTCAATTTACCTTTGAAAACTAAATAATGCAAAATATCCTGCAGTGAAGTGTCTTTGTTTACACTAAGCAGTGAGCATTTATTTTGACACATATTAGAATCACAACGCATCAATTAAAGTTAGGTATATTAAACGCAAAAAACAACAACCGAAGACAAGTGGATTTACTTGTAACGCAATTAGCAATATCTTACCATACATCACAAAACTTCTTAATAAATGCTCTCAACTTAGTGTTAACAATAGTGTTAACACTTCACTGCAGGATATATTGCACAGTAAGAATAATATCATTTAGTCGCTAAATGAAATTATTGTCATTTTGAAAACGAAAGAAACACCGCCAAAGGACTCAACTATCCTAAACAAGATTGATAATACAGTGGTGCAAGTAGAAAATTTCTAAAAACCTGAAAATATTGATGGGGACCTTCACGTGAGAACGCTTTACGGTATATCGCAAAAAAGAGTTGTTTCCCTTTCATTCTAGTCTCATTAAAAACGATAGATAACTCCTCCTCGACACCAGTTTACACTACCATTTATGTGCCGCGGGAATGCAAGATTCCCTCCCAATTGCTCAAAGGATTTAGACAGTTTGGAAAAACGATCCTAAGAGCCCTTCAAAAACCTTAAAATCTTGAATAAACCTGAAAACTTGCATCCCTGACGAGAGTGAGTGAGTCAATATGTTTACATTCCCATACAACAGCAAATGGTACTGAGTATAAGCGACTGATATTTATTTGATGTAATAACACATATACAAAGACATTTGCACTAGTTCAGGCACTGAAGACTTAGAAACTGGAAACTTCTGAAAACTGAACTTTTTTACTGGTCCCATGGGTTTTTGGTATTCAGAAGTCACACTGTATATATATAGAAAGATATCACATTTAGATCTAAAAAAAAACATAAATCATAATAGCCTAAAATAAAGATAATATTAAACACGTTACAATTCATAAAAATATTACATTTACACCCTACCATCAGAGGTGCTATATATGGAACAAAACAAAACCGATAAAAACTCAAGGTCATTATTTTGTGCTCATGGAAGTTATGCGTAGGACTGGGTTCATTACCCCGTTCTAGCAATAAAATAATAACATGTGAGACAATAAAAGCACAAAATGTCAACACTAATGGCCCAATAATATGGTCTACACAGTAACCACACACAGATAAAATTAGATGATTTTGTTTTCTTATTTCCCGGTACAATCCATATCTTGATAGTTTGACATTTTAAACCAGAAGGCTAAGGGAAGTATCATGAAGACTTATTGATCAATCACAGAGCAATAAAGGAGAATTTAAGGCAGAAAATATGCATAAATTGCTTCAACCAGAGGAAAAAAACCTGGAATTCAGAGAAGATTTCCTTCAATGTGAGATCACAGACACAGTTACTGACGATTCCTACAATAAGAAGAATTCGGCAAATTTTGAATATCACTTCCTGAACAACTACCCAGCCAAGCTTTTTAACCCCGCAAATGATCTCTAACTATTAAAACGGTTCATTCATATTGTTTGAGATTACAAGACATTCACAAAAATTCTAGAAAACATAAAGAAAAAAAAACAATAATATTATTTGGATTAATCATTCGCAGAAAAAAAAAATAGTTATTTATCACAAGTCTGAATCAAATGGCAAATACAAGAAATGGTTCCATCGGGAAACAAAATAACTTGATGCTTCTGACGCTTTATTAATAACAAACCATAAAGGGTTTCTATGGCAATGGAGACCAATTGTCTGAGGAAATTAACCAATCAGAAACAAAACAAAGTCAGTGTTACTGAGAGATGGGCGGATTTACTGAAGATCGACCAAAGATCATCTCTTTGGAGCAATTTAAGGAAGTCATCAGTTCAGTGGCTAACAACTGAGTTAGTGAAATTTGCATCAATGGAAAAGATCAGCTTCACAGATTTATAAATCTAACTGAAAATGCTGCTTTTTTATAAATCAGCATAAACTGATAGCTTGAAATTAATTTTCCAAAAAATTTAAGAGAGGGAGTGATGAAAATTGCATTGAAGCGTGCCATTTTTTTAAAACTTTTTTTTAAACCATTGCATTTAATACTGTTAATCACTGGGTGTGATGCAATAAAAAAATGAAACTCAACAGATGTTGTTTTAATCCTATTAAGAAAATAAGAAAACTGATCATATCCTGGTTTATGCAGTAAAACATTACGTCAATCAAAGTGCTATAAGATATGACTTCTGACACTTCTTCAAGAACAAAAAACAAGACACAAGCATTACAGATAACTCACACCTGCCTAATATAAATCATGTTCATAACCCACATCCTGGAAGTCCAACAACACATAGAATTATTCACCCACATCCTAAAGCCCATGTTTCACAGACTTATTCACCCACATCCTGAAGTCCAATGTTTCATAGAATTACTCACCAGCATCCTGGAGTCTGACCTCACAAAAAAATTAACTGCACATACTGAAACCTAATCTTGCACAAAATAATGAACCCACAACCTTGATGCTCAATCTCACATGAAATACGGCCTCATATCTGGGAGCCCTACGTAAGAAAGACTTATCACACCAACATCAAGTAAACCAACACCGTAAACAGACTGGTCATGACACTGGTCCAGTGGTTAGTGCACTGTACTTGCAACCCGACAATCTGGGTTCAAATCCCAGTTACAGCATATCATACTCTTCCATGATAATTTGACAAAAATGTCTATTTTCCTCCATATGTGGAGAAGTTGCCGGCTCCTTGTGAAAGGGTCAGTTAGTTGTGGCTTGTATACAGTCCAGGAAAACCAGTTAGGTGAACAGGCAGCTGCATATAACTAAAAAATTGTTGAAAAACAGTATTATACCCAGAGACCATATCACATAACAAACAAACAAACAGACCATAATGAGCAGAAGTCAGAAATTTATAACTACAATCATCAAGTCTCCAATCAAACAGTGAAGGGAAATCTATTTGGTACAATTGTTAACTTAAACAAATAGTGTCTATTATCATTACATTAAAATCATTCAAAACTTCCTCTGATTTAAATTAAATGCCTGATTTGGCTTATCCCTGTCTTGATTAAGTCTACATTCTGACACAAATAAAAATCCTCTTATTAATCAGTAAGTTAAGAAGTTTATAACAGCCACCTATATGTCATTGTATGAAACTTGTAATACATGTACAACATCCATATACTGTGGTAAACAATAATAATGTATCATCAACATACTGCTATCATTATTTTGAGATTATTTATTTATTTATTTATTTATTTTCATTTCAGAACATATGTACAGTTGTTTTTAATACTTCAATTTTCTATGAGAATCTGGAGCGGCTACAACTGCCACCCTACATGTCAGTAATATTGTAACAGTGAAAGTTGACTTCAAAACAAATTCAACACGACAGTATCAGAGGATGAGCAAGGGAGAAAACTGCAAAATTTAATTCACTTTTAATTACTCCAGTTCTCTCCCTTTAACATCATTATTACACAATTCACTCACCTTACAAGAAGTCCAGCTTCATCGACAGATGGCCAGTACCCACATCAATCAGCATTGTCATCAATTTTCACAGCAGTATCAGTGGACATGCAGCTTTCTTCATAATCAGCAAAACACCCTCGTCTCTGGGTGCAATCTCCAAGTTGACATGATATCAATACACAAATCCATGCTGACTCAATTCTTGTAGTGTTGTTCCATGCAAAGAGTATTTATTGTTTTCTCCCACAGCACAAAACTTCAAACCACACTAATGCACACAAATTCAATATTTGCATGTTTTCATTTATAACCATTATATGTCCATGACAATGAAGTATAAAAAACTAACGACTCTTCTAAAAGGATTCATGCCTAGTTATCCGAGATTTTATGCATGTTTTAAAGACCAATGCTTTTAACCATTTGAGGCAGAAATTAAACTACGGACATAAATAGCAAAAATATTCAACAAAGAAACATTAAACGAAGAGACCCAAATTAAAGATTCAAATCAATAAATTCTTTCTTTGGGTTAATTTACTTCATTGTTTTAAGATTCTATGCTTTGGAATCATAAATGTTCAGAAACTCTTCAGTTTATTCTGAATGACATACAAAATTGACAATGCATCAAGAATGCAATAAAAAATGGTAAATACAAAAAATAACAAAGGCACAATATCAATAGACCTTTACACACTATGGTTGAAACAATTTTCTGACAAATAAATAATACTCGTTATAATTTGATACAATACATTTTGGCTCCATTTCAAGTTATATATAGTAAGCTAAGCTCACAATAAAACATTAAGAACAAACATGATTACTTAACAAGTCTGTTTCGTGTAAATTCCAAGAAATACGATATTTGGAGAAGATGATAATTCAGTTCCATGTAAATAAACATTTAACGCTGCAATAGGATAATTATAGGAGACGACATGAAATGAAAATAAAAGCAGTTCAGTGGCCTGAACTCATACAGTCAAACCTGTGCTAAACAACACCAGTGAACAGAGACAACTTGTCCATAAAGATCACCTATGAATACAGACCACCCATCTGTAAAGACCAATAGTTATATTTTCAGTGTAGTAGAATAGCATCAGCAGTGCATTTTAACCTTTGAATGAAGAAAACTTTAAATAAAGACCATTTCAATCTCCGGAAAGTGGTCTTTTTAAACAGGTTTGACGGTAATTGTATAGTATACCTTGTACAAAGTATATATACACCCCTGAAGAAACCTAACACTACCAAATTATCTTGTACACTTACCTCAGAGAATCAATATTGTAGCAGCTACAAGAATGCTCTAATTTAACGATCTTGTTAGTTAATTACGCCTCTTGTCACGTCACACTGCGCTGTCACACTAAAATTACAAAAATGTGCTTGTTCAAAGTTTAATATTGGAATAAAACAAAGTCATGGACTAATGCAAGAGTTTAATTCAAGCTGAGAAATTAACTTTGTAATAAACGTCCACCATTAAAGATAATAATTGCTGGTGGGTATTTGTTACGGATCAAGACAGAGGAAATTTCAACAAATGATACAAATTACACATATCAATGAACTATTACCAGTATTTTACAAGCCAGTCATCTTCAGTCATTACAGTCAACCCTGGGAACAAAGGCCACCCTTTGGAAAGACAAAATGTAGTCTTTACTGATAGAAGGTCTTTATTCTGAGGTCAGTTTGTTCTCAATAATTAGTGATGGTATTTCAAAGTATGGCTTTTATTTGGAGGGTAGTCTTTAATTGGAGGTGGCCGCAAACACAGGCTTGACTGTACTTGAAATTTTTAAAAAAAGTTGGCCAAACCTTGAGAAATGAATGTTCTCGTAAACCACAAATAAGTTATAGAAAATCTCTGTAAGCTAAAACAAAACTACTGTAAAAAAAGAGTAGTAGGCCATACCCGAATCTAACTAGGTTCTTACCTTCATGTAAGTTTAAATTCACATGATACCTATAAGTATACATAAACCGTTTTGACTTGTAAATACTAGTGCAGCCTGATATAAAAAACAAATAGCAAGACTGATCGATCTTTACCTGTAAGAGTATTTCCTAGTATATAAACAAAATTTATAGCAACAATAACAACAGTACTTACATTAATACTTGTATACTTCAGAGATCACGAATACAGTCGAAACAAATGTCATCAAGCCTGTAAATAAGTAAAGAAATAATAATAAAACACTAAGAAATGTCTGTTTTAGGGCTAAATACACATCATGCAAATACAAACTTAAAAGAAAGGCCGGAAAAAAAAATTCTGGATTCTTGTCCACATTTTCCAATGAAATACACTGGTCTCTCAATGAGATGGAGCACATTATTCATGTTTGTCAGTTTGCTAATTAGCTGACCATTTTCACCTGATCATAATCAAAATAGCAAACCTCGACTTATAGAGGTCAAACTTCACAGAGGTCAAACCTCATAGAGGTCAAACTTCACAGAAGTCAAACTTCACAAAGGTCAAACCTCATAGAGGTCAAACTTCATAGACGTCAAACTTCACAAAGGTCAAACTTCTTAGAGGTCAAACACCACAAAGGTCAAAGTTCACAAAGGTCAAACCTCATAGAGGTCAAACTTTACAGAGGTCAGCAGATAATTGCAACTATTTGGGACAAGTAACCATAAGCAACATCAAAATCTACAGATCAATATACACAAGAACTTAATGCTGATGCAGAAAGACAATCATTTACCACGGATACTCATTACTGCCAGGCCATCATTGAGAAACTCATGTCCATCTTTATATTGGCTAAAAATAGCATGGGGGTAGTACTTTTAAACCATCTATACTCAAAATCCATTCAGGTCAAAAATTCGATTCAAATGTAATTATACCAACATTCCCAATGACAATAATGGGCCTTGGTGTACTCTTATCCACACTTGAATGTCAATCATGAATATTTATATCCTTCATTGTCAACAATATAACATTTCAGATATATGGATAGCCAAGAATGATATTGTGTGTTGTTTTACGCTCCCATTATTACTTAACAACTCGTTCAACTTGGCATCTACTACAAGTGGTATATTTAATATTTCCAAGCATCAGCATTAATTTAATGTATATATTTCCTGACAATGCAAGAATATAATGCAAACAGTTAACCTTTTAACAAATAAAGATTTTCCACATTTCAAGCACATCAGTTAAATTAATTTCCAAATTATCAACCTCAGCAGACTCCTGAGGTTGCGTTTTTGACAGTCATACTTTAAATTTCTACCATGAAATTCAATTAAGTTATAAATTGGCTTTCAACCATTCTCAGCCTGTTGTAATGGCATTCGTTGAAACATATGAATTCTGAATTTCATCGAAACTATTTATGAAAGTTTGGTATTCAAAATCATTTGATGAATTTGAAAATTTATCAAACTGTATTCTGTTTATATCACTGGTTAACCACTAAGGTAGGGCCAAATTTATGGTCAGACTTAGGGCAGTGGACCATTATTGAGATCAAACTTCAGAAATGTTCAGATATGAAAATAGAAGTGCATCCAACAAAGAGCATCTTAATCCTTTGCCTCATAAGCATATTTTGGACTCTTCCAAATTCAAAGCTAATATACAAAACATCAATTTATTTAAGAAAATTAGGTTATTTCTCTCTAACAGAGTGGGAAACATTCAGGCAAAAGAAGCCACTACTCATTACAAGCAATGACTTCTTTGCAAGAATGTTTTTTAAAAGTGCTTCAGATGCGAGGGGTTGCAGTAATATGAAGCAAAGGGTTAATCTTTAAGCACATAAAAATTAAGAATTCTGTAGAGAAACATCTCATGCAAATGTATGCAACACTCACGAAATTATACATGCATGTTAAAATTGCAGCAAAAATGCCAGGAAGGAAATAGAAGCACCAGAAACATTCGTTTGTTGGGTTTATGTCCCACTAAACTTATAAACATAAAGTAAATACAGTAAAACCTCATTTTCTCCAGGGATCATCGGAACAAACTAAATCTTCCATATAAACGAGATAAATGTGGTGCTTGTATTAATGGGGTATTTGTTTGTCGGTTGAAAATTATACACAACTTGTAACCAAACAATTAGCGGGACTTTTAAAAACTCTTTGAGATAAGTCGGGTGCTCGTGATATTGAAGTTTTATTGTACATGTATATATCAGCAATCAATATCTCTAAATCAAGTACAAAACTTGATCAGTGAATAAAAATAAAATGCATCACAGTTACAACGACTTTTTAAAAAAAAGTATACAAAAACAATACAATTAAGCACTCCTGAGAAACCGGAAAATAAATTCTGGCCTAACCAGCAAGCATTAGCTAACATGTATGGCAGCCTGCATGAATAGGATTTTGCATACCACAGACAATATTTCAGTGTTAATGAGGCAGTGGGAGCTCATTTTGCTGCCAGATTGTGAAATCTACCGTAGACATAATCCCACAGCCAGGTGCAACATCGAGGCAACAACTTGTTTTAATGCTAAATAAAATCCAGTTACATGACACTGAGGCTAACAGGCCTACTGACAGATCAAAGTGCTGCAAGTATTTTATTCCGTGCTGATAAAGCACAGAAAATATTTTTTTTTTTTAGCATATCATTGTAGTAAACCAGGTTCACTACTTTTTTCTTTTTCTAATTGGGACATACAAGATTTCCTCTGACTGAATTGTCTGAAGTATGCATGAAATTCCTATGGCATTGTGCATAGGGGGTTGGCACATTGAAGACCAAGGGATAATGTATAATGGATCAAAACACATTTATCATAAATAATTATGTATGAGTTGCCATTTAAGGCTTTCATACATCATAACACATCATCCCTTCAATGAGCTAGCCCCCTATAGTATTGAGTTTGATTATCTAAGAAAACATTATTGTTCATACTTGTACTTTTGCTAATGACATTAAACTACGTCAGAACAGTAATGAATTATGAATTTGACTCAGCTTATGGCAGCAACGTATCAATTAGGCACATTATATTTGTATTCCACATCCGAGTCAGTCATACATGTTTTATACACAAGTATCATGGCTAGTGGTGGCTAGTTTTATATAATGTAAATTATTAAAATTGATTGCAACAGTTTGTTAACCAACCTACACATCTTTAACATGGCCACGGCCGTGGTCCAGTGGTCCCAGTCATACCCTTCCATGAAAATTTGACAAAATGTTGATTTTCCTCCAAATGTGGAGAAGTTGCCAGCTCCTTGTGGAAGGTTAATTTAATACTGGTTAGTATACAGTCCAGGAAAACTGGTTAGGTGAACCGGTCGCAGTATATAACTGAAAAATTGTTGAAAAATGGCATAAAACCCCAGTGACAATAAGTCACACAAAAACAAAACAAGTTCCAAGTAAGGGTTTTCATGGTGTCTGACTCAAAGGGATACCAATTTAAATCCAATCAGTATTAAGTCTACATTTGTCAGGTATAATAATTAATTACTGTACAAAATTCTGTAATGTGGATTAATTAATATATCACTTTTCACTTGACATTTATCTGTAATCATTCAGATTGGTACAGCAGAGAAAATATTTCTACCAACATGAACTATATAATTTACAGATCGACATAAATTGTAAACATGTTCATCTAAAGACTGAGCTCGCAGTATTTGGGAGTTAATTCCCAGAACTAACAAAGCAATTAAAATAAAAGAGATTCGGTACTAATAGCTAAGAAACATTGTTATAATTTGATCATTCAACTTTTCCACTTTGCACCCTATGAATGATTGATTTTTTTTCTAAACAAGTGCAGAAAGCTCAGCAGATATTTGACAACTTAACTTATTAGTGAAATTAATCAACCTTGGGACAAAGAACATGTACACTAATTTCAAGTCGGCTCTATGAACTACATATACCAAAAATATTTCCCTCAATTTTGTAAATGTCAGGGTTCGTACAGAATTTCCATTTTCTAGCCTACAATTCAAAGCACACATAAAGTCTGTTCTTTGAGACATATAGATTGCTCTGTTTTGTAGTTTAATTGGGCAACCCTAAAAAAAAACTTGTTTGTTTGCCGTTGCCAACCATACTTTTTGGACAGGGTTGGTTGGTCAAAATATTACTGTTTACATTAGACACACGTAAATTGACCATGGAACTAGAGGAGGCAATATTTTCAATAATAATAATGAGCACAGAGCAGGATTTTGTCCCTATGAACTAGTTACAATATACAGTGCAACCTTTCCAAAGTAACACCCTCTGGTAGAAGCAAAATTATGTTGTTGTTGGGATGTTGCTCTAGAGAGGTTGAATTAGAAGTTAAATCATCCAGAGGGGAAAATCATGCTGTTGTTGAAGAGAGGTTGTCGCACATTAAGGGAGGGCCGCTCTGGAGAGGCTGCACTGTACATACTAATTGTAAATGTCAGGATAATTAACAGGCTATGTGACATACAAATACAGTCAACACAAACATTAAACACTAAAAGAGATACTCCAAGAATAGGTCAACTTATATATGGTCATTTCAATGGATGCAATATTTACAATATGCAGTGGCTAAGATGAAATAACAAAAGGTCATGAAAATGGATTTGGGAAGAACCAATCAAACTAATGACTTATAAATGACCAAGATTAATGCTATATAATAAATTAATGGCCAGTTTTCTGCAAATAGTATCTAAAATTAAGAATTCACTGAAAACCTAGTGGCTAACCAGACTTGCATTAAATATATCCAAACAGAATCACAGTATTACTGCATTTTTAGTATCATAAAATGTGCTTACCAAGTCAAAACAAGTAACTGATCAGGCCAACGATGATAATAAAAATCAGCTTCATACAGTATTTATACAATTGCATCAGAATTAAAAATTAATATGAAAGTATTATTAGTACATTTTTTGGCAAATGTGTATTATGATTGTACAATAAAAGGAAATGAGAAGAATACAATTTTTATGGTACTCTCTATAAACAATTACCAGCATTGTCCTAATTTGGCAAAATTCAACTTTACCAAGTTACATGTCCATGACAAATTCTAAAATATCATCGATACACAATGGCCCAGTTGTAAACACATCATGTCAGCATGCATCCTTTCATGACTCTAACATTATGTCCTCACCTTAGCATGATTCTAACATTTTATGTCTAGCGGAATTCTGTCAAATCTCAATTACTCCCAAAATGAGACTGATAAAACGTAAGCTACTCATGTACATCAGAATAATTCTGATTACTGACACAGCTGACACCAAACATATTTTCTATACATCATAGTAACAGCCAAGCATATTTCTGAATAAAACCGAATATTTCATTACATGGTGTCACAATATTGATTAATCATTTTTTGAATATCTCTGAATATCAATAACAATATCTGCTCAACCATACAGCAATAAACTGTTCGTTATCTCTATGATCACAATAACACATTTACATGTTCTAACAGGAGCAACCTCTCACAAATGAGCTTGGTATGAAATTAATAATTAAGGCCATCCTTAAAAAAAATTAAGTATGCTGAAATACAACTGACTCATAAAAATTGCCATAACTCATCTTAATTATCATTATTATTCTTTTACCCTTTTGTTATTTAGTAATTGCTTCCAAGTATTTTTCAAAAGAAAAATATCTGTATCCTTGGCCTCATTGAAAAAAAAAATTGGGTCGCGTTACAGCAAACAAACAATTTTTCAAGGATGGCCTAGAGTAATAGAAGAGCAATGATATAAAAACTACTCAGTATTAATCATGTGTATACAATTCTTCATGTTCCTCAATAATTATAAAGCTGGCATCTATTAACACTGACACTCATTATCATGATTGTAAATCAACATCATCTGTATACTTCATATTTCAGTAAAATCATGCTTTCAACTGATGAATTGTATTTCTTACGGAAATTTTTCAAAAATTACTTCCACATTTCCTTCGTTTCCATTTTTTATTGCATCAATCCTTTTACTAAATTCAATTGTGTGATACGATATCATCATCGCATCATTCACTAGCCTGACATTTAGGACAAGTAAAAATTCTATCAATCAAATGCAAAATTGTCATTTTTCGTAGTAAATGCCGAATAAAATAACAGAATACAATTTTAGATGACCAGTTTCCTATGTTTAAGTCACCCACTAGTCTATTAAACAGATTTACAAGTAAAATCCTTTTTAAAAATTATCACCTGTCCAAAATTCCAAACACCGATGCTGCCTAAATTGTTGAAGGTTCTTAAACTAAACACCATATAAATAAACTGGCTTCTCAATTTTATCAGAACTAATAAACTGCCTGAACCACACCCTCTGAAAATGTCAAATATCCAACAGTAATAGTTCATAAACAGACCATAATTTTTATTTCAATCAATAAATTTAACTACCTCTTTCCTAGAACTACCCAGTAGATAGGGAAAACACCAATCATCTATATTATGGCTTTTCTCGCTTGGCCTAACAACCTTATTTAACACGGTTACACCTCATTATTTTCAAGACACAAACATTCCAGTATTCCGTGCATATTCAATTTATCAATTAAGATATAACAGCAGGTTTCTTCATCATTCAAAAGAAGCTGACTATCGTACATTCACATCTAAATACCAACCATTTTGTACTGATTTAAATATAAAATAAAATAGCTGGGAAGGCCATGGGTAAAAACTGCTGGATGTCCCCTATGGTAAAAGAGTATCTACTTGCTTAATGTAAATATCACTGACTTTTCATTTGCTTACAAACAGAGTCACAGTGAAAACTCAGTAGCCAAACTACATAACTATGCAGACATAATTAGCGGGACCATCAATTAATAAAACTGATGATTCAAGATCGTATTAGTCGCATATTTTAATCTCCTAAAAAATAATGGTGCAAGTTTGAATGCACTTGAATATAACAGCAGGTTTAACGGTGAATGACGAGTAAAAATATCTAGGAATCAAATCAACATAACAGTTCAACTCTTTTTAGTATACATTTGGTATACTTTTCTAGAGGTGGAAATTTTGACGGGCGTAACAAATGTTTTTCTATCATTAGCCTCACTAGTACACTGAAGTGCAGAGTCATAAAACATGGAAATTTGATTTTGTGGAAAGATTGACATACATTAACAGATCTGTAGGGCATATATATTATATATGTAAGTGTGAGGTTTGTTTATCATTAGTTACATAAAACAAGACTACTAAAATACTGTATGATTTCACTTCATAGAAATATCATCGTCATGCATTAGATTTATGTGGGTGAAATTAAATGTGATCCTAGATTTAAACAAATTCATTGATCCCTGTGTTCTGATCTGATAAATCCTTATTTTTTGGGTACCTCTGATACAGCAATAAAATAACCCAAGTTTATGTCAGTCAATTAAAAATACAAACAAATAAACGTCAAGTTTTCATAGAACATTCAGTACATTGCAATTAGTTTTAATGAACAATAAGGGACTGGTGCAAATCACATTGTAGCATCATTTTCTACTTAATTTAAAACCACATTTTTTCTGCCTAATTGACAAAGAGATAATTGAATTTTGCAGCAATCTAGTGTAGCCTAAGGATTAACAACAACCAAGCACTTGAAATAATATCTAAGTGTAGCTCTGATTCTACTGCACATTACATGTTCAATAAAAAAATTGTTACATATTATAGAACAGAACTTTATTTACAAATAACCAAAAAAAAAACTTCCTTTCATGAATGCCATACTGAATTTCATTGTTGTTAAAGTTTGACAAAATATGTTTTATTTGGCATATACCAGGAAATTTACCATTATTGAGATAACTCAAATAATTCTACATAAAAGCAAAATTAGCGAGATAATGACTGCAATAAATTACGCTTAATTTGCTGCATGTTATATTGTTTTAATACAGAAATGCTGATTTTGGCAATGTTCCAACTGTGATAGAATAAATCTGAATAAATGTGTCTCCACGAGACATGTTCTATACTTATCAGTATGTAATACCAATGTAATAAACAACATGATTAAAATAAATGATATGGTCGGGAGTTTGTTGCGCAATATCACACAGGGATTTTTTCCACATTTTGGGAAAGGTACTGGTACTGACTTAATTGGGAAAAATTGGGACTTTTTTACATTAATGGAACTTTTACCACCTTGTAGTACAGGGGGCTAGTGTGTTGAAGGGATGGTGTATAAAGGTGTATTAGGCTTAAAATGGCCACATGGACCAAAAACACAAATACCATACTGTATATATACTTATACAAGGGTTACAACTTCCGAAATGACAGTTTCTCCACCAAGTTAGTTTAATACTATGTAGCTTTTACAGAAATCAAACAAATTTCTAATAAATGGTGTCTACAGATAGCTAATACATTATACTACACATAACCAATAAGCACTTTGTCCAATTCAAAATGATGAAGCAGGTATTTCATCTTTTTCCTTCGAAAAATCATCAATTTCGTTTAGTCAAATTCAATTAATTGAAAAAAATTTAGTACGACTGGGCATGTACTATTTGTAACCATTATTTATTGCCATTTTATTGCCACTCGCTATTCAGAAATTCTACAAGCTATTAGCGAGTATGCATGCCTAAAATCGAACCCTGATTTTATCGTTCCAGTTTCAGTGCTAGCTTACTTGTTTCAGGACAGGCTGCTTAAGGTAGCGTAAGTGCCTACAAACGTAAAAAATAGCTAAAAGACATTTTAAGTTACTAACAATAATTAAATATCATACTATCATACCATGCAGCAAAAAAATCGATTTGAATATGCAAAAATAGCGTTTTATCCCGATAAAAACTGCACCCTCATATCGACTCCACTTAATCAGCGAGAACGATCTAGGAGGCGACGCTGTAAGGGGCTCCTTAAGGGCAAATTTGTATTAATCGATACTAAATTTGGTATCGCTTGCCTTATGTTAACGTAAGTATTTAATATTTGACAGATTATCAACATCAAGCGGATTAAAATGGGAAATAAGAAAAATAAGGCTAAGCAAGGTGTTAGTCTTCTCAAAAAGTGAAAAATGTAGTTAGAAATCTCTTTCTCGCGGAAGTTGGTTTACGAATGCTAAAGATACCGAACTGCATAAATCTGTATCTAGTAAAAAACGTGACATATTGTGAAAATGGCGGAAAATTACGTAATAAATATATAATTGCAACAATCATTTGATGTGCAAGAAATGTGTGAATTCATTAACACCTAGGTCGATTGGGCTACTAGCATCTAATGTACTTTTAATATAAAATATATGATGAAATAACTGATCCGGAACGGTGATCTTATTGAAGTGTGATATCGATATCATACTCTAACGCCTTGCTAATTATGCTATCAATATGGGTCAATTTAGACATCACACATTCCTTTAAGTTTTAGTGGGAAATGTAATAAACAGCAATATGGTATGCAGACCTTCACGCATCTTTCAATAAAAGGCACACGATAAGATCGTTCCCCCTCTAATGTTATTACGTATCATTTTTACAAGTTTCATTAAATTTGTATATTCCAGAGTCAATTAGGTTTCAAATACAATTAAACATGAGTTATAAAACTACAATATATTTAAATTGCCAGTAAATTAATACAGGTAGACTGAGTCAACGAAAATTATTATTTTCAATATTTCATCGATGTAATCAATAAAATAAAGTTATTTCAACGTGAACTTTTATTAAGCAACTCTGTACATTTCAGTAAAATATTGAAAACTATCAAACAAACAATAGAATGAAAAACAGTAACATCTTATGGACATTGGACGTGCTCGTTTTTCCAGAATCTTATTTTAGTCTGTTATATATCCAATGACCTTTATATATTAATACTTTTTGAATTATTACATTAACAGACATAAAACATGAACACTTTTCTACAAATCAATCACATCTTAAGTTCTTATTTTTACACTAAATGCATGGCTACCTTTCATTTAACTTATATAGGGCTTTCCACAGCCATCTCCAACTCGATTTCCCTATCAGCCATTTTCCCCGTTGAGAGCCTTCGGTTGACAAGAAATCTGATGTACTGTGTATTGAATCAGTACGATATGATACTATTTTGACAAATAATTCGTAATTAAACTCTTTAGAGTCATCAAAAATGGTGGGCTATTCCACTAATTGATCCGCAAATGATGAACGAATTTGATTGGTTATCAAATTTTAATAGGCTGTATTAATTTATAGAGTAATTGTTGATTACATGAGGTGATAAAGATCTGACACTTTTATTGTTAATTTCTCGCTAAGAAAAAAACGCAGTGGCTGCTATTTTGAACAAAGATTGCTACCTTATTTGAAGATGGATTTCAAAGCGGTTTTCGGTATTTTGTAGCAAAAATGCTTATCTAGGGAACAGTGTCTCAGAATTTTGATATTTATTTTCGTTTTTTATGTATGACGTATTACGTAATTGTCAGCGGGGTTCAGGCTACGGAATTTATTCAGTCAAATATCTATTGAATGGGGGACGTATCAAAAATCTGAGACACAGTTCCCTGCATGATACTATGATTGTTATTTTAAGGCTAATTGTTGTAATATATCCTTATATACAGAGTAGTGATCGTTGTTCAAAAATATGAAAATTACGTGCGATATTGGTTTATATAAGACAGACCAAGTACAATATTTGTTTCAAATCACTGGCAATAGACTCTGTAATACTGTATAGGGGTTTATTAATGTATACAATTATGGTTGACTTTTTAAAACTATAAATTAGTTAAACTTGATATCGACATAGAGCCACTTACGCTACCTTAATCAGGTTTCAGCTTTCGCCCATTTTTAGGGTTCAATGAGACTGAACATTGGACAATGGTCTCCATACACATGCAAGTAGAGACTGTAATAAATTGGGAAGCATGTATACTATAGCGTCTAATTAATCAATTAAAGAAAATAAACATGCAAAATATCACATCATACAGCACAACATTTTTGATAGTATGTAATGTTTTTATATAATTAATTCATCACTGCTATAATATAATCCAAACTGTAGAAACCCTTAAACGAGTACACTATATTTACTATAAATCACCAAATATAGCCGAAACAGTAATATCCGAATTCGTGCCACTTCTAAAATCCGGTTCTGTTGCACTTTTAAAACATTTGTAATTAATGACATCCTATCAGCCTGGTAAATAATAATTATAAAACACGAATACTGCTAATAAAAAAGATATTTTGTGGATAAATTGTTTTATACACTTACGTATTATCGCCTAAAAAATAAGTTACCAAACTGCGTTCGATTTCACAAACGGAGTAGAAAGCAGGATACTGTAACCAAGTTCTGTGGCAAGCAGTCCGACCTTTTAGATATTATAGGTACCTGTGCGTCTCTGAAAGTATGCATGGGGAGATAATTTGAATAAGATAATAATCAAATCTAGTTTGTCATAGCAGATCCATATACTTATTTAAGTGAAAGTAAAAAATTACAATTTAGCTGAAAGGCCAATACAATTTGTGACTATCATGCATAGGGTCCCGTATTGAATAAACAATTTGGAAACACACGGACTAGGGTAAAGGTTCGAAAAAGTTTTTAATGTAAAATTTAAATTCACCATTGTTCTTTGAAAACAAACAGTCGTAAGTTCGACCTTCATTGAGCGTTTCAATTTTGTATGACACAAATAATTTCCATACTGTTTTTGTTACTTATTCGATCTGAGCTACGAATATTCTAATGATAATTTCAATATATCATACACTTTATCTCTCACTTAAGTGAGGCTCAAATGCCTAATACTGTTCAATGCATATTTATTTCGGTTATTGATTTAACAAAAAATTACTCAAGAAATCATGAAAAATCATGGGAAATAATAAGTTATTTTATTTTATGAACACGAATGCATGATTTTGAAAGCAATTATGACAACAAAAAACTGATATAAAAAGAGAACTCGTGCTTTTTACTGTAAAAATATTTATAGTTATCACTTTCTTACACTATTGTAGCAAATCGTCTTGATAGTAAGAATTACACTATTTTCATCACAAACTTATCATGCAATTTTCACGGTCAAAAAATCAGAATATGTTCTATGACTTTCAAATAAGCGCTTGGCCCGAACTCAGCTGGTACCCGTTGAATGTGGTGCTCTGCGAGATGGAACGGGGACCACATTAAACTCAGTAGACTTCCGCTTCCTTTCTACGCGGATTTTTCCCAAGTGGAACATCATTGTGAGTACTGATAAATAAATCTTCGTTAATCGACTCCTAGAATCATTTAAATACATCAACTTCGTGTAAATCCAAATTCATAATAATATTGATATCATTGTCTTATTATATTTTTCAGAAGGACGTCCGTTTCTCGACATGGCTGGCTCGGATACGGAAGGGTATGTTCACACTTGACATGTTTCTAAAAGTGAATTCCTTTGAACGAGTTATACCATATGACAGCTGATAATTCACTGATACACTTCCTTTTTTAGTCTGATTAAAGTATGGCGATGTACATATTTCATATTCATCTCATGAAAACTGCTCTTTAATTTTGCCGCATCACTTGTTTAACTTTTTTTGCATCAATGTTATTACCTGATCCTGCAGAATTAGTTGCATTTGTCAATTTTCCTTTACAGAGATGAAATTTCCACAGGGGCGGCTGGTGCCATGGATGTCATGACCGCCCTTCAAGAGACTCTCAAAACTGCACTTATTCATGACGGATTAGCTCGTGGACTCCACGAATGTGCTAAAGCTCTTGACAAGTATGTCTTTGATTCACACCAATTTGCTCAATTACTTGTATGCTTCTTATTTGATGAAAATCTTTTCTGTACAGTCCTCGTAATATTATGCAATTGGTATGCAAATAGCATTATTTGTTCTTGTATTTTAATTTGTAAGTGATGTACTGTATTGTGTAGGTCTGGTTTAAAATCTTGGGCAGTCTAGGCAGGCATATATAACCATTTGCTACAACTAATATTTTGTCTACTACTGTGTTTTCTATTAACGAATGAAACTTTCGGTATGGTAATTATTTTCTCTATGAATTATGCATATAGGATTAAAAGCAGTGGATTTTTCACCTTGAGAGGCAGGGCCATTTGTAAGGAGAAAAAAGAATTTTGAGGGGAAAGGGGGAAATTCAAATACAAAGCATACATATATGAATTTGAATGTAAAGTAGACTTTCATTTTTTAAGACGTCAAGCTCACATCTGTGTTTTGGCAAACAACTGTGATGAGGCTATGTATGTAAAACTTGTAGAAGCTCTCTGTGCTGAACATGGAATCAATCTTATTAAGGTAAATATATTTGAAAATTTTTACTAATTATTTAATATTAAGTGAATTGAAGAGTTAATTTCCAGAGTATTAGGATTGGTTAAATATATTAGATGAATCGGGTGCATTTCATCTAGTACAGAAATTGGAAGTTTTATCATAGGATGTATACTTCAGTCCTGTTGAAAGATATTCATTCTTGGCAAACTTTCATGTTTGTAATAAAATTTGGTGTATCATTTAAAACATTACCTAGTAATGGAAATGGGAAAGATCCTAAATTTCAGACATACTTAATGTCATATTATACTTAAAATAATGTCATACCTTTTATGATGAAGAAACACATGCTCCCTCTTCTGAAAGAGTCGATGTTGAGATACATGTGTATTTATATCTGATGAGGTTTAAATTATTGTTTTGTGATAATAATGATATTGGCATTGCATAATGTTGAGATATTACAGCAAAGAAATGCATACTACTAACACTATGAATATAAACACATGTTGACAAGTTGGTAAAATTATATGCCAATGACTTACTGAATGAATTGTATCATTGATTTTTTTCTTTTTCAAAAATGTTTTCCATTGTCTTCAGGTTGATGATAACAAGAAACTTGGTGAATGGGTTGGCTTGTGTAAAATCGACAAAGAAGGAAAAGCGAGAAAAGTTGTTGGTTGCAGTTGTGTTGTTATTAAGGTAATTATCATTTGTGTCATGCTTTATCGTAATTGTTTGGCATTGTCGCATGTATTGTGTTGCATGTTCTTTCATTTCCTTATTAATTTCGTGTACACAGTATCATACTTATACAAAGACTGTCACTACTGATCTTAAAATAGTAATGGAATGTATCAGCAGTGTGTTTGTTACTGTCGAATAAATTTCTTGTATTTCAACCTGACCAAATTTGACTGGTTTCCATGTGGCCTCATGACCTGATTTTGCAAGATAAGAAAGAATAGTGGTTGAATGTAATCAAAAGATAGTAATACCTTTCATGATGAGGAAACACATGCTCCCTCTTCTTAGAGACTCCATGCTGAGAAACATGTGTATTAATCTCTGATGAAGGTTGATATTTTATTCAGTGGCAGGGTTTTCATTTGACCCTTAAAACAACATTTTGATTTATGAAGTCAGTAAAATAAAAGTTTTTGACTCTTGAGAATTTGTACCAAAGGGTCAAATTTACAATAAATTAGAAGGAACTTTTATTGACTCTTCAAATCATCATCCGCAAAGAATCATTTTTGACCCTCAACTTATGACGTCTAGTGAAAACCCTGTGTGATATTTTTTGTTTGTTGGATTCTATCGCATTGATATTAAATGCTCGTTGAAACCTTTAGCTTTGCATTAATTCTGGTATGGTTTAATGTTTCCTGTATTTAGTCTCTAGCACATATACTTTGTTTATGCATTTGTATACATGATTGCAACTAGACAGGTCAACTCATTGGTTGATTAGATATCACTCAATGACCTGTGGTGCTTTTAATGCTTCTACAATATTCCTACATGTTTTGTCCCAAGATTGATCATTCATAACACAAAAGCCTTGGATGATGAGGAGACACATGCTCCCTCTTCTGAGAGACTCCATGCTGAGTAACATGTGTATTTATTTCTGATGAGGCTGAAATATTAAGGGAATGCATTGACTTACAGAATGTATTCATCTGTCTTCACAACTAAGCTTCTGGATCACTTTAAAATGCCTTCATTGAATTGTAGTTTTACATGGTGGTGTTCATGTGGTAGCATTAGCAATTGTATTCATAAAGGGAGACCGAGAGTGGCATAGTGAATATAGTCAGATTTTTAGCACAACTAGCTTCTGACTGTGTATTAAGATTCACTTACAATTTAGTTGTACATTCAGGATGTTGATAGGTACCTTATGACTATTGTTCTTAAGTCATCCATCTATCTGCCGAGTCTTTAGTTGATCCATGATGAGGATCCACATGCTCCCTCTTCTGAATTTGTTGGTGAAGAGAAACATGTGACGTTCTGTCTGATGATTGACCGATAGAATGGATCTTTTGCTTCATAATTGTACTATCATGACAGTCCTATGTCATGATGCTTAGCACTAAATTGTTATATTATACTTCAGATATAATGGATGTTGGGTGTTTTGTTATTTGTCTAAGTATTCTAGATAACTTCAGTATGTTTTGTTATGTATTTGCAGGATTATGGCAAAGAATCACAGGCCTTGGATGTGTTGAATGAATACTTCAGGAAGAAGAAGTAAACATGTTATAAATGAACTGAAAGAAAATTTTAAAAACCTATAAAATTGTATAATAATAAAGTGCAGTTTTGAGGTCACTGTCTTGTTTTTATGTTCTTGGTAATCTATTGACAAACTGCTTAATTGGCTTCGATTGAGTGGAGTTTGTCTAGTAATCTAGAAGCTCAGCTTGTAGCTTTAACCAGGGATGTAGAAATGAACTGAAAGCCAGAAATATCAACCGGCTATTTGAGCATTCTTGCTGGCTACATTTTCGGGGTGTTGACCCTTTGCTCCTACTTGGGGGAACCCTCAGAACCCCCCTCCTTGTAGTAGGTCACCAGCTACATGAAAACATTTCTACACCCCTGCTTAACTGTCAGTATTTGAGGTAGTGAGATTGATTTATTCTGAAACCTTGCCTTTAGGAGTTATGAGTTGAATAACTATTGGTGGGTAGCATCAACTTAACACAAGTTGGAAGGTGGAAATTTTGGTTACTAATGCCGACGAATGTAACACACTACCTCAAATGATAGGTCAAAATTTGGCAGCATAGCTAAAACATACATAACGGTTGGTAAATCACTTATAAGTATCAAAAATGAAACCAATGTTACAACACAAGTAGACATGCAATGATATAACCCTACAATATTACTGTGTTTAAGAAACAATGAATAAATTGTGTATTCATAATTACTGAACACTCCTGTACATTTTATGGCCTTGTTTTTACAGTACTATAACAGTTATTCTCGGGAGCAGATTACTCTACTGTCTCAATATTTTATGAATTAATGTTTCACAATTTACAGTAACTAGTATAATGGAATCCTTGACAGTCAAATCAAGTGATGGTCCACAAATTATCTCCCAATTCATGCCAAAAAAATCAGAATCGGCAAATACTATTAATCAAAGAAGCAGAATATAAAACAAGCAAAAAGAAAACCCATTCATTTATTTTAGGCGTTATCTCTTGCACAGATGAAATTCTGCCATGACTGGAAATCTACTTGTAATCTTTATCACAAAAACATTTTGTTACTTAGTATTCTACGGATACTAACCATTGCAAGAGTGTTTTAGAACGTAGTGTGTTGATGATACTTTGGTCCCATGTGTTATAATTTTAGGGTCCGTGCTTCGGTATGTCTTTAAGATCTGTATTTATACCATCGCATTGAATTTATCAGTTGGATATCTATAAAGGCGGCGAACTTGCTTCCAGTATCCATTGCAGACAAGTTCAAAAGGTCTCACTTCGACAAAAAATCGTATTGTTGTTACCTGCCTGCACACTTTCACTATCTCTCTCCAACAAGAGATTGTCATTCGTTATCTCTTGCATACATCTGTTATCTATGTCTCAGCTTTTACAAGATTCTTGTTACACAGATAAAGCCAAAATTTAAGTTTTACAACTAAGTGAAGCAATTTCTTTCATGCATTACGTTGGGTACAAAAACTGTTATTTACAAGAAAATCATAGAAAATATTTTACTTATGAAACGCACTATATGGTGACGGAAAGCGTTTGTTCATATAAGGTAATTGAGTTACAAAGTCCAATCACTTAACCGGAAACAAAACGCAGAAATTAAACGCTATCGTGAAAAATATAACAACAAATGTTCGTCAAAAGAAAAACAAAAACATCTATTTGTGTATCGGATTGGAACTAAGTGCTACCGCATCATCGTAATCAATAACAACACCCAAGTTTCATTACTGCAGATATTTAATTCTACGTCAAAACTGGAAAATTTACATCAGTAGAAGTTTAACTAAATGAAACAAGTTTAAATCCATAAAAAAGTTTGAATATACAAATATAACAGTACGTAATACATGAGAAGGTTTTTGAGGTATTATACTTACTTTAACTTATTCTAGCTATCAAAAATATTAATAAATTACATATACGAGGTATAAATTACCAATAAAATTATGCGTGCATAGTTGAAGAACGAAAATAGAATGATACAGAACAAAACCTGTACAACAAACCTCTTGGGCTACCGCAAAACCGTATGACTGCCATGTATGTCACGTATGCACGAAACAAAAAAAACTGATAAGTTAAATTCCGGACTCCGGGTATCCACGTAATATACGGTACCATCACCCAGAATTATCGTTCCTACATGAACAAAAACTAACGAAGGATACGAAATAAAGAAAACGAAATAACATGGTTTACTTAAACGCAAAAATGAATGACTTAATACATCTACATGCATTAATTAACATCTGAGAGAAAAACACCGCAGTTACACTAAGTGAGGCATATTTTTGAACTACTTATTCAGACATCGACAGAGACGTGTATGAATGATAAGTAACGACAAATCTAGACAGAGAGAACATCCTATTAGCTATTTCACTTTTGTTCTGACAATCTAGACGTAATGAATACCTTGGTTATGAAGGGATACGTGTACCAAAAAATGTATGCGACCTAGAACAAAACGTCAGTTATGTGCTGATTGTGTCCACAATCTACATAAACATCTAGACTTTACGCTCCCAACCAAAAATCCTGTATCCGCCAGTGGTCCTGGGTGTGTACCATTATTCCAGGGTTGGACGTGTATCATTGAGAGCTGATGTCATCCAATAAATTCTACTCCTTGGTGTACAGCACATATGCTACTTACTTCTGTTTCTTTCTATGCCTTTTTGATGTGTGTGGGAGATGTGTGAACATTACCTTGATGCTGAATTGTTATGCTTTGGTAGAACAAAAACTGATCGTGCATTAATCGTAGTCAAGCGCGTGTGTGAGAGAGAACATTTTGGGGTTTAATGAGCATACGTGTATATCATAACCCGATAAATGAATAGCGTCATTTCGCCTTCAACAGAAGATAAATGTAAACCGTATAATTACCACACTGTGGCCTTATAGTCACTTTATCAGATAAATACTGGGTAGTGTGTGAACATTTATAACATACGAACGTAGAGATTATTTTAATCCTGAGGACAGTCGAGTTTGAGATTAAATCCTTTTACCTCGCTGTTATTATTTTTGTACAAAATGGATCGTTGGGTTGGACGTGTTGCTCTTGTGACTGGAGCTTCTTCGGGGTTCGGTGAAGTGATAGCCAAACGGCTCGCTGAGTATGGAATGAAAGTTGTTGGATGTGCTCGAAACATCGAGAAAATACAGGTAAACCGTGCATATATACATACATGTTTCGTATATCTCTCAGATAGTATGTGCAATGATCTTACTACGCATTGGCCTATACGCATTTTTTACAAGTGTTTTAATTCTGTACACTGGACTTTCATTGACTCGATCTGGTCTGGACTGACGAAATCAGTTCCGGTTTTCCTGAGTTTTGGCCATCGGAAGTCCAACATTTGACTACATGAAATAGAGTTGTTTCCCTTGTATGTTTGGTATCGTGTAATGTATTTATGATGTTTGTAGTGATACATTGTGATCATATAACAACATGTATAAAGCAAATTTTAATGTACATTTGTATTTTGCATAGAAAACATTAATTTCGTACTATTATTGTTTGGTTATTTCATAAATAATACTAATCACTCATTAAATGTATGCAAGTACAAAACATATTAGTTGACGAACATATTAATTAATAATGTACGCTTAATAAGAGCTAAAGTTGCAAACAAATTAAAACAATTGTTATTATTATAAGTTTTTAATGTTGTCTTTATACAAAATATTATGCTTTTAACGAGATTTTTATTGCTTTTCATTAATTATAACTCGTATTTATTTTTTTTCTAATTGCGATATGATGTGCTGTGTACGGCGGAGTCTGCGTACCTGTTGGTCGAGTGTAAAATTTAAAAGCACGTTATTACATGTATTTATACAATAGGGATCTCATTTTTTTGTGCACTTTTATATCTACATAATATATATACTAGTGTTAGGTCGATTTTGGTCATATGAGATTACTGAATTGTTAGGTATTGCATATCCTATGTAGATATGAACGTTTGTGCAAGGTCACAATTTACAACGATCAGTGTGACATATTTTTACATTGAATAGTCTTTATTTAATACTTTTACCGTTACGCTTATTTATTCAATTGATCAATACCCCAATCGTGTCTGTTCGCTGAAGCATCCCGCTTGAACTATAAGTATCATTAACGTCTACGTCCGTAATTTTCTGTGACACTTGTTTCTAAATTATTTAAGAATAATTTCTGTGAAAAGTAAATCAAACTCCGTCGGTATTGGTTGGTCAAAATCAGTCATTTTTGCACTACATGAAGCGATCTTTGTTGTGTAAAATGATTACAATGAATTTCATTACAAATAAAAATTTAAAAAATCCCTAAATATCTTTAGCAAAAAGTGAGCAATCCAATACATTTTCGTTCGGCTATTTTGCTTTGGATAAATAGGTTTTGACGCAATCAGAATCACGATATTAACCCCAAAAGTGCGCTAAATGATCGGTACAATTAATATGTACTGTTTTACAGGAATTGTCCGAAAGCCTAAAAGATGCTAAAGGTTCAGTATTAGCCGTACAATGTGATATATCAAAGGATGATCAGATACAAGCCATGTTTGAAAAAATCAAACACTTGTATGGCGGGGTCGACGTTTGTGTAAACAACGCTGGACTGTCCCACAATGCACCTTTGCTTAGCGGAACCAATGAACAATGGCGGAATATGCTAGATGTATGTTAATATTTTGCACTTTGTTTTTGACATGTGCACCTAATTGGTCCATTTAAATGCACTATCCGCGTCCGACATGAAATATTATTGTTATTTTCTGTTATATAAAACCCCAATTTTCTAAGAGTGCATAAACGAGAGTACCAGTATTTTATACCCTATGCACTTAAAGCATGATTGTGCTTAATTTATTACATAATGTAATCGTTGTGCACGCCCATATATATATATATATTATATGTAACATATTAGTAACTTCTCTCTTCGAAATATGAAAATGGGGACGCACGTATCTCTCTTTAGACTTCTTGAACATTACGAGATGGGTTTTATATTTATACATGTATTTTGTATATTCATGTAATGTATAGTGTAATGCTTTTTGTAGGTTAATGTATTAGGGTTATGTGCTTGTACAAGAGAAGCAGTCAAATCAATGCGGGAGAGAGGAGTTGATGATGGTCACATTATATTAATGAGCAGGTAACTAGTGCTGAAATGTTTTCTGTTTGTACAATTCCAACGACGTGTACTAGTATATCAATCGTAACTACTCGGCCATTCCCGTGGTCGCAAATTAACCTCGTGAGTAGGTCAACGTACTACTTTCAGGTTGTAAACAACATACTGCTAACAAGCCGGCTATTCACTGTTGCTTGGCTTGTGGAGACGTGAAAAAGCGTCTTTTCCCCATGAAATGGATACCATGATTTTACAGTGCAACCTCTCCAAAGCAACACCCTTTGGGAGAAGTAGAATTATGTTGTTGAGAGGTTGTTGCTCTAGAGATTAAATAAATAATTAAATTGTACAGTGGAAAAATCATACTGTTGTTGAAGGGAGGTTGTTGCTCAAGAGAGGGCCGCTCTGGAGAGGTTGCACTGTATGTAGGATTTCATTCTTTTTTATAGTCTGCAAGGAAAAGGTGAGCTTCGTGTGACAAAATTAAAAGTTCATTATAATATAACTTTAAATTTTATTCCTGTTTTTCAAAGGTCGGTAAAATTGAAATTGTGAATGAATTTATTTGAAGGGACTCGATTATTGCCGCGCCACTACAACTCAATACGCATAACTGACAAATAAATGCATCGAATTGATGTAAATAAATAAGTATATTTTCACTTATAAAGATATCAACAACTTAACTTTCATAAATGTCACTAAAACAAGTGATATCTTGTAATTTTTATATTATTAAATCTATCTGGCATTGAGTCCACGTCTAGTCCACAACTATTCACATACATTATGTACTGCCAGGGACAAATATAAAAATACAATCTGATCTTCTATGCGTTAATCTTTATTGATACCATATATAACGATAGACTGGAAATAGAAAAACAACAAATGAACTGTAAGTCTCATGTACACAAATATAACCTGGAAAAATGTAACGAAAGAATTTATCTAAGAAAGACAACTCCTACATGGTAAACTTATATAGCTTTTTTAGTTATCTCCCATGCTTATAAAACTCGTGCGAGAACACGTCTAAATTTATCTTTCTCAACAATAAAAACCATACATGTTCATAGAAACGCACAAAATTACGACATAGCAAACTAGAAATTAAAATAAATTAAATGTTTAACGTTACAAGACAATCCTTACAAGTCACAATGTAAAAACAGTGGGTGGGGAACCCACATGGAAAAAGTAACAGCCCCAAAAATTACATACTGCAGTGTTGACATTATATAAATTTCATACACAATGAAATACAAAAAAAATCTTTCTTACCAAATAAGATTGTCTCTTGATAAAGTCAGTACACTGGACAAGAAATTCAATCAAGCTTTCAGAGTAACAACCACGTGCCATAACGACGACGACTAGTAAATTGTATAAAACTTAACGACTCTAGAAAAAATATCGTAGTCGTCTGACTAGAAAAAAATACTCGCATGCAGGTGGCACCTACACATTATATTCTATATATTCAGTATGTCTGGGTACAGGATCGTACCTAATGCGCCTCACATACATTTCTATGCTGCCACGAAATATGCAGTAAGAGCCATAACAGATGGACTACGTAATGAGTTAGTTGCCATGAAAAGCCACATCAGAGTTACAGTAAGTAAAACAATACATTCTTCTTTGAAATAAACCATTTTTTTATTTTCTTGGATTTAAAAACCAAACATTCGTTTCTTCGAATTTGGATTGATGTTAAACAGTAGATAGTACAGTGCAACTTCTCCAAAGCAACACCTTTTGGGAGAAGCAAAATTACGTTGTTGTTGAGAGGTTGTTGCTCTTGAGAGGTTACTAATTGAATTAATAATTAAATCGTACAGTGGGAAAAATCATGCTGTTGTTGAAGGGAGATTGTCGCTTAAGAGAGGGCCGCTCTGGAGAGGTTTACGTATGTAATCCACCAAAGCGCGTCTGTGTTGTCTGTACAATGTTTTACAGGCTGTAAGTCCGGGAACAGCACTTACCGATTTCAGTCGCCGAATGTTTCTCGAAGACCAAGCCAAAATAGAGGAAGACTATAGCGGTTATAAGGTATAAAAATGTTGTATTTACTTATTGTAGGCAATAAGTCCTGGACTTGCAAAGACGGATTTCTCACGTAGATTATTTGACGATGATTCTGAAAAAGCCGAGCAAAGATATAGCGGTATGAAGGTACGGAACTTGGGATTGAATGTGCTTGTAGTTATAGAGAATTTGTGTATTGTTACGTTCGCTTGATGTACTGTTGTATGCAATTGTCGTTATATATCGCCATATCAAGAATGAAAAAATGTTTATGTATGAACTAGTCTTTATTGATAACAATCATCCTTTAGTTGTATATGTTTTTCAGCCCCTAACTTCTGATGACGTCACGGACAGTGTGATATACGCTTTAAGCGCGCCGTCACATGTACAGGTGAGATTAATAGGCTGAAGTTGTATAATTTTGTACAAGCATTAATATAAAAATATTGAAACTTGTGTAAACTACAAAATATACTAGTTATACATATCTGTATGTTTAATACTACCGCATGAAATTTGGTCATGATTATTACATTTAAACGTGTTCTAGTATTTATAGAACTAGTGACTCAAGAACACCCATTTAGCTTAACTGGTAGAACTTCAGATCTACGGACATTTGGTGTGTGAGTTCGGACTCTCGAGTGGCCGCGACTATTTTCTATGGAAATTTGTATGAAAATTTGTACGAAAATTTGACAAAAATGTCGATTAACCTCCATATCTGGAGAATTTGCTGGCTCCTTGTGGAAGGGTAAGTTAGTACTGGTTAGTATACAGTCCAGGAAAACTCGTTAGGCGAACCGATCGCTGTATATAATTGAAAAATTGTTGAAAAACGGCGTTAAACCTAGTGACAGTGTCAAATAAAAACCAACCAACCAACAAACAAACAAATCGAACTCTGGACGCGGTTCCCTTTGACGAATTAGTAGAGGATATCAAGTAAGGCCGTTCGTCCCCAGCCACTGACTGGATGTTCATGATTGTAGAAAAGTTGACTGTAAAGTTAGTGCTGCAATTGAATCCAGGAAACTATTTAGTTAACTGCCTGTCGGAATATACCTGAAACGCTGCTGAAAACTGATGTGAACCCGAAAAGCATTGATTTATTTACTTGTGGCCCAACTAAATATTTTATAGATTTTTTCTTAAAAGAATAAACACGTCTAAGCGCTGATCACGAATTTACACTTGAACTTCTGTTGGAAATTTCGACAATTCTCTATGATCTCTATCTGACTAGCTACATTAGCCCTTCGCCGTTGTGAGTTCGAACCCCATCCGGACCAGTCAGATTTCATTTGTGATGAAGCTGTCCAGCCAGCTTACGGAAAGTCGGCGAAAATCTTAAAAGCTACACTGCTTATTCACGTCTAGCTTAAATAATACTGAATGGTATCCTGAAAAAAAATATTTTATGTATCTATACATTTAAATATTAATATTATTTTAATTTCAGATTCATGATGTATTAATACGCCCTACGGAATCTACGTATTGATGAACAATGACGTGATTGAGTTTTTATCGATACAAGAAAATACACAGATTATTTTAATCATTTAGTATTTACTCCAGCAAGAGACAATGTAGATTAAGCATCATAATTAGAAAATAGCCATATATGTCAACAATCACAGATTCTATCACTGACATTTAGTATGAATACTCCGCATGCACTCCTTACAACACTTGCAAATATCACTGTCTAGTCATTCTCACGACACCAATCCACAGGAAGTTTGTACATTTTTACATGTAATTAGATTTTGTTTTTACGCACCAATTCCTACAACCATTCAAGAAATCGCGATAAATCCATCTAGAAGGAAATCTTGCTTTGAAAGTAAAAAGCCTGGATTCACGTTTGACACAGTCAACCATTCTTTGTGGGGACATCGTCTGTATACTTGCATCCTTATATAAAACTGGTTAAATATATTCATTTATTGACTTGTATCTTGTTTATTGATAAATTCTAGTTTACATCACGTTTGAAAGCGCTGTATTTTATGTAGTATTAATTGCTGTAAATTTCAACGACAGTAAAATCTCGACATAAAGTTTAACCAGTGACCAAAGAGGGTCTTAATACTGGGGTGGTCTTATCATCAGGTTGAAATTTAGAGAAAATATGTAATATCAATCCACGAATAATTGATCTCTGCAGATTGTCAAATCAGTGGTCTTAATAATAAAGTAATCGCTTAGTGGGGTGTTGCTGTAATGAGTTCGTTGATGAAGGACAACTAAAGTGACGTAATTTGGCTACATTCAAATGACAGACCTTAATTTAAATATGCAATTGAAATTCTGTTTGTTTCGGACATGCGGATTTGAATATTTCTGACTGAACATTAATTGGGTTAAGCTCATTTAAATAAAATATTTACTGTTTAACCATGGATACATGTACAATAAATCGCTAGAACCAGTGTAGGCAGAGCTATTTGGTGGCATTTATTCCAGTTCGTCTTTATTTAGAGATTAAAAAAATTGCTGAAGTAAAATGGAAATAACATTGATAGGTAGTGCTGTCTCTTTCTAAATTTGATCCGAAAATTCACCAAAGGTCTGGTTTTACTCTATGTAATAAAATGTATCCCCAAAACACATGTAAGGATCATAGGAATAGCTTCTAAACGATGTGGAGAAATTGTCATTTCATCAAATATTTCGTCCCTTCAACCTCTGACACAAACATTGTGTGCAGAAGTTGTTAGTTGATGACTAAGGTTGTCGTAGAAAATGAGAGACGGATTTAATACATTGTTGTAACAATTGTTCATTATTCAAGGTAATCCCATTCGATCGTAATGGACGATTCACATTTCTCTTCAATATGTACAGCTCAAAGTTTATCGTTTGAATATCACGCGCGGGTGGCATCAATTAGTTTATACTAATTTGTTTTAGCTCGATTGTGAAACAAGCAGTTTTGCTCATATTAATCACGCTCGAGTCCACGTCCTGGATACTGCACCAGTGCTGCGTCCGAAAAATGGGACTGTGAAGTTTATGAACGAACCCGTCGAAGCCGGGACTTTCTGTTCTGAGGTCGGACGCTCTACCTCTAGACCACGATTCCTCCGCCATCAATTAAGTGGTGTTAAATTCTTTCTAAAATTCATGCTCATGAATTCATGAAGCTCGATTGGTGCATATAGAGCTGGTTGCTAAAGGATTTCATAAAACAATCACCGATGAATCATTTATTACATAGTTACAGTCAAGCCTGTGAACAAAGGCCACCCTTGGGAAAGATAAAAAGTAGCCCCTATTAACAGGTGGCCTTGATTCTTGTGTCAGTTTTAAATAATCAATGACAGTTTTTTCAAGGCATGGTTGGTATTCACAGGGTGGTGTTTAATCGCAGGTGGCTGCAAACAAAGGTTTGACTGTATATCTACAGTTATAATAATTTCTTTAGATACACGTGATTTACATACGAATTACTTATCAGTATTGATAAGCTATGATAAATTGGCCTACAGTTTAATTCTACGTATAGTTAACGGAATACGATGGAAATTTTGACAATCTTCCTACCATTACTTTGTAAATAAAAAGTTCTTTATCATATTGGTTTGTTTTGGGCACTACTAATATTTGCGAATGCAAATTTCTGATATGTATATCGATTATAAGCAAGATTGTTAAGTTTAAAACTGGTATCATAGCCAAGACATGTATTTGAAACAATCCCCTGAATTCTACTAGGTCACGCAGTCAACAACGAACAAATATTAAATCGCAAGATGAAGGTCTGTCACTACAGATATTTTTGTTGTTGTTGTATTTGTTGTTTTTTGGGAGTAATCAGTGATATTAAAAGATATAGTACATCTCAAAAGAATCCTAATAAAACTTTGTTAAAAATCACGGATACAGACTAGATTATTGGTCCCAGATAGAGAATAGTTTGAGGCGCATCTAAATTGTCTACTGTATTCGTCAATCGAAAATTAGGGGTAGATTATTCTTTGTGAGATCTTCGTAAACTTAAATTCTCTTTTTGAACTCAGCAAGAAAGACAACTCCGCAAACCTTAGTGACTATCATTACCGTAGAGTTATATCACATGGTTTAACTCAGTGGGATACACCACGTGACATCAAAACGAAAGTATGTACAACCAAGTGTGTTTAAGTATTATTTGTGTGAACTTTGACTTTCTTTTCCTGTTCAGTCTGGATGTAAATACATGTACATGTACAATGTTCAAGAGTAAGTAACGTAAATGCAACCGCAAAGAACATATTATTAATGTGTATAGTTTATTTGTTAAATAGACTGAGCTAAATATAGTAACAACACTAACACGTAATGCATCATGTGAGACGTTAAATTATTGTAAAAAGTAAGAAAAGCTATCAGTTGTGAAGCGGTCGTGTGGACAAATTTAAAATGAATTGGATTGTGCTGACGGCGATTCTGTGTCTGTTTGGATTCGTGAAAGAAATGCGACCATCAGAAGCATTTCTTACTTTGTATTTAACTGGACCTTGGAAAAATCTCACTGTTGAACAAGTAGACAATGAAGTGTATCCATGGTGGACATATTCTTATTTGATTTGGCTAGTACCTATATTCTTGTTGACAGATTTTTTACGTTATAAACCGGTTCTTGTCCTAGATGGCCTGGCATACATTGCAACATGGGCTCTCCTACTGTGGGCACAGGGCGTCCCGGCTATGAAATGCATGCAAGTGACGTACGGTCTGGTGACGGCTGCTGATGTAGCGTATTACTCCTATCTTTACGTCGAAGTACCAAAGTCACATTACCAAAGAGTAACTAGTTTTACACGAGCCGCCGTGTTGACAGGCAAGTTCGTGTCATACGTTTTCGCTCAGGTACTTTATTCGTGTAAAATATTAGATCTATATGACCTTAATGTGTTCTCATTTGTCGCTGTTTGTATTGCATTTACGATAACGCTATTCCTACCCTGGCCAAAACATTCGGAGATATTTCATAGATATCGCTCGGGATCTCAAGAACGGACATTGTCAAGGTCAAATCAGTTTGGGTATTCAACATTCCGTGACGACGAATCTCAGGATGGGCCTTGTTTAAACTCAGTTGATTCCGTGCCTCCGCTTAAAAGTGAAAATTCGTATGAAGATACGGACAACAAAATTGAAGATACTGACGCCCTGGACAGACAAGGGACTTGCAAGGACGGGTTTATCTTCATCTGGAAAGAAATCAAGTCTATCTATAATTCAAGACTAGTTCTTGTGTGGTCAGTATGGTGGGCTTTTGCTTCGTGTGGAAATTTTCAGGTTCTTAATTATGTTCAGAATCTATGGTCCGTGGTATCTTCAGAAGATAGCTCTATCAACAAAACAGATGTGTATAATGGTGCTGTGGAGGCCGCATCAACGTTAGGTGGTATGTAATTGTATCGTAATATTATATGTATCCAAGCAATGTATTTGAAATTTGAAAAATGTGCCAAATATTATATAAATGATTTTCATGGCAGCTTTTATTTATTCGTAATCAATGTTTTTAAATGAAAGAACTAATTGATCAAACGAGATACCATACCGAGAATGGCTCGTCTAAATTCTAGCTGTCATATCTACTTCTGCCTTTAAAAAAAACAGAACCTTATCATCATGACCTTTGCAACATTATTAAGTACAGTGCAACCTCTTAGAACGGTCCTCTATTGAGCAAAAAGCTCCCTTCAACAACAGCTTGATTTTCTTCCACTGTACGATGTAGCTATTAATTTAACCCTTCTAGAGCAACAACCTCTCCGCAAAAACGTTCTGCTTCTCCCAAAGGGTGTTGCTTTGGAGAGGATGCACTGTACTAGCAAGTATATTAGACAATTGTACATAGACTAAGTGCAAACATATAACTCCTTTATCAAAGTTCAAGCGAGTTTCACAATGGGCATTATTGTCGCGCTAGAAGATTGTGTCTTATTCAATATACAAAGGTATATTTATATGTATTATCTTTGGACCCAGTCATGTTTGATGAATCTGTTTTGGTGTTTTATTTTAGGGTCTATTTCGGTTCTAGTCGTTGGGTTCTTGCCAATAGAATGGTCTAAAAGTGCTGAGCTGTTTATGGCTGTTGTATGTGCTGGAAATATGGCATTCCTAATTATCATGGCTCATACAAGCAGTATCTGGGTAGCCTATGTGATGTATGTGTTATTTAGGATGTCTTATGTGACCGTCATCACTATAGCGAGGTAAGTAAATTATATGATCTGAGGGTAGCGCCGGAGTCAAACCTTTACGTTCAAATGCCTGGTAAAATTGTATATCCATTAGTTCATTGTAGCTAAGGTGTAAAAAAGTTACTGCTTTCCACAAACCTGACCGACCCTAATTTTATACCCCGCTCAACACAGTTGTGAGGGGTATACTGGTTTCAGGTTGTCCGTCCGTCCGTCCGTCTATCTATCTGTATGTCCGTCCGTCCGTCTGTCCGTCTGTAGACAAAATCTTGAGTGCGCTTCTTCTCCGAAACGGCTTTTTGGAATTTTATAAAACTTTAACAACACATTAGAGATTAGGTCTTGTTGCGCATATTGTAAAGATAATATTTCGGATTTATTTTCATGAGTTTTGTCCCCTTTTATTTGTCCGTAGACAAAACCTTGTGTGGGCTTCTTCTCCTAAACGGCTGGTTGGATTTTCATTAAACTTTACCAACACGTTAGGCATTAGGTCTCCTTTCGCATACTGTAAAACAATATTTGGATTCTCACCGAGTTATGCCCCTTTTTAATATTTGTCTGCAAACAAAGTCTTGTGAGCGCATCTTCTCCAAATGGCTTGTTCTAAGTTATTTAGCTTCAAAAAAGAGCTTTGGAGGGGTGGGGGGTATTTTATCACCTTCAGTGATAGATCTAGTTTTCTTTTATTATAATTTTGTCTATGTCTTGTTTGTAGTTTCTTATTATGTATTAATTCTACTAAATTATGATTAAATGTAGACTCAAACGAGATCACAAGCCAGTGAATAAATCCATGACACATGTAATCGCTTCGATTACGTCTGCTCGTTATCTCTTTGTACTTACACGTTATTGCATATTGCGTGATATATACAAATATGCTTATGACATATTCCATTGATACAAATACTTTCTAACGGGATTATTTAATAAAGCTCGAACTCATATGATTTGTCCCTTAGGCATGTATCTATCAATACCACTGACTGTCAGATGGATACAACATACAACAGTACGATTGCTTTATTTAATTCTAGTGCTCAGATTGCCAAGCATCTTGCAAAGCAAAGATACGGCCTTGTGTTTGGATGTAATACGTTTGTTGCATTGGGTATTGAGACAATTCTTACTGTCATTGTCGTGGACAAGGCAGGGCTAGATGTTAATGTTTTTGTACAGGTAATAGTGTTTATGTATTTTTTTGTTGTTATATGATCTATTGTCACCGGGTTTTAACGCCGTTTTTCAACATTTTTTCTGTTATTTACGGCGACCAGTTTTCCTGGACTGTATACCAACCAGTATTAACTTACCCTTCTACAAGGAGCCGGCAACTTCTCCACATGTGGAGGAAAATCTATATTTTTGTCAAATTTTCATTGAAGGGTATGACCTACCGCGACCCATGATTCGAACCCGGATCTCCGGGTTACACGCCCAGCACACTAACCAATGGACCACGGGCGCAGCTAGTGTTTATGTAGATGTTCTATTTGTGTACGGAGTGTTTGTGTAATTATCCTGTCCGTTTTTAAAGAACGATTAGATTTTACACACTGTTATCATTCTATTTAAATATTTAATTGAAACAATCCATACACATTTTCATGTACAGTTTAGATACTGCATTTACTTGGAAAACATACGGGGATTTAGTGTGAACCTCAGTGAATAACTTTAAGCATTATTTGTGCCATCTATTTCATGGTGTTAAAATATGACCAAAGAATCATAACCATCCGAAGTAGCTGTATCAGTAAAGACGTACATACGAGTAGTTCCGTGCAGTGTTAAGTAATCAGTAATGCAATGTTGTTAACTTTATACATCTTATATACATGTATGAGCTCATCCGATACAGTAAAACCTCACATAGCGACAACCTCAATATTACAACCACCTTATAATAGCGACCACTTACCTTCGGACGGTTTCCAATTATTCCCCCGTTATTCAACTTGATAATGAGATCACCTCATTATTAACACCGATTTTTCGGGTTTCGAAGGTGGTCCTCAACGTTGGGGTTTTACTGTATATCACATTTCAGTACTAACAAAGCGCAGTTTGTTTCTAGTTTACGGTGTATGGTGGATATTTCGGCGTGGTTGGATTATTATTTCTAATAGTTTCAATATACCGATGTTGCAAACCGACTACAAACGAGCAACTCGTCGCTCGAATTAATCAGGACCCTTGATGTGCATTGCTGAAATACGAGGCGGTGAAACGATATACCCCCATGCGAGATTTATACTATGTCTTTGGATGAGGTTGTACGTGTATGTAACCTTGGAGCAAATTATAGATTAATTGCACTCCTGAAAACTTGTGAACGGTAACAAGTCGAACACAAACACTCGAACGAAATGGTACGACTTAAAAACAATTTGCGACAGTGCCTGTGTGTCATAAGTTTGCAAACTTGTTTTACGTCCATTAAAGTCAGTGTACAGTGCAACCGCTCCAGGGCAGCCCCCTCTTGAGCAACAACCTCCCTTCAACAACAGCGTGATTTTTCCCATTGTACTATTTAACTATTAATTTAACCTCAATAGAGCAACAACTCCTCAACAACAACTTAATTTTGCTTCTCCCGAAGGGTGTTGCTTTGGAGATGTTGCACTGTATTAATCACAGACATCACATGACACCAAAAGAGACACAAGCAGGCAGCTGTTGTTATTGTTAAAGCTGATGTTTTGTTTGATTTTGTTCATACCGGACCACATTGACACATTTCTCTCAATCAATCCAAAATATACAATTTTGTTCCATACCGAGATGAATCTCATAAGGCCTATATAAAAAAAGTTTGTTTCCGGTTGCAAGCCCAAAACATATGGGTTGGTAGGTATGGATTTTTTCTTTTACGTTTTTTTACATATATCCTCAACACTGTTGTGAAAATTACAATATAGCACTACGATTTGTATGCCGTGAAAACTTAAGTCGGCAGGTAAAAGATGGGTAGGTTGGGTAACCGGAAGCAAACCTATTTTTTAGGCCTAAGTATCCGAAATCTTAGTTGAAGACAAAGTTTTTATTTTGATTTTACTTGCACTTTACACTGAACACTTTAAGTGTTAGTCACTTTTCTTTGCTTTAACATGTAATCGGGCGAGCAGACAAAGTCTGCATTTTAACACTTAAGTACTTTTTAATAGTAAATAAAACAGCTTAAAAACTCGTATACAAGCAGTATACATATATGATAATTGTATACTAAACTTGATAAATGATTAGGGCCAAACCAGGTAAACCTATTCTAATTCTCTATTATATTTATTATCTAAACTGGCCCAGTTCAACTTGGTGCATCTGCTATACCTTGTTACCTGAAAAGAACGACTTTATAATTCATTTGATAAGGAGACCAGGAAGTGCCTTCTGCTGCCAAGATACACAAAAATGCTGATGGTTCATATATAGTTCAATGTTTTACCTGTTTGGTACTGTCACATTAAATGTTGCTTTAATGTATACATTTGTTTGTTTTTTATCTTTGTAAATTACGTCAAAAGTACAAATTCAGGTTTGCAGTTGAAGCTTGGATTTTGTTATAACTGCACATCAGTCACCGTGTACAAGGTTTATCTCTAAATGACATATTTCAGTTACTAAGACGAAATCAGGACATCATCATTATACACAATATATGACTACATACTGAACAAACGGTGTTAACATCTTTTTTGAAAGTTTCTGATAAGCAATAACAAGTGAAGTTTCGAACATAAACTCGGATAGCGTCGATGTATCAGGATGAAGTGGATTCCACTGACGGCTCTTCTATGTCTGTTTGGATTTGTAAAGGAAATGCGACCATCAGAAGCATTCCTGTCTTTGTATTTAACCGGACCTTGGAAAAATCTCACTGTTGAACAGATAGACAATGAAGTGTTCCCATGGTGGACATATTCTTACTTGATTTGGTTAGTACCTGTGTTCTTGTTGACTGACTTTTTACGATACAAACCAATTCTTGTCGTAGACGGTCTGGCTTACATTGCAACATGGGGTATACTTCTGTGGGCGCAGGGCGTCCCGGCTATGAAAGGCATGCAAGTGACATATGGGTTTGTGACGGCCGCTGATGTTGCATATTTTTCGTATCTGTATTGTCAAGTGCCGAAGGAATATTTTAAGAGAATATCGAGTTTCACTCGGGCTGCCATACTTGTGGGCAAATTCACATCATTTGCAATCTCGCAGATTGTGTACTCATTTGATTTAATGGATTTATATCAGATGAATATATTTTCCTTTGTTTCTGTCTGCATAGCGTTAGTTATAACTTTTTTCTTGCCGTGGCCGAAGCATTCAGAGATATTTCATAAGAAATACCAGTCAGAAGAACGTTCAGCCGAAACGCCTGATAGTGAAAACAAAATACCCCCTGAAGAATTCGACGGAAAAGTGAACGAAAGTACTAGTTATGTGACAGAGAATGTAAACAATCAGACAAAAACGCATAATGATGGAAACGTGAACAGTGCTTCAAGTAGCGGTTTTGTTTTTATTTGGATGGAATTGAAATCTATATACAGCTCAAGAATTGTTATCGTCTGGTCAATATGGTGGGCCCTGGCTTCATGTGGCAACTTTCAAGTAATGAATTACGTACAAAACTTGTGGACTGTGATTTTAAGCTATAATGACTCTGCCAATGTAGAGGATGCGTACAATGGTGCTGTTGAAGCGGCTACAACGCTCATTGGTAAGTTGATTATCTCCCCTACTTAATCTCCATTTTCTTTTTTATCCTATTAAAGACGTAAACTGTACAAACGACAATGATTTAATACGATAAGGCGAGAAAGCATAGCCAAAACATCGGGAAGGTAGGTCGCAAAACTTTTTTCTGAACATACCTTTCGTACTTTTGAGTTACGGGCCAATTCGTCCCCAAGTATTTTCGTACATCAAATTTTCCCGCTAGAGTCGGAGCCAAAAAACAGGATCGGTCGGGTAAACGTAAACACATCTACATTTGTGCTTTTTTTAAGACTAAAGAAGACACATCCATAGAAGGGTTTACACCGAACTGGTATCAGAAAATCATACTGAAGACTATGTGAGAAGCTAAGAGTTTAGCTTCATTTATAAATCATACCATTGCCGACGCTTTATATATAAGAAAAAATGTACATGTACAATTAATCAAATTTTATTATATCATATTTGCGCTGCATGGCTAACGCTATGTATATTTATGTATATAAAACTTAAATGAGTGTTTTTGTTAATAGAAACAATAACAATGATAAACAAAGCATTTAAATTCATGATGCACCTGGATTTAAGTTTTGTTATTCAATGAAATTATTTACCAGATTTGAAAAAAAACCCACTAGTCCGGAGTCTATGCCTTGACTGATTACTGCCTAATCACATTTGATCAATATGGCATGACTATGATTATTCTGCAACGCTTGCTATTCTATTTTTGCTATAGGAGCTATCGTTGTCATGGTGATTGGATTCATACCAGTAAATTGGACTAATAAGGCTGAAATGATTATGGCCATAGTTTGTGGCGGAAACGCAGCTGTTTTGTTTATTATGGCTCATACATCGAGTATATGGTTGGCATATGTAACGTATGTGTTTTTTCGGGTTTCCTATGTAGCCGTCATCACCATAGCAACGTACGTAAGACATTCTTTTTTTCTATTTTCCTTGAGATTTACGTGATAGAAGATAGGATAGCTTTGTACATGCACTTAAGTACATCACGTGTGTTACAGTTGTCTGGTAGCTTGAGTTGCTCTTATGTGATTTAGCGAGTTCAAACCTTTCAACAGCAGTTTCATTCCCCATAAGTCATCTGTGCTGTTCACTCGAGAATGAAAACAAACAAGAACGTTTTCATTATAATAAAGCTTAGTTAAAAGTCCAATGGTATTAAGTTATGTTAAGCATAAGTGTATTGATGCAATATACCTGTGTCATTTGTCTGTGCATCAGTTGTAAAAGATGAAAGATTACTACTTTTTTTATATAAGGTGACTCAAAATGTTTCCATAGCAATTTTGGAAGCAGAATTGTATTGATATGAACCAATTCTTTGAAAAATGCGTTCGGAATTCAGAATCCAGAAGTTCCGAAATTCAGAAATTTGATTTACACAGAAAACTGAAGGGTAGCTTTCTGTCCCCTAGAAAATTGTTCAGATTTTAGAAGTTTCCGGATTTTAGAGGGTCCGGATTTCGGAAGGTAACCTGTACTCAATTATCATTCTATTTAAGTGCTCAGATAGCGCAGAACCTAGAGAAGCAGAGGTACGGTCTCGTGTTTGGGTGTAACACGTTTATAGCTCTTGGTATTGAGACAATCCTCACCATTATTGTTGTGGACAAATCTGGACTTGGTGTAGACGTTGTGGTGCAGGTAATGAACAATGTTTTAGCTTCATGTACATTAAATTATGGACAGTATTGTGCATTTAGACATGCGTGTATTGAGATAACATAAAAAACGATTCTAATAAACTTTTGATACACAGATAAATAGACTAATGACACATATCAGATACAACACCTTTACTAACGACAAATATCAGAAACAACACTTATACTAATGACATATATCAGAAACAGCATCTATACAAAAGACACATTTCAGAAACAACATCTATACTAATAACACATATCAGAAACAAGACCTATACGGATGACACATATCAGAAGCAAGACCTATACGGATGACACATATCAGAAGCAAGACCTATACGAATGACACATATCAGAAGCAAGACCTATACGGATGACACATATCAGAAACAACACCTTTACTAATGACACATATCAGAAACAACACCTATACTGATAACATATCAGAAACAACATCTATACTAATAACATATCAGAAACAACACCTATACTAATGTTATCTTATCGTTCTAGTTTTCAGTGTATGGTGGATATTTTGGTGTTATAGCTTTGCTGTTTTTCGTATCAGCATTATATCGTTGTGTCAAGCCAACAACCTCTATGGACCTTGATACGCCTACGGAAGCTGCTTAATAACAACTGACAGTTATTCCTGAATTTACTTAATGTGATGTTTCGTCTATTTTTATAATTCTTAGTAAAAAGTGTCAATTCATGGTGAGATATTGCATTGTTGAAGCTTCAGATGGCGCTCCTATGTGGTTTTATACATACATACAGTACAACCACTTTGTTAATACTGATTACTGGGCTCAGTTATTTCTTACATAAAAGAATGATATGAAAGATACGTCCTATGTGCCATACCACTTAATAACAACAATATAACAACAATATAACAACAATTAACAACTATTGTATTATGCTCACAGTAAGACTAGTTGTATTCACTGTAGTGACGGACCCTGTGATTGTAAAATTGCAATAAATTAATTATGAAACATCCTAACCAAACCCCAAATTACTTTAAATAAAATATTAACTGCATTCGACCCCGTTCAACTGTTATATATACTACATTGTATACTAGTATATTACAGGTTCTTTACTAATGTCTGTGGTGACACTGGCCCCATGTATGAGTAAAGAGCAGTTTATTGAAAAGACACCTTTGACCTTAAATTGAAGATTTACCTGTGAAGACATACAACACTGGGCCTCTGTAGAAGCAACGAGTACCAATGCCCTGAGCAAAATTCATTAATGCAAGGAAATGAAGGTTCTGTGAAACACGTGCGTAAAACTCCATCATGGAGTTAATGAGAGCCGCTTTATTTTTAAACATCACAGAGTTATCTCCCTTCATTGTGAATAGATTCACGTGTATATAGTTAAATATCAGGGATGTAGTAAATCGATCGAACCTATAAATTTTCTTTTTTATGACTCAATAACATACTAACAAAGAAGTAAATTTTAATTAATATTTATTACTACAACACAAGACTTTTTTGTGATCATTCTTGAGATCAGCACGAAAGTCAAATTGGTCTAGAGTTGAGTGAAAATTTTAAAAAGCGTATCACTGGAAATGAAATGGAATAATATTCTGAATTTAATATTAACATCGTTTGTAATATGAACGTTTCATTCCTCTTTCAAAATACAAGTTGTTGATAAGATTTTCTCTACCTAAATATGATATATACGACTGGCCGACATCAGACTCGAAAACTCGACGAATCCAGTTACATGTACTTAGAAGAATGTCTAGTTTTTATCAGCCTTGGACGGTAAATTATTTGTATATCTAGAAAATATGGGTAGGTATTACCAAATAATTCAACGGTTTTTTCGAACTGTTTTGTCTCGTATACACCGTTCATTCATACATTTCAAAGTGAAATACTATCTTGATCATCATATTTTCACATTAACTACAAAACAGTCTGTATTTGATTATACTAAAATGACACGTTAGTAATCTACACAAATATAAAAATACCCATCAAAGTCACTAATGAAATAAATCAAAGTTTAACTAGTATTATAAAATGTTCTAAAGAAACGTATTTTTCCTGAGACGAACAACACGTTAAAACACGTTCTAGTAATGTTTAAAATGGAATAAACAGAATATCATGACAAACAGGACACAGAACTTGTGCAACCAGTGCCCGAAGAAGTGTGATAGACTTCTATGGTCATGGACGTAGTGCGGGGCTTCCAGTGACATGTAAATCAGACTCAGTGACAGAGCCAAGATGGCGGCGTCCTCCCAATTCTTCACGGTGTAGAATTGTCTGAAAGTATACGAATTCTTGTTGAGATGGACGATTAACACAATTCTTATCACAAAACATAATTTCGTACGAGACTTCTCATCTTACAGAATTGCTACAAACATCCTACACTCTTTTTCAGCAGGGACAGCCAAAGTTTTAGGTTTATGTTAAATCGGTTCCCGTTGACTCTATCTGTACTGCAACATGGAACGGGGACCAGTCTATGTATGTGACATACATAGATTCTAATCACCATATAAATAAGTGGATTTCAATTTATTTATTTATTCATTTATTAGCAAGTTAATATAACGAATTGTGGATTGATATAGATTAGTGTAAAAGCGATACAGACATACTGATTGGCTTCACACAATGGACGTTCTGAATACCATTAAATAAAGGCTTTTGAATATCCCTTTAAACAGTACAGTCAAACCTTTGTTTACAGCCACCTCCTAATAAAGGCCATCCTATGAATAAAGGTCATTTTTAAAAAGCCTATTTGATAATTTAGAACATACTGACCTCCGTATAAGATCATCTGTTAATCTGATAATGAATGCCATATTTTGTCTTTCCCAAGGTGACCTTTGTTCGCAGGTTTGACTGTACATATCCAAGACGCAATGCGGAGCGTTTATAATGTACACCATTGAACACAAACTTATAATTATAGTATTGCACGAACATATAATTTATCATTCACGAAGGTTCTTACCCCATAATCCATTTTAATAGTACAACCAGCACGGCGTCACATATGATAGCTGTGATCAGGTATCGTTCACCGATGCTTCTTCCCCATGCTGAGTGATTATTGTAAAATAAGAAACTAACGAGTTCTCCGAGCACGGCAGCTATCACCATACATACATTGAACTGAACGTGAAAATCAACCATCTTGCCTTTTTACCTGTAATGCAGCACAATACTTGTATTTGTATAATATTTTGTGATTATTTCTTGAAGGTATATTTAAATTCACATAATAGTAAAACTTAATACTCAGGCTTAGATAAAATACGTGTACCATTGATATAACGAATAAACCCCAATATAAACATAAAATAGCACCAAACAGAAAAGAGACAACTGCTAGTATATCTGTAAAAGCGTTTAGTCAGGCATCACCATGTACACATTGAACTGAAAGTGAAAATCAACCTTATTACCTGTAATATAACATAATATAACACAATATAACACAATAAAATAAAAAAAATGTTTGTACATGTATAGTATTTTGTGATCAATACTTGAAAGTATATTTAAATTTACATCACAGTAAACTTTAATCGTCAAGAACATGTGACTATTTATAATACGTATAATCCCCACTGTAAACCAAAAATAGCACCAGGCAGAAAAGACAACTATCAATGTGTATAGTCAGGCATTATTGTACTGATCAAGAAAGATGACTCTCATGGTCAAATATTATTGTACTGATCAAGAGAGGTAACTCTCATGGGCAAATATTATTAGACTGCCCCACCCCCGTTCCATGTTGCAGTGCACCAAAGGTACAGAGAGTCAACGAGAATCAGTTGAAGATGTTATTGCACTGATCAAGAGAGATAACTCTTAAGGTCAGATAATATAAACTGGTACCCATTGACTCTGGTGTGCTTTGTTGCACTGCAACATGAAACGGGCCCAGTATACAGATAATACAGATATTATTGTACTGATCAAGAGAGATAAAACTCTCATGGTCAGATAATATAAACTGGTACCCATTGACTCTGGTGTATTTTGTAGCACAGCAACATGGAACGGGAACCAGTATACAGATAATACAGATATTATTGTACTGATCAAGAGAGATAACTCTCATGGTCAGATTATATAAACTGGTACCCATTGACTCTGGTGTACTTTGTTGCTCAGCAACATGGAACGGAGACCAGTTTACAGATAATTATGTAGCATTTTTTTCTTATAAGTAGATAAATAAGAGAAAAGGAGCAATAAGTCACAAAATGTAGCAATTAACAATTCCATTTTAGGAGATCTGACGAGGTTTAGAGTTGAATATCGTACTCCATAGCAGACACAGACACGAGAACTCCAAAAATCCATTTAAAGTACATGAAATACTCCTACCTGTTATATTAAATATTTTTTGTTATGTTCGGAGATAAAAGCATTTAATCCGAAATAGAAATACTTATTGTGAATAGAATAAATATAATGTCTATGTGTGACACTGTTTAACAGAATCTACGACCTTCAGACGCATTAGATATAATCTTCCCCTGTTTTTATAGACAATTATATTTAAATATAATAACTTGTATAAAACTTACATAAAAATTGAGAGATCTTACGATGTATTTTTCCTGGGTTCCTAAAATGATAGTTGTTTAGTACAATAAGAGCCTAAAGCAGCGAGTGAGTAAATTATGCTGACCAATGCAAATTGAATATCGATTTAAGTCGCAGTAAAGTTTCGCGAATGATAATACAGCACGTGTAATTATGGGTAAATTGTTAGAGTGACATGTTTTCAACATGTGTGGATAACTCATTTTTATCCAACAATCTGAATCAGTCCAGCATACAATTTAGCAGCGTTTTGGGGCAAATCAAGCCAGAAATAATCCAACGTTTCTAAACACTAGATTTAACATGTGTCTACACACATATTAAAAAATACGCAATACTTAAATTGATCCCAAGTTTCTAACCATCACATTCAACTACATGTACATTATACATTAAATTTCCATGTAAAAATAAGTACACTTAATTATTTTCATTTGTTTTTATTTTTGCTGCGGAAACGAACACTACAATATGAAAAGTTTAAGTACTGGAATCATTCATATTAACATAAAAATGTTCACATCCATGAACTAATGGTATTTGATTGTTTACGAACAAACAACAGGATTAAATACAGCGTATAACCGCCCTATCTGTTTAATAAACAGTTTTGATTGCATTGTTCTTTACATAAATTTAAAATTTAAAATCACATGAATGTTGACACATAAATACACTCGAGAAGTACTTCAGTCTTATATCCAGCCAATTATTAGATGTTTATTATCGGAGTGTCTAGCTCGTGTAGAGTAGTTGCATGGTCGACATTGAGGTGCCAAAAGTTTAGTATGACATCAACTCTCTTCTCCAAAAAATCTTGAACAATTTGAATTCAGTGAACAATAAACATGTTGACGTAGCTTTAAATACATGATAAGTGTACATGTAATACAATCGGTTATAAATATGGTTTGTAATCGTATTTAATGTATTCAGCATATTTAATTAACGGACGGGTCAGGTAGTTTTCAGCCACGACCATTTTCACAGTAATATCCACTTATTAGATCGATTTGATCAGCCAAGCCTCGGCAATCGGAACACACTCGTTCGTTTCCGTCATATGCGTTATATGCAGTCACGGAAATTGCCGAGTTGTTACGATGGCGAGTCTCCGTCCGCTGCGACGCTTTCTTCAAACAACCCTATTGAGCACACATTGTCTAAATAGAATTAGTCGTCTAGAATCAATAAATCAGAGCCAGCTAGGAGACAGTTATCACTCTATATGATGATGTCCATTGTGCAATGAAGAGAAAGGTCAATCTATACGAACAGTGAAGATCGTTTCTACTAGCTTCAAATATGATTTTTCGTTATACATGACATACAGAACCATGTTTAGAAACACAATAGGAATGCAGCAATCATGCAACGATTACTTCAGTTTATGTCAGTTGACACACATAATTGTGGCCACAGATTTCTATTTTTTTTTTTTGGCTGAAACACCATTCGTTCATTTCTCATTTGTCCTAAATTGCTTTGCGAATTCGTTTTTTTTCTTGGTGTGTTTATTTCTGAAGTACAAAAAATGAATAAAATCGTTTTAATCATTAAGTCGAAAATATTGTTTTGCAGCAACGTGAATGATTGTCAATGAGAGAAATGCAACCGTGAATTTGTATTAAAATAATTTCTTTCATGTTGACCGCCAAGTTGTTCTGAATACAACACATTGTACCGTATAATAGCTTCATCAAAGGAAAAATTAAGAATTCGATTCTCGTGTAAACGTAAGGAAATTATCAATAGGTGTTTGTGTCATACGTATTGTGCGTAGCTGGCAATAATTCAGAATTCTAAAACATTCTATTCCGTGTTAGCGTAACGAAGTAATGATCCGGAGTTCAAGAGAAGGTCACGTGGTTCATGATCCGGAACGGAAGTACAAGATCACGGTTTTGAATCAACTCTGGTGTGTGGAAGGAATATTCAAAACACACGTGGTTACAATATACAGTAAAACCTCACGTGGTGACTACCGCAACATTACGACCACCTTGTTGTAATGACCACTTATTTTCGGAACGGCTTTCAATAACTAATCCATAATTGAACTTGATAATGAGACCACATCATCATTACGACTGTTGTTTTCGTGTCTCATTATCGAGGTTTTACTGTACTTGTACATGAATTCAGTAGTATAAATAAATCATTTACGGTATTCAAATGCAACTAAGCACGAAGCACGACTACTGTATTCTAGAATTGCAGTTACATGACTAAAAGTGTACCCATACAATTTAAACTCATCATTAAATACTTCAATAATAACAAAAAAGAATAACAAAATTATCACCAGTCATCATTTCTGTGATTTCACATACCAACGACTATTTCATTTTACATACGAGTAAAACCAACGACTATTTCATTTTGTACAATAATTTATGATAATATAGTAAGTTGCCCATCAATTCAGACTGCTTCTAGTAGCTAGAAGTTTTTTGAGACCAGGTGCTTTATCTTCCACACAAAGGATGGCATATCCTGAAGCAGTCCAGAACATCCATTAGGTAGTGTAAGTTACAAGATAATCTGCTAAGATTATCCTGGCTTATTAGAACCTATCAAATTTGCACAAACGAGGCATATTATATAACAACATCCGAACAATTCCGAACAAAAAGCTTTAAAATCTCGTTTTTACTCGAACAATGAAATAAGCGCGCGAAATTCTATCCGCATCTGTGTAAACAGCTCCACCTTTCTCAGGGTATTATCATGTCTTTGGTATTATGTCCGTGTTTGAATTAGGAAGATGAACTATCACAGAAACAAAATTTGAATATCATACAAATCATCTATGCGCGATCTATTCGAGTGTCATTGTTAAAATATCCACTTAATGTATCCTGTATGTATAAAAGCCTTATAATTTAAATGTGTACATCAAACATAACACATTTCAGTTGAGCCATGTTATCAAATTAAAAGTTATATACAGAGTCAAAACAATTTATTACCTGTCGAGTTGAGATCCGCAGTTATATTCCAAAAATGTCCGAGAGTGGCTCAGATCGATGTATAACCAATGGCTATTGAGAGAGTTTATTCAGCTTACAATGTTTACTGTAGAGGACGCTGTAAATCGGGTCAGATATGGGCGTGTCTCTCTATAAATAACTCGTGCAGAGTGTTATGGATGTCTTCTCTTTTGATCATTTTAGATTAGCTCCTGATCACTCAGTGTCAGACAGTGAACACTATTGGCTATAAATCACACCAGCTCAGTGCGCTGTCCTACGGTTAATGAACAATTTAGTCGAAATTGCCGTAAGGTTAAGGCGTTTAGGCAACATGTACCTGTAGTTCTTCCTTCTTCTTCTAGGATAATACAGAATGTTCCCAGTTTTAACATTTTTGAAATTGCTTGTGAATATTTGAAAGTGTTCATTCTTCCACACCGTTGGATGACATATTTTACGATCTTGCATTTTTCAACGTAACAACAGGGACTCTACAAAGTAATTATAATGTAGGTAGAGTCCCTGGTAACACCAAAGAAACTCGTTGAATCCCAATTAAGTAGAGTTCACCAAATAACTCATTTTTACAATAATCGTAGCTCTAAAGAGGCCCAAAATAATAACGGTTTCAAATGTAAACCGAGGAAAATAATAAACCTGATTGTGTTCTTGTCGCATTCAAGAACGAATATAATTGGTCGCCATTTTTTACTATTTAATTGAGGAAAGTTTTATTTTCAGATGCTTTGTCCCCTGAGACATTACAATTTACAATGAAATAACAATCGTGTCAAACAATATGCCCGAATTCCAATGGAATTCATTGAAACAGGAGAAATCGATTTTAAGGTATTAAGTTAGAACTGCATATGTGTCTTATATTCAAAGGGAAGTAACTCCTAAATAACTTAAAAAAATAACAGTTAACGAAAATTACCTAAATTACTTTCATGGTTCAGTTTCATTAAAAATTATTGATTTTTGTTGTTATTTGATGAATATGAAAATGTGTTGAAGCTTAACTAAAACTTAATACTTATAGCGTAGGTATAGCATAGGTATTTCTACTGCATGACAAACATTTCTCTGCATATCAGAAGACAAGGGCGAGTATTGAAGTAAACAGTATTTAAATACTTGATACTCCTTATATTAGTATCATTCTTATTATATATTCGCTATCAAATAAAGGAGTTTTCTTTTTTTAAATCAATAAAATAGACAGTGCTTTTTTTGAATTTCTGTTTGAGTGACACAGGTGTGGAATCCTGTGCCTTGAATATAAAGTTTAGGTGGAGTCATGGTTTGGATGATAGGGTATCAACTGTTTAATCAAAAGTTTACAATGCCCAACACTACAAATTCAGGATCACATTTTCAACAAAAAATGCTGTATCCCAGTGAGCAGACTTGGGAGTGGTTCAAATAAAACAATGCCTTTTTAAATGAAAGGGCCCAACTCTACATATCATATACTAGACTATCATTATAGTACAACATAAAAGCGGCTGTAATGTTACAGAACCATATTACTGTATAACTCAAGTCACTGAGTTTACTCTGCTCAGAATGACATAGATACCCAGACAAATACTGACAGAAAACAATAGAGTTCGTAAATGAATTGAGCAACACTCAAAACCAATCTGGTAGAGGATTAATAGTTATGTCACATTACTCATGTATTATGAAAGCATACAGACAAAATTTTCACAGACCATTATACATAATTCTAGAAATCCAGTCTCTGTTTGGGTCATTATAAATGTATCTTATTTTATAAACAAAATCATAGAGCAAACAATATACAACAACGTATATTTGCTATTTTTAAGTGATCTAGGGGGGGGGGTCCTTAAAACAAAATATTTTTCATTGTTTCTAAATTTATTTTATAATAAAACAAATTGGCAATAATGTACATTTTAGCTTTACCAATATCATCACAAATATAAAGTCATGTATACATAATAGGAGTTATCCAGTTCTATGATGTTACAAAGTTTACAATCAATTTGAAAAGACTAAATCAGATGATAATGTGACAGTTCTAGTTTTACTGCAGCACATAAATAACACAGTTCAACAAATAAAAAGTTATCACATAGCAACTTCTACACCACATGATGTCATTATTTAGCTTTCCCATAAAATCCTTTTCCTTCAATATCATATCCAACACCTGGAAATTTGAAATCTTTCAGCTTGGTGGTTTTTGCTACTTGACTGAAAAATAATGTATATAATGTATGTATATGAAACAGTTTAACACTACTAGCTTTCACAATTCTGAATTTTGATTTTTTGTCAATTTCTAAAAACAGATATGTTACATTCAATTTGAAAGCTCATCTATAGTAAATGTAGTTCTTAATGTAAAAAGAAATAAACTAAGATATTATCATACACTCTGATAAAAAAAATATTTTGGTGTTATACATGGGATATGATTATTGAAATTGTACAAAGTCTGTCAGGAGCAGATAAATTACTGAATTAAATACAATTTCAGCATATGCAGGAGAAATATTAATATGGTAAAGCAAGTAAATACTGAAATGGTAGGAATTAGAACTACCGTAAGGATTTAAACCTACAATGACAAAATTATAAACTTAATAATCTATCAAAAAACGGAGACAACTTACGTTTTTGCAGCATCTAAAGCTTTTTGTGAAGTTGATGAATACACTTGTACTGGAGGAGAGGCATCACGTCTAGCATCTCTACCTAAGTAATAGTTACTGGACAATTTATGAGAGGGTCCATCAGGTAATTTTGGAGCTGGCATAGACCTTAAAGAAATAAACAAGAATTGTTAACATAAGTCAATCAATAAAAAATACCCCATACAGGAGTAACAGGGCTGTATATGTAATATATGTGTTTGTAGCAGTTTGTATGCCGTCAGCTCAGTTACCTTGGTCGGTGGAGCAGCTGACTTGCAAGCAGAACGTTGCGGGTTTGAGCCCTACATCGTGAAATTTCATTATCTATCTAGTATTACATTGGTGCCATAACCAGAGTCTACACAGGAAGTAGTCAAAGTAACAAAGGAATCAAAACAGGTCTAGTAATCCATTCAGGCATTGAAAAATTAATTATTTCTATATTTCTCACAAAAAAAAATTTCGCCAATCTTATAACTGGGTTTTGTAAAACTAGGTTAAACATACTCAGAAAGTTCTAACAAACTTGAAATACCTTACCTTGGGACAAGATCACCTGGAAATCTCAGAGCTTCTTTGACATGTCTCTGAAAAAGAGAATAATTTTTAACAACACTATTAACAATCAATTAATTTTGAACTGCAATTAAAACGAGTTTTACACAGAAAAACTTTAATGCTACTGACAAATGTTCACTCATAACGATGATGATGAAAATTTCATAATGATTGATCTAAGAAATGTGCATTGTTTATTAGAATGGTCATATGGGATTGGAATACCAATTTTATTTGTGCTTTGTAAATTGCCTGAACTAGCATTTCCAAATTCTGCAAATGTTAATTATTGACTGTGGATGTTAATTACTTATAAAAAAATGAATTAAAACTGGTTCACAAAACATTCTGACCAAAATTATCAAACATAAGTTAAATATAAAATTAATAATAAATATGCATTGTAAAACTACAAGAACTTCAAGGGCATTGGGATTTTCCAATACCATGACGCTAGAGTATGATTCATTTGTATAAAATGCGACCTATACAATAAATAAAGTATATGCTTCTGAAGTTTAAACAAATAGTGCGATAAAATCTTACCCTGCCAAAGAAATCAACGATTTTCCTTATGATCGGCGTTTGTTTTCCAGCGGAGGACGCCATTTTGAAATTACCCAACCGCTTTTCAATGAGCGTCTCTGTGTGTATGAATAAGCGCCTCACCGACAACGATGAAATCTATTCTGCGGCCATGTATTCTAGACTGCGGCAATCATTGGCGTCATGGGCTTCACAAATTAGTTATTTGCAGCCGTCGTCAAAACTGGAAATGTATTTCACTGTTGATGATTTCTCTTATTTACCGCGCGAAATTAACAACTGGGTAAAGATCAACTACGCACAGAGCTCGAAGAACCCAGGTACAGTTGAATCAGGGACTCTAACTGGAGTCCCTGATTGAATTAAATTGGGACTTAAACATGTAGTGGAAATTTTAAGTTACCCTAATAAGAAAGTCAATGAAGAAGAATCAAGAGTGTACATGTCTGGTTTAATAGTTATTTGAACGATATTTTAGTTACATAAAGTTAATAGTTTAATAGAATAAATACCAATTAAAGTAGCTGAATGGAATAAAATTATCATACTTTGATTACTTTTAAGATGTTAGATGCGCTCAAACATCCATAACATTTATAACATTTACACAAAGAAATAAAAAAAGCAATTCAACGCATGGTTCTATTCCATAATAACATTCATCTGCTTCTTGTAACTTAATTATCACATTACAGTCACACTTAGCATTAAACAGGCGAAATTGTATTTTTCTGTAGCACCAAGGGCATACATGAAGCTCCACCTTTAGCAATAGCAGCATGAAACAGCCTTTATTGGGAGGATACGTCAGATGCAGCATGATAGATATTCTCTAAATATTGTAACTGTTTTATTCCCCGCATAGTGCTGCTATATGCTCATGCGCCCATATTAACGATAACCTTTGGTCCCATAGCCCTATCTTACTCGGTGTTTTGTCATTATCCAGGACCAGAAACCCAAATAAGCACAGTCTGTAATTCATTGTTAATACAATGACGTTTCCAACAGAAGCTAAAATATCTCCTTAATATATAAACATGTAAATCCACCTCCATGAATCCAGGGACTCTGAATCAAAGTAAATACAAAGTATTGTTTCTGTGTGTTGTTAAACAGTTTGTATCTTCTAGAGCGTGCATTCAATACAGTCTCTTTCCGTGATGAACAACTCTCAAAAGAGTAACAGTAAAATTCCCCGCAGATTTGTCTCCCTTCCGTGTGCTATTTATTCGATCTCCAGCAATACATAAGGCGTAAAAATGCTGCTTAAAAATAGGGTAGGTAAGGAATTTTGTTTTTATTTCATCATTAAGTCACTGTTAAGATTATTTTTGTGAGGAAAGGTAAAAAAATGAGTCATGAATATACCGTTTCCCGAGCTTAATAAAAAGTCTCGGATTGTTGGGTAAATCAGGCTAGGTCGGGTAAACAGAAACAAATAATTTCTCAAGCTGAGCGGGGCCAAGTTGAGGCGCCACTTAAAGTCTGACGATAGATGAAATCAAAATCATAATAACCGTTTAACAACTCCTCAAAACACTGTTTAGGTGCAATTAGACGTTCTGAACAACTCATCACTGTTTACGTGCAAGTAGGCGGTCTGTGCAACACATAAACTGGCCCCCGTTCTAAGTTGCAGTGTCTCTGTACACCAGAGTCAACGGGTACCAGTTTATGCAACACATCACTGCTTAGTGCAGCTTGGAGGTCTGTACAATACATTACTGTTTACGTGCAACTAGGGGGTCCGAACAACGCATCTAAATGTGCACCATTTTTAAATAGTTTGAAATACGAGTTTTAGATTGTCAGGAGAAAAGTTTTGATATTATCTTTATTAGACTACACCAAGCACGGTGAAAACGCATTAACTTTGTTAATTAATACCACAGTGCATTTATGTACAACCGTTTCATTTTACAGCAGGTTTGTTTTAATCATCAATTCAGTAAATACATTGTAAACCACGAGTACTGGTATCACAGAAGTGACTATTTAAATCAATCCATTCAATTTTTGCTATGTGTTAAATAACAGACCGTTCATCTCATTGAAGTTATGACTTTTTCGCATTGGCTTGTATGTTTAGACTCCTTAACGCGATTACGTACTTAACTTCGGTCTAAATCGGGAACTGCGATTAAATCTTTAATCTTTAAAAGGATTTTGAATTATTTACGTTTTCCATTCTTTGATGATTGATTACATTTAGTTGGATTTCATTGTAAAATATCATCCGGAAAATGTTATTTACATTTCGCGAATAAACCAATGCAGTATGGTATAAAAGTCCGCACATACCGTACTGCCGGGTGATCATAGTTACATAATTCGGATGAGTTCAAGGTAAGATTTTATTCTTCGGTTTGAGTTGATTTTTCTTTGCAAGAGTTTTATGATTTGTATTAAAATATAGTGAATTATTTTGAGAGAACTTGTTCAAAAATAAAAATAACGCTGCTAGATTTGAAATCTTCATCAATAACAAGCAAATGAAAGTATATATATATTATGCAAATGTCGTGTAAAATCTATAATTAACGGTATCAGAAATCATGCGTTGTGTATGAATTGTAATACATTGATTCATTCATTTAAATTTTCAACAAAAATAGTTACATAAAAATAGTATATAATGCATGTATATCTACTATGATACTATTTTAATGCAACTATTTTTACTGAAAATTTAAATACATACATTTAAAACTATTTTTTACTACAACCTCTATTTCATAGAATTAAAAGTCATGCGTTGCTCACAAAATATAACACACTGAAATATTTTAGTTGCTGTGTTATAATACACAAATATAAAACAGACTTGTTACACTTTTTGTTTGAGTCAAAGAAAATAACGTATTTAATTAGTCACAATAATTGTCATGTATCTTTGACTTTCAACTTTATACGTCAATTTTTATTGGGTTGCATGCACTAAAAATACAGGTAAGGTAAAACCTCGATATTAAGATCACCATCGGGACCCAAAAATTGGTCGTAATGATGAGATGGTCTTATCATCAAGTTAAATTATAGGGGAGTTATTGAAAGCTGGTCAGAAAATATGTGGTCGTTATAATAAAGTGGTCGTAATATTGAGGTCTTTGAAGTTTACTGTAGTAATCGATTAGTTTTCAATTAAGATAAGTTTATGTGTATAGAACAGATCATTTACCAGCAGCATTTCTAGTAAACTGGTTCCCACTGACTCTGGTTGTATTGAAACATGGAACAGGGACCAATTTACATTTCTAGTAAACTGGTTCCCACTGACTCTGGTTGTACTGAAACATGGAACAGGGACCAGTTTACATTTCTAGGCACGTACACGTATTTTTAATTACCTCTTTTTGTAATATTAAATTCAAAGCTCCCGAAGTATAATTTACTCCCAAACCTAAGAACGATGGTCATTTTAACATGAACAGAAATAATGCCATTTCATGTACAGGTGGCATTTACTCAAAGATGCATCTTAGTATATCATACATTTTGTGTTAATAAATGTGTGCCGAAACCTGAACTTTGTTCACAGATGACCTATAACCATACGTGGTGGTTAACTCACGTTTGACTGTATTGTAATGCTGATATCTAACACTGACTGAGGTTTGTAACTAAAACATGCTGGTATGCTATTTGCGCAAACTTTGGGGATGATTTTAAAGTTTATCTTGTGTTGGTTGTATTTCTTCTGAGCAACGAATAACGTTCGTGATTTTCGTCACAAAGTTAGAAAGATACATAAGATGTACAGATTTACGATATAATTTATAACAGATTTGAACAATAGCGAAAGTATGTGTCAGTGAATTTACAAACGGAGTTTCTAAGGAGGAAATGTTTGAGTTTTGTTCACAGGTAAAACTTATCAATTTTGTATGTCAGACTAAAATATAATTAGTCGTTTTATTTTGCGATAATTAAATTTATCAATCATCGATTGAATATGGTCACAATACAGCTACACCCAGGTTACGAATACCCTTATTTGTAGCCTTGTACAATATATACAATATGTGTTCAGCGATAAGTTGAGTCAAAATTCACTGGCTTTCATAAAATATAAAAGCATTCAAAATGAATCCATTAAGGAGATATTCAATATGCGCATTTGATAGCCATTAAAATTGTATTTGTCTCGTAACTTGTTTTAAATCGCATTAAATTGTCGCTCGAAATGTGCACAATATACAATGTATATGTTAGCAACTGATATAAAATGCATTCCATAAAGGTATTCTCTTTTTCTGCGGTTATTTTGACAATATGTTAATTTGATTTGTTGTCAGAAAGCGTTAAATGGTTACAGGTATAAAGATATTCGCTTACATCATTGCAGATTAAATTTTGTTTTCTATTTTACCGTCTTGACAAATAAATTCTACTTTATAAAATGATAAAGTTTATTGATTTTAAAGTAGCAATGTATGCATGATACTTGACAGATTTCAACTAAAAAATGTCAGAAAAATATAAACTCATTTCAAATATATCGACATACTTAATATGCCTTTGAGCCGTACAATATATACAAAAAGCCACAAACACAGTATACACAGTGAAAGTTAGACAGAAAATAACTTCACACATTGATACATAGCTACATCATTGTAATATTAATTGATAATATTACTAACATCATATATAAATTTTAGATCTATTTATATATATCATCAATGTTTTGTCTTATTCAGCGCACAAACTTTACATTTAAAACACGACAATTGCATAAAACTTGGTACACAAGAAATTCTTAGAAACTTTTGACTGAATTTAATCATGGAAAATAGTTTCTCTGTCAGATAAAATTAAATATTGTATCGAAAAAAGAAATGAGACTGCTTTTGTGCTTATGGTGCAATAGTACGTAAATATAAGAAGAGTAAATAAATGAATTATTTCCGGAAATATATACAGAAACTACTCTTATAACAGTTCCGTTCTGTTCAGTCCAATAATATATACATGTATATTGGAATAAAAATCCTCTCGGATGTCAGGTAACAACATGACAGTATGAACGAAATACACACCAATATTCTGTAATATTTTACATGCAAATAAAACAAACATTAATATTAAAAAAAGACGGAATTTATTTATAGCCTAATTCAACAAAGAATTCATTTTCAGATTTTTTATAGAGCTATTTTTACCGATCAGCAACCTCCACCATTATCAATAATTTGTTACGATCTTGAAAAATCGTGTATACAATAAATATTCACTGGGTATACACTACTATAAAATACTGTTTCTGATAAATGACTATAATTTCCTGCTTTTTATTAACAAAACATTAAGCTATCGTTCATTGATATAGGTCTATGATTTTATTTGGGCGTGTTCAAAAAAAACACCACGCGATTTGAAACCATCGGTATGTACTTAAACTGAGTATGCATGTATTTGATCACCCATGGTTTCGCTTATCATAAAAATTATAGACAAAAAATTACCTACACCCGTATAGAACATTGAAAACGATCTGGTTAATTTTTGTACCAATTTGTATATAGCCAAGCCCGGCTCATTAACATTTTGCATAATGCAAAGTAGGTAAAAATATAAGTCCAGGGGTTAAAACATTTAACCTTTCTAACGGAATGAGAAGTTATTGTGTGATTTTATGCGTTTTTTTTAAAAAAAAAAATGTTAATGACTTCGATACGAGATGAAAATCTTATCCGTCAGGTTATGTGTGAATAGTCAAAGTCTGTTTTACTGATATGTTTCATATCAGACATCAAACTTTTGCCAAGTTTGTGTTAAACTACGACTCAACTTTGATCCAATCCGTTAAAAACTTCGCGAGTGGAAGAAATCGCTAGTTTAGAAATTTTTAGTATCAAAGTCAAATATAACTAACGAGATAGCTTGTTTCGTTTACATGTCGTATTGAAATTTGTTTACCAATTAGTATAAATACCTGACCTGTTAGGATATAACATCGAGGTTTTCACAAGTTTTCGGTAATAAGTCGAGCAACGTTGTCAGAGCAAAGTGATAAAATGTTTTAAATTACGCCGTATTGTCCGGCTTGGACCGACATCAAATGGATTTTAAACATTGTTTTGACGGAACGGTTTACGGTATGAAACTTTAATCCATCCTTCTAGATCTACCCGGTGAGTGAGCTAATTTTATGGAATTTTTGGTATACTTTATAAAAGCGATAATACTTTTATATTGTCTGTAAACTTTTATCCGGAATCTGTAAAACTCTAAATGAAGTTTGAAATATTTGTCATACGTAGAGATATACGAATATTTGTCTACATTTAATACCCAAAATGTGAAGAATAATGGTTTTAGATCCAGCTCTCAAATTTGAAATTTTATCAAAGACGTCATAAGTATGTAGATCAAATATACTTTAAATGTCAATGAAACTTGAATGCGACATTTATGTAACAACAAGTGTGGACAGATTTTTATAAAACTTTTATTTGCTTGTTGAACTTGGGTGAAATTTGATTTCTGAATCTTTATTGATTCTAACAACGATCTGTGAGCTTAAATATTTTATTTAGAGGAAAACTATTAAGATTACGATTGAAAATTCATTTCAATACATCACTGACACAATAGACCGAATTTATAGTGATTTTGTATTATCATTGAATGGTGTAAACTATTGTTTCTGTAGAGAATTGTGTTTATCAATTACTGCAAACGTTACAATGCGTGTTTTAATTAGAAGCTATGTAACCCATGAATACTGAACGAAGTTGTTGATTTTTTTGTGTGAAATATACATAAATCTAACTGTAACGCCACAACATTTAACAATTTGCGGCTTACACTTGTGTCTTAGACCATAAGGAGGTGCAATCAAACATTTGGAAGCGAAGAAAGGCGGTTATAAAACCGTAGGCCAGAATAACCAGTGTTATTTAAACCAAGCTATGAGTCTTTAATTTTTTTTATAGAGAAATCAGTCATAAAAATCCATCAAGTCGGTATCCAAACGCATATCTACGTTTCAATCCATCAGGTTCTATTTCTAATTCACTTTTATCAACGTTATCACTATAGTTACCGTAATTTACGTGAAAATCAGCACGTTTACTGTATGTTCGTAACGGGATGCGTGATTTCATGTTGATTTGATCTGTAATTCGTTCGATTTTTCCATTTCCACCATTGAGAACATTAAAATTCCTGTGTACGAACACGTGAGAAGTCAATATATGTATTTACTTATCAATATGCCTTCAAAACTCTAGTTTCATTCATTGAAATTTTCTATTAAGTTATACCAGAAATTTTTGACATAAAGTATGTTATTGATGGCAAGAATAATATACTCGTAGACTGCCAACTGGAACGAAAACTATCATGTTATGAATTTTTCCTCAGTGCAAATTCATATATCAGCTCGTAAATTGTCGTAAAATAAGTTTCGTGCATTTTATTTAAAATGTTTAACACTGGTAGTCATTAACAAGACACGACGTTTCTCATTTGGACCGAAACAACGCATAAATCTCATAACGACGAACATTGATACAAGAGGAACAATTCGAAAGCTGAAGATGGGAGTTTCTTCCGGGTAATGTAGTAATTGTATATTCATGGAATGTACCTTAAATCTATCTAATGTGGCTCAATCTAGCATTGAATCAGCAACGTTTTTTTGGTAATTCACCGATTTATGCACAAAGACACCTAGTCGGAAAAAATGAAATATAAGCTAATGTCTTGTCTTAATTTATGATCAAGTATTGCATGTCAAACTGCATTGTTATGGAAACGCCTTTAAGTCATTTTTGTCGTGTTTGTAGCTGATACTATTCAGATAATTCAGGAATGTTTTTATATGCGAAATATGATTCCCAGACCTTCATATATGGTTGATTCAACATAAAGGATCATAATATTTATCAAAACATTATACCGTTGATTCGCTCTACCAATAAGTTTACACTTTCAGAAAAAATGTGTACATACCTACCAAATACATTACGTACAGTAAGCAATCATTGGTGGACCATGTTGTTTGTGAAGTCATATGTTATTATTATGCAAATAAAACAAAAGATGAAATGATTTATGTCATATTTTGATGCATTATTTTTGTTTTAACAACCATTGTCATTTAAGTAACAAATGTGGATGGAGAAGCTGAAATCTAAAACGATAATGATATGAAAATATTTAAATGAACACTGCCACTTTAAAAAATACGGCATACTGTAAATAATTTTTGTTTTACGAGTTTTACGTTTGTTTTTAGAAATATTTTAGTTTTACTGAATAAGGATAAAAATTATCATATGTGCATTATAGACTTAGCGTTCAAACTAACCAAGGCCGCGACCGTGGCCCAGTGGTTAGTGCGCTGGACTTGTAACCCGATCTGGGTTCGAATCCCGGTCGTGGCAGGTCATACCCTTCTATGAAAATTAGACAAAAGTTTTCCTCCATATGTTGAGAAGTTGTCGGCTCCTTGTGTAAGGGTAAGTTAGTACTGGTTAGTATACAGTCCAGGAAAACTGGTTAGGTGAACCGGTCGCCGTATATAACTGAAAAAATGAAAAACGCGTTAAACCCCGATGACAATAAGTCACATAAAACAAACAAACCAAACTAACGAGCCTTAAATACGAAGGGGACGCATATTTGTGATGTAATCCCGCGTAACTTGTTATACGAATAATTTACATACGTTTAACTGTATGTAATAGGGAAAAATGCGATTTTTATTTTGTAAAGCTTATCTTACGTACATAATCACATTAAGTAGGAAGGTTTGGATGGGAGACGGGTTATTACGGACATCTTTGGTTTTTATCTTGACCGCTACTTGTTCTTTGTACGAGTAAATACCTCTTTTTTACAGTACATGTGGTTCATCAAATACTGTATTAATCTGGCATATCTTACGACTAATGCGGATCAAGTACTCTGTTATTATGTTTTTTCATCGTGTGCGAGTAATAGAGTATGTTAATAATTTCTAATACTTTTCTCATTATTTTTGCAATTTAGATATGAATGTATGATACGCGTCGATAGCAACCGCGTGGGAACACACTAATAACATTACTGACCGTATCTCGGTCGTATTTTATCGACAGGGCTGGTAATGTACAGTAACCATTATTAGAGCCTACAAGCTTTACTAGCCAAACGTTATTATTGCTTCTTCTTTTTAATTTTGACACCTGACATCTTCAGTCATCACTAAAGCGTTATTTTCTAACTTTGAAGATTAAGAGAGTCGTGTTTCTGTTTTTCGTTTAGTGAATAAAGGTCATTCTTTGAAAAACTGTCACTGATTATTTAGAACAAATTGACCCCTGAATAAAAGTCATCTGTTAATGAAAGCCATATCTTGTCTTTCCCATGGGTGGCCTTTGTTCGCAGGTTTGACTGTACACGTATCATGATACATGTACACTTCACTAGATTTACTTATTCGGAAACCATTAGTCTTGCGGACTATATTTATTACATTATTCCACTGGGGATTAAACGCCGTTTTTCAATATTTTTTCAGTTATATACGGCGACCGGTACATCTAACCTGGACTGTATACTAACCAGTACTAACTTACCCTTCCACAAGGAGCCGGCAACTTCTCCACATATGGAGGAAAATTCTGTCAAATTTTCATGGAAGGGTATGACCTGCCGCGACCTTAACAAAAAGTTAGCCAATCGCCCAGTGTCACTCTTGTAATTATTTTTATATCTCAAACTTACTTTGTTTTTCTTTTTGAACCTGAAAAAAATCAATGCATCTCCTCTAAGCCATCGATATTAGAAATGTATTTATCCAAATGCAAATATTTACACATCATTTATACGGTATAAATTAACCAGAAACAAGTCGTGAAACGCCTTATCAACGTTTTCATTAATCTTTGCCGGACATCGTAATAACAAATCAGACACCGATAAGTTTGATAAAAATCAGTTTACTTTGTTTTTATCGTCATTTTAATAAAAGAATTTAGATGCAGCCTACTAGAATGTTTTTTTTCCTTTGAAATAATACTGGAATTTACTTGCAAAAAATCCGCTAAAAGACAGAATGATGAGCAGAAAACCAAATCCTATACTGACATCACTTGATTATTTTGTATCATACATGCCCGTGTCATTTATATAACATTGCGCGCATATCACGTGCAATCAATTCCTCGTGCCAACCATTCCTATACTGATATTTCGTTATGACTATCAGATGAAACAATCAAGCTATAACTCGAAGAAAACTCCTATCATTCATTTCCGCTTGTCAGCCTGCATTGTCTAATTTAACAATAATGCGTGAATGTATAGACTTGCCATGCCAAAATATAAGCAAGCCAATCATAAGATTACTCCTTTCTCAAATTAATCATAACAAAATTCTTAATTGAATTCCCCTCCTGTAATGCCTAATAAGGCCTAAACAAAAGACGGTTTGTTTCCGGTTACATGCCCAAAAAATATGGGTCGGTAGATCGGGATTTTTCCTTTTACCTTTTACATTTTTTTTACATATATCGGCAATACTGTTGGGAAAATAACAATATAGCACTACGATTCGGATGCCGTAAAAACGTTTTAGTCGGAAGGTACAAGATGGGTAGGTCGGGTAACCGGAAACAAACCTATTTTTTACGCCCTATAATTATTTCCCGGGCCTGGCTATAACTTACAGATGGTGTTTTAATGATGTCTCGTAAACAGATCATTAAGTTATAATTGCTTGCTATAGCGCTTGTTTATCTTCTACATATTTTTCTTAACGGGATAACAATGGAGTATTTTGTTTGTACTAACCTATGGTAATGAACTTTACCAACCTTGCGATTTGTTAACCAGATGAACAAGATTGCACTAAACACTAATGGAATGCTTAATGCGAAGAAGCGATGAATACAAACAGAACTTACGAATTATTTCACCAATAAACTGAATGCAGATTAGAATTTATCAAAAGGGTGTCTATTGTTTAAATGTAAATAAAATTTCGCCGATGTCCGGGTGTTAAGACGATGGTAGGCAAAGATCATAAGAAAATAAGAACAATCAATGGCGGTATTAACTTTCGCTCGAGTGCTGGCTGACCGTGCATTGACTGCAGCAGTGTTTTAGTCATATTATTTTTCTACGAGTTTACAAACTTCTAATAGGTTACAGTCAAACTAGCGAACAAAAGCTGTCAGGGGGAATTAGACCCCAAATTATAAATGCGGCAGTTGCTGGAAGACACGAATGAGACACGTGTGGTCTTCATGTATAGCTAATCATTATGTAGAGATTTGTCTTCTAGTGCATGTATATGTAATAAAATGTGTACCATCATTGTTCATTTTGGCCTTTTACTCATAGATGATCGTAAACTCATGTATGACCGATGTTGTGTATTGTACTATTACTGAGATGATCATGAACAAACAGACACATAGGTAGAGACACATACTTTTAATATGAAAAGAAAGAAGGTTGTGTTTTTATGAAAAGCACGTAGATTAGATTATCAGTCCATTCCGTACCACGTTGGGTGGTGAGTTGCTGAAGACGAAAATTTAGACTAACTGACTGTAAATCGTGAGATTGAATATAACGATAACCCATCTTAGAACAAATGATTAATTATTTTGAGTACAAGACTCCGAATCTGAAGTACATGTATTACGATTTGGATACATACAGTCAAACCTGTGTTTGCGGCCACCTCCGAATAAAGACCACCCCGTGAATAAAGGCCATTCTTTGAAAAACCGTCACTGATTATTTAGAACAAATTGACCTCCGAATAGAGGCCTCTGTCAATAAAGATCAAATTTTGTCTTTCACAAGGGTGGCCTTTGTTCACAGGTTTGACTGTATATGAAAGATTCTGATCGGCGAATATGCATTCAGTTTTTTGGTTGCCACAATGAAAGCTTTTATACAGTAAAACCTCAAATAGCGACCATCTCAATATTACGACCTACTCTCACATTGGGTTTTATTGTGTGCTTTTCATGTTAGTGCGGAAAGTTGAACAGTACAAACAGTACAAAAATCTCCTCTTGAATTCGCTTTGTAACCCAAACGTTTCAATATCAAGACGAATGTACGCTTAACTTTTCTGCCTTTTAGTTAATACATCTGAAGTATGCGAGCATTCAAAAGTTTATGTAATCATGACGTTTTGGTGAAAACGTAATTTAGATAAAAGTTTGTTATGCAGTGTTTGGCGGTGAAAATTACAGGAAAGCGACTTACAATTAAACTGATTGCAAATATTTACACTTGTTATATATTGTTGAGTGTACTCTTTGACACTTAAAGATCCAGTCTGTATTTGCACATTAGGATTAACAGAACCTATTGATTGTATAAGAAATTGTATACAGGAATTGGTACATGTTAAATAAGCGCATGTAGTAAGTGGGGCTAATTATTTTAATTACTTGCATTTGGTACGCTGCAATTTGAATGTTTATGTATCATATCACATTTCCATGCACCCCCAAAAACTAAATTGCAGTTGATTCAGTGAATATGTAAATATAATTAATTCAATTGCATTCATAATGTAAACATGTTGGTTATCATATGATTATGTCTTGGTTATTCTATATACAATGTACACTAAAAACCCTGAAAACCGGACTCTTTCCGGACAGGGACAAAAGCCCGTTTTTTCTGAGAATTCCGGTTTTCAGAGAACTATTGATTGTCGAAGAAATAAGGGACTTGAAAAAATCGTCCCATTTTCAAAGAATTCCGGTTTTCAGGGATTATACTGTCTACTTATGTATGACAAAAGTTAACATAATATGTTATCATATATTTGCATACTTCGTTTTATTCACGCCTTGTATACAACATCTTTTATCATGGTTCATCACACGGAATAATTTTTTCACGCGTTTTTCGCAAAATATGGTTCCACGCTCAGGATGCGTCGCGTAAAATCTCAGGATGGTCGGTACAAACACACCGGCGGTACTGGAGGTTCGAACTGCACGCCTCATAGTGAAATTTGAAAGATTACAAAATTAGTTTAACCTTGATAAATACACGTAGTATATAATTTTATCATCCGCTCACTAACCTTTTGAACTTACAATTAAATAACAACATCTAATATGATCGCAATTAATTTAATTGCCGAAAATAGCGGTCCACTTCGCGTGAGTGAATACTAGGTATTTCCCATGTGTTGTTAAGTGATATTTGGACTTTTTTATGATATCTTTAAACGAAATAAATAAAACTCAACGTCCCTAGGTTTTCATCAAGTATACTTCAATATGTAATCAGTTTATACATATAAATTTATTTTTTTTCTAATTTTATTATACTTATTTTTATCCTCCGATCTTAAGACTAGTTTTAATGAGCTTGAGAATTGAACAAAATATGACTTTTCCAAATTTTCAACAAATTGTTTTTTTTTTACTAAAAAAATCTTGTGATCTATTAACGATACGTACTATACAGAATGTGATGATAAAAAACATCTGCGTGGATTCATGGTCGGCTTCATGTCTGATGGTCATTTAATTTGATATACATGTATAATAATGCGTGATTAATCATTATATTTCCTAATGAATTCAACACATGGTGTTTAAGGATGTAGCAAAAGTCTCACTTTATTCATGAAATCATGTTATTATCAATTTATCAGTCGCGACCGTGGTTAGTGCGCTGGAATTGTATCCCGGAGATGCGGGTTCGAATCCCGGTCGGTCGCGGCATGTCATACCCTTCTATGAAAATTTGAAAAAAAATCGATTTGAAAAGAATGCCTCCTAAAAATTTATACCATGTATTCAATGCATTGCCTCTGAATGGATAAATTTCGCTAATGAAATCTGAATACATACATTGATAATGTGGACCGCTAATTTGTTCCCTGTGTATATTTGCATTTCCTCAATTCATAACGTGCAATATATAGTACGAACCACCACACACCATTTCTCTTTCTTAGAAACTTTGATAATCAAATGGATTCACAGAATTGATATCTCTGTCACTTTCTGGACGCGCTCACAGTAAATTGACTGTTCTGTGATACACTACTGAGAAACGAAGAAAGTCATGATAAATTGCTAACCAGTCACATATCTCGAGGAATGCACCATTTTACGGTCGTCAGTGCTATGATAACAACTGGGAGGAATAAAATAACCCGTACAAACACGAAGTGGTTGTGTTAGGTTTCGCTAGTGCCCGGTTTTAATTCTTTCTTACGACTGGATGAGATTTTTGAAAGATTTATATTTAAAGCTGTGTAATTTGATTACCGGTGTACTCGTACAATGTGACCTTACATGGTATTTAAATCGCATCAGTATTGAGTTTAACGTTTGAAAGAAAGAGACTTAGCGAAATGGCTTTATGATGAGTTAAATGTGTACTCGTGGATGTTGTAATTAATGTAAAAGAGTTCAATCATAATTCTAATTAGGAATTACTGAACGGCTTTCAGGATATTAATGTTTGCGGATCAGTCAAACACAATTGATTATTATAACACTGATGTAGGCGAGATTCTTAATTGAATTCAATTGAAAATACTTCAGTTTTCTCTCAAATGGATCATTATTCATTTTTTCACCTCATTCTATCATCGTCTGTGATGTGAATTAATATCGGATTCGGATGTACAATAGATTAATTGAAAAGAGACGCTTATCATCGTTTACAAGGACGCACAAACGTAGAATGTATATATTTGAATTGTTGAAAAATAATTACAAAGCTCATGGTAGTTTATGATAGGTCTAAATGTAACCTGAAGATTTAGATAAATAAACACGAACGATTTACTCTCCGTGACAAAATACGTCAACATTTTACTGCATTTGAGAGTCTAAATTTAAGGCGTACGAATGAAATAAAGTGTACCGTCATTTCTAACTTATGTGTTTTATTCTGACTAACGTATCAACTAAAAAATCAGGATCCTATTCCGTGTACAGGTAATACGTTTTACTATGTATCAGTACTTTATTTGAATTTTAAAATCATGCTCAATGTGCTCGATACAGACTTTATGAGTACAGTGCAACCTCTCCAAAGCAACACCCTTTGGGAGAAGCAAAATTTTGCGGTTGTTGAGCGGTTGTTGCTTTAGAGAGGTTAAATTAATAGTTAAATCGTAGAATGGGAAAATATGACCTTGTTGAAAGGGGGGTTGTTGCTCAAGAGAGGGCAGCTCTGGAGAGGTTGCACTGTACATGTACTATCTGGGCTTGATTGATATGTCGTTCATTGGGCAAATACATGTACATTACTGGTTGGTGATTTGGATTAGAAATCATAAATACCATCAAAGTTTTTAGTGTATTTAAAGTCAATTAATGTATAGTGTAACCTCTCCAGAGCGGCCCTGTCTTGAGCAACAACCTCCCCTCAACAACAGCATGATTTTTTTCCCGCTGTAAGATTTAACTACTTGTATTAATTTAACATCTCTAGAGCAACAACCTCTCAACAACAGCATAATTTTGCTTCTCCCAAAGGGTGTTGCTTTGGAGAGGTGGCGCTGTAATGATTTGTGCGTTTTTACGTAAAAATAATATGACTTGTGAAAAACAAAATCGCATTAATCGTGGTTATTTTGCAACAAACATGATTGCCTGTAATTCAAATTGATCCATGGATAAGAACCAAAAGATACAACTTCACAAGTTCTACACTCGTTTTTTGCTAACAGTGGATAATTATAGTTAATCATTTCGCTACACAAGTAAATATGTAACTCACGCTGTCACGTACTTAGTACAAATTAAGCCTTAATTAGTAGGGCCATGCTTTGATTAAGCTAAGATCTATACGGTGTTTGATATAGGTCCTTGATTAAGATTGTTACATATTTTATTGTGTCAGAGATGAGAAACTAGTCATGAAAAGATAACTTTGGTTATCATCCATTTTCTCGTGCTAAACATAGTTAATTTGAAAGTATTTTTGTAGGCTGGTAAAGACGTTGGCGGACCATCGTGTTCTCTTTACTGAGGGGATATTTCTGAGATCTGTTTTGTTGATTCAATATCCACATTATATTGATTCCTTCATAGATGTTGTTTAATCAAATACTATTGGCATCACAGTTGGCAATAATTGCTGACAGTTGTTATTAGTAAGTCATGAGGGACCGAATTATCATTGATTATTGTAACACCGCTTGGTGATATGTTTATGCGGACCGTGCAACCATGTGATTCCCGGAACAACGACTACGGGAATTTAATGCGCCATATTTAAAACTATAAATTGTTTTATAATTGGTTTACGAAGCTCGATTTGATAACGCAATGTTAGAACAATTTTGTGAAGAGTTTTACAATATCACTGTTGATACTATAAAATGACTTTAAAATCTTTTGTTATGCTGGAAAGGTACAGTAAAATCTCGATAATGTGACCACTTTCAGTACCCGAAAAATTGGTCGTAATAACGAGGTGGTCTCATTATCAAGCTGAATTATAGGGCACATATTTGTTATAACAAGGTGGTCGTAATACAGAGGTTTTATTATATTTTTCTTGTTACCAACAATAACTAATGTCGGGCAAGATTACCAGGCACGCCACAAAACTCATTCAGATGTTACAAATCAGTAATATTTCACAATCCCTTAAACCCTCTGCAACTGTTTATTTTCGCTTCCCTTTCTCTGTTTCAAAAGCTACTCGGAATACAATATCAGTGTACCATGCTTCGCGCCTGGAAGCGCACCCTTTCACATACAGTTGTACCTTGACTTCATAACCACTGATGAAAAACATTACGATGCTCACGCATATTTTTTCTTCATATACAGTTTAAAAAGGCGAGATTCCTCGCGAAATAAAACGCTATGAAACATTAGTAAATGTTATCACAATGTGCTACTGCAAAGTAAATCATATAGGTTTGATTAACACCCCAGTTAATGCGAGCTGCGAGTCTGTACATTGCATCCGACTTGACACAAAGTGTAAACATGGCGCGCGTGAAACAGGAGACAATGCACAAGTGTCGCGAATATTCGAGTTTACAAGTTGATAAATTAACCGTGATAATGGATAATTTGTTCAGAGAGTTTTCAAGTAAAGGTACTGTTCATAGAACTTAATTATTGATGGTGCTAATACAGCGCTCTGATGACTTGTTACGCTTTCTCACTTTCCAATGATTTCAAACTGTATCACCAGCTGACACAAGAGACTGCTGAATACTGTACAAAATTCAATGGTTAATTTAAGACATAATACATCACGTGTACATTTTTTGCTATTTTGAAATAAAAATGTACGTGTGAGTCAAAATACGTTGTTATAGAATATAATGGTAAATTTACATAGGCAGAGTATACAGAGTGTAAAAGGTTAATGAATATTCATGTTGGTCTTTATGAATTTCTTAAATTGAAGTTCACTTTAATGATTAATGATAGAATGTATGAAGCATTTAACAACATCTGTAAATAAATAAACACCAGATGTTAGTACGTTTGAAGGTTCATGTATTTGTTACTTGATTTCTAAAAAAACATGGTTTCCTCCCTAGTTCCTATTGAATTCATGTAACTATGTGACTGTATGTAACACATGTACATGTATAATAATTCTATGTAGTTACTGTACTATGAATGATATTTACTCACAGTTTACTCACGGCATACAACTGAATCATATACATAGAGTTCTCGAGGTACTGAGATGTGTTTTTTTCTCTCTCTGGAGCAAACTTGATGGTATATAAGATATGAAAACGGAAATCACACGTGCAATAAACCGTGCGTCTTATCATACACTCTCAATAATGTTTACGTACACTAAGTATGACGATTATTTATTTATCTCCAGTGTTGTTTAATGTTAAATGAAAGTGATAGATAGATTTATGTTGTGATTTATTCTTTGTTATTATTGCTTTCATGTTGCAGTCTTGATTTGTGATTGTTGTTAATGATGATCCTAGTAAATTCTCGCTTCACAAATGTTATAGAAACATGTGTTATCCGTTCTTTGAGGCTCTGAAAAAAAAACAACTAGACATCGTATTATATTTCACCGTATGACGTTAGACACAACTAGGATAAAGCTGACTCCCACTGGAAATTTCTTTCCTCCATTTATAACGCTTATATTTTGACGAACAAGATTACTGTACAAATATTTCAAAAATATTTAAGTATTTACAATGCAATTTAAAACATTACACGTAACTTCCCATGGCTTACTTTGGTACATAAATAGGAGATGTTGTCCTTCTGGAATGAAGCGGTACATACAGGGTTATGTCGATTTATAGAACTGCGATGTGTACACGGCCTCGAACCTACGCTGCCTGGGCGATATCTGGCAGCTACATATTCATACACGCGACCTACTTGGTTATAATTACAGCCACTCGGTGCAGCGACAGTCTTTTCTACATGTCTGAATACGGGCGATAAAATATGAGATCTTTACTGCGTATGCAGCCTTTAAACTATTAAAACAAGTCACACTTACAAGAGAGCAAGATAATAATGTAAAATTCACAATGCCTGAGCGTTTGGGGACGCATTTTTATTGATGCTGCCAATACGAACAATTATTCATATTTCTTGTATTTCAGACGATGAGGACTGCGATATACCGACCATAGTTCTCCCAATGGAGAACGGTATCATACCATTACGTCATGGGAGTCTTCCAGGTGCTTTGCGCTTACCGAAAAGATACGAACAGTTTGCCAACATCAAAATGTCGCCTGCCTCAAAGCGGAAGTCGTCTATTGCGCCTGCGCTAGATGAAAACGAGGGCGAAAGAATGCATGACCTAATGCAAGCTATCATGTGGGTAAAGCAAGAATTGGTAATGACCATATTGTTATCAGTATCTTTAGCAACGTCATTTTAAGATCGTGTACTTTAAGTTAATGATATCATTCCAAGAAATAATTTCATTAAGCTCTTTGTGTTTACCGTTTCGGCAAGTATATCCACTGTGCTACAAATGTCTCAATGTTGATCTGTCTGCCTTGTGTATTGAGATATTGCTCCCTTTGGTGTCTGTGACGCTTTGTGTGTTTGTCAGTTCAATCTTGGATAAACCACTTCTCGCTATCTTTGTCGAGTGTGTGCATTGCTGTTTTGTGAATATTCTTTTATATCTTATTTTGTTTGTCTTGTTGTTTATTTGTACGTGTTGTTGTTTGTCGTGTATGCGTGCCTTGTCGCTTATCTTGTTAAGCGAAAAAATGTCGATTTGTTTAGAATAGTTCAATAATATGATGTTTTTGTTGAGGTTACAGTGCTTCGTGAATTATGTTGTTTTTTAAACTGTTTACTGATGGGACAATACTAGTACTTTATTAAACAATCTATGATGAAAAACGTTTTTGTAAGTATAGCATGGGGGTAAAACTTTTAGGAAAAGTTTTGCATTTATGAATTATGTCCAACTTACTGAATGATAAATGTATTGCGAATTTCAGTTATGTTGGGTATCGTTTTGTTTAACTGTTCGTAACGCCATGTCAATTTACTGATGTATTCTGTTATTTGATTGGCTGATTTATTCTGTGATATGATTGGCCGAAATCTAGCTCATGTTCCTTTTCTCTCAATGCTTATAACAATAACCTTGACTTTACAATTACTATCAAACCTGTGAATAAAGGCCACCCTTGGAAAAAACAAAATGGCCTATATTGACAGATGACGTTTTTTCGGAGGTCAGTGTGTTCTAAATACTGAGTAATGTTTTTTTTAAAAAAGAGTAGTCTTCATTCAAAGGGTGGCCTTTATTAGGAGGTGGCCGCAATCACAGGTTTGACTGTATATGTTAGCACGATATTGACATCTCTATTTCGTCTCCGGGCATGTGTTATGTTCAATATTGTACACCAAGTTTGACATCCGAATTTCTAATTGATGAATGTACTAGTATTTAGTCCCGTCACGTAAATCATTAGTGAACTGTTCGCTGTGCTGTCACCTGAGATGTCAGCAATATTAAATTACTCTGACATATCTTACATACTTGAAGCGAGCTTTTAAAGCACTGACGGAACTTTATCAAATTTGCTAATCGTATATAAATTGGTAAATGTAGAAATTAATTACATCATTTATAAATATTTAAGACCCCCAAAATAATTACTGGGTTTCGACTGACATTTCCCAAAATGAAGGATCGGTACTTCGGCATGTTTTTTTTATAAATATACATTCTTCTGTTTCATATCATATAAATTTGGAAATACAGTCAAACATATGTTTGCGGCCACCTCCGAATAAAGATCACCATGTGAATAAAGGCCAATCTTTGAAACACCGTCGCTGATTATTTAGAACAAACTGACCTCCGAATAAAGGCCGCCTCTCAATAAAAGCCAAATTTTGCCTTTTCCAAGGTTGACCTTTGTCAACAGATTTTGACTGTATCGTCAAGGAAAAAAAATGACCAAGACCGAAACATCTTGGGTCAACAAAACAAAATAGGGCTGGTTGGGTTGGCTGAAACCAAGATCTTTTTTACGCCTTACTTAAAGTTGTAGCTTGTTTTTTATTGACACATATTAATCTCAACAGCACGTAAACGGCGACATTTTACTGGGTAATTATCGTGTTTTAGCAATATACATGTACAGTCTAACCTGTGTTTGCGGCCACCTCTGAATAAAGGCCACCCTGTGAATAAAGACAATTCTTTGAAAACCATAACTGATAATTTAGAATAAACTGACCTCCGAATAATGTCCACCTGTCAGTAAAGACCACATTTTGTATTTCCTAAGGGTGGCCTTTCTTCACAGGTTTGACTGTAGATATAAATTTAGAGTCTATGTTACGCGTGTTTTAAAGTGGTTTATAAATTAGACTGATGCATTCCTTAAGAGTCATCTAATTATGGACCACCCTTATGTTGGGGACATAAATTCAGTAGGTGACACAATAAATTAGCTTCATTTTAAAATATTGCCTTTGTAATATTGATATCTTTTCTGCTGCTATGACATAAGCATTTTAAACTCGTGGTAAATCGGCTATGAATTCATTTATCATTATATAATTTGTCCTCAACTTTGATAGCGTAGTACAGTATAACCCCCCCCCCAAAAAAAAACGGACTCCCTAAATAACTGATTTTTTTTTCAAAATCGGACAATTTTTCAAGACTGATAATCAATAGTTCTCTGAAAACCGGAATTTTCAGAAAACCGGACTTACGGCCCAAACCTGGAATGGTCCGATTTTCAGCGATTATAGATAACCGGACTTACGGCACAGTCCTGGAAGGATCCGGTTTTCAGGGATTATAGATAACCGGACTTACGGCCCAGTCCTAGGGTCCGTTTTTTTCAGGGATTTTACTGTTATACGTTTTTGTGATGTCTCTTTGCTGCGTCATGACCTGATTGAGTAAAACTGACTTCAGTTATTACTTTTTCCTCTAGTACAGTGTTAATTGCTTCTTGGTCCTAATCTAAATTCGTCAACTTGCGTTGAGAATTAATACATGGACAGATATTTTACGTTTAATATTTTGTTTGTTTTTAACACGTTTACATTGTCACTTGTCATTGGGTTTTAACGCCGTTTTTTTCAACAATTTTCATACAAGGGTATGACCTGTCGCGACTGGGATTCGAACCCGGATCACGTTAACAAGTCGTGATGGAAATTTCAGTCAGTTTATGTCAAATTATGCAAATAAACACGACATACACAACATATTTCAAATCTTCGACTATATAACATACATATGTTTATGTGAGTGACCGGAATATGCGACATGTCGCTGTTGTGTAGCAATGTTGTGTCCAAAATATTCCGGTAAGAATGGTTGTTTAGAGTTGTTGGAATTTGAATACACAGTTAATTTGCGCTTTTTTTCAAATCTTTTATAGACACGTTTTGTTTCTACCGCTAAGGTGACTGCGAAAATGACTGTCCCAATATTTGGTTATGTCAAATACTTTATTTCTGTTGCAGATATTGTTACGACAACACGATGTTTTACTTAAAAGGCAATTCTGTGATATTCAAGACACTATTCATTCGTTACGTAAGTCAAAAAAATACCGGACCTGTCACGTGACGTCATCTAACACAAGCCTCCAATCAAACGAGAGTAGCGAATTCGGCATGGACAATTATTCCGTTCGTTCTGCGTCTAGTGTTACGGCCCTAGACGGAAGTGATACGGAAGATGACGAATTCCGCCCTCGAACATCATCTATGAAAACCACACGAGATTTAGCAGCGCTAGCGAGAAGAAGAGGCAGTAAGGAACTTATATGAAAAAAACTTAAGAAAATGATGTGAACGTAATGTTGTGCTATGTTTGTGAGTGTTATTTTATGCAGTCACAACATGCACTGTTGCCAGTCTCGAAGTAAAATACCTCACATTATGACGTCAAAAGATGGTGTATTAGTAATAGGATAGGCTCATTGTAATATGGTGTTTTAGGAAACAATGAGCGCAATGATCCGTTCACGTAAGTTAAAGAGATGAAAGTGGTTGTTTATGAGTGTGCTGGATCATTTAGACGCGTCTGGGTACTCCTGGTGAATATTTGATATAAGTGGAGATGGTCGAATGCCTGTTAACGACTTTATGGTGCTTGATATAACACTTTGTCATTAAACAGAAATTAGTGCTACTGGGAATATAATGCAAGTTCAGTCTAATTATTGACTAGAGGACAAAAGTGAAGACAGCAATTTGATTATCATCGCCAGTAGAATTGTTTTCATTAGCAGCATTTTTTGAAAGAACTTCAATTATCACTTCTGGCAGCCTAATTATACCTCTATGATATGATTAACAGCTGGCTGTTATTGGGCAATCATTTCGAATTCACAGGAGATTGTTTTATTCATTGAGTTTTATGATTCAATATTTCAACACGAAACTGATGCATTGAATTTGATAAGATATTGTTTTGTTTTTAATTGTTTGAGCGGATAGCTGCAAATGTTTCAAGGCAATTAGATCAACCGGGTCTGTGTTCTGTGCCAGTATGATGCCGTGTTTTATTTGTAACCAAAACTTTGAGATAAAAAATGTGTTAGATTTTTGTTCTTGTAGAAAGACCTTGATTGACAATTAAATGAACAAGAGCTCCGCAAAGCGGCGCCAGCGCTGTTTTACATCATTCTATTAATAAGCAATTTCGACCTAAATTCTAACTTAAAAATGGGGCATAACTCCAAAAATATAGCTTTCAGAGTAATGCCCCTTGTCTTGCAACTGTGCCTTGTCATAATAATCAAGTATTCCAAGTGTCGCGTTGATATACGTAAAAATGTTTGAATAATGGACTACATTTAAGTTTTTGCACGACAACAACGACAATGCTGGAGCGATGATAATAGCTCAAATTTTTCTTCGAAGCAGACGAGCTAAAAATGTATCATTAATTACATACATATTTCATGACATACAGAACAAATTATGAAGATTAAAAAGTTTAATGAATGTTTTGTGATACAGCGAGTCTTTGTTATTGATCCTGGAAAAATAGCCATGTTCTCAGTGGACCTTACCGACCCTATGTTTTAGCACTAAATCTTGTCTCTAACGTTAAAATCTGAATTATGAAAATATTTGGGAAAATTGTACCCCCAAAGTACGAAAATACATGTTTAGAAAGTTTTGTGACCAACTTACCCTATTTCTCGGTCAAGTAATTGTAAACATGCATAATAGATTGATCATCTCGGATACATTTGCACATATTATCTCGTATTTTTATTGACAACATTAACTATATAACCAATCTGGCTTCAAGGATATTGACAGTACTATAGCCTACTAATGTACCATACTCTCCTTGCTTCAGTGTCTGTGTCTCAGAATATTCAAATTAACCCTTTCACTTCATAAACAGATTTTGGATTCTTCCAAATTCAAAGTCAATATACAAGACATCAATTTATATAAAAAAAATGGGAATATTTTTATCTGACAGGGTGGAAAACATTGTGGCAACAGAAACCGTTACTCATGACAAGCAATGGTTTCTTTTGCCACACTGTTTTCAAAAGTCGTCTGCTTCAGATGTGGAGGAAAAGCAAATGGTTATTATAATTAAACAAACTTACCATACATCTCACAAAATATAGATATATCTGACATGGTAGCAGACAGATAAAACTGATTAACACACAAAAACACATTGTGAATGTAACATTTATTTTAATCAACATGGAAGAAATAAGAATATATACATCACATAAAAAAGTAGAACATCACAAGGCAATGGATTTTGTTCTCTAAGTAAAGGCTGATAGCAAAATAGGACCACGATGATCAACAACAGAATATTATCAGATACATAATATTTGACAAAACCTAACATCAGCAGGACTTTGCTAATTAGTAAAATAAATGACTTATGCATCATGCAAAGTCAAAATAAATCAATCAAAAACAACAGGTGGTTGATAAGTAGTTGATAAATAAAATGTATTTCAAGATTTCCAAACACATGAATGACAGCCAAAACTGTATCAAAAAATGTTGACGTATTTTGAATTCAATCTTTCCAGGGATAAATAAACTCTTTTAAAAATTATAACCTGTTAATTCCAACAATTGGTACCTACTGATTACAACAATTGCAATATATTCTATTTTTCGCTAGGGTGTCATTTTTCCAAAGTGATTCTTTAGTGAAATTGGATAATTTGATGGTGTGTTTGTCCCAAGGATGTAAGATCACATGGTGAGACAAGGTGTAATACCACTAGGGAACATCATCATTACATTAAATCACCTTTTATGATACAATGATAACTGTAAGTTTATGAAACAGAATGTCATCACAATGTTTCTATCACGAGACAATATTGTAACATTGTAAAATGTTTAATAAACCAACATTAATAATGACCAGCCTAGACTCAGTCTAAACTTTCAAACATGCAAAAATCCTATATGTCCACAAAACAATTTGTACACCATTCTAAGAAAATCAGACTTTGACCCAGTCCAGAAGGGGTCCAGTTTTCCGGGGTTGTACTGTAACAGCTTTTTGATGAACTCAAAAACTTCCGCTTACATCAATTCTCCTGTTATTTCCGAATTATGACAGCAGTTTTCACTCTTGTCATTAATCAATTGAAAGTGACGGTCTGATAGGTTATGCAATGTACCTAAATCATAAAAAAATACCATAACACAAATGAAATCTTCCATTCATCTAGTCTTCTATTCTTGATCTTTCTTGAATAATTCTAGCCAGATCCCACTCTTTGTGGCACACCATAAAGGGTCCGTTGTTTATACAAAGTATCTGCATGTTTCTGGCGTAGGCGAGATCTGGTAATAACTGAAAGTAATAGTAAATAAATAAACAAACAAACATACAAACAAATAAATAAATAAATAAACAAACAAATAAATAATCAAATTATTTTCATACAACAATCATAGCCAATACACTTCATTGACGGTAAACAGTAAATAAAACTAGAGCTCTGCAGTGTGGTGCCAAATCGTCGTCTGCTTTACATGTTGGCAACGGGGGCCACATTTGAGAATTCAAGTTTGAACACGACAAGGTATAATTTTGACCAAATTCTAAGTTGTGTTGTGTCGATATCTTTTAAAGTGTTTAAGTAATCAGCTACATGAAAGTTTTTGCACAACAACAATGACGACAATGATTTTCTTTGAAATAAGACGAGCTAAATATGGATAAGATTAATTAAGATATAAGTAACTGTATTTCACTTTATCACTATAAAATTAACATCAAGAACAAATTACTGAGAGACAAAATATACATCCCAAAATAAATTTATTGAGAACAAAAATCAAACAATGAAGTTTAATTGGATGATCTGTAAATGTAAGGGAGGCAATTATAGTACATATAGTCTTGTTTTTATGTATGTTGTGTACAAATAAACAACAACTGGTACTGTGTTTAAGCAATTCATGCTTAATTGAAGTAATAACACATAGATAGAATGCTTGTTTGTACACTGAAGCAGGTTTTTTCTTCTATAGCAGGGGCCGTTTATGAACATCATCCCCTCAGGAAAAATCTTTAAAATCATGCAGTTTTCTCCCTAAAGTTCAGTTTACATCAAGTTTTTTCTTCCCCTTTTTGCAAAAATACCATGTTATTTTTCCCCAAATTCAAGATAAGATCCCCTTCCCCTACCTGTGAAAAAAAGCCCTGTGAAGACTTGCAAAAAACAGAAACCTCCAAAAACTGAAATTTTCGCCTTGTCCAATTGGTGTTTGGTCTTTAGAAGTTACACAGTAATACATTCAATACTTCAATAAAGTGATTCAAAAGAATCAAGTCCATTAACCTTTTAGTAGGAAATATAACACAAACCTTTGGAGTCAAGAGAAAATATTGTGAAGTAGACTTCTGACAAACTGTATTAACTACCAGTTCAAATACTTTCCGTTCATTGATTGGATCCATGCCCTGTAAAACATGAAGTATTATATATGAAGTAAGAGTTTTCTGCTTTTTTAACATAGTTTTACGACACAAACTCATTTTTCAGTATAAATCTTTGGAAAAAATTATTGAACAGTGTGAAATGAAATGTTCAATGGTAACACCACCGCACAAATTCAGGAAGTTTTGTCATATGAACAATGCTAAAATAATTTCCCGTCACAAAACTTGAGTAAATGTGACAGTAAGAAATTACTTTTTTTTCACGGGATAAAACACCGTTTTTCAAAAATTTTTCCGTCATGTATGGCAGCTGGTTCACTTAACCAATTTTCTTGGACTGCATTCCTGCCAGACTAATGTACCCTTCCACAAGATGCCAGCAACTACTCAACATATGGAGGAAAATTAACAATTTTTGTCAAATTTTCGTAGAAAGGTATGACCTGCTGCAACCAGGATTTTAACCTGGATCATCAGGTTACAGGTCCAGTGCACTAACCACTGTACCACGGTCACAACCCTGAGAAATTACTATTTACCAGATATGTCTATGCCTTTCCTATAAAATTAGTATTACATTGTTTCAAATAGTACCTGATTGATTTCATCCACACATCTAAACGGGCATGTAGCAAGTTCTTGAAGTGCTAACATATACAATACTGTCGTCACACTACGTTCCCCACCACTCTGATGAAAGGGAGACAACTCACGTAATTGTTCAGAATCTCGAAATTTTACCTTGATCTGGATACCATATTTAGCATAATTTTCCTATAAAATATGCACAAAAATTATAATAACAGTTTTCCAAGTTTCAACTCTGTTCCAAATATTCAAATTAACAGGCAAAAAAAACGATTCACTGTACCAAATAATTCATGTCATCCGAATTTCATGTTACTTTCAGTAGTTTACTATGACCATTCATGCGTTAATATCTCCAGAAGTTAAAAACTACACTTACTGGATTATCCGGTATATGAAGATCAACTTCACCGACACATTTGAGACTGCTGAAGAAATAACTGAAACCTTTGTTTATTCTTGATATCAACAACTGTATAGGTTCTAACCAGAGTTGTTTCGCTTCCTCGATTATAGCCTAGAGAAGATAATAAAAATAAAACCAAAAGAAAAGATTTGTTTCTGGTTACCCGACCGACCCATCTTTTACCTGCCGACTCAATAGGTTTTTATGCAATCCAAATCTTAGTGCTATATTGTAATTTTCACAACATTGTTGCCGATATATGTAAAAAAAAACATAAAAGAAAAAAATACCTATCTACCAACCCATATTATTTTGGGCAGGTTTCTGGAAACAAACCTTTTTTTTTTGTTCAGGCCTAAAACTATTATAAAAAGTATTCCACAAATAGCTTAGAGCAATGTAAATTGGTCTAGCATTCAATACTTTAGTATAAGAATTAGAAAATCATTAATTTTCAAATTAAATCAGTAATTCATAATATACTTGCAAGTTTATCATTGACTCCTCAGGGCAACATTTTGACATTTAAGTTTTATGACGTCAGAAAAATGACTGATTTTGTCTATACACTAACAAAAAAGAGAGAACCCTAATTTTGACCCCTATCATATTTTCTGTACATACTAGTCTCTTGCATCAACATAAGCATTTTCAGTCCCTTTGGGATCAGGACAGATAATAGTACAATGACATTCTTTACCTGGTGATCATCTTTTTCTGCAACTTTCCTTTGTAGTTGGTCTTCTATGTTCGCGATTTCTCTTTGTCTTTTCCTGTATTCTTCAACAACCTGGGCAAATAGGTCAACGGTTAAGACACATATATACAGAAAAATGGAAACCTAACTAATCAGCATTCATGTCAATGCAAAGAAGACTTCTCAAGTCCCTAACTACCATGTTCTTTTTAGTTTTGTTTAACTCCGACGCATATTTAGGACTCTTCCAAATTCAAAGGTAATATACAAAACATCAATTTATTTAAGAAAATTGGGTTATTTCTCTCTAACAAAGCATGTATGCATTTCCTGAGACAAATACAAAATTGACATTTTTCGCATTAAGGGTAAAAAGCAGGCTTCCCAAAAGTTGCCGGTCAAACAAATTTTCATTTGATCAGACAGAAATTCTAACTTTGCCTGACCAAATGTCAGACAAGTATTCCAGCAGTTTCGAGAAGCCTGAAAAAGATTATAATAGAAGAATTTTTCAATTTTGGACATATGATTTCAAAACCTTAAGTCACATACTGCCTTACCATACATATTATACGGTAAAACCTATTAATATCGAGGTTGAAATACAGAGGAAATATTAAAAAATAGACTGAAAGTAAGTGGTCGTTGTAGTGGGTTGGTCGTATTGTTGAGGTGGTCACTTAGCGAGGTTTCACTGTACTTACTCTCTCATCAGTTTGTACAGTAGAATCAGCTCTGACTTGGTACTCATGTATTCTATCATCTATTTCATCTAAGGATGATGGCAATGTAGCGAACTCCTGCAATGAAAAACATGAAATAAAACTTGACTTCAGCATAGACAATAATGCAGTAATAATGAAACTATATTCTTTACTGTATAAGGCAAAAAAACATTTTGGTTTGTCAGATCTATCATATGTAGCCACTAATATCGACAAAAGACCATGATTAAACTCGATTCTAGCATAATACACTGTCTAGATAATATGATGTGTAAATGAGTACTTGTGATAAAGCAGAAATGTTTTATAACCTGAAGATGCAAGTTACTGACTTTGAACCCTTTAAAGTAAAAAAAAAGATACAGTATTTAACCATACATTACTTACTTGAATAATTAGAGGATCTAAGTCTTCATACGTCTGTGTACCTGTAGCGTTCTTAGCACTTTCCAACAGTCTCTTGGCCTCAGCTTTACATTCATGCAATCTTTCCTTGACTCGTTCAAACTGGGCCTAATATAAGAGTTAACAATTGTTCCATTTAAATTCCACTTTAATTTACTACTAACATAGCGCCTGCACTAAATACAGCTCAAATGATATAACAAAGGATTATTTTTGTAACTTTTTCTAAAATTGTAGCCAGATTTTGAAAAATATAATGCAACTTGCATATCTATCTTAAACCTGATAAGAGATTTATAACAGAATGCAAGGACATTGGATGTGTTCCGAATAGCCTTAACGAACAAAGGACTTTGATTTACTAAAGAGCTATGTACATTTTCCAAGTCAGTGATAATTGCACTTGATTTTTTTCTCCATCCGTAATTCCATCCGTAACATTTTCATGTTCACTCCATAACTTTTAAACTCCTAAAAAGTTTTGAAAATAACTTGGTACAAATGATCACCACTATGACATAATGTGCTGAGTGCAACAACCAGGCTGCTACCCCACCCAAGGTAAAGATCAGGGTTATGGCTGAACTTCTCTCTTCACACATATAATCCATTCCAAAGTTCTACTGTGGCAGGGAATATAGCTGTCCTTCAGACTGCCTTGTTACTCTAGAAATAACACTCATTAAGAAAAGATGAGATTATTTACCATAGCCTGTTGTTTGATCTGAGATTGCTCTCTGATCTCAGACTCCAATCTGTTGTACTCTCTCACAGCTTCAGCATGACGTAAACTCATACACACTTTATCAGAGCTGGCTTTCACACATTTCTGTAAAACAAAGGTTAAATTACAGGACTCAATAAATTTTTCTCAGGTTAATTGTCTCATAAGACAACCAGCTTAGAATTTCAACTAGTTCTGAGAGGATTTCTACTCGTAATTACGAGTGGACAATAGGATTTGTCAAGCACTGAAATAGATCTAGCATTAAACTGAAGTATACAAACTGTTACATTAATCAAATTTTATTCATATCGTTACATTTTATTAACTGTTGTTAGAGAATAGAAACAATCAGAACTTATTCTATTGAGGATAATGTGTATCTGTACAACACGGACGTCACTTTAATCTATTCGATAGAAATCTCTAAGACAGGCGAGACTGTTGAAAAAGACCCAAATAACTGCTTATCTTTAAACAGCTTATTACATCAAACCCTCACAGTTAAATACATGTAAACGCTTAAAAGCCCATTAAACAATGTTGATATAGTAACAATGTCTGCCCAGAATATAATCACAATCATTGAGAATTTCTTTCTATGTATAGTAAAACCTTGATAATGAGACCATCTTCGGGATCTGAAAAATCTGTTGTAATAATGAAGTGGTCTAATTATCAAGTTGAATTATATATAGGGAGCTATTGAAAGCTCGTCTGAAAAAAGTGGTTGTTATAAATGTTGGTAGTAATATTGAAGTGGTCGCTATTTGAGGTTTTACTGCATGCCTGATTCCTATACGTACCTGTAAGTTTTCAAGGTATTGCTGTAAATTCCTGAACTTCTTGGCATTAATATCTTTATACTTTTTCTTTACTTTCTCCTCTTCAGCTGTTAAATTCAAAGCATCGTTTTCTAACTTCTGTATACTGAAAAGAATCAAAATACAATTAACACATTCACCTAAGGTAAGTGGTTAAGTAACAGGTAGCTTCACATGAACCTGAGTCTTCATGCAACTTTACACAGTTTATAGACAAACCTTGTAAGAATACATTAAAAATACCAGTAAGTATTTATACGCCTCTATCAATTAATACACAAAGAGATAACATGATATGTATTCATTAAGTTTTGGAAGAAAAGAGAAACACAACTGAATCTTGGCTATTAAAATAACCAAACAAGAGCTTACATCATTCTATTTATTGAGCAATTTCGACCAAAATTCTAAGTAACGGGGCATAGCTCCTTGTCTTGCAACTGTGCCTTGTCATGCTAATCAAGTATTCCTAGTATTGTGTTGATATCTTTAACAGTTTAATAATGGGCTAAATTAAAGTTTTTGCACAACAATGACGACGATGCAGCGATCTTCGAAATAGACAAGCTAAGAAGAACTCCGAAATTACCTTTGTTTTTTGGTATCAATCTGTGACTGCAATTTCTTTTTAGCATCTTTTCTTGCTCTCAATTGTCTCTGTAAGGTATGATAGCAAACTATATAATAAATTGCTTGAAAATTTGAAGTGCACTTTAGATATCACAGAGTGACATACACAAGAGATACTAAATTTGTTTTTATTATCAGAAAAAAACCTTTGTCAATTACTATAAAAAGTCTGGATAGGGCTTGACAAATCCACTCGTCTGCTCATAATTAAGAGAAGAAATTCACTCAAGATGAGTTGAAATTGCTGCAGAACAAGTTAAAATTCTAAGCTGGTGGCCTTACAAGACGAGTAGACTGAGAAAAATTTGCAAGCCCTGTCTTAGTCAGACAATCTAATATTACAAAATTCTAAATGCCAGACTGGTATATTATAGGTTAATAGCAAACTTAAATCTCCAAATGTTTATAAATGTCGTATTTAGAAAGTCATACCATTTCTTCCCGGAGTTGGTTCAACTTTTGATTTAAATCTTTTGACTGCTGTTGTAGATTGTTATATCTACTTTCATTTTGTTTAACAACATCATTCTCAGTCTAAAAATACAAGAACTTTTCATAAATGTGTAATTTATTATGACAATATAATAGCCAAACAAAGTCAGATACATTTTAGCACCTAAGTGCAGTTAAACAAATTGCTCTTCAAAATATCCATTCGGAAAAAGTAATTCCAATTTGTTACATAGGTTAAAGTGACCTTAGAAAATTAAAATGCCTGGAAAATCTTTATGTCATACTTTGTGCAGTTGTCAAATTATTTGTCAACACGATTTAAGTTTAAAACATGATCGAATCACAAAAAATATGACAACAACAATCACAAATTACCTAAACGTACATTAAATTAATAAAATAAAATGTCTCAATTGGACCAAATCTAAGACAAACCAAACAAATAAAATCATACAGCAAGAACTGTTAACCCAAAACTGACAAATTTTAAACACAATACAGGGGTACATAAATGAGCTGAAAGCTGGAAAAATCAACCCGCTATTTGAGCATTCTCGCTCGCTACTTTTTCCCCAGGGTGATCGTTGCCCCTTTGCCTCCGATTGGGGGAACCCTCAGAACCCCCTTCTACTTTTAATAGCTTACCGGCTGCATAAAAACATTTCTACACCCCTGGAATAAAGAACATATTCCCTTGAAAGACTTCAAGAAGACCGCCAAGCTTTGAAATGCAACAAGTCAGGACAAGAATCAGACATCAGAACACTACAAGAGACATTGGGGGCATAGGAGACTACAAGCATAAAAACATGTGAGCCTAAAACAGCGCAAACTTACTTGAAGTTGATGTACAAGTTCTTTTTCCTTGTTTTCATCCATAGATACTGTCAGTAAAGATGCATCCCTAAAATAGATACAACATTATCTTTAAGGGTGACAACATCAATAATAGAGCATGAAAATAGCTGAAAACTACATAAGTACCAAAAAGGTGTTACAGAAAAAGAATAAACTTTTAAACTTAATAATTTTGAAGAAATGTTCATAAACATATAAATTGCTCACTTACTTCAGTACAGTACTTCTAGAAGATGTGGAATTATCATATCTACTTTTCTTGATAGTATACTGGAATAAAAACAAATAAAGTAAACTCCAAATATAAAGATATCGCATTTTGTGATATTTCACTTATTGTGATATGAATTGCTTGGTCCCAACTTAAGCCCCTATATTTTCATTACACTTAAATACCATGATAAATGATATTGTAATGACAATATTTTGGTTACAGCAATGCAATATTTGGGCCCGCAGGCAATATCTCATCCTGATTATACGATATTGTAGTTAGCTAAGATGCGATAAACAAAACATTTAGAACTGCAATTGGGTGTACTCGATTACTTGATTGTAGCGTCTGGAATTTAATTGATTAACAGAATGTATTGTATACAGTAAATAAACCCTGTTAAGGATATTCAGTAAAAAAGCAACACCCTATGCAAGAAGCAAAATTATGCTGTTGTTGAAAGGGTGTTTCTCTAGAGAGGTTAAATTAATAGTTAAATTGTACTGAGGGAAAAAATCTTAAGAGGTTGTACTGTTAACACTTCCTCTTCCAGATGGTTTGCAGACGTTGCAGGAAGTACATAATACCATAGAACAACAAAAAGATAACACAATATAAACTTTCAAGGATGGGTCTGAGACAAATAAATAGGTTTGTTTCCAGTTTTTCAACCGACCCATCTTTTACATGTTGACTCAAAGTTTTTATGGCATCCAAATTGTAGAGCTATATTGTAATTTTCACAACAGTGTTGCCAATATATGTAAAAAAAAAATGTACAAGAAAAATATCTGTACCTACCAACCCATATTTTTGGAAACAAACCTTTTTTTTGCTTGGGCCAAATTAACAAATGTAACTCACAACCAGTTTGAAAATTGACCAGGGGAAATTGCTAGGGCGTTAGACTGGTTTCAGAACTCATTTTATAATCTCAAACAAGGATGTTTATTTACAGACAGCAGGGATTTTTTTCACAAGTAGGGGAAGAGGCCTTTTTCTTAAATTTGGGGAAAATAACACGGTACTTTGCAAAAAAAAGGGAAAGAAAAAACTCGATGTAAACTGAATTTTAGGGAAAACTGCATGATTTTAAAAAGATTTTTTCCTCAGGGAAACATCTATAAATGTCCCCTGCTAAAAAACCTGAACAGATATATGATTACCTGGTTATTAGAGGTGTAGAAACAGTTAAGTTCTGGATGTTCAGCAACTATCTTATCCACATTTTCTTTTGTTCTATTGTCACCAACAGGAATATTTTGTACTTTGTATTGTACACACAGAAATTTCATCACAGCATCTGGACATGTGAACAAATCCATCAGGTAACTATGGAAACCATATTTTCTGGAATATCAGAATCAAACTAATCAATCATATTACTGATTTATTTGATTAGAAAAAAAATATGTCAAGATAGGTTTTATTCTATTTCTGATAACAAGATGTAAACATCGGTATTAAGTGATCAGATATAACATATTTATATCTACACAATGACAGCAAATAAACATTTGTTCTGCTCAATTACAATTCAGTCAGTACTCATAAAATCAAGGATACTATTAGTGCCACAAACTGCTTTTAATGTTGTATTCTATGCTCTTCAATCTGTCTTCAATCAATCAGCAGAAAAATATCCACAAAAAAGACCCTCAAGAATAACAATCATGCCCCTTCTCTTTGCTTCAATCAAACATACATCATAGCAATAAGTACATAGTTTGAATAAATACATAAATGTTACATGTTAAATACTATAAATGTTTTATCCCGATAAAATATGTCATCAAACGGATACCTGTAACGTTGTATCGGAGATTTTGGTTGACATTGTTCTAGTTTTACATGAGGCGGCGTTTTTACAGCGTTCACTCGTAACTTCTGCTCTTCTTTCATTATGTCCATAAATTTATTCATGTCGTCGCTAGTTTCGCACACAAATGCTCTCATGTCATTAAAGCTCACATGACCTTCAAGATACTTCGCCATAGACGGATCTTTCATATTAACCTATATCAGGCATAAGACATGACTATACTCATAAAAAGGTCCTGAATGCATTTTAAAAAGTTCATAAATGCGTATAAAAAAAATACATGAATGTGTATAAAAAAGTTCATGAATGCATATAAAAAAATTCATGAATGCGTATAAAAAAGTTCATGAATGCAATTAAAAAATTCATGAATGCGTATAAAAAGTTCATGAATGCAATTAAAAAAAACATGAATGTGTATAAAAAAGTTCATGAATGCATATAAAAAAATTCATGAATGCGTATAAAAAAGTTCATGAATGCAATTAAAAAATTCATGAATGCGTATAAAAAGTTCATGAATGCAATTAAAAAAAACATGAATGTGTATAAAAAAGTTCATGAATGCATATAAAAAAATTCATGAATGCGTATAAAAAAGTTCATGAATGCATATCTATTGCATTTCCTTACTTTAAATAATATTAAAGTAAGCATACCGTCCAAACATTAGGGTCCTAATAACTATCAAATGAAATAAACTAAAGTTTCAAAAATCCCCAAAAACTGTTATTTTCAACACAATAAACATGAAAAAAAAGGTTTTATCAAACACTAACACACAACATAGGTGGTTCATATACAGTTCCTTGAAACTGATGTTTATTTTCTCTCAACCATAACACAGCATCGTACGTGTCTTTATGTTTAGCTCGTAGTGACTGAAGTCGCTGGTTTTCAATGTTTCTCAATACCGTCAATTCGTGCTGTATTCCTAAATTTAGAAGAAAAAATTATCCATTCAACATTCTTCTACTCTATGCAATAATTTACCATATACTTAAACAAATATAATACAAACAAGATGCTTAAATAACCACCTATTTAAGATATTATGAGTCTTTATCCAGTCAAGTTCAAATTGAGGTTGAGTGATCGGAAATGATCCCAGGCAACAACTTCATAAGTATCAAAGCGACAGACAAAATGGTAAAATCTACTTAAGCTTGTATGGACAAACAGATGGCAAGACAGACGGACGGCAAGACGGACGGACGGACAAGTCAATTACTATATACCCCCATCAGTAGATGCTGGGGGTATAAAAAACCTATGGAAGTTACTATAGTAGATTAAGAAACAACATCCCCTGGTGGGATAAAAAAAAATGGAAAATTACCTAAACTACTTGTAAATCAGATTTTCATGTGACAATGCATATACACTTGTATAAACAAAATATCTAACACTAACTTTTATGTATAACGACTTAATTCTCATATCATTTAAAAACTGGTTTAATCGATTGATGTACACAATCATTGATTACATCACCACGTAAAAAATAGCAGTATTAAGCCAAATTAGCCTTAGCCAAATTAGCCAAATTGAAAAAAAATGGTTTAAACCTATTGACATAATCAGGAACATTAAATTCATACAGTTATAAAATTCGTACCATTCATATTTCTCCTGTGATGGTCTATCTCAGATCTAAATTTATCGCCTTCCTGAGTTATATGTCCTAATTTCTGTGTAAGCTCTCGCATGCTTCTATTCACTGAATCTAACTGTGGCTGTAATTAAATCAAAGACCTTAATTAGAATGAGCATGGATTATATTTCTTCTTCACTTGTCAACAGAAGCCAAAAAATACCTCTTGAGTACAAGGAAGACTTCACTAGGCCAGGTCCAGCAAAAATCTCAGAAAATTTTACTTGTCCACTGACAAGTAACTTGGAAAATTCACTTGTCTGTACTAAAAGTTCACTGATTCGTTTCTTTTTTTTTTCATTTTTATTGTTGCTTCATACAGAAATTTACATCAATGCTTCAGTCCATGCATATCTCCAACGTAAGATTACAATGACTGTAAGTGAATCATAACTCCTACGTACTGTAAACTAGAAGAACAAATGAAGTGAAAACTTTTACCTGAACATCTTCAACATCCTCCGTGTTCTTTAATTCATCTTCTAACATAGAAAGCTGTCGGTTTAAATCTTTCAATCTGAAAGAAATATGTGACCTCAAAAAAGTATGAAAACTCATAGGAACCTCATACATAAAACTTACGATTGAAGAGACATACGCGTATGACTTATATAGATCAATCTGTTTTTAAACAAACAACAGGGCCTCTGTGATCAAGTGATTATGATCTCTGACTAGCATTCATTTGCCCCACATGAATTCGAATCATGCCCAGGACCAGACAAATTTCACACTTGAAGAAGCTGTCTAATTTAATTTTTAATTCTACCTAGGAATATGCAAAGGGGTCTTCCTTCACCGTTAAAGCTGGAAAAAGTCACCAAATGGCCGTAGCTATTGGTGTAACATTAAACAACAGTAAAAAAAATAAACAATGTTAAAACTCATAAGGTTAATTTTCTGAAATTACTTCAAGCTAACAGAAAATCAAACAAAAAAATACAAGTTTTGTTCCATTAAAGAATCTACCTCATGAATGCACCTGACCAGATCTAACACTTTACAGCTTCAACAAAACTGATGAACAGAACATACAATAAATACTAACAATACGACTGATAGTGGCACTCAATAATATAAAGTATTCTATATAAAATACAACTGTACAATGTCATGAGTGTAAGTAGAAGATTTAAAAAAAAAATGGAAATCTTAACCTCGTTGCCACGGAAACAAAAAACCAGTAGGGTCCAGACCTGGAAAAAAAACAGGAGGTTTCGGAAAATTCCAGAAAACTTTTAACCATGCAATGTTAACAATCACAAACCTTTTCTTCCTGGCTTCTTCCTCTTCATTTTTACCTTTAAATTCATCTTGTACCTCCATGTACTATAAACAAATCATATTTAGTCAAAATTGAAGAGAAACCACCAGACAGAGAGAAAATACAACATTTGTACAGGGATTTCCCTGACGTAGGTTTCTTGCGTCCCTGACGTAATATTCAGCCGAGGGACTCGCATTGAGAATGGCCACCACATCCTCAGGACCCCTTCTGACTCAGAATTTGCCCTTGGCATTTTCTGTGTGGGACCCCCAAAAATCCCAGGGACCCCTAAAATGTTGGAGATGGGAGTCCCACAGACCCTCGGGTGAAAATCTTAAAGAAAACCCTGATTTGTATATAGATGTTTGTTCATTACATGTGAGGGACCTCTGTGGTAGAGCGGTAATGGTCACTGACTAGTTATCACTAGCCACTTGAGTTCGAATTCCTACCGTGACTGGACAAATTCACATGTGAAGAAGCTGTCCAGCTAGCTTATGGAAGGTCTGTGGTTCTACCCAGGCCTAGCATCTTCCTGCAAAGTTCAAGCCCAAAGAAAAAAATATTACACATGAAAGAGTGGCCTCTATTTACATACTGACCATTATTCAAAGGTAGTAATCAAGTAAAACACTTCACAGGTTAATATCATATTTATTTTGCAAGAACTAGCCAGGAATAGCCATCTTAGTCCCTTATCAAATCAAAGTTAATATTACCTTGACAGATTGACATGGGTTAAGACAAATTCCTATTTCACCTATCTGGCAGCATTCAAAATTTTACAGAGAAACAAAGTGCCGTTCTATTTTAAAACACTTTGAATTCATTGATAAATAAAAACTTGCACGTCTGAACAAATGATAAAACTAACCTTATCTGTGAGTAGATCTACATCTTTTCCATTAGCTTCCGCTCGTTTTGCAGCCTCCTTTAATTCTCCAGTCTACAGATAGATAAACACACTTCATGTATGGGGTGAATTATTTGAGACATCTCCAATACGGCAATAATAAGTCATTTGTTTAATCTATATCTGATCAAACACATTGGCAACAAAAAATGCGCAATAAATAGATTTTATTCAGGCATGAGGTCAATAGCACAGGCTGAAAATGACATATGTAGAATACATTTCCTATCATTCAGTAATCAGAGACCGTCAATCATGGTAAAAATGCAATATTTGCCAAAAAGGTAAAGGATCATAACAACGGAATCCATTCAAGGTCACTTGAAAACAGAAACCAATTATTTGTTAATCCTACTTCTTTAATAGACTTAGAAGATGAAAGCCATATTATGTGCAAGTTAACTTTTAAAATCCAATCAGATTATCTTCAGGACTGGAAACCACTCTAGTATTTTGTGCTTGATAATTAAGTTTGGTTACAGCTAAAATATGAGCAAGTAAATTTAAGCACATTTTAGGATGACAGTCAATGCTATACTATGAATCACCAACCTTGTTTTTCATTAATACATCCAGTGTTTCCTTAGCTTTTTTGGACTGAGTCAGCTTGTTTTCCATTGGAGCATACATCTCTTTTACTTTCTTCAATTCTTTCTCAGCATTTTCTTTGTCCTGTCTTAACCCACAGTATTCTTGTCTTTTAGTTTCATATTTCTGAAAAGAAAGAGTTATACCCTGATAGTGAAAAAAGATTAAACAGTTCTGATGTTAATACACAATTCATCGTTACTGGCACTCACTGAAAAATTACATGAAGAGAAATGTCAAAACAAGTCTGACTTCATGTGCAGTTTTGCAACATGATTTTCACAATATTAGTTATGTCTAAATTTGTTCCAGAGCCTTTTCACAGATTTTTATTGGTTTGAAAATTACATGAATCCAACAAATTATCATAAGAGATTTTGCATTATTCAGTTCATGCTTAGTTAACAATGTTTTACCTGTAACATTATTTCAAACCCAGATTATAACAAAAAAAAAAACAGCCAGTGTTTCAGTATGTTGTGGTGTCTAAATGTATAAACCAGTTAGCGAATAGCTTCAACAGAGAATAATCTGCATACCAAATTAAACACTTTATATTTACAGAGATTTTTCATCCATTCATATTAGATTCTGATAAACGGATTTATTCCAATTCCAAAATAGTGACAAATTTCAGAAAAAAAATTCCAATTTCAAAGCAAAAACAGGAGCAAGTTTTTCCCAATTCAATCAGTACCAGTACCATTTCCAAAATGTGGAAAAAAATCCCTGTTATACAAAGCATCTAAATGAACCAGATTTAAATAATCTACTGTAGGCATGGGTAAAAACTGAAAACTTTCAAAAACAAGAAATCTTAACCTTGATGCCACAGAAACAATAAAACTAGTAAGGTCTGGACCCGGGAAAAACTGGACGTTCCGGAAAATACCGGAAAACGTTTAACCATGACAAGGAAACTGATTACTTACCACCCAAGCCTTCTTTTTCTCGAGAGTTCCAATCTTTGCTAGGAACTGTTTTCTTTCTTCAAAGTTTTTCACGTCTTGTTCAATTCGGGCATTTTTTTGCTGTTCTTGATCCAGTAATGATTGTAAGTTATTATACTCCTGTTCTAACGTTATAGCATTTGTACGAGACTCTTTCAACTTTTGATGTCGTTCATACAAGTCATTGTCCCCAACCTAAACACAGAGATGTAATTTGTTTTTATCTGATGCTTCAAGATCTGGTCTGGTGCAAAGAAAGTTATAATCATAGGCAAGGAAACATAGGCATACAGTGATGAATTATATTAAAAAGCATAAAAAAGGCTGTGGTCCAGTGGTTAGTACGCCAGACTTGTGATCCAGGTTCATATACCAGTCACTGCAGGTGATACCCTTTTATGAAAATTTGACAAAACTGTTGATTTTCCTTCATATGTGGAGAAATTGTCGGCTCCTTGTGGAAGGGTAAGTTAGTACTGGCTTAAGTATACAATCCATGAAAACTGGTTAGGTAAACTGGTCTCCATGTATAACTGAAAAATTGTTGAAAAATGGCGTTAAACCCCAGTGACAATAAGTCACATAAAAACAAACAAAAAAGCATAAAAAAGGAAATGTTGAGTTTTTTTGGTAATTTTGTGACAATGTCCAACAGTAGAGCACTTCCACAAGGAAAATGATTCTTATGCAAGAGGTCTACAGTTGGGGCATACAGAAAAAATTACACTCGTAAATTCATAATGTAGTCTGAAAGTTTAATTATTTCAAATATAGTGGGTGTAAATTTCCTGTTCATTTTACTCAGACAACAATATTTGCATGATTATATCATTTTAACTTTACACATACATACACACAATAAAAATTACATACAGCTTTCTCAGTATTTTCCAACAATTCTGATTCACTCATTTTTGCAAAGTCAGCCACTTTTTCTTGTGGTAGAAACTGTGTCAGGTTTCCCACCTGTATATTTAGTCTGGCAACAAGTTCCTCCACCTAAAAGAGAATCAAAAATAGACTGACAGGGGTTCAAGTAGAAAATTTCTAAACACCGGAAAATATTTCTGGGGGCGAAAAGACTCAAACAAGCAATTTTGTAAATAAACACAGCAGTTTGCCATTTAAATTAGTTCTACTAATCTATTTTAAAATTGATAAATGAACTAGATTTTGAACCGAGACTGGTCCCTTAAATGGCAACTTTAAGAAATATTTGATCTTATTAGATGCAGTTATTATTATAATAAATGAAATATTCAATGTAAGCCTGTTAGTCACATATGAGGCTATTTCTTGGACTTTTGATAAAATTTTACAAATTAATTTCCAGGTTACATACTGATTTCTGTGTAGCTGATCTGCCATTCACCCACCATCTTGTTTGAGGACCTTGTCTATTTATTTCTCTTGAAATTATCCAATTATCTCCATCAGAATTGAACCTAAAATTTTATAAATCCAAACTTTTAGAAGATTGTATATTACCAATACTATTAATGGAGAAAACCTGAGTTAAAGGTCAACACTGCATAAACAAAGATAACAGTAAAACTTCGCGAAGTGACCACCTCAATATTACAACCACCTTGTTAGAGCAACTACTTATTTTCCGACTGGCTTTCAATAATTACTCTATAATTCAGTTTGATAAGACCACCTCGTTATTATGACCAATATTTTAGGTCCCAAAGGTGGTCTCAATATTAGGGTTTTACTGTATTCACTCTATGTAATAGGTACCATTAAGCAGAACTATTCCTAATCAAAAATAGTGACTATTTTCCCCAATTTTCCAAACCACCTCCCATATATGGAATGAATCTTATAGTAAAATGTTTAAATGTTACACATGTGATCTTGCTTAACTCCAGAATAGTTCTTCAGTAATTTTCATCAAAAACTGCTGTCTGTATTAGTGCAGAAAATTCCCAATTTCAGACAAAATGATGCATTTTTTTCCTAATTCCATTGGTACTGATACCTTTCAAAAAATGTGGGGGAAAATCTCTCTTGAAGGATAAACCTCATTTCACATGATAACCTGTGTTCAAAGGTTATTTGTTCACGATATTGATTCTATAAAAACATTCAAATACTACCTCATTGAGGAATATGTATGTTTTAACTAGTAGAATACAGAAATTGTTATCGAGATATGGCTAGTTTCTATACAAAATATCACTTAATTTGCACCATTTCGGACCAATAGCATCTTTTTAATCAATTTATGATATATACTAAAGCACTTAAAAAATATAATTCAGATGAATATCAGCAATTTTTTTCCTTCTTTGTGTGGGTCCAGTAAATGGACCCATCACAATTGAATATTAATAAAAAGTGATGAACGAATTAAACATCAAAGCAAGACAAATATAAGAGTAAGCGTTTCACTTTCATCAGAAAAACTGACATAAAACATTTTAAACACTTACAGTTCAAGATCAATTCTTGCTTTCTTCTTTCCATATTTTATATAATCAACAGGACTTTGTGCTCTCCCTAACCAACTTGTCTTCCCAGCCAAACCCAAGCATATTGCACAAACAATCGTTGACTTTCCTGATCCATTTGGTCCGATAATTACATTTAGACGAGGGCCACAGATGAACTCAACAGAATCATAGGTTCTACAAAAAATTTAGACAATAAGAATATTAAACAAATGAATGCATCACAGTAAGTTAGCATTGAAATGAACAAGATTCATGTTAAATTCTTGATTGTTGTTCATTATTAATAAGGCCATCCTTAAAAAGATGTCGCAATTACATCACTCAAATATTTAACAGTGGGTATGGGGTAGAAGGCATTTTTTTTATAATGTTTGTTAACATTGTACATTGAAAACATAAAGCTAAAATAAAGAAAATATCTAAATTGCTAGAAACATTCTTGAATAGGGGATTTTGTAATGAGTCTGTCGTATGAGTGTAAACCAAAGTTTTTGAAGGCCTAGACTTCTGTCAATTTATATCCCACGCAGACAGCATTTGAAATTGAAAAAAATAGAAAAAGTAATCATCGTTAGTTAAAAACACCTTTTTCTCTGCATGAGTAAATGATCTATGATACCAAGTTCAAAACAACAAAACTGACATTAATAACTAAGTGACAAATATTTCTATGACCAAACACGTTTCAATTTGGATAATTCCACAGAGGTGTAGAAATGTTTTCATGTAGGCGGTAAGCTACTCAAAAAAGGAGGTCAGAGGGTTCTCCCAGTAGGGGCAAAGGGGCAATGCCCCCTGTGGGGGGAAAGAAGCCTGCGAGAATGCTCAAATAGCCGGTTGATTTTTCCGACATCTGGCTCATTTCTAAATCCCTGATTCCACCCACTGAACAAACATGGCTGTGCAATTTAAACAGTATGTATCTTAATATCAATGATAGATGACTTTTTGTTTAGAAACTTAGTTGCATTTTTACTTAATTTTATGACGTTAGGACATTACAAGTATTACAATACCATCATGATAATGAAACCGAAAGTAAACATGAATAGAATGTTTTAACGCAGACTCGAGAAAACACTAATTGATAACAATACTTATTAAAGAGCAACTAAATTGAACTTATTAACGCATCTTCAAAGCAAAATCATACACTAATTCGCACATTCAATGACGCAATGAGGCAAAGAACGCAATATAGTCGCAAGACTTGAAAACTCAGTCTTAGGTGTTAATCACACCGCCGTCAACAGACAGACGGTACCTTCACCTCATATTAGCGTTATTTTCAGTTGTCTCAAATCGCGTGTTGACTATACTTAAACAACATACATAAGCAATGTCGATTAATTGCCAAGATTGTAGGGGCACCAAATTAACCGGTGTAGACCAAAGTGAATTGCTAGTTCGAATATTTTTGAGTACGAATAGTAAAATCAACATTTTATATAGATAATTGAGATACTTACAGCACATTTTCTATTTTAATTCTAACAATTGAACCTTCTGTATAATCCATGGCGAAACAATGCAAAGAACGAATATATCTGTAATATTTAAGATAATGTAACTACATATCGAGAATCAACAAATCCGCCAAAAATCTGTGTAACCGTGATGTAAACTAGGAGAATGTGTATTCCCCGGATCTAGCGCCTGGAAATAAGAAAAATAATTGATTTTACGGCCTTATGCTTTTATTTTTTTTTTATTTGTCGATCGATATTTATAAAGTATACACCAAATTAAAAATATATCTCGCAGCTTTCAGAAATTATATAAAGATATTTGATATATCATATATACATACGAACATATGTTTTCGAACCGGGTGAATTTCATGAAAACTCCGACAAAAATTCTCGCTTATTTTTGGTTCAGAATTCCACGGCCCTAGGGTCTAAATTTTTTTAGCTTATTTTTATTTTTTTCTAGCATTATATTTAAGTTCATTAAACATTATATTAAGCTCCCAGTTTTCAGAAAATATCAACTTTTTGAAAATCGGTTCATGATAAGTATGATTTTGAGTCGCTCAAACTGGCACCAAAGACCTGTACTATACCTGGGACCAATATGTGTATATTGGTCCCAGACTATACATAAGTCTTTGCTGGCACAGAAAATTTTCGCGCTCATTGTTCCCCGTTCCATGTTGCAGTATATATATATATTATGTATCATATCACAGAAGGGGTCTAATATAGGCCTAATACATATATATATATATGATATATATGTATATATGTATATACCATTTTAGGCCTAATACATCATTATGCACCACCCCTGCAACGTGCTAGCATCCTATGATCGGGAGTATATTAGACCCCTTCTGTGATATGATACATAAATATTTCTTCCTTATAAAGCTCCAGGAACTGAGACAGCCTTGGTACATAATATTGCACAACAACTCTCTGTACTAGTCCGTTTCATTGGTGACCCCTTTTTTATTGTTAACAAAAATATTTGATATTGAGACTAACACGGAATCTTTGAAATACGAATTATTATTATTGACTATCTTGTTTGCAAGTTGAATTGATTTTGTTTAAGAATTTAATCTAGAATCTGACAGAACGTGAACGATCCAGGTTGATTTTACGATTAATATTGCATTTTTATAAAACCCAAATATTTGATTAAAATATAATTATATAAATAAGAACAAAATTATGTTAACTTTAAACTTAAAAAGTGGTCTTTAGAGAACACAATTTTTCAATTAATCAATAAAAATGAATAAAAGGGGGAAATATATTTCTACAACATCGACCGTGAGAATTCAATTTTTAAGGAGACTTCACAATTTGTTTTTAAAGCAGTCGGTATTTCTTTATGAAATACAGGTAAGAAGCATTGCATTTGATTATGATGAAAAAATTCAGGAAAGAAAATACTATGAGGAAAATATTTTATAGAAATTAATATCAATTATTTTAATCAATGGATGCTGTACCTGTGATTTTAAGATGCTATTCGGGACATTAATATACAAGTATAAGGTATATTCTTTTTTGTTACAATATAAAAAGTGTATATTGATAACTCAAAGGTCATCTTTTCGTTTCTGTAAATGACTGGTTTCCTAATAAAATCTAGCTTTTACTTTTGTATTTTGATTAAAGGGTAGCATGAAATGGATAGCTAGAGCAAATATTGATTTCATATCGCAACCAACGATTTCTGTCTAACACTGATCTAATTACAACTAATTCTTTGAATAAAAATATTACTGAAAACCATCGTAGTTTTTTTTCCACCTGTAGCAGTAGCAGTAGCAAGCAAACAATGAGAGTACGTACGCGTGGTGTTCGTCAAGTTTTGTCCTGGGTACTTCAAACCATGAATATTCAGAATATACCAAACTGATTTGTCTACAAGTAAGTAGAAAAGCAACATTTTCGGGATTGCAAGTGTTTGAATTATTGTTGCTTAAAGTACATGTATACTCAGAAATTCATTTAAAAACACAACAAACTCAGTGGTGACTTAAATAGAAAATAAATTTGTGCATGGGAAATGTGGTTTCGTGTTATCAATTTGTTCAGGGTTTGATAACATGAACGAACGATTTTTTGGTTCAAAAGCGTTTTTCGTTTGTTTATTAAAGGTGTGAAACAGGTATACGCTATAAAAGTTTCGTATTGTTCGCGCTTACCCCTGGGGCACAAATATTACAAAATGGACGTAATATCCAGAGTAAATTTATAGTTTATTGTTTATATCTATCAAATTGTTAAGCCATCTGTTACTCAAAATGATAAAGCATTAGGTATAATTCATTATCAACCAGCCCATGAAAATGCATTGCAGGTAATACTGATATTGATTTATTAGACATAACTTAAGTACGATAATCTCACTTACATATATTTCAGTTACTTTCAAGCATTATCACAGTGGTATATAAGGTGTTAACATGAAGTTATTGTTATCATTGAATTACCAGGTGTATAGCGACTCTCTTAGTGGAGTCTCACATACGCCTTTGTTTCTTAGTTTGTACCTTTGAAGATACGAACTATTCCATGACGCATGTATGTGGTCGCATGGTCATGATACCAAACTAAATTCCCATTCCCGTTTTTGCAAATCAAACGACGTGCTATTCTTAAGCCACCGTTTTTTGTAAATAAAACGAAGTGCTATTTTTACGACACCGTTTTTGTAAATAACACAAGGTGCTATTCTCACAACACCGTTTTTGGAAATCAAACGACGTGCTATTCTTACGACACCGTTATAGTAAAAAAACACAACGTGCTATTCTTATGACACCGTTTCTGTAAATAAAACGAATGTGCTATTCTTACGACACCGTTTTAGTAAATAACACAACGTGCTATTCTTATGACACCGTGTTTTGTAAATAAAACGAATGTGCTATTCTTACAACACCGTTTTAGTAAATAATACAACGTGCTATTCTTATGACACCGTTTTAGTAAATAACACAACGTGCTATTCTTATGACACCGTTTCTGTAAATAAAACGAATGTGCTATTCTTACGACACCGTTTTAGTAAATAATACAACGTGCTATTCTTATGACACCGTTTTAGTAAATAACACAACGTGCTATTCTTATGACACCGTTTTTTGTAAATAAAACGAATGTGCTATTCTTACGACACCGTTTTAGTAAATAATACAATGTGCTATTCTTATGACACCGTTTTTGTAAATCAAACGACGTGCTATTCTTACGACACCGTTTCAGTAAACAACACAACGTGCTATTCTTATGACACCGTTTTTGTAAATAAAACGAATGTGCTATTCTTACGACACCGTTTTAGTAAATAACACGACGTGCTATTCTTATGACACCGTTTCAGTAAATAACACAACGTGCTATTCTTACGACACCGTTTTAGTTAATAACACAACGTGCTATTCTTATGACACCGTTTTTGTAAATCAAACGACGTGCTATTCTTACGACACCGTTTCTTGTAAATAACACAACGTGCTATTCCTACGACACCGTTTTTATAAATCAAACAACGTGCTATTCTTACGACACCGTTTTTTGTTAAATAACGACGTGTTATTCTTATGACACCGCTTTGGTAAATAAAACGAATGTGCTATTTTTACGATACCGTTTTGTAAATTAAACTGGTTCCCGTTCCATGTTGCAGGTTCAACTGATTCCCGTTCCATACGGCAGGTTCAAACTGGTCCCCGTTCCTTTTTGTGCAGCACAGGAACAGGTATGGGTTAAATCATCTGGCGCTCTGATTGACTATTTGTTTGAGGCATGTGATAGGCTGTCCATTCGTGAAACATCGGTGATTTCCGTATATCTGTTAAAAATAGACGATGTTGTTATTGATGCCTGAATAGCTTACATACAAAATTGCACCCTGTATGCAAAATAAAAAAGTGAACGAAATGTCATTCGGGAAGCATTCATTTACAGGAATGAAAAGCTAAGCAATATGTTATTAATGGACACTCTCTGTAACAAAAAAGAATATATTTTATACATTTATACGCCCCCTAAGGGGTATAAATTAGTTTAGTAATAAGTTTCTAAAACAGTTTATTAGTTAGTTTCCAAATAAAATTTTGCAGAAAAAATCAATTTTCCCGTTTTCGGGCCTAACTGTTCATCCATCGAAAAAAAAACATAACAATGCGCTTGCAACTCACACTTTTGGCCTTAATCCCCGCTTTATTTGGTCATATTTGATAAAGAAATAAAGAACTTACGTGAAGTTGAAGACTTAGAATTACTTGCCATATTAACAATGACGTCAAGTCACGTGGTATGAGCACACTTGGAAACTAAGCTTTTTTTGTTTTATTTGTGGGAACTGAAGGCTGTTCGAAAAGTAATTTAAAGATATGATATCTGGACTTATTGAGATTGAGCAACACAAAACAAAAAATATATAATCATAACACAAAACGCCATGAATTTACTACACTACACTACACTACACTACACTACACTTAGAAACTTAAAGTTTCGTAGAATCTTTTCTTTTTTTACCGAAACCCGCCATAGAACGCCCAAGTCAATGAAAAAATACATGTAGGATTTCGTGATTATAGACGAGCTTGTATTAATCCCTCAAGAATTCACTAGATTTAAATTGGATCGTGATCGAACGGCGATTCCAAGTACTTTTTTGGAAATGCTATAAATTGTTTTTCTTTATTAGTCATTATGTATTAATTTTTCTACCTTTAAACACTTTATATGTGTTAAATTGAACCATTCTGATATGAATACATCAAAGTATCAAAGTAAAAAAATGATAATAAAAAGACTGGTTAAAATCTCGACAAAAAATGTGATGACAGCGTTTAAACTGGTCCCCGTTATATGTTGCAGCGCACCAAAGATGCAACCAGAGTCAACGGGAACCAGTTTAGACAGCGTTCTCCGATATCGGTAAAGGGAGACAACTACGTTGGAGAGTATAAAGAACCGCCTGCATTCAGTATTGGTTTTGTTATCCAACTTGTATACATGTAACAATAGCTGTACATAGATAGAATCACTGTCGAAAACATGACTGAAAATATAGGATGTACGAATGAAATAGAATTTCGGAATATCAATCAGGATGAAATTGGGCGAGTGCATTCATTGGAAAGTGAGGGTAAGCGTTTTTCTGGAAATATTTGATTTACTTTAACCTGAGACCACCATGTGTACATTGGTCACAGCTTTAATGGACTGCCCGAACTATGAATTAATGCAGACGACTGATATGAAAATGAATAACTGGGTCGTTGCATTGAATAGAATACTCGTTATTATATGACTTTTACGAGGAAATAATACAGTACTTAGATTAATCCGGGCAATTTGTCATTTTAGATACTTAACATTGTTATGGATTAAACATTAATCTGAAATATCGCTCTTTACCTATTTTTATTTTCATGCGGACTGTACTAGCGTAGTGTTTGTTTGTCTTTTCATAAGTTATGTACGTGTGAACGGCATTTAAACTTTTAGAATAGTATGCAAGTGTAGGTCTGCTACACTGTTTGCTTTTGTTAAGTTACATACACATTGGATGTTCATTGTTTAAAGTTCAGACGTACATACCAAGTGATCAATTGTTATATTATTGTATCCAGTTTGAAAAAAAAAATACACAATGATATTATATTGTATTTATTGCGTTATACATGTTACAAATTCAACGTTAAGGTGAATAGGAAGTTAATGATTTCAGCATAATAACGGTCTTATCATAAAATATTCTCTTTGAGTGTTTGCATCGATGCAATATAAATGCACCGTTTCATCCTAACAACGAGCCACAATGCCGTATTTTTTTATTAATTTGACACTTTAATTGTAACATCAATCACAGATATTGAACGCTCTCTCGAGCCAAAACAATAAACTTTCAGTCAAATCGATAACAGTCTCTGTCCACATTCTACTATTACCGACCTCCATTATGTTTTATCTTCATTTTATATCTATTTACTTCACTTTCTATTTTACTCTCAACAAAACCCAACAATGACTTGAAAAAGAATTCAATTTCATGCCTTTTTTAACATAAGGTCGTAACAATATCAACTATTAGTTTCTCATTCATACTTAATAATCAACAATTTATCGTGTTGTAAAATTTGTCGCATATTTTGACAACAGTCAAGTATAATTATGTAACATATCGATTTATCTGTTAAGAAGAAATACAAGACGGCTGTGATAATGGAAATTAAATTGCCAATTATCGATTATCGCGTAGATTTGAGATATTATCGCACCCGATTTCTCTATGATGTTGGGTATCTATCGTTGATATAGTGAAATAATGTTTAGTTTTACTGATACGGTTGGTACTTCAAACGAGGTTATCATGTTTAACTGGTTCCCGTTGACTCTGGTTGTACACTGCAACATGGAACGGGGACCATCATGTATAACAATTCAAGGTCAGAGAAAACTATCGAGATAAGAGCTATATTAAGAACAAAGACTTCGCTAATCTAATCACAGCTCAGTCGTAAGACAATACCTCTGATGCACTATGTATTGTCACGCCGTATCAAGACAAAATATTCAACGAATTCAGATAGTCATTGCATTTCGTATTCTGTGTCTCGTGGCGAATTTATTTGATGTTCATCGTAAATAACTAAATAATAAACATCATAAATAAGTTCGTTTGCGTGAAACAATAGTATAAAAGACCTAACCGAAATATCATCAATTACATTGTCAAATTAAATTCCCTAACTATTCAACGCTGCAGAAATTTAAAATGCCTGGTTTAAATGTAGTGATACGGTCTAAATTGAATGCAAAGGATTTATCCTAAATTTTGCATTAACTATAATTTTGTTTATTTACATTCCTAGACAATATACTACGTTTTTATATGCCTTTGACATTCTGTACATTTGTTTACAAACGATTTGCAATACAGTGGAAACCTTCAGAACCGGTTCCTCTGTAATCCAGTTTCCCCTCTAATTCGACTAATTGTTTTGATCTCGACTTAATTGTACTATGTAATTCAAAACTCCTCTCTAAACTGGCATCCCCTCTAAACTGGTCAAATGAGTTTAGAGGGGTTCCCTCTGTAAAAGAGTAGCGGAAACCGTGACACAACGTCAGGTGTCAGGTCATTGCTATATTTGAAAAGTACATACATGTATGTATTCTGCATTTGAAAATATCTCCTGATACGCGACTGTTTGACCATATCTCGTATCACATAAATGATGAATTGTGTACATTAATGAAACAAATACCTAGATGCCAAACTATGCTTGATTCACGAAAACGTTATCACTTTGTTGATCTTAGATCTTAAACTCTGAAAAGAAACTTAATTAATTATTGTGAAGTAAACTTTATTGTTCCCATAAACTATAGTGATACGACCTTACAATACGTAGGTACGAGTACAGTATAAACTACGTGGAATTATAAACAAACGCATCCGTATATCGGCTCTATGATAGAAGACGTAAAACATGACATTACAAGAAAGATTACAGATAATGACTTGTTGTACAAACACAGCGATAACCATCTCAAGTATACCCGATACAATAAGACAAAACATTAACTACATGTTCACATACAGTCAAACCTGTGTTTGTGGCCACTTCTGAATAAAGACCACCCTGTGAATAAATGTGATTCTTTGAAAAACCATTACTGATTATTTAGAACAAACTGACCTCCGAATAAAGGCCACCTGTCAATAAAGGCCACAATTTGTCTTTCCCAAGGATGGCCTCTGTTCACAGGTTTGACTGTAATATTAACATACATGTAGCTATCTCAGTAATCAAATGTTTGTATGCATCTTCTCAAGATATTCCTTTCTGTGAAAATAAAGTTTTATTTGTATTTGATCATTAATTGCATTAAACACATTTATGTGATCCATAAAAGCACACCGGGTGAATTTTTTATCTACTTTTGTTTAGTCCGACTTCTACTTCAAGGGAGATTACCCCTGATAATGTTAGAATTTTGTGTATTGTTGTTCTTATGTCCCCGAATTCTACTTTGATGGAGATTACCCATGGTAATGTCGAATTTAAAAATTGTTCTTGTGTCCCTTCGTGTTGCCGAAAGTAAAGAAAGCCAAGTTTGCCAAAACTCCAGATTGATGTAAGGAAATCATGAAAAATTACAAAGAAAAATGTAAACGGATTTGACGTCATTCAAAACCTTGATTTCTCAAAATTTTGTATGATTATGAAGATGTAAGAAACATCTATAGATTTATTTCTACTATAAACTTGAGGATTACAGTGTGCGATTTTTTTGTAAACAGACGAAAGAATAAAACTTTCGATATATTGCATACTAGTATACATTTGTATTGATTTTACTTTTTATCAGGTCCACAATCGTAGGAAGAAAGTTTCTTGATTCATGTACAATGTATATTAAAACCCAGAAGTACAATTATTTTTTCTCATCAACATATAACTTTTTTTAAATATATGTACATATGAAGTACAGTGCAACCTCTCCAAAGCAACACCCTTTGGGAGATGTAAAATAATGCCGTTGTTGAGAGGTTGCCGCTCTAGAGAGGTTAAATAAATAGTCAAAACGTACAGTGGGGGAAAAGCATGCCGTTGTTGAAGAGAGGTTGTCGCTCAAGAGAGGGCCGCTCTGGAGATGTTTCACTGTATTTGTTTTTGTTGTGACAGGACGTATAATATTAAAAGTTCTACAAAATAATGTTTAAAGTCCGTCATGTTTGTTTTGTTTTTGCCTCACACTTATGTTTAATTTTACTGTTTCCTACCTTTAAGTGTTTAGACTTGTTTATTCCCCCGTTCATTCATATACATATCCTACTTTTTTCGCTCAGCAACAGCGGAGAGGCACGGTCAACTTCATCGTTGCCAACGATCTACGAATTCATTTAAAATCTTCACGATGAGCGCTGTGTTGAAAAAATCTAAGCGCAAACAACATTAATATTAAGCAATATGGCGTCAAGCGTTTGCCATGGGTTCCATAATAGACCGATTATTATATTGATGAATTTTTAATTCTTGCATCACAGTATCCACCACAGGGATTAAATATTTTGCGCTGAATCTGTATTTTAGTAATATTTATAGTAAACATGCGTTGTCATTACTGTACCTGTTGTTGTAAGGTGTATTTAGTATAGTAATTCCGGTTGATTTGGTGTTGCGAGGTCGCGTTCGACTAAACGAAATTTACGATTTTTCGGACGAAAAAGATGAAATACCTGCTTCATTGTTTTGAATTGGACAAAGTGCTTATTGGTTAAATGTGTAGTATATTGTATAAGCTATCTGTAGTCGCTAGTTATTAGAAATCCGAGCGATTTCTGAAAACGTTAAGTAGTTTTAAATAAACTTGGTGGAGAAATTGTCATTTCGGAAGATGTGACCCTTGTATATGTATATATATTGTAATATAGGTGTTTCTTGGTCCGTGTGGCCATTTTAAACCTAAAAGACAATTATACACCATCCCTTCAACGTGCTAGCCCCATGTGGTATCCACTGTTTTTATACTATAGTAATAGGTCGGCAGTACGCCCGTCAGGCTCCACTTATTAAATGTGACAGTGTGTCACTATTTTCATGTACCGTGCAACCTTTCCAAAGCAACACCCTTTGGGAGAAGCAAAATTATGTTGTTGTTTAGACGTTGTTGCTTTAGTGAAAAATTAAAAAATTACGCTGTTGTTGAAGGGAGGCTGTTGCTCAAAAGCGGGCCGCTCTGAAGAGATTGCAATGTAATGTAAATGCAACTAGGTCCTCTCTGCACATTGAAACAAAGTCTCTTTTGTTCCTAGGTTACCCTGAAGACGAGGCTGCTAGTTATGATATGCTGGTCTACAGACAAAGAGAAGCCCCGGATCTACTCCTTGGATGTTACTTAAATGGGTGTTTGAAAGGGGTCAGTGCTGGGTTTTATTCGACATAATTATTTATACATCACTTTCACAGCATATAACAAGAAATTTAGATACTTTTAACTGTTGTTCCACTTCGCACATTTTCATTGCGTAGATATTTCTGATAAACGGACACTGTTGAAATGATACACACTCAGTTTGTACAAGCACATTTTGTAGGTTTTGTCATTCATTTTAGTTTGTGTGTGCAACACGATATCATGGGAAGGAATTGACGCATGAATCTATGGGAATGCATATACCGAATGGTGGTAAGTTAATCATATCATTATGTCGTTATCAATATATTTCATTATCAATTAGTCACCTTTATTAGTTATTGTATGATGTATTACTATCTTTTGATAAAAATTTCAGTAGTTTAAAAACGTAGTTCTTGACTACTGCTCAAGTATCTCCTGAACATAGGCATTTACGAGGAATTAGATGTGTATTGAGAGTAAAAAAAATGTTTGTTTCCGGTTTCCGGGCCTGTCCTATTTTTCCCCGCTACCCTAGACTTTGTTTTTGCCCGAAAAAATATACATCCATTGTCTCACTTTTTACGTTTTTCCCTTTTCAAGAATAATAAAAAAATACAAAGAATCCCTATCTACCTACGCGATTTATAATGCGCATACAGACAGAAGCGAACGTTTTTTACACCCAAGACTGCTGTAATCTTTCTTTGTTATATTCTGTGAACCATGTCCTCTATTTTTTGCACAGTCTGAGATCTTGGGTGGGCTGAGGAAGGTGGTATCTTTGGGAAGCATAGGCACTCGATTTCTGTGATTTATATACCCGAACGCTTTTCGGGCGAGGTTCCCGAAAAACGCGCGCATTTCAGAAGGAAAGCTAGGAACCAGGCTGGATCCTGTCACTTCCGTCAATCGAAAAATGGCGAGTGACTTACATTTTAGTTTTTCTGATACGCAGAGCTGCGAAATGACGTTTTTTTTTCTACGCAAATTTGCGTTGTTTGATGAGTTTAGATTAATAAGTTAGGTCTGCTCGGGAGGATGGACTCTTTTTTTGCGTGTTTATTTTTTTGGGGGGGGGGGGGTAAGGGTCCTATCCAAATCTATAAATCTATATTTCACATCCTAATGTATATCACAAAATAATTGTGAACTAATTTCAGGGAGTGTTTGCATTCATTCAGTGGTAGTGAAAAAAGAACAAAGAAGACAGGTAAAGAATCAAGTTTTGATTGTACTGTTGATTTAGATTTGAAAATAGTTATGTTTGGAATTATTCAATCAAAATGAATGAGGTAGGTAGGTCGAAAAACTTTTTTATTTTTCTCTAAACATACCTTTCGTTTTATTTGGAGGTACGCTTCGTCCCCAAGTAATTTCGTACTTTGGATTATGCCTTCAGGAACTTTCGAGTCAGTTCATTTTACTCAAAAACTATTTCTTTCAGGGTATTGCTTTGAAAATGTTGCGTTTTTTTGTTGAGAAAGTGAAAAAAGAACAACATGATGTATCAAGAATTCTTCTCATTTGTAAATCTTACCTCATACCATTGTATACCAGAGCTGGTTTTGTGTTGAATGGAAGATCTAACGTTGTTCATGGTAACTTTTTAATTCACTCATTTTCATGTAAATGTACAAACTATTGTGTATTGTGTACAGTGAAATATTTACTACCATTACTACTACTACCATTTGAGTATCAAATCTTGATTTATATTGGTTATTTCAAAACTCCACAGGAGTACTAAAACTTTAGCTTATGACCTGGTGTGTCACTTGATTGTTATATATATGTTCACTAAATTGCTAATTTGTCAATTATTGTATAATTGTTATTCTCATAAAGGAAAATATGAATATGAATTATATCTATATTAAAACGGCAGGTCCTTAAATAGATGGAGAGTTAAATAATTATTTTATTATTATTTCAGGTAAGGATCCTTGGTATGAACTTCAGATACCGATATCTGGTAGATGATCTCCAAAAATATGGTCTTACATGGAAATTATTCTCAAATAAAGTGATGCATCCTTTATTATGATTAGAGCCATGCTCTTATATGTTACAAATTAGATTTACTTGTTTTAAACTCGAGAATATTATGAAACCGCTCCATTGAGATGAATTAGTTCAGTCTAGTATAGTACTAGATATTGAATATTTTGTAAATGTCAACAATGTATTATTTTCTACATCTGCAATAAGTTCGTTATTCTGTTCATGTATCAAATTTTCTTATTCTCCCTCCATTGTATGTTTTATATCCATTGAACACACATCATTTCATGTATATGTTTGTATATAAGCAGATTATTCATGTAATAAAATAAATGTATCAACATAACATGAATATAATATAGTTTACAACTTTGAGCACAGGCTGTAGTAATGTACCTGTGGTAGTAAAATTGTAATAAATTCCATTAAAAACACCCAAATTCAACTCAAAATTACCTTATATGAAAACAACTTGTCACGCAATAACCCCATTCAACTGATACATATTCCATTATGTATATCAGTTATATAGTTTGCCTGCGACTTTGAGTTGAAAATATGGACCGCATTACATGGTTCTGAAATTATACGCGTATGGTTCAAAGCAACATGTGTTCTTGACTTCTAATGTTTTTTGGTGGACACTTTAACTACATAAAACATGCAATTATTATTAAAATGTACTTATTATCTGAATTATTGATGAATTTATGAACGTTAAATATTTATATTATTTCGTTATTGGTGTTGTATTTGTATGTGAATTAAAGTGAATAAATGATAAAAAATATAGTTATCATATTTCTTATTAGTATCGTAATACGATAACGAATGTATGAACCTCACTCTACTTTCATTTCTTTTCTTTAAAGTAACTGAGTGCATGTCAAATTTTAAACATACAGAAACGTGTAATCGTGTCAATTAGTACTTTTGTAGCAATGTCAAATGATTAATTCCCCAATAAAGATTTTGCTGAAAGCGGCCGACGTTGGAGGATAACATACATATTTAAGCTATGGCTCAACTTATTGAATGTGTAAAAGGAATTAAGTTCCGAAATATAAAACAAGCCGAAGTACGACTTGTTCATAAAATGGAAAGTGAAAGTAAGTTTGTGTTTTTTTTAATTGAGTCCAAAGCTATGGTTACATTATATTCATGGCTGATTATATTCAACAATTGATCTACAAGAGACGTCGCCATAAGCATACACCGACTGTGCAAGAAAGATGCATGAAATAAACCGGACAGAAAGTTTCCATACAGCAATCAATGTTTCAGTTTTCGATTAAGCAAATAAAGTTTACATCAATAATTGCGCCCCCGTTTTCATTTACCCGATCGAGCCTAGTTTAGGCGCGGACCATTAATTTTCTAAAAGAGAAATCCAAAGTACGAAAATATTTTGTCTAATAATTGGGGGTCTCTATTCGAGGAAAAACACCAATTTCTCCGAATACAGATTTTTTCCAACGGGAGCTATTTTCGAAAGGATGCCTGTAAGGTGCAACAGTCCAATACTACTGCCTGTACTTTACACGTGTGTTGTATTTTTGTTTGACAACATAACCAGTGAAACGAATAACGCAAGAAGTACTGCATTAACAAAACAGTATATCCTTAACACAATATCAATATCACAATATATACATATTTATCCAGTGTTAATATAGTTTTATGCAAATAAGTTAAAATGCTTTGGTTGGTCGTTTCATTGTGAAAGTAGAAGGTAAACGAAATGAGGAATATTTCATTTACATCTTCGGAAAAAATCATAATATAAACCGGGGACTTATCAACTATTGTGCCAGCCATCTCTTCGTTAGGTTAATCGAAATTATCTAACTTTAAACGTAAAATCTTTAGGAGTTTCTTTTTATCATTAACTCCTCAAATATATCGGTATCGAAGATAAGAATATAAAATGTTTCAGAAAGTGTTTGTATTCACTTGGTGGTTGTACAGGAAAGGTGCATAAGGAAGGTGAGATGTAATTAACTTAAAATGAAGTTTTATTGCACGTAATCTTATACATTTAATTCAAACTTACGCCCCGTTAGCATCCATAATCGACTTAACGAATAAATTATTACAATGCTTTTATAAATATATGATTACAACCAGGCTGTTTCTTTCCATGTTATTCTAAGGACACTTTCATATCATCGCATCCAATTAATGAGGCATGATTATTCTTCAAATTCACGTATTTTTACCAAAATAGTTGCGTGCAAAATGTTTTGGCAACGAACAGATGCGCTTATTAATTCACTGTTAATTTGGAGAATTAGAAATTCAACACCCGTACATTTTTATTACAGGGGTTAGCTGTGAAAATATTGCATGTTTTTGTTGAGAAAGTAAAAAAGGAACATGATGCATCAAGGATTCTCTTCATCAGTACATCTAATCTCATACCATTGTATACAAGAGCCGGTGTTGTGTTGAATGGAAGGTCTAAAGTTGTTCAAGGTAACTTTTTAATTCACTCATTTTCATGTATAGATACAAACTATTGTATATTGTCATATAGTGGAATACATGTATTTATTACCATTGCTACCATTATCATTTGAGAATTACATCATGACTTATATTGGCTATTTTAAAACTCCGCAGGAGTACTAAGACTTTAGCTTAAGACCTGGTGTGTATTATTATAATGTTCATTAAAGATTCCTTTGTTCATGTTAATAGGAACTTGTATAATTGTTATTCTCATAAAGGAGAATGTGTGAATTATATCTATACTAAAGCGACAAGCCATTAAATAGATGGAGAGGTAAATAATCATTTTAATATTATTTCAGGTAATGATCCTTGGTACGAACTTCAGATACCGTTATCTGGTAGATAATTATCAAATACATGGTCTTATTGGAAATAAAGTGATGCATTTGTAGTAATGAATTGTTCATTCTCTGTAAAGTTACATATCAAATATACATGGTATAAAAACTTTGATCATTTATGGGTTAACAGAAAACAAACCATTTTTGGGGATGGGACTTTCATCGGCAATAGTTTATAAATTTGAGTTGATAATTTGGACTGTATGATGTGGTTCTCTATTTGTACGTGTATGGGTAATAGCAACACGCGTCCCTGTTTCCTGGTGTTTTTCAACAGTACGAAACATGCAATAATTATTGATAGATTTATGAATAGTAAATGGCTTACATTATTTTGTTATTGGTGGTGGTTTTTTGTACATTACAGCGAATAAATGATGTAAGATATGGTTATCATATTTTTTGTAACACATGTACTTGTATACAGAATGCCAAAGGCAATTTTTGTACACGAATGCTGGTTGAATGCGCGAGTCGATATACACCATACAGTCCTTAAACAGAAAAGTGTGTGTCTGTAACTTACACAAATATGTCGCATAGAACAAATAGAACAAGAATATGCTAGATACATGTAATTGACAAAATCTAATTTATTGCTACCCATACGCAAACAAGCTTTGAATTTTGCAGTGCGAGTATTTCTGTTTGTATTTATTCATGTATTTGGATCATTATTAAACTGGAAACATTATCAAAATTCGCTTTTTGGATTTTGCCGCTAGAAAATGTAGAATCAGCGCCAAAAGAAGTGAATTTTGTGTGTTTGAATTTAATGTGATTTATTCTTCCATAAAATGAAAGATCATTATAAATGAATCAATTCCCTATATTCGTTTTTTTTCTGCAGGACATGGGATTTTGCAATTTTCAACGGTACAAAAAGGCAATTAGACAGTTCCAGTCAAATGAATTTCAGTACTTTGATTTAATCAAGTATCGGCTTTACTTTTGCAAACAGTGTCTTGTAATATGCACTTGCACGATTGTTGTGTACAACTATTGTTTTTTTAATGCATTGCATAACTTGTAATCAACGTGTAATTACATTTTTACGATTCATAGTCACAATATATATCTTGCGGATAAAACATGTTTGTGAATGTGTATTCATGGTATAAAGTGATTTAATCTTAGCGTGTAATGTTTTGTGAAAAAATATTACCCAATGACGGGACAGATTTTGGCGCTTGAGCTTGTGCATATATTCTAGACATTGGAGGATAAACATACATTAGGAAATAATAAAATAATTAAAGCCAGCAATGGCTCAACTTATTGACGTTGAAAATGGAATAGAGTTTCGAAATATAACTCACGAAGAAATGCGAATTGTCTATGAACTGGAAAGTAGAAGTAAGTGTACGTTTCCTAAAATTTCGCTAAAACTGTAGTTGTAAAAGACCTTAGTCGATATTTTTCTACAAGAAATTTACACGTCGCCATTGGATTACACCAACATGGTTTTCATCAGATCCTCCACATTAGAAAGTGAAGTTTATACTTTGGACTCGTGTTTTCGTTTAATGTTGATTGTAATTAATGTACAAACAAATGTTTATTTACGTATACACTGTAAATCGATTCATGTATTTATACGTGAATATGACGTATGATTTCTTAATGTATTCAGTGATTATATGTACAAAAGAAAATATGTTTATCACGCATCATTCTCACATTCTCTGTCGTTTCTAGACTTCACCGAAGACGAGGCTGATACTTATGAAACGTTTGTCAATAGACAAAGAGAAGCCCCGGATTTACAACTTGGCTGTTACATTGATGGAAGTTTAGTCGGGGTTAGTTTTTGGTAGTATTCGATATTGAAGTCATCATAACTTTTGCTAGCAAAATGTTTGGATAATATTAACATGCAAACACTTTTATAGCGAGATTATTGCGGAATTATACAGAGTTAGATTGGCTTTTGTTTGCTTGTGTCCGTCTCTCTAATTACGCACAGACGTGTTTACCCGTATTTGTCTGTAAATAGTGTTGTGTACGTCTGCGTCCGAACCAACAAATAATTTGAAACCAATTTGTTTTGTTTTCCATTTTTTTTGTGTGATTCTATGTATAAGGTGGGTTTTGTTTCGGAATATTTAAGGGAAGGTACTATTTTGGAAAGGTCGCACATTTTGTACTTGTTTTTTTCCCAGGAATCCATTTCTTACCAACATTGTATTTTCAAACGAATGTATGAATAAACATTTTTTAGTAAAATTCTAAACAAAGGTGTGAAAGTAGGTGACAGTAGATTACTATCTAGGCTGTCAGTATGATATGCGTTTTTTAATTACGGTCACCGGATCGAAAGTGTTCATTATCTTATTCGTAGTTATTTATGTTTTAAGTTATATCATTTACATACAAGTTTAGATGCACTGACATGAAAACAATTTACAAATAACTCAGGATTCGACCACCCTGGTTTAAACAGAAAATATCTGTACGTCTCTGTCCTCCGAGTCGTCGGAATACGGCTAAAAGATTACATTAGAAACAATCAATAGAAATTAACTTTAGTTTTGTGATTTGAATTTGTTCGACCAATTCATCGTTCGAGGCCTGATATATTGGTAATTCCATGGGTTCCTTATACAGTGTACAATTATAGTAGTATGTATTTTCAAATTACTCGTGGTTTAATTCCACTTGGTCTTGATAAATCAGATACCGTAATGATGCTTATTTATTATACACGTTTCTGATTTAGTTCATCAGTGCGGCACGATACCATGGAAAGGAAATAACTAAAGAAAGCATGACAATGCACGAACCAGGAGGTGGTAAGTTATATATATATGCTCATTATGCATATACTAGACTATTATCTTGTTGGGTAACTGCGGAAATCACCATTGACCTGTGCCAATACCAACGCATAATACTATAATACAAAATGTGTTTTACATAAATAAATTTTTCGCGGGACATGTCCCATGAAATCACAGAAAAGAACTTTTGCTAAACTCCTGAGTAATTCGAGGTTCTACTTAGAATACGAACTTTTGTACATTTAAAATATCGGAGGTTTATCTAGCGTGCATGTTGTTCCATAAAATTAAGTTAACACGTTGAAATTAAGTCAATATGCTGTTGTTTGGATAATTCTGGGCGTAGAATGTTAGTATAATGGAGCGCATTACATTGAATATTATCTAAAATATCACCGTATAGGCCAGGTACTCATGAGTTGCTGTCCAACCAACCCAGGTTCCAGTTTGCCGAAAATGCCACACATTCCAGATGTATATTTACTGAATTGCTTTTTTTATCATTTGCAACCTCCAATATAGTATTTCTATCGTTGTGGGATGTAATTATTTCAGAAAGTGTTTGCATTCATTCAGTGGTTATACAGGAAAACCACAGACGAAAGGTGAGTTGAGATTAGCTTTAAAATGGGGATTGATTTCCATCGTTTTATAAAACAAGTTTAACATACGCTCTACTTATTATTCATAGTCGGCTTAAATCAGAAACTGAATTATTACAGTGCTTACAACGAGTGTATGATTGCATACTTTTAACAGCTTATTCTAAAGTCACTTTCATATCATCGCATCCAATTTAAAACGTGATAAATCTTCAAATATTGGTCTTTCCACAAACATAATATGAATGCAGGTTGTTTAAACAGATATAATTAAACTTGTTGAATTTACCGACAATTTTGAAAGGTTTAAATTCAGCATTCGCGCGTCATTCTTTGGAGTTCGTACTTTTTTCTTTCTGATCAAATGCATTTTTAACATGCATACATTTCATTGCAGGGTTTTGGTTTGAGAATGATGCAAGTTTTTCTTGAGAAAGTGGAAAAAGAACAATATGGTGTATCAAGAATTCTCACCATCTGTAAATTTGATCGTATACCTTTCTATAGAAGAGCTGGTTTTGTGTCAAATGGAAAGTCTAGCATTGTTCATGGTAATAGTTTAATTCACTCATCTTCATATACATGTACGAACATCAAGGTATTATCATCTAGTGAAATGTTTTATATATATATTTCTAGTGAAGATCATGTCTTGATTTGATTAGTAATTTTAAAACTCTACATGAGTGCTTTAGCTTAAATTAGGTAACTGTTTAATTATTCTATGTCCATGTTCATAAGTTATTAACGCTCTGAAATGCACGCTCCGTTTGTTATTAACCAGTAACACACATAATTTAGAAGTTAAGTTGAACTTTGAAAAAGTAAAGAATTGGATACAGTGGAATATTTGTTTTCCTCGAATATATCCCTTTTATGTCATTGTCATGGATACCGTGAAATACGGACATAATTCGTGAACTAATTAGTGGTGTCCCTAGGAATTCACTATAACCATACTCTACTGTTAGCCCTGATTTGTTTAACCATTTTAACTACCGTGTAATTGTTGACGCTTTTGGTTGAAGGTACTGTGAATAACAACCTTGAATTATTACACAAACTAGTACACGTACTAACAGGATGGGTACATTTGACAGATTTGGAGATTGATGCATTTCAGAAAATATTAATATGCACCTCATGTTCTACAAATATGAAGAGTTAAACCAAGAAAAAGTTCTTTTAAATTTACGTGAAATGTATACGGCCGACTCTGTACTAGAAATATTTTATTTCAGGCTATCGATGATTCTTATAATACAAACATAAGGATCAAGAATTTTCGTAAAAGAAACAAAACACATGCTAAAGGCTTCAGTCACATACTTAAGGAAGACCTGAAGAATATTTTTGTCACGCTGTGGAATGATGTTTTATAGAGTTTTAATCTAGCGTTGCATTTCTGTATTTAAAAGGTATCAATAAAATTACCGCATGAAAATAGTGCATAACGCAAATAAATTGTTTTCATGGTATTAAAATCTAGAGTTGAGTACTTTAAAACAACCAAGGACAGAATTACTTTAACGGTATCATTATTTATCATTTCAGGACACGATCCTCGGTATGAACTTCAAATATCAATACTTGATAAATAATCGTCTATATAAAGGTGTCCCAGATGATGAATAAAAAGACCACTTTGGACCATATTGTTTTGTCCATAGTTCCCGGAGATGTTTAGCTTTCGTATTGGATTTACTTTGAGATTTAACCTAAATATTGTATTGAACTGTACCATTCAAGGAATTAATATTACATATCATGATGACAATGGTCTCTAATTGGATAGAAAAGTTTTCTTGATATTGGATAATGTACTTATATCAATGCATTTGTGTTTTGTATGATCTTTTCGTCAGATTATGTCGTAAATATATTTGTTTTCTGGCTGATTATTTGTGAAATAAAAATAAGTTCTGTATGTACCAGTGTCCATTTTGCTGTTGGCCTCATGAATAATTAACGTTCATGTACATTGAAGTAAAGTTGTATACATAAAATTAACATTGTATTTCCATTATAAATCATACCTCAATTTGTAGGCAATTTCTATCATGAACATACCGAGGTATTACCTTTTTATTTTAAATACAAATCATGACGCTGAACATTTTAGAACATTTTAGAATGTGTTTGCACTCACCAAATCGTAGAGGAAAAATAAAATATAAAAGAAAAGCATAATAGATTAGGTTTACTTTTTGCTTGACTATGTCACACGCCCCCAAGCATTCAAGATGTAATGAATAAAATGAGTAATACATAATGATAATTCATATACAAAAAGTGTTAATTACGTGTGGGCCAATAAGAATGCAAGTGACGTAAGTGACGTGTACTGAAATGTTAACAAAACATTTCAGTAATTCACGTATTTAATCCTGATTGATAAATGCGACTCTATACTGAAAAATGCACACTTGGGTGAGTTTTTAATTAGCGACTGACGTTGAAGAATAAACATTGTACACATTTGTAAGCAATGGCTCAATTTATTGAATGTGAAGATGGAATAAAGTTCCGAAATATAACACACGGTGAAATACGATTTGTTCATGAAATGGAAGGTGAAAGTAAGTGTGTGTTTTCTAAAAAGGTACGATTGTAACCCTTGTCAATATTTGTGCGGATCATATTCATTAATTTAACGAAATCTCGTCAAGTCCTGTACCAACTGTGCACAAATATGCATGTTATAAACGTGGCAGAGAATTCCGATGCAGCGACAATTATTTAAGCTTTCGCTTTTAAAAGCATGCATTTATCAATACTTGCGCAACTCGACGATGACGTAAATGTATGTCACAACATGATTATGGAAAGACTAATGTAGTGAATAATGGTATACTCTCGTCATACTTTTTAATAATTTGAATAATGATAGACATACTAGTATGCCAATATGTAATGGACTCATTTATAATTTATTTTTCGCTTGGTTCAATAAAGTTTATATCGGCACTTTTTAGAATCGTACGTTTCTTGCTTAATACATGTGTTCATAAGATTCGTTTATCAACTTATGTATGACTGTGTGCGTATGTTGTACTTTTGTTTCGTAATATATTCAATGATCGCTATATTAACAAAACTAAGGCTATTCTTATCACACATACCACTTTCTCGCATTCTCTGTCATTTCCAGACTTCCCTGAGGACGAGGCTGATAGTTATGAAACATTCGTCTACAGACAAAGAGAAGCCCCAGATTTACTGCTTGGGTGTTACTTAGAGGGAAGTTTAGTTGGGGTTAGTTTTTTGGTAGTATTTGATATTGAGGTCACAATTACTTTCGTCAACAAGAATGATTACAAAATATTAATAATTCAACACCTGTTGTTGTGGTATTGATATTACATTGTGCATAATCATATTGATAAAAGCTCGATTTTCGTTCGTTAATGTTGGTCTCCATGTACCCAGGGTAAATTGAAATGGATTCAAGAATATGATACGTTCTGAAAGTAGCTAGTTTAACCCTATCTCAGTCAAGTATTTGATTGATTTTGATTTCTTATTAAAGCCATTTTGCCATTCCTATACAATTCATACCAACTTATTATCATTATTTTATTTTTTATTTTTATGATTTTATTTTTTAAAAATGATATGTACTCGGCTGCGTACTTGCGTATAGACAGGTACGTGCGTCTGTTCTCGCGGATAAAGCTGAGAAATGTTCACCATTAATGTAAATAGTACTGTGTGAGACGAATGCGACCGTATCCGCAGATACTTAAACACTAATTTCAAACAAAAACATAAATAGATTCACATCTTGCTGCAAAATTTTGATAATCTCAAAAATCTTTTAATGACATAACAAGCGCACTATAAAATTATCGTGACGAGTATCGTAAGGCACCAAGCCATTTATTTTCGATGTACAATGTAATATATAGATCATAAAATAGGACTAGAAGTATTTTCAATTCAGGGGGGGGTCATGTTACCGAATGGAATGCATACATGTACAACTATTATGTGAATATTGTATTTATTACTTATAACTTAATTCCACATCAAGAAAAAATAGCGTTTGTATTACAATGTTACTTATTTATGGTTAACAAATTAGTTCATCAGTGCAGTACGTTACCATGGGAACAAACTGACTAAAGAGAGCATGAAAATACACGAACCAGACGGTGGTAAGTTACAAGTTTCTCCTGCATCTACTACACCATCTACTTTCACATTAGCCGACTACAGAACGACCGTACCCCAAGGCATCATTGGCATACATGTATATTTATGCCTACAAATAATGCAAAGGCGCAAAAATATACATGTACTTTACTATTATATATAATGTCGAAATAATTTATTCAGTGTTAATGTAGTTTTATGCAATTAAGTTAAAATGCATTGGTTGTTTTTTTTTTTTTTTGGTTTGTTGTCGAAATAAAAGGTAAACGTAATGACACATATTACATTTACATCTTTGGTAAAAATCATAGTGTAAGCCGGAAACTATTCAACTATTGTGCCAGCCATCTCTTCGTCTGGTTTATCGAAATTATATCACGTTAAAATAAAAATTACCTAGTTTCTTTTAACACTTACTCCTTAAATATATCGGTATCGAAGTCGTACGTTATAAAATATTTCAGAAAGTGTTTGTATTCATTCTGTGGTTGTACAGGAAAGGCACCGTAGGAAGGTGAGATGTAATTAACTTAAAATGATGTTTTATTGCACATATATCAAAGTACACATGCAATCCAAACTTATGCGCTTTTAACATCCATAATCGACTTAAATCAACGAATAAAATATAACAATCCCTTTATGAATGTATGATTGCAACCAATTTGGAAAATTAGAACTAACACGCGTATATTTTTATTATAGGGGCTTGCTTTGAAAATGTTGCATGTTTTTGTTGAGAAAGTGAAAAAGGCGCAACATGATGTATCAAGAATTCTCCTTATCTGTAAATCTGACCTCATACCATTGTATACAAGAGCTGGTTTTGTGTTGAATGGAAGGTCTAAAGTTGTTCATGGTAACTGTTCAATTCACTCATTTCCTTGTATGAACTACTGTGTGAAATAGCCTATGTATAAGACCATTTAAGGCTACAAATTGAAATGATTTGTGATTTTAAAACACTGCATGAGGCTTTGGCTTAAAATTGTATGCTTTCTCGGATATATTTTCGTTAAAGTATAGTTCAGAATCATTGTATAATTATCTGTTATGCTTGAAATGCTGAAAGAGATTAATGATCATTTTAATATTATTTCAGGTAAGGATCCTTGGTATGAACTTCAGATACCGATTTCTGGTAGATAATTATCAAAAAACACTGTCTTACCTTGGAGATTATTTTAAATAAAGTAATGCATGGCAATAAATTATTCATGCTCTATAAATTTTCTTATTATATTTACATGTTTTAAACTCGTGTTTAATATGAAATAGCTAGATTAGATTAAAATAAATTAGCTCAATTTGTTTCATTATTATAGTTTCTCTAAGGTCTGGTTCGTTATAAAACTACCTTCACCATTCAGTAAATGTCAACAAATTTGTTATTTCATTTGTTATTTCCATTGTATGTTTTACATCCATTGAACACCTATTATTGCATGTATACATTTTTACACAAGCGAATTATTTGTGTAATAAAAATATATTCCTAAACTGTCATATCAAGGGCAAAAATGTGTGTTTAGGGCAACGGTCTGAAAACAGCTTGATAGGGTAGGCATGAAGATTTTGTTTAGTAAAATCGTTCAACAGACTTTTATCATTTATCAATTGACGGCAGCCAAGAAGTTATTTAGCCCAAACTATTTTCGACAATAGTTTATGAATTTGAGTTGAAAATATGGACCGTACGGTGTGATCCACTAACATATGTGATATATATGGATCAAAGCAACTTGTGTTCCTGTCACCTGATGTTTTGTTTTGGTGGACCCTTCAACTGTTCTAAACATGCAATAATTATGATATAGTATATAATTTCTCAATTATTTACAGACTTATGAATGCTAAATGCTTATTGTTACATGTATTTCATTCTTGGTGTTTTTATGTAAATTACAATGAATAAATCATGCAAAACATAGTTACCATATATCTTGTATTATATCAACTACCAAAAGCAATTTATGTACTGGTATGCTGGCTGAATGCACTAATGCGCTGATGTGAACAGAAATGTGAATCAATGTGAATATTCCTGGCGTTAACCAGAAAGGCGTGTTTCTTCTTACACAAATATATCGTACAGAAGATGACCATGCTAGGTACTCGTAATGGAAGAACTGGATTGCTACTTTATAATTAATTTACTTGCATACATTGATTTTGAAATACCAGTATGTTTGTATTTATGTATGTGTTCTGCAACATTTTAAGCTAGAAAAAATGTCTGGGGTTACCTGATCAAAAGAGGATACTTACATACAAATGTATATAGGTCCAACATTCGTTCCCAAATATTTTCGTACTTTGGATTTATTTTGTCGTTAGAAACTCTATGGCTGTCGCCAAAAATGTGTCGGTCTAGTAACTGTAAATACGACCACTGGTTTCTTGTCTCAAGACATTGTTCAAGGTATATATGTATTTTAGTGAATTTTGTGTGTCTGAATTTATAGTGATTGATTCTTTCATAAAATGAAGGTGCATTACGTATGGATTAATTCCGAACACTCGTTGACGATTTGATTTTTCGGCGTAGCTTTCTAAGCTCATATCAGTTTTGACTTACATTTCTTGGCATGACGTATTGATGATTAAGAGGAAAATCCTCGTTCTGTTGGATAATTTCATTAGCGCGAAAATGAAATATTAATAATTATATCAGAGGAAATCCTTCCTTCCATTGGATGAAATCTTCAATAGTGGGAAGGAATAAGACCACGCCAACTTACAATGGATCTGCAATTGTTTAATATGTACTTTTTCTGTTTGGAAAATTTGTTAAAATGTATTTGCTAAAATGTAAGAAACTGTATTCTAAGTGGTCGAAATAAAGTTATGCACACGTTCTTGACAAATAGTTTACATTTTATCTTTGATTTGAACTCAGTTTCTCATGCTGTCGTGAACAGCATTTAATATTCGTTCACAGAATACAATAATTATTTAGTTCCAATAGGAATCCTCGTAACTGTATATGTTCGGGTTCCGGGTTTTACGCATTCGCTTTCAAAATTATATTTCCACATAAGTTAATTAATCCGCATTTGTAACTGTCGAGTTTTAAGAATATTCTACAATATTATAACTCTATCAATACTGATGTGTTATTTTTCAAAACAATACGTTCAGCATGTAGTTAGGATATGCAAGAAAGAAATGATGCGACTATTTGCAGAACTACTTTTTCAGTAGGCTAGTATTTTTAATGATGCTTTATTCATTGTACTGCGGTCGATTGTAAACATCTACAACGCGTTTTAATGCCTAGTTATGCATATCGTCAGGAATTTCATGCAGATAGGAGTGTAGAACAACAGTTAACATACTTTCAGTTTCAACCGTGTAAATAACATCAAAGAACAAAATTGTTTTTTATTCCTATGCCGTTTGACTTTTTTAAAAGACATTTCCTGTTTCTGCTGAGTATGGAAACTTGCTTACTCTCCGTGGCTAGATCGTGTAAGCCACTGAACAATTCGTTCGATCATTCGGATAAATTATTCTGAAATGCCTGGTAGGTAGTTAATATTGCATTTTCAAAATTTTAGCATGTATCAATTGCAGTCCTGCAATTTAATCAATTACTGGCTCTACTTTTGTGAACACTGTTTGCACGACTGGCTTTTATTAATGATTGTTTTTAAACGCATCGCATATCTAATTATCAACGTATAATTTCATATTTTCGACTGTTATGACGATTTATAAGCATAGTTTGTCTTGCAGATAAAATATCTTGGTGTGCATATATTCATTGTAATTAATGATTTTAATTCTTAGCGTAAAATGTTTCGTGAAGTATTAGTCAAGAACGGGGCGTAATTTGGCGTTTAAAATTGTGCTAAAATTCTGTACGTTGAAGGACATAGGTTAGGAAATAATAAAAGAATTAAAGCCAGCAATGGCTCTTCTAAAAGAAGATGAAAATGAAATAGAATTTCGAAATATTACTCATGAAGAAATACGACTTGTCCATGAAATGGAAAGTGGATGTAAGTGTACTTATCTTTTGCCAAAATGTTTTAAAGGACATTAATCGATGCTTGTCCCACAAGAACGTTTAATATCGTCATAGGACTTTACCAAATGTGCAATGACTTGTTTTGAAAACAAACATTTTTATCCTGTTTACGATCCTTCGATGCTTATAATGATTGTTAAAACTTAAAACTCATCTCAGCCATTAAAGTTTATGATGTCTGTTTGCGGACTCGTACTTTTCTCATGTAATGTTAATAGTGATTATTTCACAAATATGTGCTTAGATATTTATGCATCATAATGTTCTAATTCATGTTTATAGCGTATTGCTTGACAACATATTGATTGAAAACTATCATCAGGAAGTGCTACATTAGCAAAACATGATACTCTCATCACATATATTGCATTCTAGCATTCTTTGTCGTTTCTAGACTTCCCCGAATACGTCGCTGATAGTTATGAAACATTTGTCTACAGACAAAGAGAAGCCCCAGATTTACTACTCGGGTGTTACCTTGATGGAAGTTTAATTGGGGTTAGTTTTTTGTAGTAAATGTATTTGATATTGAAATCACAATAAATTTTGTTTGCAAGAATACCTAAACAATACTAGTTTGTAAATATTTAGTAGCGAGATTTTTGTGGATCTATGTAGAGTTAACTCGATTATTGTGTGTTTGTGTCAGCTCACAAAAATATGAATCCAAATTTGTTTGTAAAAAGTGTCTTGTGCGACTAATGTGTGCGTACAATTTCAAACAAAAGGATGAATAAATTCACAACTCGTTGTAAATTGTAAGCTACAGTGCAACCTCTCCAGAGCGGACCTCTCTTGAGCGACAACCTCCCTTCAACAACAACATGCTTTTTCCCCACTGTACGATTTGTCTATTTATTCATCCTTTCTAAAGCGACAACCTCTCAACAACGACATAAATGCGTCTCCCAATGGGTGTTGCTTTTGGAGAGGTTGCACTGTAATAGATAAAAGTAACGTAAAAGGGATGATTCATTGCTACGTATTAAGTATTAATTGCATATTTGCTATTCCGCAATCCATTGCATATTATCAGGTCAGAGTGGTATTGTGCGTTTTATAAATAATTATATTGGTCGCCGGATCGAAAGCATTCATAGACTTGTTATATGAAATCAACATTTCATTGCATTTCTGACTTGGATCAGAAATGCTTTCTGAGTTCCCAAGACTGTGTTCACTACACGTATTCGTGTTGTTTTCAAAGTATTAGTATGGCTCCACACTGTCAAGGCAAAAACATGTCTGTATAATGACGTTTGTTTGTGGTTTACGTATCTGATTTAGTTTATCAGCGCGGTACGATACCATGGGAAGGAACTGACTAAAGAAAGCAAGAAAATACACGAGCCACGTGGTGGTAAGTTATATGTTCATCTTGATGTACTGGACCGTTATCATGTTTGGTGACAATGGAAGCTATTGTGTGCTCCCAAAACTTGCCATTGGCATGCGCCTATGCCAGTACATAATATAAAATTTAAATAGCATGAAATGGCTTCAGTTAAATCTTTGAGTAATGCGATGTTCTTATCAAAATACGGAGTCACCTATATCTAAAATATCGAAGGAATTTATCTAGTGTACATGTTGTTCCATACAATTAAGTTAACATTTTTGTTCGGTTCATTCTGGATGTAAAAGGTTAGCATAATGAGATACATTGCATTTGAATCTTAAAATCATCAAATTATGGCATGGACTGGGAACTCATCAATCAGTCAATACAGCGCATGGTTTCTCGAAAACGCCACTCATTAGAGTAACATTTACTGAATTGCTTTTTATCATTTGAAACCCCAAATACATCATTTCTCTCGCCGTGCGATGTAAATATTTCAGAAAGTGTTTGCATTCACTCAGTGGTTATAAAGGAAAACCACAGAAGAAAGGTGAGCTTAAAAATAAATTTAGAATTTATGTAGTTTATAAATACGATCCAACGTACACCCTACTAATTACTACTCATTCATAGTCGACTTAAATCAGCGAATGAATTATTACAAGGTAAATATGACTACAATACAATACAATTTTTTTTCTGTGTTATTGGAAGGAAATGTCATGTATTGGCATATCTACAAACTTGTATGGATACAAAATTGTTGAATTCACCGTCGATATGGAATGGTTAAAATTCCACATATGCACGCCATTTCTTCGTATTTTTTCTTTCTGTACAATGATTCTTATTATGCAAGCATTCTCATTGCAGGGGTTTGCTTCGAAAATGTTGCACGTCTTTGTTGAGAAAGTGAAAAAAGAACAACACGATGTATCAAGAATTCTCCTCATCTGCAAATCTTACCTCATACCATTGTATACCAGAGCTGGATTTGTGTTGAATGGAAGGTCTAACATTGATTTTGGTAACTGTTTAATTTACTCATTTCTGTGTGTATGTTCATCAATCAAATGCATGATCCTGTCCGTACCAGTGACTTAAGCATTGTAGAAGAACATTGTTTACAAGTTAAAGCGGTTAAATTGACCCCCCACACAGGCCCATCTTATTTCAATAAAGTAGAGACATAATGAAGTAATTAGTTGAGTCCTCAAGAATTCTCCGTTACAATATTCTACGGTATGTCCTGATTTTATTAATTATTTATATTTCTGTAGAAATTTTGATATTTTTTAAGTTACTTTGAAGTACCATATTGATTTATTAAACAAAATACCATATGGGGTACTTACAGAGCACATTTAACGGAGAGATCGATGTATTAAAGAAAATATTATCATACACCGCGTGTTCTACAAATATGAACGAAATGAAAAACGAAATGAAGATTCAAATCAAAGGTTTGATTGAATATAATAAAAGTCCACCTATAAATAAACCGTGTTCAATAGTTTTCTTGCACAGCTACAAAATACAAGGTTGGCGTTTAGAAATTTGGCTCAGTATAATCATTATTTCAGATCAAGATCCTCGGTACGAACTTCAAATATCGATACATGGGAGATAATCATCGATATATCGATATGAAGAAGTTCACGATGAATGAAATGGACCTCATTGGATATGTTGACCACCATTCACTAGCTTTTTTGCATTCGAATGGTATTTGCATGGAGATTTAACTTTAGAATATTTTGTATGGAACAGTGTCATTGACAGGAATTGCATCATATATTAATATGAAAAAAATGGCCTAAAATGCTATGGTATTGGACATTGATTGGACATTGACCAGTTAGTGAATGCCCTCATTGTGTTCTGTTCTACAACTGTACTTATATCAATGCATATGAATTTTGTAGCAACTTTATATAAATATATATATATATATATATATTCTATCATATTTACATTTGCTTTTGACTGATAATTTGTGCCATACAAATATTACACAAAATATATTGTATGTACCTGCTAGTCTCTATCCTTGTTGTTGACATCGTAAATAAAAAAAAACCTTTTGTGTATAGAGATATACATGCACATTGCAGTATAAATATAACTGTAACCAATTTACACGTACGTGATCTATATATCAAATTAGGTATGAATTAAGTTATGCATGAGCTGTTCAAATAAACAGAACATTGGAAACGCTACTTTCATAAAACACATAATTTAGTGATAGGGGCCAGCCAGGATACAGCCAGGTCCTAAGAATCATAAAATGATGGAAATGACTGGGGAGACTGTTTGAGGGCAGCTTCATCGTGTTAAGGTGCTTTCTCTGTCATTCCTTTGTATTCGCTGGACATACACTTAATTCTCTGCACGGCACACATTCATAGTGAACGAGTCTTAACAAATTTATCCTTTATGCGTTTAATTTCGTCTATTTCACGTAATAAAATGTAGGTTTGATCACTGTACGGGAGCAAACTGAACAATTAAGCATATATGACTTCATGTTCTGATCAAGATTGCATTGGCTTCGTTGAAAACGACAAACATTCTAGTAGCATTTATTTAATAGCGTTTTGTTGTACGAATATTCAAATTTTATCCCTCGACAGGTCAACTTTCACGTAAGGTGTTCATGCGCGCTTATGTTATCAAGCGTTGTGCATTGTGTCAATTTCGTTATTACAGCACATTAAACAATTATTTCACTAATTACTCGAAGTACCTCTGTGAAACCTTTCGGAAATCTTAGTGCAGGAAAAAAACATCGAAGAAAAGTATAATAGATCGGTGTTGCTTTTTACTTGCACGCTCAGTAAAGCTTTAATAATGGAATAATCAATTACACAAAATTATGATAATTGTATAATCATAAACAACAGATGTGCAGTGCGTATACACGTATCAACCACAGGTAAGGGATGCGCACTTAGATAAAACCAAAACATGTCAATAATTGTATTTTTACAATACATGTACATGTCTCTTTCAGGATTTTGTCGTCTACTTCTAAACATAGGGAGCTAACACGTGGAAGGGATGGTGTATAATAGTGTATTAGGCCTAAAATGGCCACACGGATCAAAAACACATAAATCATATATATACATATGCAAGGTTTACAACTTCCGAAATGACAGTTTCTACACGCAAGTTCGTTTAATTTTAATTTGTAATATCTGGTGTCTACAGTACAGATAGCTAATACATTATACTACACATGACCAATAAGCACTTGCACTTTGTCTAATTCAAAACAATAAAGCAGATATTTCATCTTTTTGCTCCGAAAAATCGTCAATTTCGTTTAGTCGAACGCTACCTCGCAGCACCAAAACAACCTGAATAACCATATATGATGTTTTGGTCCGTATGGTCATTTTAAGCTTTTATATATCATTATACACTATCCCTTCAGCGTGATAGCCCCCCTGTGCTTCTAAATGTCAGCACGCGCGACTAGCAAAATATATTTTTTGGAATCATGCCCTGATTTGGTTAATCATTTTAGAAATGGAAAAGATTTTGCGACAGATTTGCATATAAACTAAATTATTATATCCGTTTTTGTACGATAATTGCCTAAAATTCATTAAACAAAACATTTAATGAAGATTAATCTATTAGAGAATAATAGTTCATGCATCACGTGCGCTGCAAATACGGTAAATTAGGCCATGAAACACTTGCTGTTGCTAAAGTACAAATGATTTTTTTAATAAAAATATCATTACCTGGAGTTGCGTCCCCTGAATTTACACGTGTAGTTCAGCAATAGCTTTTTAGAATTTCAGCAAATGATAATTGGTACAAACAAGTCGATATTTAAAAGATAATAATTAACAACCTGGTCAAATACCTTAAAGAGGAACTAATAGAACAATTAGGAGTACTGTACTCGAGTTTGTATGTACATATGTATGTAATACAAATGTTCAGAATGTTTAAAGATGTGCAGGCGTTGTGAATAATATGCTATAAGGAAAAGTATTCATGCGTCCGTAAGAGCATCCGTAAACTGGTTCCTGTTCCATGTTGCAGTGCGCGAAAATAGAGTCGAAGGGAGCCAGTTCAGCTTTTACGGCTTATCGGTTGGTTTATCGGAATAGTTCATGATTGATTGATGGAATGACTGCGACCGGTGTTCTATACAAGAGATATAGAGGAAGTACATTTTGTATTTACTTGTAATTGCTTTATTAATATTAAGCCAAAATATTTGTCTAGTTTTGAGCGCCATTTTGCATCTTTCGTCGTTATAATGATATATTCTTAACTATGTTGTATGTTGCCTTCTTGCTTTCCTTGTCGTTGCAAAAGTATCACTGTGTGTCCAGATATGAATACAAAGGCAAATTTCTAAAATTAAGCAAAATCATCCCAACATTTCAAACACCTAGAAAGTCATTTGGTTTTATATATATACAACATTTTCCCAGTTAAGCGCACCATATCGCGTCTTTCGTCTTTACAATTATATGTACATGTATTCAATTATGTTGTATTTTATCTAGTTGCTTCCCTTATCAAAAGTTTCATTGTCGGTCTAGATTAACTGATATACAAGCATACGTTTAGAAAGTCCTTTTGTAACTTTTTAATACTTTAACATTTTCTCAGTTATATGCCCGAACTAGATTTTGAATTTTAATGATAGTTACTATAGTTATGATTCTAGATCTATTTATTGTTATCTGCTTCTCAATGACACACCACGATCACAGGGTCCACAATGGAAACAAGAGTCCTCTCTTTTTGTGTTAACCCTGGTGCTGGTGTACATGACATGGTATTTTCTAATTTTATATTTAAATGATTGTGTTCTTATAATTTATATAATTCACCATGTGACATGTATTATCAAAACCTACATAAACCTGTCGTCAAAAGATTAAACAAACGAGAAGCCAAGTGTCCATACAGTGAGAAAGATTAGAATTTTTAAACGAACACAGATTACATCACAAATCAATGCGATTATAAATACTCACCTAAGGTGCAATATGTAACGAGCTCACTGAACCATGACCTGTTTTCAGGGCTCGACAAATCCACTCGTCCGCTTGTAATTACGGGTAGAAGTTGAGATTGCTGTAAAACTAGTTAAAATTCTAAGAGTGGGTGGTTGTCCTGCAAGACGAGCCTGAAAAAAATTGTCGAGCCCTGTTGTTGGATTTTATTTCTAAACCTCTTTTTACTAAAGTTGGTAAAAATGGTACAAATTATGCCAAGTATTTTATGTTAATATGTCATTTCTATCTGCTAACATCGAACTGTTTATTAGCCACACCAACGTGCTGTTTGACACAATTGATCGACCAGAACCTATTACTGTTTATTTAACAAAAAAGCGGGATGTTATATGTCTGAAGTTATACTCGGTAACAATAAAGCCACTTCTTTTTTTATCACTTCTTCTCTTCGTCTCATTTCAGTTTTAACATCGGCATTAACTACATAGATAATAATACCACGATCCACATTTAATTCGTCGGACTAAAACATTTAAATCTAACGACTAATATAATTTTATATAGCGAAAAAAATCAAGTTTTTTCAGGATACATGCATCGCCTTCTTTCACTATCGCACTTGATAAACCACTTATACAATACTACGGGCGTAATACGATTCGTACGTGACTTGCAAACTGAACCGTGACTCTACTGACTTAAGTGCATAAAGGAAAATAGTTCATGTTCCCTGTATTTATTTAAGGGACATAATCGAAAATTACACGCAGTATAATGACATGTTTAAGGGTATGCACGCGTTTGTGAATAACATGCTGTAAGGCAAAGCGAAGATGAAATGAAATGACTCAATGTACTGGATGTGCCGATGGAATAGTCTTCCGAAATATAACTGATGGTGAAATACGACTTGTTCATGAAATGGAACGTGAAAGTAAGTGTACGGTTTCTTGAATTTTATCAACAACTGATTAAATGTTGAAATTAACCGAACATAAAGAAAGTAAGTGCAACTAACCTTAGTATGAGTTAACCATTCAGAACATTCATGTTGATGATGAACTTGAACACTATTGTTAAATGATACCAGCTGTGCGTTGAATATTTGAATAAAAACATTTAAACAAACATGAATTCGGACATGAATGCATACACGGATATTACGATGAATGTTAGAACGTTTTCACGAGTAAAGAACGATTTGTCGTTAGTTCCGTGAATGTGGTTTCAATGTTTTTCTGATGATCCCCAAGTACAAGCATATATGCTAATATGCCTAATTTATTGATTATGAATAAATTTTGTGTGTTATTTTTGTCTGATATCAAATGTAGGCTATATAAAATATGAAATGCCATATTCACAGAAACGAGCTATAACACATTGTTGGAAGACCGCGGCCGTGGTCAAGTGGTTAGTGCGCTGGACTTGTAACCCGGAGATCCTGGTTTGAATCCCGGTCGCGGCGGGTCATACCCTTCTATGAAAATTTGAAAAAAAAGTCGATTTTCCTCCATATGTGGAGAAGTTGTCGGCTCCTTGTGGACGGGTAAGTTACTACTGGTTAGAATACAGTCCAGGAACACTGAATAGGTGAACCGGTCGCCGTATATAACTGAAAGTTGTTGAAAACGGCGTTAAACCCCAGTGACAATAAGTCACATAAAACATTAAAAAACACCATGCTGGTGAATTTTGCAAGGAACACAACGGGCTAGGACAAAGTCGTAATACAGCGAGTGCGTGTGACACTAATATGCTTACAGTATATGTTTAATCCTAAAAGGATCTGGGTGGCGAAAATAACAAAATACTCGTAATAAGGACAGGGTGAAATATTAAGGTGTTGGTAAATTTCAACTCTGCAAAGATTTGTTTTCTGTCATTTCTAGGCTTCCCAGAAGATGAGGCTGATAGTTATGAAACATTCGTCTACAGACAAAGAGAAGCCCCAGATTTACTACTTGGGTGTTACTTAGAGGGAAGTTTAGTTGGGGTCTGAGTTTTATTGTATTTTATTCAAAAGTCACGGTTGTAAGTTCGTTGCTTTGATGATGCATGTTTTTGTTTTGCAAAATAGTACTATACAAATGGATTATTTATAGCCATATTGATAAATCTATTTACGTAAATAAATCTACTGTCTTTATGTCTGTACCTTTAAATGCAAAAAAAATTAAGTTCAAATTTCTTGCCATAGTTCTATCCCATGTTACTTACACGACTCGTATTTGTGACAAATAGTTCACAACGTGATTTACTGATTACATATACGTATTTGATTTTAGTTTATAAATGCGACACGATACCATGGTGTTGAGCTAACTGATGAATGCATGAAAATACACGAACCAGAAGGTGGCAAGTTTATTTATTTAGTTAGTTTCTGTCAGATTTACGAATATCTGTGATATCACGTCCATCATGCATTTAACAACTGTGATTCATACACGCCAATGCTCAGACAATTTCATATGATGGAAACATTGCAATATCGCCTTTTTTCACTGCGTTTAACGTCGTTTTTCAACAATTTTAGTTATATACGGCGGCAGGTTTACCCAACCAGTTTTCCTGGACTGTATTCTAACTAGTTCTAACTTACCCTTCCACAATGAGCCGGCAACTTCTCCACATATGGAGGAAATTTAAAATCGACATTTTTGTCAAATTTTCTTCGAAGTGTATGACCTGCCGCGAACAGGATTTGAACCCGGATATCCGGGTTACAAGCCCAGCGCACTAACCACTGGACTACGGTTTCGGCCAATATTGCCTTCATAGACTGCCTAGTTTCGTTATTCTTGTAGAACATATTCTGAGATAGAACTCTGACATTTTTTCAGAAAGTGTTTGCATTCACTCAGTGGTTGTGCAGAAAAAGTACAGAAGAAAGGTGAACCAGAATAACTACTTCATTTATTATTTTCATAAGTACAGTAATATGTTCTGTAAGGTTTTATAGCAGAAATATTCAATTAGTGTATTATAATATACTAGTATACATAATCAACACATAATCATTAACATAATCATTATCATATACATGTACTTAGATAGAACCTTGACAATTACATTTAGATCATACCGGTATGCCAATCTTGCTGCGTGACTCTAACGCATTTTCCTCCATATGTGGAGAAGTTGCCGGCTCCTTGTGGAAGGGTAAGTTAGTACTGGTTATTATGCAGTCCAGGAAAACTAGTTAGGTGAACCGGTCGCCGTATATAACTGAAAAATTGTTGAAAAACGGCATTAAACCCCAATACAACCAACCAAAGACTCTAACGCCACGGTAAGTACTTTTGGATAAAATCTCTCTTCAGTGTTACTCTAACGACACTGTAATGTCTTATCAACAATTTCACAGTTCATAATAATTCTCGATACACTTCTAGGGCGTTTATAAATTCAAACCCGTTCGCGACGAACCGATAAACTTGAGCATTTTGTCGTCTACATGGGACTACTTGTGTTCAATACTTTCCATACAAACACGTTTTACAATATTTCTTTTCAGGGCATTGCTTTGAACATGCTGCACGCTTTTATTGATAATGTGAGAAGAGAACAAAATGGTGTTTCAAGAATTCTTCTCATGAGTAAATCTTACCTCATACCATTATACACAAGAGCCGGGTTTGCGCTAACTGGAAGGTCTAACGCGGATCCTGGTAACGTGTGTCTTATTCACTCATATAGCCATTTATTCAATGGCGACAATGAAGACTTGTAAAACATGAGGCATTAGTCCAAGCCATTGTTATGAAATGCCACATGAACAAGACTTTACTATTATATTCACACTCTGAAATTGGGAACAGGGAACCAAAACGTGCTTTGCTTTGCTCGAGATCATTTGAATTGTCTGCACCAGATGTGAAAAGATATTTACTTTACAATATATATACAGTTTTTATTGGTCATTTATTGGGAAGGGAAGTTCATCAAAATATTTAAAAAATAATACAAATGTTCGTAAACCCAATAACAAAGTGGACTGAAAACAGTTGGTTTTGTTTAATATGCGTTTTGATGTTGTCCTTGCCTTTGTATGTTTTTTTCTAAGAAAAATTTAAGACCACGACTTAAGAATGGTATTTGCAGTAGGAAAAAGCACTAAATATTTAGGTGTTTATATTTTTTCAGGAAAGGATACGTGGTATGAGCTTCAGGTATCCATAATAAAACCTGGAAGCAAGTCATTAGAATGAACTTAAGTTGAAGGATACAGAGATGATGCATGCTGTGGTTGAAATACCAAGAGTTATTTTTATTTACAATAATTTAAACGACTTTGACATTCAGATCTATGTATACTCACTTACATATATATGTGCGTGTTCCATGCCATTTTTTCTTCACAAATGTCCAAGCTGGTAAAATGTGGCACATGTATTATCTGGCCCATGCTGATTGGCGAGAATATAATGTTCCATGCCATTAATCTCCACAAATGTCCAAGCTGGTAAAATGTGGTACATGTATTATCTGGCCCATGCTGAATGGCGAGAATATAATGTTCCATGCCATTAATCTCCACAAATGTCCATGCTGGTAAAATGTGGTACATGTATTATCTAGTCCATGCTGATTGGCGAAAATATTATTTCATATCACATTTGAATGCATATAAGGGTACATTTGCACATGCATATTTAACGTTTCTGTGTATACGTGTTATTGAATTTTTCATCAATGAGAATAAAGGTACCATCACAAATAAAACTTAATAATGTTCAGTCTTTTTTATATATTAAATACATACTCTGGTGGGTATGTTTTTTATTATCAAATTTTTTCACATTCATACTTTCAACTATAACATGTATTTGTACATACATGTGGTGGAAAACATTCGTCTAAAGAAAATCATGATTGACTTCAAGTACTCGTTTAGGATGTGGGTGAAAATACTAGAATTGTATTATGTCACGCAAACAATAAATCAGAACATGAGACAATTCCATTGCAACATCTGCATCTCAAGTAATGTATATTTATGACCTGAGTAATAAGCTAAGCATGAAGGACGCCAAGAAAGGCCAAAGACTGAGTCGAACTTGTATGGGACAGAAGAAGACTAAAACATAGCATATGATTGATATAGGGCATTTATTAAAAATGCCATAAAATAAACTATTTCACAAATATCTACAACATGGTTCAAAGATGAAAAGCAGGTAACTAATTGAATACTAATGCGACATTACCAAATAACAACAATTACATAACATACATCTCCGAACCATAAAAACATTCAGTCTGATATATCCCATATCTGGGCACAAAAAAACGCCTCAAAGGCAAAGCCGCCGCCCAGAGATATGTAGTACGTGTTTTTATTATCAGACTTTCTTTCGTATATTAGTGCTTCCATATAAATAATGATCATTAGAAGCTCACCAATGATGATGATTTTGATCTTACTGATGAGCATGAGACATAAAAGAGGCGCAAAAATGTGTTTGTTTCTGGCGACATGCTCATTAGGAATAGGGTAGGTGGGTCGGGTTTTTTTATTATTCTTGAAAGCCACTGTTGAGGTTATTTTTTATTATTGTTGAAGTAAAAGAATAATAATTCTAGCGTCGCTGGGAAAAATATGGTAATTCGGGTAACCAGAAACAAACAATTGTTTGAGGTGCTTACTATTATGAAATCAGGCGTAAAAAATGCCGTTTTTTCACGATTTTTCATAAAGCCACAAATGAGACAACTTTACAACTAAGTGAATCAATTTCTTTCGCGCGATACATTTGAGACAAAATATGTAATAATTTATCAGCAAATCGCAGAAATTATTTTATTTATCTAGCTATTCTTTATTGATATAAGCACTATTTTCCGACGGAGAGTGTTTGTTTACTTTCGGGAATTAGTCATGAAGTTAAATCGTTTAAATAGAAACAAAACGCAGAGGTCGAAGGTAATCGTGTAAAATCATTACAAAAAGTGTGCATTTGGGGAAAACAAAAGCTTGGAAACTAAAGAAGACTCAGACACATGTTTTTGAACTACTTTCCAGACGTTGACAGAGATGTATGTGATGGATAACGAATGACAACTCAGGATAGAGATTGTGCTAGAAAAAACAATTGTCACGGGGTATTACTGATTACCGAAAACAAACATGGGTACAAATATTTACCAAAAACAACCGAAAAGGAATTCAGATTACAGAAAACAAATATTTCCTTTTCGCAAACAAATGTTGCTCTTTTCGTAATCCAGCCACAATCTGAAAGAAAAAAATGATACAAAGTCAACATTTTTTCATATAATCCGAATAATAATTATAGATTAAACGTATTTCATCAAGATACACGTAATTATTGAGTAAAATTTCAAAATAATGACTGGTGGGCTCTTTTAGTAGACCGAATGTTATTTCTGCAAAAAGAGGCTCCTTTTGGTATCTAGTCATACCGATATTTCTATTATTGATAATATTAAAATTATTTTCGCCAGTTATTCGTCTAATGCCAGTTATGAAGTACTCTTTATTACACTCATCTGAGATAAAGATAATGTGTATAAAGGTCCCAGCACACATGTACGAAATTCCGAATTGATACATTGAGTTTAATGGAGGTTATGAACTGAAGATTTATATATATAGATTGTATACGAAGATTTTAGAAAATCTACTAGAGTATTGTTTTATGATTACATTAATAGACGGACCCATAACTGTACTTGCAGCGAAGACTGAACGAAAAAGAGCCAAGGCAACGTAGTAGCAAGGTAAAAAAGACCTTAAAAATATAAAACGTGAACCTTCTGTCCCCGACACCTTTGAATCATGTTGAACTTATTGTATACATTTTCTCTGTTTTTTCTTCTTTGTTCAAAGATCATTTTTGATCATAACAAGTATTATGTATATGTGTTAAAAAATATTCTGAATAAACCTTGAAACTTTGTCCCCGATTCAGGAATAGATCTTGTCCTCTCCTACGTTTAATATTACTCAAACTAGACTCCACATTTGGCAAAAATGACCTTGTTAAAAAAGGCAACACGTAAACCTACTGTCCCTGGCACCTTTGACTCATGTCTCTTGATTCCGTGAAAAGAATGACGAATTAGAACTTGTGCGCGTATTACTTATGCATGTTCAAGCTGAATGGTACAATTAACTGAATCGTAAATCTGATTCAGCAAAATATAAAAAAAAATGAAATCTACCTTATTTTATGTCATTTTAGTACATTTTTTTTTATTTATTGTATGATGTGTAAGCGCTGATGAATAAATGATTGGACAAATAGTTTTGTTTTATCTATAATGCGTTACATACGAATACGAAAAAAAACTTAATGAGAACTAAGCTGGAATATTACATACATGATCTGCGTGTATTCACATGAATCAGTCTCAAACAAGTCTCAGCTATCTCTTCTTACAAACAAAAGAAAATTGATTTCGATATTCTAATTTGCCATGCATTTGTAGATTTTTGCAAATCTTCTTGTCTACCGTAAAAGACAATGTATCTACTCAGAATTTCATATATGTATAATTGTAATAAACTCTATTTAAGATAACATTAAAGTTAATAATTAATTTCAGATTCATTTATAAAAAAAAGTTTTATTTTGGTTCGGTATTCCGACTCGTTTTTCGGTACTAAGGGAAGCAACTCGTACAATAAACCATACATACTTGCATATTTTATAAACCTTTATAACTTCCATTAAAATCAATGTATTAATTTCATATATAAAGTCTAATAAACACTGTTCTATAACTAGCATTAATTAATTTATATCAGTCGAATGTTATTAATAATGAAAATAACATCTGTTTTCGATAATCTGAATTTGTTTTTGGTTGTTTTCAGTTAATATTTGTTTTTGGTAGAAGTATCGATTTTCACGATATGCTTATTATAACAAGTACACCGGGGCGGCGAAACCGAAAGCGAAAGTTGGAAATTTTGTCATCTTGCCTTGGCATCAGAAAAATAAACGTAAGTTAATTAAATATTGCCTAATATCCACGTCTCAATTTTAGCCATTTGAAATTGAGTAAAAAAACGTCAAAAACTGGATGAATATGTGGTTATTTATTGACCAGGCTTGTCCAACAATGACTGAATTAATTAGATTTTCTGGACTGTTTTGTATGATGAAACTTTTTTAAACCCTACTGCTGTAATGATAAATTTGTTTTGTGGCAACTCCCTTGTAATGATAGGTGTACGTTACTATTGTGACAATCATTTGGGTTCATGACACTATGAATATTTCATTATGTAGCCTTACCTTCTGACTTGGCTTCATGATTTTTGCGACTATTTTTGTACAGGTCTGCATTATAACCGACCAATGATGTTTTGAGTACTGTTATAATCTTATCAGACAGAAACTATTAATAAGTTAATCTTACTGTCATAAATAGTTTCTCAGCTGATAAGAATTTAACTATGCTTTAATTAACGCTACATTTTTTTTTATTTTCAGAATGGCTTCCCCTGGGCAAAACAATGATGGTAATGGTACATCAAGTTATTGGAACAATTTAGCAACTCAGATCTATCAAAGTATCATCAGCCTATGGCAGGAAGACTTCTGTACTGACTTTGAAATAATAGCTGGTGGTAAATCTTTTCATTGTCATAAAGTTGTCATTGCCTCAGTTTCGGATTACTTTAAAGCCATGTTCAGCTCTGGTATGAAAGAAATGGAACAAAATAAAGCTGTATTAGAAGACATCAGTTCGGATTCCTTTCAGACAATCTTCACGATTCTCTACCCAACTGAACCAATAAAAGAAAGGAAACATCCACTGAGGAACAAGTCTGAAAATGATGTATTGGAGCTTCTTAAGCTTGCAGCACGTCTCCAAATGAAAATTCTGAGCCATCTTTGTTTGGAACATCTAAAAAAGAATATATCGTGTGAAAACTGCATTAGCCTATGGAAATTTGGTGAAGTTATTCAATGTGCGGAACTCTCTGAGTTGGGAAGAGATTTTGTTAGAGAGAATTTTGATGAATTGGTGTCAGCGCAAGTGCTGGATTCCTTGGAGTATAATGACTTCTTGAGTATCGTTCAAGACAAAGACATGCATGTAAAAAATGAAGAAATCGTTTGGGAGGCAATAAGAAAGTGGATCAAGTTTGATGAAGAGCAGAGATCTCAGTTCATTTATGAACTTATTAGAGAGTGCTGCCTGACAGAGATTGAAACAGGATTCCTTATTGAGGAGATTGCTTTTGATTCCTTAGTCAGACGCAGTGATGAAGCATCAAAAGTAGTTCAAGATGTTATACGATACTCTCGTCATCCAAGTTTGCACAACAGCCTTGAATTGAAGTTCCGAGAATGCCATGAGAAACAGCAGGTTACTGTTATACTGTATGATAACATGACTGGTCATGAACAGGCTGATAATTTTGTTGGCTTTGGCTTTGGTTTTGGTAGACAGGAAAAGTTAAAAGGAAAAGCAATTAGCTATGACAGGAGTACCTGCAGTCCATTGGCATTTAGCAAACCAATAACACACCCTGGTAAAGGCTTCTGGAATATGTCTTGCTGTGTGTATGGCCATTCAATCTATGTCTTAAATGGCAATAGCCACAATGAAACTGAGCTTCTTAAGTTTGATGGTGTTGCTAACAAATGGCATGCTAGAAGACCATTGAATCAACCTCTGATTGGGCATACCATGTGTGCATTAGATGGATGCTTGTTTGTCTTTGGTGGGCGTCATAAATACCAAATGAATGCCCAGGTATGGAAGTACTACACTGATAGTGATTCCTGGTTAGAGGGTGGTGAAATTATAGCGTCTGTTGTCAATGCTTCATCAGTTGCTTTTGAGAAAAAAATCTACATATTTGGTGGTACAATTGACCGTCATGAACCTGCTACTTGTGTTCAAGTGTATGATTCTGTCACTGATATTGGAACCATTTTTTGTAATCTTACGAAGCCATGCAGTTTTTCCCGAGCTCTTCTAAGAGGTTCCACTGCATACATTGTTACATCTGATGGGGATGTTGAAAAGGTGTGTTTAGATACAGCTGAAGCGTCTATTATTGCATCAATCCCCTTGAAATACAAACAGACATTTGGAATAAACATGCGCTCTGAAATACTGACCGTGTTTGTGGGGCAAGGCAATAAGATGGTCTCTGAAGTTGAATCTGTTGAAGAGGAATTAGGACAACCTAGCTCTTTTCTGTCGTTAACTTCAGATGAAAAAGATGTCAAAGAAATCAATGATGATGATGATGATGATAAAGATGATGATAATGATTATGATATAACAATGAAGGACGTTTTCATAAATGTTAACACTGGTGATGTTGAAGTGTCTCAGAGCCTCCTAGAGGATTGCAATATTCTTGGTTGTGTCTCCCTTGTGGTTAATTCATCTAGTTTATAACTGGTGTTTTCATTGTACAATGTATTAAAACTGTTGAACTGCTGATGAGGGTTGTTTAAGACTTATCTTGCATAATCATTGGATGTAGGGCTAAAACAGCAGCACCATTTAAACTGTATCTTGGATGCACAACATACTGTGTTCATATTAGTTTTCTGTGTCACAAAGCATGTTATTAAATTTATGTATTGATTTCATTAGTTTAGTGTTTACCCTACATTTTAAGCCTTTCAGATAGTTTCAATTTTCCAATATTCTCCTTTATTTCCATGAAGGTTACTTATTAATGGAGGATTTTATTTATGATTAATTAATGCACTATGGCAGTTGTTCAAATGTGATTGATGTATTATAAGTGGTGGATGGGCCTACACTAAATCAGAGCTTGCTCTGGTTCTACATGAATTCTTACCAATACATAGAATTTAGAACAATTACTGTTTGTATTTACTTATTTTAGCTCTCTTTTTGAATTATTTTGACATAATTGGTGTTGCATTAGTACATGTACTTTCTTTTTCATTAATTTTTGCTGACATTTTGAGGTAATAGGTCATTCCATTGTGTCTAAAATATACATCTGTTTATTCATATCAGCACTGTTCATGTCATAACGTTGTAATTATATTTAATTTTTTTGTTTTGTTTTCTTTAATTCATGATTTAATGCTATTTCATATTTTCTTTTCTATTATCATGTTTTTAAGATTTTGTTGATTAAATTAGTGATTATCTTGATATATTGTAATTGAAATTTCTGCTGTAGGTTCCATGCTATGTTATCTTTAAATTCAATATGATTTCCAATAATGGTTAATCTTTTATGCTATGACTTCATTGTTTGTTGTAAAGATATGTTTTTTGTTGAGCCTGCTTGCTGTAAACTTGACATAGTTGTCAAAATGGCAGTTCAGTATGTGTGCGTCCGCATGTGCGTGAGTCTGTCTGTGAGTTAGTCTGTTCGACTTTGCCTGGACCATGAATTTTAAAATGACTTGTTCACCATGATGAGACAGTGTGTCATGCATGAGACCGTTGTCCATATTTTAGAGGTCAGGGTCACACTTGGGGGTAAAGGCCGAAGGCATTCAACACATCTCTCTTTTTCTTATGACCCTTGGTGGGCTCATTTAAGATGTCAAGGTCATTCCCTGAAAAACCAATGGACAACTTTTTCAGGACATTGCAATTTCTAGTTTGCAGATCATGTTATTTTTTAAGAACAGTGCTGTACTTTGTTTATTCTTATTACATACATTGCCTTTTATTAATCCTTTGCCTCATAATACACATTTTCCACATCTGATGCAGATGACTTTTTAAAACATAGTGACAAAAGAAGCCATTAATAATCGCTTGTAATGAGCTGCAGCTTCTTTTGCCACAATGTTTTCCACTCAGTCAGAGAGAAATAATCCAATTTTCTTAAATAAATTGATGTTTTGTGTATTAGCTTTGAATTTGGAAGAGTCCAAAGTATGCTTTTGAAGGAAAGGGTTACATATTTTCTTTCTCTGGTTGAGTTCAAGTTCGATAAAAAATGCAGATGGATGTATAATTGTTGTACAATTATTCCATTGAAAGAAATTAAACTATTGAGCAGCTTGAATGCTTTTGTCATGAATTATTAGTGTATGTTATTATGGTACAAATACAGTGTGTCCATACATATATATTGTATTAATAAAAACTCTCCAGTGTGGCCCCTTCTTGAGCAACAGCTTCCCTTCAACAACAACATCAACAAGAACGTGATTTTTTCCCATTGCACAATTTAACTATTAGTTTAACCTCTCTAGAGCAACAACCTTTCAACAAGAACAACATAATTTTGCTCCTCCCAAAGGATGTTGCTTTGAAGAGGTTGCACTGTATGTGTAGGGATGATTGTATTATATTCATATATTTAACTTTTAGGTTATGTATCCCCTAGTGGATTACAATCACTTCAGTATTACAATCATCTCTAATCTAAAACAACCATTTATCTTCAAACCAGTTTTCAATAACTCCTCTATAATTCAACTTGATAATGAGACAATCTCATTATTTCAACCGATTTTTGGGATTCTGAAGGTGGTCTCATTATTAAGGTTTTACTGTATATCTTTGCTCATGTGGGAGAATTTACTATTCCGGCATAAAAACTATGTGCTTTATTATGTAAAACAGTTGAACATCAGTTTATTAGAATGGTCACTCAAATAGAAGTCCCTGCATTATTTAGGTCATGCAATTGCTTTTATAATGACACACAGAATGCTTTTTTAATTCTTTATACCAGTACTCACCAACACAATCACCCATTTTAAGCATCATCATTGTTCATGATAAATCTTTTACTGTATATTTGTATATTTCATCCTCTGCATAACTCCCCAATGGGCCCAACTGACAAACCTTGCTCTGATACTTGCTGCTGGTCACTGTGCTATCTCTCTGTGTGAGCCCCTTGGGAGTTTGCAGTGGATGAAATTATGATCAACCTTCACCTTACCAAGGTAAGTCTTGCTTAATCATTCAATTAACATGTATAGTTAGGTATTGGCTACAGTCAGTATTTAAATTAGTGAGTGTGAGTTAGATTTTAGTATAAGTAATTTTCAGATACTGGGCTACAGGTATTATATGCGTACAAATGTTTAAAATGGTGTATTACAATGTTCAAACTCAATGTTTAAGCTAGGACCCTGAAACTTTGTACACCTCCCTATCATTATCAGGTTATCAAGCAGGAAATGAATGATAACCTTTTAGCACTTGGTGTAATATTCATTCTTAAAGAGTTAGCACGTATTTACATTGTATGTGAGATTAATTTATTATTTTTTTGTATCATTTTTTTTTATTTTGATTATGTTAAACATGTAGTATAGTACATATAAAACATAGATAGAAATAAGTTACATACTTTTATCACTAAAACAACACTTAAATATAGATTAATAGATAATCAATTATAAACAAAGTTATTGAACTATTACATATGAAACATAATCAAGGATGACACAAAAAGGGTATTAATATTTTTGTGCTCTGGGTAAAAGTTATTTGTAGTTTTAGACAGAAGTTCCTCTTTGATAATAAGTGAATTGTACTGTATACCTGTATATTAAAATTATATATATTTACTCCAAATTGTCAGCCACCATGCACAAAGACACATTATTATCATCTGGGCAAAACTTTCAACACCATGTCCAAACATGAAGTTAGCAGTTACTTGTGGAGAACAGGGTTACTACTGGTACAAGGAAACTAATTAGGTTACACAAGCATATTTGAGTGGTAAGGAACAGTAACTCAGAATAGAAATTGGTCTTAAGTATTGTAAGAGTGACCTCCCTTATTTTGCTGTCAACTTTCATCTTCTCAGTCTGATATCATTTGATATTTTGTTCGAGCTTGGAGAATTTGACTTTAATGATGAAACTGGTGAATGAAACTCTACATGCAATGGATTGTATTGAGCAAGTATAATAAATATAATTGTAACTTGTCCAGGTAGGCCTTTGTGATTCAGAGTAACAGTATCCATAATGCATACTAACCTCTTAGGTTGGGAAACTTGTTGGGATCTTGTCACCATGTTGGCATCTTTTCTTGTAAAGATTCAATTATTAATAGAAATTGTCAAGAAAGAAAACCCGCAATTTAGACATAAAAATCAAAGAAACTGCAATACTTAAAGAAACGTAAATTATTTGTTTGGAAACAAATACCAGTCAGTGGTGGGTAATAGGGGGTGAGTATAGTACTTGATACATGTATCTACTTCTTTTACCACTTTACGATGCAGCTTTGTGTATAGCTTCTTGGTACTAATATTAAGGCATAATTATGATTCTATGATTGATTGTGAACATTCAGATTTTTTATTGGAACTAATGTTGCAGAATAAAATCACAAAAGTCTCATGTTTGCCTGATTTTGGGGTTTCCACCCTTGGATCTGCTGATGATTGTGATTCCATCTTGAAGTTAATATTGTATCAGTGCAATTGAATGCGTTACCCTGTTGCCCATGATAGTTTCTTGTAGTTTTGTCATTTCTCAATTCCTGTTTTTCTGTGTTTTGCTGTTATAGAGCTGTTCAATAATTTCCTGTTTTAATTATTTATAAGGCTCCTTATTTTATTGATTTTTTAAGAAAAGGGACAATGACATGCAATGGTTTCAGCACCTCCACATGTGGGCAGAAATTAATTTGTCGGCTGAGTAAATGGATTTAGAATGATAGTTGATCAATAATATTAAACAGATTTTGATATGATTTATTTATAGACTGCTTAGCATTTGTTGCTGGTAATGCATTTCCTTTGTGCTATTTTGCATGTGTTGTACATAGCTGTAATATCAATTTTGTGGTATTCCGGAAGTATTTTACCAAATCTTCTTTGTCATATATTGATGAAAAACTCAATTTATTGCATGGCTGCCTTTTTTCCACTAAAGAATTTCCATAATTGTTCTTGAATGTTATTCCGTGAATAAATGCACGCATTCATTTATTCATATCAAATGCTTCCGTTGGAGGAAACACATTGATTTGCATCACTTTTTCAATATTAAAGTGGTATTTGTTAAAAGTAAAACATCCAAATAAAACACATGAACAAAACAAGGTGAAATTTTATGATTGTAAACAGGCTTAGTCAAACACAGCGGAAGTGAGATGTGTGCTGTTCATTGCTGCATATTTTCTCCATTCTTTTACAAGTATGTAAAAAAAGTCCATTATTTCCTGTTAATGGCATCTGCCATACTTGAAAATATTGTAACTCACTATTTACAAAACATTCAATTGTAGGCCTATGTTATTTTTCATTTTTCTATACTGATTGTTTCCTTTTATGCTAATGGATATCAATCAATTAAAACATTTTTAGACAGAGTTATGGTTAAATAGTTTTGATATGAAACTTGAAAGCCTGAATGGGTCATAACAAAGTCCAGGGTTTATTTTGGGCCGTTTTGATGACCAATATTCGGTTGTGTTTCCATTGCATCTGTGGTGAGTGACTATAGTTACCAGTGCTAGAACCAGACTTCTGGATTTGCAAATATGTGTGGTGTTTTTCATTTGAGACAATTGAGATTCAAACACGGGATATCAGCCCAAGGGGTCAGGTTATTTGCCACTCTCCTCGAATCCTCGCATACATTTCTATTGCTTTGTGAGATAAAAACAAGCCTGAATCTTACTCAGTTTGATGTTAGTCATCATGAAGTAACTAGTGGTAAAAGAATCAGCATAAGATATGCAGGAGCACTATCTTAATGTGATCAAATAAAATGGCCTTTATTCTGGTATTGATATTAATCCGTGGAATGTCCAATATGCTGGTATTAATGTCAGTATTAAGGATGCTGGTTCATATAAGGGATTAACTGGGGTCCAATTACTAGTACTGTAGTACTTAAAAGCAACAGTGATCAGCATTAGCCACAGAATTGATTGTTACATTGTTACTGGGACATTCCTCTTCACTGACTCCATCTGTTGTTTTCACTAAGAATTAAATATTGTATAAAAACACCCACTGCTTTAGTGATGACTTATGTTTGATATTATCTCTGTTAATTGTGAAATTTTCATAGGTGCTGATCAGTATGTGAGAAGAATAAAATTAATTCATTTGGAAAAAAATATAAAAATACTATATGTTGCTGTATAATTTTATTTCAAGCAATTGCCTGTTTTTTATCATGTGATTTTTTTTCACACGGTTTAACACCATTTGTCAACATTTTTTCAGTGATATACAGCGACGGGTTCATCTAACCAGTTTTCCTGGACTTTATAGTTACCAGTACTAACTTACACTTCCACAAGTAGCTGGCAACCCTCAACATATGGAGGAAAATCAACATTTTTGTCAAATTTTCATAGAAGGGTATGACCTGCTGTGACCGGGATTTGAACCCAGATTGCTGGGTTACAAGTCCGGTGCACTATCCACTGGACCACGATTGCAGCCTTTTACCATCTGAAAGAAAAAATAAAATCATTATGTGTAAAACGGATTTTGTACACCTTTTCACATGTGTTATCTTTCATTGTCGTTATTAAGAGTGACAAGTCATTTATTTGACGGAAAATATTTGATGATGGAAACAAATCATGAACAGATTGGCTTACTTTATGCATAAATTTCTGTAGATGCACGTATTGGTAATTTATTGAATTAAAAACTATCGTATTTTGTAGACAATTCTGTTAAGGAATCATTAGAAGTTGTTGCCGGGGTTTAATCTAAGAGAAGATTGTATTGATTCGGAAATCGGTCCAACTAGACTGTTGAAGGTCGGCTGATGATCACAATTGTTTTGGTATTCCAACTGACATTTTCTCTGACTGGAGTGTTATGATGGATTTTACACACAGTGCTTGTAGTATCAAGTAAGTAGACTCGTGGTTAATAAGAAATGTTCTGTGCCAAACTATTTGTCACGGTTCTTTGCGTGTGTTATATAATACATTTTCAAGGGTATAATTTACTCATAACATTTACTGGTATTCGAGTTATTGGGGTTGCACTTTTAAATATTTTAAGTAAATGTTGTTTATCACTTGATTAAATGCCCTGGATCATTCACTAACATGCATGTATTAGCATGCAGATTTCTACGAATTCTGCGATGATTTTTCCAGATAGTTAATTTTTCTCCTGAAAATTCTATTTCAACATGCGGAGTAGTAGTATAGCCTTTTGAACTGTTTTTGTATGACACTGTGGGTGCTTCAATTTTTCAACTTTGGAAAGGGTCCCAGTCCAGTCCAATCAGAAAAAAAATGTGTGGTGTGATGCAAAAATAGGGACTTTGTAGATTGGGATTGGGAAAAATGTCTTTATTTTCAATTGGGAACGGACCAAAACTAAGGAGGAAAAAATCACTGCAAAGAGAAATAGCAGTTCAGATTAAATTGTATTTGTATGTTGGTGTAATGTTGTGTATTTGTTAACATTTTTTAGATTCTGTGGATTTATGCTCTAATTTTATGAAATTGTTTTGTGGCCTCCATGGTTGAGTTGTTATGGTTTCTGATTAGTATTTGTTTTCTTGCTAACCTCTTCGTTAATTGAAGATTCATATCAGTGGTATAATACAAATTACCTCATGGTAAGTTCCAGAGTATTTTTGCTTAATTTACAGTAAAAATGTGTTCAGTTAAGCTTTCATTAAGACTCTCTGTTGTTAGAGTTGCAACTTACTTCAGTTGTTGCTGGAGTAATAAAGATTAGCTTTTTTGTTAAAGAAGAGAAAAGCAACGTGATCCTCACAACGGGCCTGTGTGGCCTCCGTGGTCAAGTGGTTATGATCTCTAACTTGTAATCACTAGCCTCTCACAATCGTTCAAATCCCACCAGGGACTAGATAAACTTCACATGTAAGGAAGCTGCCGAGTTAGCTTACAGAGATCAGCAGTTGTACCCAGATGCATTCCTGCGGTCTTCCTCTACGTTTGTTTAAAACTGGAAAAGTTGCCTAATGACCCTGGTTGTTAGTGTGACATTAAACTCCAGAGCAAAAAGAAAGAAAAATAGGATTGTTTGATTAAATATCCCAGTACTGTAGTAGTTTTCTCTTCAGGAAATTTGAAGTTGACTGTTTTTATGTTTAGATATTGGAATAATAACAATAGCCATGCCATTGGCACTCTACCGTATATGTTGCATTTTTATTATTTTTCTAATATTGAATTTATGCTATTTTTAGTGGTATGAAAACCTTTCTACAAAGAAATAGTTGTCCTCCATATTGTTTAAGTCTAAATGTTGAAATCTATAATATGCAGACATAATGGCAGGGTCTTAGACGCCTGATTGTGCAGCAGACAATGAAACTCACTCACCCTTGCTCAGTGCACTCATTAACCCTGACTTTCATGCATCATGTGATCTTTTTAGTTCACTCATGCTTCTTTTGAACATTTTCTACTCAGTCATTATGACTAATACAGAAATTACTGACAGAACCATGAAGAAATCTGCACGATCAATCAATGACGATTTGTTGCTTTAACTCCGGTCAGTAAGTGATATCAAACTTGGATGCGAGTTGATGCAACTTAATCCCCTACTCCAGAAAGGGGACATTATTGAACTGTTGGCATAGACTTGTACATTTGTTCCATATGCTGCTTCTCTCTTGCTATTATAGGTACATTACATATTGATATTGCTGTGCAATTCTGCTGTGGTCTCCATGGTCGAGTGGTTATAGTTTCTGAGTTGTAATCACTAGCCCCTTTCTGCTGTGGGTTTAAATCTCACTCGAGATAAAAATATCACAAGTGAGGAAGCTGTCCTAGCTTACGGAAAGTTAATGGTTCTAAGCCTGGGGTCTTCCTCCATCATTAAAGCTGGAAATGTCACCAAATGACCTTGACTGTTGGTGCGATGATAAACTCCCGCGTGAATTTCTACGCATCTGCAAGTTTTTGTTTCGTCTGTTGATTTACTTAGCATTTTTCTGCCAATCCGTAAATATCCTTTGCATGAGATGTTATACTGATTTTAATTACTGGATTCATGAATTATAATTTATGACTTGAAATCAATAATGTTTGTCTTTAACTCACGAATGTTAGGTTATCCTCAAAGAAGTTGTTTCGCAGTTCTGCTACTGTGGGTATATACATTTTGTTGACTATATATGCTTGTACTAAAAAAAATTAAAAGCTGGTATAAGGAATGAACAAAATTTTGTTTTCAAAATTGCTAAAAAAGGAGTTTGAGAGTCAATGCTTATCAAAGCCAATTAGTCCTTACATACAAAACTAATCACAACTTGGTGTTTTTTTCCTTGAAATATTTGGCGAAATTTGGCCCCATTCCCCACTTTCTGGAGTATATATTTTCCCCAAAAATATTCAAATTTCCCCGCCATCCTATGAAAAAATCCATAACTAACCAAGTTTCAAATTTCAAGTTTTATTCTGATCATCAAATGATTTGTTTATCTTTTTGCTATTTTGACATCTTGTGCTGCAAATGTTTTACGACATTGATTTATGACGCCATTTTCAACATTACAACCCATTCGCAGTCATTCCCCATTTTGCTTGTCTGTGTGCTTATTTTCGCCAACCAATGGGCAGTGAACCCCATTCCCCCAAAATTAAAAAAAACACTGCTGTTTGTTTTGAGCTTAGTATATTTCTGAAAAATATTACTAGACTAGTTTTATTTAGATATCCGTGCTGATGGATTATGGGAATTATGTTCCATTTTTAAATCTAAAATCTATAAAACGATATTCAAATAAAGTCATTTTGTGTAGAAACACACCCAGATGCCCCAGATGTATACATTTATTAAAACTTATAGAAAAAGAAATGCATATTTCACAACTGCTGTCTTACATACGTACACTTCCGTTATCTTTTTTAAGTTACTGGCTGTGGAATTGAATTCGCCCTACTTGGCCCCTTCAATTAACTCAATGTTTCATTAGTCAATCTGATAGATACTGCAAGATAGTTCAGTTGTTTCCATTCAAATGGATGCTATTGTTTCTGTTATTGTTTGAATTGATTTCTCATTGGCTGTCTTCAGTTCTGTATGGTACTTATGTAGGAGCGGGTTTGTAGCCCAGGTATTATATGTATATATAGGGTATAATGAACATTGTATATGACTGAAATACTGTGGATATCTAAGAAGTTGATCGTAAATCTTTCTTTTAATAATAAATTGATACACCATATGACCCTAAGATAAGTCACACTTTAGATTATTTGATTGGTATTAATTAAAGATGTAAGCTTACATACAGTTTACTTCAAGCTGTTACAAAAATTTCATTGATGTAAAAGTTACTAAGCCTACCTTTTTTGTACTTGCAACAATGTTTATTGATCATCTATTAACCCTATGTTGAATTCTGTTAAACAAGAATATATAAATGGGCCCCTAATTGAGGCACCAAGGGGCTTTATGCTTTGACATGTTGTTTTTTTTCTAAGTATGTCATGTTATTGTTTGAACTATTTTTTCCAGTTTTATATAAGGTGTTTTAATGCCTGTAAAGTGAACAGAAAGGTTTTTGTGAACAGATATGTGTGCTTTTATTTTGGAGGGGCGTTTTTTTGGAAATATTTGGTAAATTTTTGTTCATCAGTCATAATCCATGGGTTATGTAGTCATTGAACTCATAAATGTATTCTTTTCAAAATATCAAACATTGTTTTATAGCTCTTTCTCTCCCTTTATGGATTGATATGTATTTGCTTGGCTAGCCTGCTGAGTATTTTTTTTATTTTCGCGTACTTACTTTATGACCATAAAATAAGACTTTGATAGTGTTTACTGTTAATAGTGAAATTCAATATCAATATACGAACAAAACAGTGATTTTTTTGTACATTTTACAGTTGAATATCGGCTGCTTCCCCAAGCCCAAAAAAGTTATATTTTCCCTTAAAAATTCTATATAAATAAGTGATAATTTTTCAAATTTTCCCCTTTTTCTGATTTAGTACGCTATATTTTCCCCTTCAGAAAGCCACAGGTAGTTTTGAAAATTCCAAAACAGAATCACTGAAAACATATATCATGATAATTCATATGATATGTGTCCTACATGCAGATAAAATTGATAATATCTTTATCATATACAGTGCAACCTCTCCAGAGTAGCCCTCTCTTGAACAGCAATCTACCTTGAAAAACAGCATGACTTTTTCCCACTGTACAATTTAACTATTAATTTAACGTCTTTAGAGCAACAACCTCTCTCAACAACAACCAAATTTTGGCTTCTAACAAAAGGTGTTGCATTGGAGGGGTAACACTGTATATATGTCAGTAGTATACACATATGTATATGGAAATTCTTTATTTCTTTGACAACTTGCCTGAAGATATTCCAGCCTCTGGTTTACATGCCATATATGGTTGTTTGTGACGAGGTCATCTTGGTCAAGTGGTTAAGGTATTGAACTTGTTATCACTAACCCTTCATCTTGTGAGTTCGAATTCCTCCCTGGACCAAATTTTACGTGTAAGGAATCTGTCCATTTAGCTTATTGAAGGTTGGTGGATCTATCCATGTGTAAACCTGGGGTCTCCGTCTACAGTTAATATGGAAAAGTTGCCAAATGACCCTTTCTGTTTCCTTATGTTTCAAAGTTGACAGATGCTTTCCATTGAAGTAAGAATTCAGTAATCCTGTGCTTTTTTGAGCCAGGCTTGACTGATTTTTCTAAAAAATAAGACCTAAATTTATTGGTTATGTTTAAAACCTGTATACTCAAAAGTTGAAAAAGAATTTTAATATCCAATACAGCTGGTACATGCAATTTGTTTTATGTGAAGTTATAACTTTACCTGATATGAGTATTGTATTCTAATTGATTGACTGGGAATATGTTAATGTTTACTGTTTGCTCTATCAATCAAGCTCTGATTATGGTTCAGATATCTGGGTTCATTTAGTAGGTATTAATACATAAATATATACTTCAATAGTACTTCGTTAGATTAGTGTGAGTTTTTGTGGTAATTTGTATTTTATAGTAAAACATCAAATAGCGACCGCTTCAATATTATGCCCACCTTATTATAAATACTGCTTATTTTCAGACCTGCTTGATTCAACTGGATGAGACCACCTCATTCAGTGACTTTTTTGCAATTTTGGGAAAGGGTCTGTGTCTGGTCCGATTGGGAAAAAAATGCACAGTGTAATGCCAATTTTGAAATTTTTAGGTCAGGAACTGGGGAAAATCTCTTTATTTTTTATTGAGAAGGGTCCATTTACCAGTCCCAAACAAAGAAGGAAAAAATCGCTGTCATTATTATGACCAATTTTGGGATCTTGAAGGTGGTTTCATTATCAAGGTTTTACTGTATATTCTGATTTTAAGTTGTCCCTGGGTGTATATTGGCTTCCAATGGTTGATTGATTAAATTTACTTTTTAATGTTCTCTGCAATATAATGATAGATGTTACAGACTAAGTAATGCGAAATTAACAAATTTCTAATACTGTAAAAGCATTTTTAAAAACACCAATGAGGCTTACACCCATTTAAATTATTAATTAGTTATGGTACTATAAATATTTAAACTACTGAATATTCCCTAATAAATGCCCGGGTTCAAATCCCGGTTGCTAAGTGCACGTCATACCCTTCTAGGAAAATTTGACAAAAATGTTGATTTTCCTCTGTAGGCTAAGATGTTGCCGGCTCTTTGTGGAAGGGTAAGTTTCTTCCAGTTAGTATTCTGTCCAGGAAAACTGGTTACGTGAACCGATCACCGGATATAACTGAAAAAATTGTTGAAAAACAGCATTAAACCCCTGTGACAATAAGTCTCATAAAAACAAAACAAAAACATAATAAATGCCCCTCCACTAATTAATGCTCAAGCTTTTTAGAAAAGATGAACAATTTTGACTTACCATCTATGCTTTATCGATTCCTCAACTTTAATCCTATGTGTAGTCATTCAAACTTGAACAAAATCGGCAAAATGTATTGTCCCAAAGGGCATTTATTAAGTAATTATTGGTAAATGAAAGTGAACCTATATCTACTATCATGTGTTATGTCTAGCTAGTTTTTGAAAATTGAATATGGCTTGCATTACAACCAGTGCCCTGGGCTTAGCATTTGAAATTTTATTTTTAAATCTCATTGGAGTATAAGATTTTTTGCAAATGATGTTTTAATCAATTTCCATCCAAGCATCAATAAAACACTTATATTATAATCTTTATGAGTCTCCAAGGTAAAAAATGTGTAAATTTTAATTACTTCAATTGCATTACGCTTAATTTTTATAAGAATACACAGAAATAAATCAAATGAACTATAAGTTAAAATTGTTCTACAGGCACAGGAGTCTAAGATCTGTAATTGTTTACTTTTAAAACGTTACAGGTTTTTGGCTTATTGCTGATGTATACATTTTTATTTCTTTTTAATAGTTTGAGAACATATTTTGTTAAAACTACTGGTTTTCAGATGATGAACAGTCTGTGGGGTATATATTCTTTATAAAAAGAATTTTATAATTTTTTCGTAATAATTCTATATCAAAGAGCCCATAATGTATAATTATTAGGAACTAATGATAGTAATATTGACAGATTGATTAGCTAATTACTGTCTGTTACTTTGAAAAAAGCACATTTTTTCCCTCTGGTCTATAGCAGCATATTATTATAAACATTGAAAAATGCCATTTATCAGTACAAAAAATGAAAACAGAACAGAAATTATATCATTAATTTCCGGAAAAAAAATTGCTTTGATCTTATATTGACTCCAATGAACTGCACAATGCCTGGAGAAATCGATAAAAGTCTGCTAAAATCATTAACCTAATATTTCATGCACATTAAATTCATATTTTATTAGTCAATTACTGCATAATTTTATCTTATATAGATACTACATTCATCTGGATGTTGAGAAGTTGAAGAAACTCAAGTACATTGTTGAAATGTTTTTTTTATTAAAAAAGTATGAACCATCATATAGAACAAATGTTGATGCCACTGTTATGCAACATTTTACAAATTTTATAACAGTTTAATTGAAATGAACTTAAACAGACTTTTTTTATAAGCACTGAGCATTACAAATATTACCCCCAGCATTGTCATTCTTAGCTCAGTCAGTAGAGTAATTTTGGTGATCAAAAAGTCAAATGCACTTAACTATTATTGATAAACATTTATAAATACAGTTAAACACTGCACATATGTTCAAACTGCACATTTTAATAACTGTACCATACATTTTCCTTGATTTTGGCATATATGTCCTGCATGTTTTAGGAATATACGTGATTCTAGGATTGCACTGCGTTTTTTAGGAAATCCAATGAAGCACTGCAGTACTATAATTCTAAAAACATAAAGCAATTCAATTGCACAGATGATATATATATGTATATGTATACATTTCATAGGAATTCTCAGTGTATTGAAATCAAGCAGGACAAAATATCTTTAAATGTATAGCCCTTGATGAACTTAACGATTAAATCAAAGAATGATATCAGCAGTTGCCTTAGAACTTCAATGCTTAGAAAGTGTTAAATACATTAAAAGTAATATTTCAAATTGAGGTATTGTCAACTATTCCCAAAAGTACTCTCAGTGCTTTGATTAATGTTGCCAATCTGAAGCTGAGCTATTATTTGATCAGAATTAACAAAATATACAGCAGCAATTGTATCAGATAGTTTGTTTCCTGTAGAAAATGCACAAGTGGTGTTTGTTCTGTCCCTATCATGTGTTCTCTATACATTACCAGACAATTTCCAGTATACAATTTTGATTAATATTCCGTTCTAGAGCTGACTTTTATTTCTGTCTCATCATTTGAAATATGGATCTCCCAGTGGAGACCTTGTTGGTTTCCAATAAAACTGCCAGGATTAGCTGTAATGTCTCGCAAGAATTTACAGATTTCACCGGCGAATACTGGAATGTATTTGTTTTTACTTCACTTAAGAAATACAATAAGAAGGCACAGTTGTAAACATTTATTAAATACAATAACATTTCCACCTTGGATCATCATTCTGGGTTAGTGCACGGAATGAATTTTACATCTGGGAGGAATGCGGAATAAAAATAGGATATTTTTTTAAATCTACTATTTTTATTTTTCTGTACTCTTTGAATGAAATACCAAGATAGAGGCATTTATTGTACTGGTATGTTTTAATTTAATTTGAAAACACATGCTTACACATTGCAACATTGCCACAATAAACATATAGGAAATCATCTAATACATTATTATATGATAAAACGTGGTTGGCTGTTCTATTAGACCAATCAGATTGTTGCCTATGAACTATCATGGATAGATTGCATCTGCAACATTAATGTTCCTCTGGTGTTCAATCAGTTTTCATTAAATTTATATCAAACTTAGTTTATGGGTATTACATCAAGGGGCCATGACCGTGGTCCAGTGGGTGGTGTGCTGGACTTGTAACCCAGCAGTTTAGTTCAAATCCTGATCCAGGCAAGTCATACTGTTCTATGAAAATTTGACAAATGTCAATTTCAACATTGAAATTGTTGAAAAACTGCATTAAACCCACTGAAAAAAAAATACATCATGGCCAAGTTGGATAACAAAGAAGATGCCAATCAGGCTCCAGAATTATGTCCCCTGACTCAGCAAAAAAATATATAAAGGACATTGTCTCCTCTTAAAGTTGACAATTCTCATCCAATCTTCAGCAGATAATTTTCGATGGTGTATTTTGAGACAGTTCGGCATTCTTGGGACAATATTTTATTTTGTTTTACTGAACAATTATTTCATGTAATCTGTTTTTTAACATCACCAAGTACCCCAGCACATACTGTCTGGGTTTTGTGATTTTGTCATTTTTTTGCAGGATTATGGCCCTTTGTTTATCTTGTGCATTTGTAATATTCTGTGTGCAACTTCTCATGAAAACCTGGTTTTATGATAGTTCCTGTCACCTTGTTGGTAACAATATGTGTGTTTTATGCTTGTATAAAGCATTGACTGAGCAGTAACAGAGCAGTGACTGAGTAGTGACTGAGCATTGATAGAATTCAATTATCTTTCCTTGACTTATACATACATGATTTTGATACATACCTTATTAGGAGTCTCAGTTTATATGTGTGTAATACTTTATTATAAATCCAGTCAATACTGACTGCTTTCAGATTAGTAAATTGAGGCTCTGAGGCTGTTTTAAGTTGTTTTTTATCATTATATTTAGTAGCTTAGGTGTAACCAAACACCAGCTGGACCTGTCATTAAAGATCTAAGTATCTCAATATATTTCAGGTTTATATCATTAAAATGGTGTTAATATGATGACACTAATGCAAATGTACATCCCTCCTGTATGTACCAGGGTCACAAATATCTCCTTAATGTCAACTTGACTTTTTTTATTACATGCTGTTTTATTGGTAGGCAATCTTTGATTTCACTATTGTCTGTTGTCAGGGTGTTTTGGCCATCATATTACTTGTTACATCAACTACTGTCTATTAAGCGAATATTGTCCGATTATTTAAACTAGTTACACTAATTGATTGCTACACAATCCTTTGATCTATAGTAAAAATACCCTGTGGTGTTTCTTTTTTACAAGTCTATAATAGTCCTTCAATAACAGTGGAATTATTTCTACTTTTAACGCCCATTGATGTCAATTACTATCCTCTTTATTGCATTTAAATGTTGCTTAAATTTCATCATTCAGTTTCTTATCTTTCCTTGCATGAGATAAAAGTGGCTGTGGATACACGGATAATTTAAGATATATTTTTGTGCAATTTATATATATTCCAAAACCTTTGAAATAACGTGTTTTCTTTTTTTAGAATGTTTAATGCAGTTTGCGGATCATGTGACAGGTATCTAGAAATTAATTAATATTTAATTTATGCAAGTTTAGTCGGTATTTATTGGTTTATTCTCACACTTGGTAAAGAAAGATTGTATGATATGAGATATTTCTGCGCATTTAATTTGTAAATAAGATATTGTGTTGACTGCGGTATTATTTTAAATAATAACATGCTTTTGACAAAGTTTCACATTGTCTGCAGTTACACTACAATCACTATGTGTTATTTGTTCGTATGATTTTCTAATATTTCATACAAAAATTTGCACTACCAGTTAATACGAAATTGATAAAAAAATTTCTGTCAAGTTTGGATTTTTTTGGGGAAATAATTGTCTGCATACAGACTAAAATATGTAAAATCTTGACTTTTTTTGCACATAAACCCTCGTCTACCATAGTACTTTTGTTGACAAGTGAATTATAAGGACAGATGTCGTGAATTAATTCGTTGACAAGTGAATTATTGGGACAACTGATGAAAATTATTGGCAAATAATGAAAAAATACGAAAAATTCAACTTTATGATATATATATTAGGATGTGTTTTGTCATCCCATAGGGTGGTTTTGTCTGTTAAACCATCTAGTCCTTGCAAAGTGATAAATTTGAATATAATGCTGTAAATTATTTCTATAAATCATGCATATTTGACAATATTTTTAATATAAATGTATTGTATGTAATAATGTTTGCATGAAGACCACATAAATAATAAGTACAGTAATTGTAAGCGGCTATTATTCTGCAGTACTAAATGGGTATAAACTGGGTGTTCCTATCTTGTACTGGAGTAGGGGGTGACAAAGTGATAATATCATACACAATATATAATATTATGACCATGATTTACTTATGTAATTCAATTCATTGGAAGATGAAAAAAGTTTTTATAATGTTCTCCATGTTAAATTTATTATTCATATCATTTGTGTGCATAGTTACCATTTATCTCATATTAAATACACCCTTGCCAAATTAAAACACCCCCCTGAAAAAAATGGTCGGTTTGCTGTTCTGTAACTGACTTATTCAAAATGATAACCTTGACCCCAAGCATTTTTGTTTGTTCTTTATTCCAGTGTTTCGTTTTCAGTACAAGCATAATATTATAATGTTAGCAGAAAAGAAAATAATTGCATAACTTACCCACTGTTAAATGTTTGGGTTGCTTAAACACAAACCAACATTTTTTTAAGGACGGCCCAAAGTGGAAATAATCTTTATAATGTAAGAGGAAGGATGGAGCACTTATCAGGAAAGATTTGGTATTCTTTTTAATGAATATTTGCTGTGATTGATGGCATGAGAATTTCTTTTTTTTCCTTATTTGAATTTAAATAGATGTTAAATTCTGTGCTTTCTTATGTTATAATTGGTTCATTGTGATTTTATTCTCATAATACTCACCTATCGTTTTTTTATCTGCCTTAAATTGAATAAATTTTCTTGAGGATATTCCATTTTAAGTCAGATCAATTATACTTTCATAATTATTTATGTATATTTCATTAAACTTATTATTTCTGTCGGGCTAAATGAAGCACCCTCGTTGTAATTGAAATTTGTACAATACAATTCAACCTCTCTAAAGCAACAACCTTTTTGAGAAGCAAAATTATATCGTTTTTGAGAGGTTGTTGCTCTAGAATGGTTAATTTAGTTGTTAAATCATACAGTGGGAAAAAATCATGCTGTTGTTGATAGGAGGTTGTTGTTCAAGAAAGGGCCACTGTGGAGAGCTTGCACTCTATATGACACCACAATTCAATGTAAAAAGGAACAACAGTATTTTTCTTTTTTATAATTAAAGGGCTCAGTACAAGAAGGTACCTATCTCCTTCTTTTTCAAGATGGAGATAGATTCTTCTTCCACTCACCCCTTCAATTTGTAAATTACCAAAAAAAATTTAAAAGATCAAAGGCTTAAAAAGGCATTTAATGGATGTCGTGACTATTGATTGAGTAATATCTATACCTCTCTTGGTTGGTAATGATTTGACACATTTACCTAAAAAACAAGAAACATTTTTATTAGCACCTGTATTTGATGAAGTTTGATAAAGTCACACTAAACGTGTTATATTTATCGATTGATCCAGGAATAGGTTACCATTACGACAGTGTACCAATCACCAATTACGATATTTAGTATTTACTTAAAACTTTTTATTATCCAATTACAATTATATCTTAATTTGAACCTTATTTATATGGCCATTAATTTTGTGGAATTTTGGGGTTGAAAAATGTGGTGGTTACTCATTGGTAACTACCTTTTTTTCAGTAATATTGATGTTTTATAGAACATTACATATTTTATGATAGATTTAAACAATGCATTTCATGTTCTAAACAAATATACAAATACAAGTCCATTTATATAGTGCAAAAATTTATGCCGATATTTGATTGCGCTGCACATGGTCCCTTTAACAGTCAGTCTAAAACTTTGTACAGTTTAGTAAGTTACTGGTGGAAATTTGAGAACAAATATGTTTTGAGTTTTTGTCAGAACTGGTTTTCATTAGAACACATTTCAAGTCAAATGAGAGAGCATTCCACCATTTAATACCAATATACAATATTTAAGTATTGTGTACAAATTGAAAAAAGTTCTTGTACTAGAAATGAGATAAGTTTAACATAATTAGCTACATACAAATTACATACAAACAACACATAAATAACTTACTAACAGCATGATACAAGTATGATAATAATAGCTTATCTGGTAATGTTGTTATAAATAGTGTTTATTGTTTATTCATTGTAAAACATTTTACTGTTATTTAAATTACTCTGCAGTGTACCATTATTTTAGCAATTAGTGAATGCTTTCATTTTTTTTCTTTTCACTGGGGTCTAAAGTTGCACCAAAAGCTAGAGTAATTTGGTGACTTTCAGCTTTAATGGTGGAGGACCCTAGGCATAAGACCCTTGATCGAACCACTGACCTACTGTCATCCAGCTGGGCTGTCAATGAGCTTCCTCACAGGTGTGGATTCGAACTCACAGTGGATATAAGTTACTCCTGTTATAAGTATTGTAACTCACAGAATATCATTGTACCAATCATTTACTACTTCAGCTTTCTTCTTTGGCTCGAAAAAATAGCCATGTTTAGGGTTACTTGGCAATGAAAATAGGATAAGTAGGTCAAAAACTTGCCTATTTTTGTTCTAACCTTCTTTACTTTAGACATATTATGATTCCTCCCTAAATATTTTTTGTACTTTTGGATTTGCTGTTTGAAACTTCAGTGTCATTACCAAATAACGTTTTCCGTTACATTTTTTTTTACATATATTGGCAACACTGTCGTGAAAATTACAATATAGCACTATTATTTGGATGCCGTAAAAACTTTTGAGTAAGCAGGTAAAAGATGGGTCAGTTAGGTAACAGGAAACAAAACTATTTTTTTATGCCTGAGGTCATAATAAAAAAATAGACCCATTGCTAAAAAATAGACACATTAAAAAATAGGGTTGTTGCCAAAAATGGGGTCATTACCCAAAAAAAGGGTCGGTTGGGCAACCATCAACATGACTGTATTTTACTGGCCTTATGAAAAGTAGATTTACATCAATTTGTTTTGTTTACAATTAGTGCTAATGAATAAAATAATTGCATGCCATTATTGAATAAAGACTTGAAATGTCATCATTGTTCCAAATCAAAATCCAGAAAGCTTAAAGAATATTTAGATGTTTGTTTATTGTCTTTATAATCTCAGCCTCTAGATATATAATCATGGAATATGTAGATGCACTTATTATCAATTAACAATTTGGCATGAATTTACACAATTGTTTGTTTTAAATTGTTGAATTTTACTACTGTATTAAAATAAAATAATCATGATGTTTGTAATGATTTAGTGCATGACTTATATATTTCCTGTATGTGAAAATGCACTGGATAGACTTTGTAATACATACTTAGATAAATGCTATGGTTGAGTTGGCATGGTCTCTGGCCAGTAATCATTGTAGCCTCTCACTGCTGTGAGTTCAAATCCTACCTAAAACCGGATGTCTTAGGTGGCAAGGGAGCTATCTAGCCAGCTTATGGAAGGTTGGTAGTTCAAATCCTACCTAAAACCAGATGTCTTAGGTAGCGAAGGAGCTATCTAGCCAGCTTATGGAAGGTTGGTAGTTCAAATCCTACCTAAAACTAGATGTCTTAGGTAGCAAGGGAGCTATCTAGCCAGCTTATGGAAGGTTGGTAGTTCAAATCCTACCTATAACCAGATGTCTTAGGTAGTGAAGAAGCTATCTAGCCAGCTTATGGAAGGTTGGTAGTTCAAATCCTACCTAAAACCAGATGTCTTAGGTGGCAAGGGAGCTATCTAGCCAGCTTATGGAAGGTTGGTAGTTCAAATCCTACCTGTAACCAGATGTCTCAGGTAGCAAGGGAGCTATCTAGCCAGCTTATGGAAGGTTGGTAGTTCAAATCCTACCTATAACCAGATTTCTTAGGCATCGAGGGAACTATCTAACCAGCTTATGGAAGGTTGGTAGTTCAAATCCTACCTAAAACCAGATGTCTTAGGCATCGAGGGAACTATATAGCCAGCTTATGGAAGGTTAGTGGTTCTACTTAAGTGTATGCCTGGGGTCTTCTACCATCATTAAAGCTTGAAATTCCCAAATGACCCTTATTGTTGGTGTGATATTAAACCTCCGGAGAGAAAAGGGAAAAAAATATGATAAGAAAAGCTTAATACAGGACTGGTATAGTGAATAAACATTAGAATATGTACTTATACTTTGATGAGCATTTTTATAAGGAGGTTTACCATCAACAGATGATGATTCATGTTGTTATTTTGGTTTCATATTTAGTCAACCACAAAAAGTGTGGGATGTTTATCAAAGAAAATAAACATACATTTAGAAGTAAACTTTATACACTTTCAAACCATTTGAATTCATGCGCAGTAAAACCTCAATAATGAGACCACCTTCGGGACCTGAAAACTTGGTTGTAATTATGAGGTGATCTCTTTTTCAAGTTGTATCATAGAGGAGTTATTGGAAGCGGGTCCTAAAATAAGTGTCATAATAACAAGGTGGTTGTAATATTGCGGTGGTCACTATTTGAGGTTTTACTGTATGTTGGATGTACATGTATTTATCATATCCAAGGGTCAAATAGATTGCTTAACTTTGATTCAGTATTGTTTTCACCTGACTGCAGAATTGTCACATTATCTAGTAATTAAGATTACTAAATATTTTAGAAGTTCACTGAAAGAAATTAGAGTGATATATATATATATATGTGTGTATATGAACTCTGAAATTGATGCGTGGGAGTGAATGGGACAGAAGATTGATGTGACGTGATCGATGACCAAAGCTGACACAATTTTACGAGCATTGATCTAATCGTACTTTAAGTATACTGTCACACTTAACTTTTGGGCTGGTTTTAGTTAACTGTTCGCTATAAAAGTGAACCCCTGTTAAAATTTTAGGTGCCACTCTGTGTCAAGGCTGAAAAAAAAATATTCTCGTTTCTGGCCTTGACCGACCGTTAATTTTTTACCCCGACCGCATTTTTTTTACCGAGAAATATTCCGGAATTTCAGTTCCGTATACCATTGGAAACGGAATTTTAAGATGGCTGCACAACTACGATGCTTGCTCGCTGTAAAAGTAGATAAATGCGTCCATTTTTGTATTTTATTGTTTGTCCAGTTTGTTTGAATAAGCATGAAGCTCATCAAAATTTATCAAACCAATGGCTTTGCATACATTAGCAATTATTACAGATGGCGGGTGTAAAAAAAAATCCCTACCTACCGACCCAGTTTATTTTGATGACCGTGACCAGAAACAAGAGTATTTTTTTTTCAGCCCAATGAAAGACATGGATCAAATGCTGAATAAATCATACATAATTTTTTGCAAAGGCTTGAGTTTGATTTTGTGTTATGATTAGACTCAGGCTTTAAGAATGACCCTCTTCACTCACTAAAGTTTGGATGAGGGGATATTTTTGTTCATTTGTGTGAAGATTGTAATTTTTTTATAAAAAAAAAAATCTCTGCCTATTACATAACAGGTGTTTTTCGTGTTAATTGCTTTTTAAAAAAAGATGACTATATTTTAGCAAGCACGAATTATTGAAAGCTTCAGTTATCTGGGTTATGTGTCTCTGTTAATGTGAATGTACATACTATTAGTCTTCACACTAACCCACTAGCCCAAACCCCCGGGCTAGTAAATTTCTATTCATGCCAGTGAACATTTTCAAAAATATGCATTCAATCTAGTGGTATAATCAGCGCTTTTTTTGCAAAAAGGTGAAAAACTGGATGTAAATTGAATTTTAGGAGAAAAGTGCACAATTTTAAAGATTTTTCCTAAGGGGAAGATGCTTTTAAATGGCCTCTCCTATAGAAGGAAAAAACCTGAAATGTTTATTTCAATAGCTTGCTTTTAGTTCAGCTAGTGCTTTAAAAAAATTAGTTCAAACACTGTGCTATATTATTGTGATATACATTTCATGCTGGCCATGTACACATGATTGTTTAATAAAATGTCAGTATTGTTTCATTTTATTTGTTTCACATCTCGTATGATATTGCAGCAATTTTCATACCAACTTTGTATGTATCGCAGTTTTATATCAACTGATTGTTCTTATTATTGCATTTTTATGTTTTATATGTAAAGCTGTTTGACAATGTGAAATCTTATATATTGTTTATTGGCCTATCAGTGCATAACATAATTTCATATGAATTTCTTGTTTAATTTAGTTGGGTTTCTTTTTGATTATTATTTTTTTTCACTGGGGTTTAACACCGTTTTTCAACAATTTTTCAGTTTGATGTGTATATGGCAACCGGTTCACCTAACCAGTTTTCCTGGACTGTATACTAACCAGTACTCACTTACCCTTCCACAAGGAGTCAGCAACTTCTCCACATATGGAAGGAAATCAACATTTTTGTCAAATTTTCACAGAAGGGTATGACCTGTCATGACCGAGATTTGAACCTGGATCACAGGGTCACAAGTCCAGCACACTAACCACTGGCAGGACCACGGTTGTAGCTTCCTTTTGATTAACAATTTATTATGAAATGATTATCTAATTTTGCTAACCAATTAAATATCTGATTGGTGTTTTATTTGGCAGAATGTTGTCTTAATTTTTGAAATTTATTAGAGTCTGCACTCAAATTATTTTACGATATTTTGGCCTTCTGAAGGTGGATATTTCAAGGACATATCTTGCACTTTTTTATTTAAAAAATATACACCACCCCTTGATGGTAAAGAAATAAAATGCTACCTTCTATCAATAGTTCAAAGGTCATAATGTCAGCTGTTAAAGGTACATGAGGGAAAAATGTATTGCACCTTTGAGTTTAGATTGTAAGTTTATATCTTGCTTCTCCTAACTATGATATCTATCACTCTTGTCAATAAAATGATGCCAAAAACTACTACCAGTATTTCGGTGTACTTTTCTTACAGCCAATTATTCAGCATGTTTTTCGTTATATTAAAAGTGCAAATAACAATGTGTAAGGTTCGTATGAGGTCACAAATGGTGATATAATTTCTCTTGTGTTATCTTAACTATTTCACCTAAGACTGAATGGGACATTGTACATCAAAAATAAATACCAAACTGTTTTGTATTCTTTGGATGATTGAATTCTTTGCATCAATTATTTAATCAATTGACACCTGTATGTGTGTCACGCATGCCTTATGTAAGCCTTGTATTTTGCACTTAGGCTGAAAATGTTACATAAATTGATAAATGTCCACTATTATTATTTTCCTAAAGTAATGCATTGTGTTTCAAAAAACATTGAAAATCGTGATATTTATTTAAATCTAATTGTCTACTGCCATTAATGCCTGACATTCTTGAACTTTGAACTTAATAAAACTGACAGTCACTGCATGGATAGAAAAATGCTCGATGCTCTAACTGCATTCATTCCATGTATTGTTGTAATCAAAGAAAATATTCACCAATGTACCTGTTTTTCTAAATTTCTTCTAAAAAGTCATTTATTCATTTAGTTACCCTCAACCTGACGATTTAAGTTTCAAATCTCAGTTTGGTGACCATGTTTTTAAACTCTAAGCTCTGATTGGTTGATCTTGCGCACAGTCATAATTGACCAATCACAAGGCTGACTACTCTTGAGACTCCAGGTTACCAGGGCAGTTTTATCATTACCATACCTAAGTACTTGGTACTCTCTTGAGTAACATTAATTATTTATAAATTACAGTCAAACCTGTGTTTGCAGCCACCTTTGAATAAAGACCACCCCATGAATGAAGGCAATTCTTTGAAAATTCGTCACTGATTACTTAGAACAAACTGACCTCTGAATAAAGGCCACCTGCCAATATAAAGGCCACATTTTGTCTTTCCCAAGAATAGCCTTTGATCACAGGTATGATTATATGTTCTCTAAAGTTTAAAAAAGTAAAAAAAATTACCTATGTACAGTAACTTTTTTATGTCGTTCCTGTTTAGAATTAATTATTTTATGCTTGGCTTATAAGAAGCACCAAATATTAATAAATATTCAAATCAGGCGAGGTACGATTGTATTCATAGAGTGACATGTAAGTTATCTTTTCATCTATGAAACCTTTATGTCATCTTCCTATTATGTCATTTAATAGAATGGAGAAAAGGATTGAAATCTTTGAAATTACCATCACAATGCACTGGTTATAAGAGCGTGACATTCAATAATGTATTGTTACTGAGGGTTTTATTATGACTTATTTCATTTATCCAGTATTCACCTTGTCAATTTGAAGTCTTATTTATTCTCTGTGTCGTCTCAAAGCGTATAACTAAGCATTCCCTTTTTAAAAAGCCTGTCCCTGTAATTAATTACTGTACCTTTTTGAGAAAAACGAACATTTGGTTCTCTATAAATGCTTATACAATCCTTCAAGTTACATTCAATTTGTCCTAAAATGGTTAAAAAAAATATTGTTGAAAAGATTCTGTAAAATTGAACACTCATGGTTGCATTTATTTTGGTATGTTCGGTAAATTTTTCAGTTTATATCGAAGTGCTGTAGTTGTGAATGGTTGATAGTCTACTTAAAGGTTTGTATGGGAACACATGTGTTTTATTCTAGTATTAATTCATTTTACCTACTCTTGTTTTTTTTATATTTTATATCAATTTGCATTCTTGTGTTGAAGTTATTGCGTCATTGGTGTCACTTTATTACTTAAAGCTTTTATGTTGTATCATAATTACTTGGTTAAAAATCCTGTAAGGACTTTTCAGAGATTGCGCAATCATGTAATTATGAACCTGTCACTGGTACATCAATGCTGGAGAACAAACATACCACCCACTAAATGTTTGGTGAAAGATGACAGCTACTTGGTACTCCTGACAGGAGTGAACAATAGCTAGAATTTAAGAGAGAGATACTCATACACATGCTAATTGACTGTATACTCATCAATGATGGTATCAACAAAAGTTAAAAAATGAGATAAACCAGTTGACAATATTTAACTTTTTTTTTCTCTGAAGTTTAATGTCACACCAACAGCTGGGGTTGTTAGGTGAGTTTTCCACATTTAATGATGGAGGACGATCCCTGGCATGCAACAGGATAAAACCATTGACCTTCTGTGAGCTAGCCAGGCAGCTTCCTCTCATGTGAAATTTGGTCTTGGTTGGGATTGGAACTTTCAGGGATGGGGGTCTTGTGATTTTTAGTCAGAGACCTTAACTAATTTACCATAAAGATCCCCCTCCATATATTGCTGTCTTCAGGATAAACCTGATACCAGAATCAATCTGACATCTTGACTCAACTACAAATCTGTCATTATAACAAGGTTATAGTGTATACTGCTTTGCAACCAAATCAAATCATTTCAATGCATTTAAATCATATATTATATCTTTGGCTTGAATTCTTTATTGACTTACAGAATACTTTCTATGCTCAGTGAGTTATATGTTGCCATTTGAAATATTATTCTATTGACTGAGGGCAGACATGTGTAAGATTATGTGAATTGTTGGTTTTTTTTGGCTTTTTATGGAAATAATTTTGTAGTGTGTAATAATGACATTTTCTTTTTTATGGCAGCATTTTTTGTTTGATGCAGCGTGAAATTTTATTTAATATCTGTTTTACAATTATTTTACTGAATGAATGCAAGAATGAACAAACGAACAAGCGATTATACAATAGAAGTATTTCTCTATCAGAATTCATTTTTAATTCAAACAAATACAAAATATAATTATAGACTCTCTAGCCAACCAATACTTCCCTTTTCCCTTTGTTGCTCATAATTCTATCAATTTTATGTGTGTATTAAGTGATTCAATATATATTGTAAGAATTTTAATATCTTGAGCACCTTTTATCCTGGAAGATCTGACAAACTTCAAGTTCCATGGATCTGGTTTCTGAATAACACATCTTACAGCTTATCTATATCAAATCAAATTAATGGTATGCACATCTTTTGTTTCATACAGCACTTTTATATGGAAAGGTCAGTGATTTTTTTTTTGCAATTTTGTTACAGGGTCCGGGTCCGGTTCAATTGAGTTAAAATGCTCAGTGTGAAGGCAAAATTGGGAACTTTTAGGTCAGGAATTGGGAAAAATGTCTTTATTTTCGATTGGGAAAGGTCCGTTTACCAGATCCTAACAAAGAAGGAAAAAAATCGCTGAAGGTTTGTTTGCATAATTCCAGTGACGCTTGCTAGCAGGAATAAAAATGTGACCACAATGATTTAATATATTTCAGTTTTACCAAAAACTAAAATAAAAAAATTGTCACTAAATGTAAAAGTAACCTCTCATATCAAGTATCTCTGTTCAGTAGGACACCAAGTCAAAGGTGACATATGAAAACCATGTGTAATATATATATACCCCTCAAAACTGGACTCCTTGAAAACTAAGAATTCTCTCAAAATTGGAAATTTTTCCCATTATTTCTTTCCTGTAATTAAAGTAGAAATTATATCGAACTTGTTTTTATTGAATTCCTGCTTATATAAAAAAAATATAAAGTCCCGAATCATATCCTGCTTTTTACGTATTAAAAATCACACTTACTTCAAATTCACTGTTTTTTCATTGCTTTTTTTTTTAAATCAGAGTAGATTTTAGGTCTCAAACATTGATTTTCAACTATACGTATACAGTGACCATCTATGTCAAACAAATTAAGTCATCAATTCACAAACACCTATTAATTTCTCAATTTCTCACAATTTCGCAAAATTCTTTGAACTTTGATTTAAAGACTTTCAACTGCGATAGTAAAATCTCTGAAAACTGGAATTCTAAGGAAAACGTACTTTTGGACCAGTCTGGAAGGAGGTCAAGTTTTCCAGGGTTATACTGTATATATATAATACAGCCATCACAAAAGTTGTGATTCTATTTTACATTCATTGATCTTATAATAAATATTGACAGATAAAAAAAATACATAGCTTGCTATTTGGAATTATTATGGTGTGATTACAAGTATGACTCTATCTTAGTTAGGTTCATTCATAACATTTAATGTATTTTGATCATTTTTCAAACTTCCTTATACTGACGTTTGTTTGATTTATTTATTTGTTCCTGTAATTTTTTCTTTATTTCTAAGATTTTTTGTGCATTTGTCCATTATTTTATACATGACTTCAGATGGTATTTCACGCATAATGTAAGGATTATCTCAGTTGATATTTCATACATTATGCCAGTCAACATTTTATACATTATTTCAGTCAATATTTTATACATTATTTCTGGCAATATTTTATACATTAGTTCTGTCAATATTTTATACATCATTTTCAGTCAATATTTTATACATTATTTCTGTGAATAGTTTGTGCATTGTTTTTGTCAATATTTTATACATCATTTCTGTCAATATTTTATACATCGTCTGTGAATAGTTTGTGCATTATTCTGGTCAATATTTTGTACATTATTTTAGTCAATATTTCTTGAAGTCTGTCAAACATTATTTCAATGGACATATCAGAGTTAATTCCTTAAATACATGTTAACTGACTGATAATTATGACTTGCAAATACTGTCTTTTAATGCAGAAATTTACTTAGGTTGATATGAGTATGAACTACCAAATACTGGTTTTATGTGGTTTAAAAGTTTATTTAGTTTTAAATATTTCAATCAACATTTGTTTTCAATGTACAGACTGTATGTAGCGGCTTTCTAATATCACCAGTTCAGTGTTTGGATTTTTTTAAGAGAGGTAATTTTAAATTATTCAAAATTTTATCAAACTACTCACTGTGAAAAATATCTGGTATTTGGTGTATAGTAATTGGTTTATTTTAATCGAGGCTTACAAATCACGGAAGCCCAGGGTTGCGGAATGTATGTAAAGCTATGTAAATGTTGGTTTAAAGTAAATATTGTATAAGATGATATAGTTCAGGACATTACATTAATTTGATTGCTCCAATGCACTGTAACGCTCGTCATTGTTGAATAAATGGTCATATCTGATAGACTTTCGTTGGATACTGCATGTTTTATGTTAACATTGAAGTGATGTTTTTCTCTCGTGATTTTATTAATTTCGTGATCTTTTTATTAGGATTTAAGCGGGTAGAAATATTATCATAAACATTATTTTAATGAGAATCTTGAAGTATTAAGCGCTGTTTCTAATGGATTCAAACTAGAATTGTCTTTAACAAATGAAAACAAAATATTCCCATACTGTAGGAGTGGATATATTTATGTAGTGCTTACTGAATAACTTTGTGATCCATGTTTGTTTTGATTTGGTGTAATTGATGGATTTTTTGTTATACGAGGTAAATATACACATATACTTCATGTGTTTACTATAGTACATTGATTTTCTATTCATTTGGGATGGGATAAATTCCATTAGCAACATGATATTAATATTAAATTTTGATTATACTGGAATTTGTTTACCTATGTTTTTATGGTATTTTGAAGAAGGCCTGGGTGAATTTATACAATGATTGAGATGATTAGATGATGGTTGGTTTTAAATAGAAAACCTTAACAAATTTCACTTTTGATCAGGGTTACCTACAGGAATTTATTTGTTCAAATTGCTCCAGAGGATTCATGTATTTTTGTACTGGGACCTCTATGGTCAGGTGGTTATGGTCTCTGACTTGTAATTGCTAGCTTCTCACCACTGTGAGTTAGAACCCCATCTGGGAAAAAATTTCACATGTGAGGAAGCTGTTTGTCTATCTTACAGAAGGTCGATAGTTCTACCCAGGTGTAAGCCTGGGTTTTTCCTCCTCTGTAAAGGCTGGGAAAGTCACTTAATGACCCTGGCTGTCGGTGTGATGTTAAACTCAATTAAAAAAAATATTTACTAGATTTGAGCTCAATTTAGTGTAGTCTTTGATTATCATTTCTCTGCATTGACAACATCTACTTCACTATGTCTGGCTCTGAACTCAGTGATGGAGTGGCTGGTACTGGTTTGTGAGGTTGTGTGTTCAAGTTGTGACCCAGAGAAGTATAAGTTGATAACTTAGTACTGGTATATCCCATTGGTTATGTTAGGACTGTTCTGAGAGGCATCTAGTTTATATGATTGGATGTGATATCATGTGATGATCTTATGACATCATCAATGTCTGAACACTATAGTACCATCTCTTTAGAACTGGAAAGTTGGGGCTTCATATGTTTAGTGGATATAGTCTCTGACTAGTAATACTACCAGTGTTAGTTTGAATCTTGTCTTTGGACCAGATATATTATACATATGAAAAAGCTATTCAGCTAACTTATGGAAGGTCAATGGTTCTATCCAGGTGTACACCTGGGGCCTACCTCCACTGTTTCAGGTGGAAACGTCACCAAGTTACTCTGCCAATTGGTGTGATGTTAAACTCTAGAGAAAGTATAGAACAGGAAAATTGTTCATTTAACGTTACATTCAGCATGAATGTTAATTGAAGCTTTACTATGGCAATGAGACGTAATTAAATTCATTAATTCATTATCTTGTTTAGATGTGACTGAGTGTGATGGAAGATTTTACCTCCTGTTTGTTCAGAATTAACTCCAAAAAACGTTGAAAAATGAATTGGCTTTGATTAATGTTATTCTGAAGGATGATTATTTATTTTTTGGTGATTTTATTGTTCAATTATGTTCTTGATGTCTGACTTGTGCATTTTTTGTCACCATTATCATTTGCCTGATTGCATGTAAATATTTACAACATCAAGGTAATTTGTTTGTTTTATTGTTTGTCAGTATTGTAGTATGATGTATTTGTGTTGTAGAAAATGATTAAGAGAAAATAACTTCAGGGTTTTATGAGATTTTTTGATGATTGCAATAATTTTATGTCTTGTTCCATAATTGAATGCATAGATACAGTAAAACCTCACATCGCAACCACCTCAATATTACGGCCACCTTGCTGTAATGATGACTTATTTTCGGACCGGTTTTCAATAACTCCCTTAAAATTCAACTCAGTTATGAGACAACCTTATTATCTTGATGGATTTTTCGAGTCCCAAAAGTGGTCTCATTATCGGGGTTTTGCTTTACTCTGAATTTATAAACAACATCATTTTAGAAAGATGGACCTTAAATGAAAATGGGTACGATAGAAGGCTGTTACAATGCCTAAGTTGGATGAGAGGTTGTAGTATATCTTAAGTTTTGAACTTAAATCATGAGTTAAACAATTTAAGATACAAATGAATATCATTGAAATGCATGATGTACCTGAGTTCATGTACATTTTTTTTCTAGTCAGTGTTTTGTATGGGAAATTTCCACTAATACACTAAATCAGTTTAAAAGCAGATTTGATCAAACCTATGATCATGTATATTGACTCATGGAGGTAATTGAATACTGGTAAACAAATTGATGTAAATATAGAGTGACATCCATATGTTTGTATGATGGTATCTATAATTATGTTGTGTCAATGTGAGTTAAGATAGTAAAAATCTTTAAACTGTTATCTTTGATTATCAGAGCCAAGTTAAATTCATAATTTGTGAGTGTTCCTTTATATTTTTTTTTCTCTGGGATTTAATGTTGCACTAATAGCTCGGGTGATTTTGCAACTTTCCAGCTTTAATGGTGGAGGAAGACCAGTGGAGGAAGGTGTACACCTGGTTAGAACCACCGAAATTTCATAAGTTAGCTTTATACTCACATGTGATAATTGTCTGGTCCCATATGGGGTTCAAACTCACAGCAGTGAGGGGCTAGTGATTATTAGTTCAAGACCATAACCGCATGACCATAGAGGCTCCCTGTTCTGATATGTACTGTGTTTATTGAAATTACAATAAATCTGCTTTATTATTTTATATTGCTACATCAATATCGCAAGCTCCTGACTTATCTTGAGGATTTTTTAAAGTCCAGTTAATTTTTGTTCTTATTTTGTTATAATGTATTGTTAGTTTATTATAAGGATTGTTATGTCAATATCTCAGGCACTAATGATGATACCATGACTTAACTTTAAACGTTAATTACTTTGATTATCTTGAGGAGTGTCATGTTGTATTATGTCTTGTTGTATTATGTGAACACCTAATACAAAGATATTTACCAGTAACAATTATCGGGAGGGTGGGGGGGCGAAAAAAACGGAAAAAACGCAAGTTGCACAATAAAGAACAGAATTTTAATGGAGTACTTTGTTTTTCATATATTGTGGCAATGAAATAAGAATCGTCAGTAGTTGCATGTTTGCTGTCAATTTCTATTATCAAAGACTTATGGTTAAAACTTATTATACATATTTAGTGATAAGAAATATAACCATGATCATTATGTTAATGAAGTAAATACCTTCCTAATTAATCTCATGTCTATTTTCAAACCATTTTTGAGATGATTGTCATTTGTAAAAGCAATTGTGTCGTTTATAAAGGTTGTAATATTACCACTGATTGCTTTTTCTTTTCTTTCATACAAGTTTACTCAGCGTTACAAAGTAACTTTAATGTTGTGCAACAATAATGTTTCCTTGCATTAAACTGCACGATTTTTTCCCGTGATATTGTATTGTTGAAAATATAAATATTTACATGAATGTCACACCAAAAGCCAGGTTTATTTGGCTACTTTAACAATGGAGAAAGACGCCAGGCTGGCACCAACCTTCTGTAAGCTAGCTGGATAGCTTCTGCACATGTAAAATGTTTCCAGATGGGATTCACACTTACAGCTGCGAAGGGCTAGTAATTGCAAGTCAGAGTCCATAACTACTCAACCACTGAGGCCCCTGAACCTGCCTAAGTCATCTTTTTGTATATCATCATCATCATCATCATCATTTACCAGCTCTTCTCTTTTGTAGGGAGCAGACTTTCAATTGATTTGATTAAACAATGAATTAATATTGAGCTTAAATACATTAATATTAAAGCTTAAGCAGAAATATATGAATTCATCATATAGTATGAGATGTGAGACCTTTCTGAGTTTTAATAATTTTAGTAACTTTTAAATCAAGAATTTTGCAAAATATTTGTGTTACTACTATATTCCCATATAGTTGAATACAAGTATTTTGTTTCCAATCAACACACAATTGTACTTAAAACTGTACTATTATACTTATTATTAATATTAAATAATCTAAGTTAAAAAGAAATCATGTTTATCAATTTATTACGTGAATTGTATTCAAATTTCATTAAGTAAAACCTCAAATTGCGACGGCCTCAATATTACAACCATCTTTTTGTGAACACCACCAATTTTTGGACAGGCTTTCAGTTATTTCATTATCATGACGTTTTTTTCCGGTCTCAAAACTGCAGCTGTGGTCCAGTGGTTATACACTGGACTTGTAACCCAGAGATTGGGTTCAAATCCTGGTGGTGGTAGGTCATACCCTTCTATGAAAATTTGACAAAAATGTCAATTTTTCTCCATATGTGGAGAAGTTGCCAGCGTTAAACCCCAGTGACAATAAGTCACATAAAAAAAAACAAATCAGGTCTCAAATGTGGTCTCAATATTGAAGTTTTACTGTACTTGAATTAATTTTTTATGACCCCAGTATTCAACAGTTGAGGATTTACTTTCTTCATTAATTTCGTTTCATGTGATATAATGCTGCATAATACAAGCTTAGCATATATAAATATACAAATAGACAGGATTTACTCTTTTGCACTTGTTTTAAGTTAATCCTATTGAATGTTGTTTGATTCATAAACTTGTGCAGTTGGAAGGCTTCAAAATCATTGGATTACATAATGCCTAATTTTCAGTCCATTAATTATTTAAGTGGAGCCATTCATTCGTGGTGTTCAAGAGTCAATGTGATTATGCTTAAATTGTTCTATTATACATGAGCATAATACGTGTATTAAATATTTTACAAATCAATTATACACATGAATTAAAGTCTAAAAAACCATCTATCGGTATTGTATTGTATAAACATTCACTGTGTTATTAGTTAGTGTTTGTATCAATCGTGTAATATTGGATGTTAAATTTTTGCATGGATTATATCTATGACTAATAGAGGTATTGAAATTTAATTTTCATTTTTTGTTCCTGCACATAACATCATATAAAATCAACAACAAAATACACCTTCAAGTATGGTTGTGTAAAGAAGCTTACCAGCATTCCCAGTTTTTTCCTTGATTTCCTTGATTTTTTTCCTATTTTTCTGTTAATTATTTTCGTAGTTTTATCCTTGTTCAGGGTAAGTTAGTACTGGTCAGTATACAGTCCAGGAAAACTGGTTTGGTGAGACTGGTGCCGTATATAACTGAAAAAAATGTTGAAAAACAGCGTTAAATCTCAGTGACAGTAAGTCACATAAAAACAACCAAAAAAAATGTCCTAGTTTTTTTTTCAAATAAACTGCTAGAAAGCCTGCATAGAAGGGATGTATGTAAGGTGAACTAATTTGGAACTTAAGGAAAAATTTTAAGGTCAGTTCCACTATGTTATGGTTTTTCCCACGAGATGATTATTGATTTTGATTATACAATCTTTCATTTATTTACATTTGTCATAAATATATCCTGAAAAAGTTTTGAATCTATGATGTATTGTATATAAATCAAATAAACGCACTATAACGATGAAATATTTGGTTAACGTAGTTATTACTATGAAACATTACACCAAATATACTTAGTATGTTTTATTGAATTGTACTTCAGGTGTCTTCACCATCAATACAATAGTTATATCATGTGTAATAGGAGGCAGACAATAAAGTTCCCAATGCAGGGCTCGAACCTGCGGCTTTCTGCTTGCCAGTCAACTACGCTACCAACTAAGATAATATCAGGCTGACGGGCATACAAACTCCTATAAACACATATACAGCTCTGTTACACTCCTCCTTCCTTTTACTCTTTAAGCAGCAACCACAGGTTCTTTAAGCTAACCCAGCCTTTAATTCACCCTAGCTCTAGGATTCCAAGGCTTGCCACATACGGAACCAATGTAATAGAAGGCAGAAAATAAAGTTCCTGATGCGGGCACGACCTTCTGCTAGCAAGTCAGCTGCTCTAGCAACTGAGCTAATTGGGGTGACAGTTGTACAAACTACTATAAGCATATATATTACATAAACAGCTCTTTTACACATGCATCCTGTATTTTTTGCTGGTCTGCTGTGTTACCTAGACTTTTAACTTAGTTTACAAAATGTCCTGATTGTTTTAGCTTACCTGTGCAAAGCATATGATAATTGGTTTGATAACACATGTATGGATATTTTTAAAACAGTTTTTAGCTCAATGTGTATGAAACTTTGTTGGAAGATTTGCTTTAATCAATGAAAAGACAAGTGTGGCACTAGTTCTTCTGGGGTCAAAAACTAGGTCACTTGACTGTATCATTGAAAATTTTGTTTGAGGTGAAATTCCTATCCTTAATATGCTTATTGAAACATGGTTAGAATGTTTGTCAGGATAAAATTTATATCAAGGTCATTTTCGGGTCTTATTAGGGGCCAAAATATTAGTTCCGTAAGTTTAAAATTTGAACGGTTACCTCATGACAAGAGGTCATGTTTAATATGACCTTTATGCAACTTCAAACGTCACAATGAAATATTGTCAATGTTTGAAAAAACGATCCTTAATTGAAAATGTAAAATGTCTACAAAGTTTTATCTCCATGAACTCTGTATGGTCTTGAATTCTCCAGTGAGCAGTTGAGTTCCATGAGAGCACTTCGTGCTTTGAAAGAATCTTTCAGAAACAAGCAACTGTTGGTTTGATTAATATCAATATAGACTGAAATTTAACATCCTATTCTTTTTCTCTCTTTGGGATGAATTTATTCTCCTGAACAGTTTGTAGACATTGATGAAGATCTTTAGACTTAATTCAGTGAATGGGTTGATATTCCTGTCTTAGGAACTGCAGAAATTCATCAGTGTTGTTTTTGGAATCAGCCAATCCTGTGTTGTTTGTTGTTGTTTTGTGCAAATTCTGCTGACTGAATGCAGGCTGTCTGTAGAGTATTATAAATCAGTGTTGAGATTTGACATTCCAATGATTGGTGTCTGAATGTATCTAGATACTATTGCAAGTATCGCTATTGATTTATATCTACCAAATTGGATTCAGATCCGCAGATATGAACAAAACCATGATTGACTTATTAAGTGTCTCAAAGTTGCGATAAAATTGCTCTTCAGTCGTTACGTATTTCTAATGCAGTCTAATCAATGTCAATCAGCAGCTTTGAGTACCACTAAGCTATTAATTCATGCAAATTTGGCTTAAAGGAATGTTATGTTGCACTTTGTACTTGATGAAATCATTTCCCATGTGAAATGCAGTTCATGAAATCACGAATTTTTCAAGAATTTCAAGAAAAGTACATGAACTGGTCTTCATTAGTTCTTGATTTGTGTTCAAGAACATTTGGACATGAATAGTCTTTGAAGTGCATTCATGAACAGTTCATGAACTGTTGAATAAAATGTTCATGAACCCTGTTGTAGACCAATCATGACCTAATATCCTCTTACAAAGCTTGCAACAACCATATTGTTGTTGGTATTACGTCTTTCTTTTGCTGTATCAATGCTGGATGCCTCACAAAGTTTTTTTGTCTTGAATAGGACATGGAAACTTGTAAATTTGTTCCACCGGAATACCTGCGAGTATATTGTTGGCTGTATGTGTATCATACTGTATTTTGTGGTTATATAATCATTTTCCAGCCTGATAATACCCAGCTATCGCATTTAGGATGACTATCTTGGGGATACAAATTGTACCATTCATGATGATTATTCCACTTGCAAATGGTGATAATGCATCACTATTCTCATAAAAATGCATTTATCTGTCAATTAATTTGAGTATTTTTAATGGATGTACTTAGATGATTTGTGCTCCGTGTATTTACAATATTATGTTCATACGTAAATTCCAGCTTAATGTGTTACAAACATTGTCATATAGAATTTTTTTTATCAGGTATTAGCCTAAAAAGGAATTTTGGGAATTTTTTAAATACATAAATTCACATACTATTGAAACTGTCCTCATAAATGTTCCTCGGGGCTTTAAATATTTTCTGTAGTTTCTAAAAAAATTACATTTACATGCATCAATATGGGTGAATGCATGCTTTTTTTCAAATTATAAACAAATACTCTTTTCTGTTCATGTGTCAACATAGAGTTCATAATTGGGTGATAGGCGCAAGTTTTTATTAGAATCCATTGAAAACTGAACCAGTCATAAATTTAATTATTTATCTGGTTATAATTGATAATGTCCACCCCTTGGTTTTATTATTTATGTATATACCTATATATCTTCACATCTTCTCTTGTTATTAATTGATCATAGCATAATGAAAGAATTATTCAACTTCTTAATCAATTAATATCATTATTGTTTGCGACGGCAGGGCCATGGTCCAGTAGTTAGTGTGCTGGACTTGTAACCTGGAGATCCGAGTTCGAATCCTGGTAGTGGCAGGTCATACCCTCCTATGAAAATTTGACAAAAAATGTTGATTTTCCTCCATATGTGGAGAAGTTGCCGGCTCCTTGTGGAAGGGTGTAAGTTAGTACTGGTTAGTATGCAGTCCAGGAAAACTGGTTTGGTGAACTGGTCACCGTATATAACTGAAAAATTGTTGAAAAACAGTGTTAAACCCCAGTGACAATAAGTCACATAAAAACAAAAAACAAAAAAAACCATCATTATTGTTTGTAATTCCTGAAAAGGGTTGATTTTGTCCGCAGAATGGATCCTATGTTCATATTCAATTCTTAATATTCTCACTGTGGTCACAATAGCTAATATTTATGGTAGGTCTTTACTTGACTTAATGGAAAATACAGTACTGTTAATGACTGCCTAATGACTTACAGTGCATTAAAGTCTCACTTATAATTGGTTATAATTAATCAATTTTGTTGGATTATTCAAGTTTAAAATTATACATATTGAATTTGTAGCTAATTAAACATATGTAAGAAAATGATGTTTTCAATTTGTAGCATAGTAGGACTGGAATAATATGCCTATAGATAATTATTTAAAGTAAATATTTGCCATCTGTGTTCAATAAAATTATAATGCAGAGCTTGATAGAAATAATTTCAAACGCATACTTGTAAATTTTAGAATATTTTTTTTTCACTTCAGTCGTAATTCAATTTTATTATAGTTTATTTTTTACAGGTAATTGAATTACTTTTGCAGCTTGTGCACATTACAATCAGTTTGTTTAGTGTTAAAATAGTTTTTTTAAGGATGAAGCACCCAAGTTATATCAGTTCTGCCCACTTTGTGTGAGATTATGCAGTAGGAACCTGTGTTTGCGGCCACCTCTGATTAAAGGCCAACCTGTGAATAAAGGCCATTCTTTGCAAAAGCATTTTTTATTATTTAGAACAAACTGTCCTCTGAATAAAGGCCATCTGTCAATAAAGGCCACATTTTGTCATTCCAAGGGTGGCCTTTGTTCACAGGTTTGACTGTAGTTTAGTGTTACCAGATCATTCATTTTACATGAAAATGTGTGCATACGGACACAATTATGATGATGAAAATTGATTTAGCATAAAAATCTGTCTTACTAAGATAACAAAACTTGAGATCAGTGTGAAAGTTGATTCCTGTAGGGTGATTATGATAAAATATGGGCTTGTCATGACAGAAGTAATTTTTGTTAAGCTTTGGCTCAATATCGATAAAGTAATTAACGAAATAATGATTTTTGCAGCTCAAATGTGTTTTTATATTGTACAGAGGTAATGAAATGATAGTATTTATTTATGGCTTGTTTGACACTGTGTATATCAGTAAATGCAAAGAAAAATTGATTTCAAATTGACCCTATGTATCAGAGTATAAAAATATTTACCGTTTAAGTTAAAAATATCGGTTGGCGTATTGCTATGGCCTGATTCTTTTTATAAGATTTAATGTCAATTTATTATTAAGTCGGTGTCATTATGTTATTGTTATAGAGTCAAAATATTGCCCGATCCTCTAATTTCTTAAGTGTATAAGGTTGTCATTGATAATCCTATAATAAAAAGATATCTGAGACTTCTTGCCATAGTGAAAAAAATCTGGACAATATAAAAGATAACATTATATACTGATATATCATTCTCTTTGTGTTTTTTTTTTTTGCTATTGATATTTAATGGTTTTACAGTAAAACCTTAACACCTCAATATTACAATCACTTTGTTATAAAGACCACTTTTTGGACCAGCTTTCAATAACCTCTTTAGTTAAACTTGACAATAAGACTGCCTCATTATTATGACCGATTTTTTTGGTCTCATTATCAAGGTTTTACTGTATTTATTAAAGCTGAGGAACCTTGTGGAAACACTGTGAAACCTTGATGAGTGAAAATCATTATACATGTGGCCAGTGTTTGAACTATCATTATTTTAAAAGCACTTGCTAGACGAACTTGAATAAGTGATCTATTGATGATTAGAAAATCACAACTATCCCTAATACACAATATTTAGAAAGTTGACAAGTCCAGACAGAAATTTACTTGCCCCAAGCTTGGGGCTAGTGGGTTAGTGCAAGGACTGCATGTATGTAACTCCAGATATTGTCTCATGTAAATGGGTGAATAAAGCAATTTGACTCATGAAATAAATGATTGAGTTTGTACATAAACACAATTCTTTATACCTCCGATTAATATTTTTCTGTTAAGGCTACTTCTACTAAAAGTCACTGGACATGCAAATTGAATTGTATTTGACTGTTTACAAGCTTATGAATTTTTTTGAAAAATTCATCCTCCGAAGGTACTCAGCAGTAATTCTATTTTTTTTTATCCCAAAATTATTTATGAATAACTTGATATATTCAGGTCTTAGTTGTTGAAAGTGAGGCTGTCATTCTGGTTTCTTTAAAAAAAATCTTTGTAATATGTGTGTACTCTTATCATTTAATGAATGTAGTATAAAACTTGAAACATTCATTTCTACACCTTTGACTTTCAAAATTAATTTTGTAATTTTTTAGCACTTAATGTTCATGTAGAACATGATTATCTATAATTTATATACAAGCTCTGTTGTTATAAGCAATCTTTGTCTAGCATAAGTGAGTGTGTTTAATGTATTTTTTATGCTAATTAGTTAATGATATTTACTTATTTTAGAATGTAATACTACACCTTACCATTCATGTTGAGATTGAAAATGGAAGGAAAATTATGGAGTTGTGATATTAACATAAATTTTTGCCTCATAGATAGTGAATTATTCAGACATTTTGATAGCATGTGCTGATGATTATGTTGCAGTGTGATGACTTTTATTTCATGGAAGCTGCAATGAATTTATTTGTGTCAATACAACTTTGTATAAGGTTAATAAACAACACTTTATGAGACTCTTTTTTTCCTTAAAAGAGTAAGTTATTTTAAATGGTTTCATATATTTGACTGATAGAGTTTTCAGAATTGATAAAAATTGTATGAACTAGAAAAAAAATCATGTTTACGGTGACTTGACCTAAAAAATTGAGTGGGTAGGTTGCAAGACTAATTTCTAATTTTTTGTTCTAAATGTACCTTCTGTACTTTGAGGTGTAAGTGGTCCCCAAATAAATTTGTTCTTTAGAGTGTTTGAAAATCATGAGAGAGTTGGTTCTGAAAAATAGGGGTAATAAGGTATCTGTAAACACAACAATTTTTTTCTGGCCAAATACCACTTGGTGGCATTTTAATACAGGTATGAGCAGTGAAACTTGCCCTTAAAACACCACTATTGAAATAAGTCTACCTAGCTGCAAAGAGTGCTGGTTTTATTTACTATCAAGCAAATTGCACTTTATTTTTATCTCTGAAGAATATTTTTATCTCTGAAGAAACATCATGTTTTCTCTTTCTTATGGACAGGTTTGACTGTACATTCAGTATTTGTTAATGTAATAATTGCGTAGTGTTGGAAAACTAGAGATTTAGTCAACTTTGAAATGAATAAAAATTGTATGTAAAATTTTTTTATTTGGCCTCGAGTTGAACTGGTGCAAAGTTGTTGCTAATCAGATGGAAAATTTACGCCAATGACCATTTTATTTGTCAAATGCTATTTACTAGCATCTGAAAATTATAGATAATATGATAAATTGCTGAATTAAATGACCTCTCCTTATTTACAGTAATTTAGTAGGTTCAACTCCTTTTTGAAAGATGATTAACACCCGAGTTTTTGCTTAATCATGGTTTGTTATGGTTGATTAATGATAAAATGGAAAAAAAAAATATAAAAAAATGCTCGAAATAGAATGATAATGTTACGAGTCGGCTTCAATTACATGGTTCACATTTTGTGTCGTCCATGCTTGAACTTAGTAACCTTTTCTGTTAAATCATTGAGTTGATCGGAGAGTGATGTATCAGCATGAAGTCAGAATAGAAATAAATTCAATGAATTTTCAAATTTTATGCCTATTTTCAGTAATATTTCAGTTATATATTGATGAACAATTACTAACCTATAATCAGTGTTCCTGGATTCTTTACCAGCACCAACCTGGTTCTCTGTAAGTAACTGCGAACTGCTCACATGAATTGCGCAAATCCGGCAAATTGTCCTAGAGATAATGTCCTGTACCCATGTTTCAAACTCAAAAACTTGAAGTTTTTAGACATACGGTAACTTACTCCCTATTTAGAGTTTAAATTAATGGGCTTAAGTCCAAATAGAAGAAACTTATCCGGTCGATTTATTATTTAACAAGTACTATAACAAATTAATCATAAATTATTAAGTTATTCGTGTTATTTTTCCTCTATCATTGGAGAGTACTTTTGTTGTTTTATAGCTGTCAAATGCAAAATTCATATCTCTTGCGTTTGAATGATTTCAAGTTTGATGTTTTTATTTATAATGAATGGTTGATAATTTAAATGATTGTAAAAATGAGATATTTTGTTGCTTGAGCCCTCAATTTTCAGAAATCCTGTGATTCATTCACTGTGTGGAACAATACCAGTATCGGATGAATGATAAATTGATAGGCAACTTAATAATGCATTTGTTAACCTTGTTTGACAGTTCAGTTAAAAAATATGTATTGAATCACTATTTTGAATCTTACAAATCGCTGTTAAAACAATTTTTTAGTCATAAATAATTGTGATTGACGGATTCATTCAATATTGTACAACAGTTGAATGTAAATCTACTACTTCGGCTGTCATCCATGAATACCTGTGTTTCCCCTTGTCTACAGAATGGTTGACTGCTGTATTCAAGAGGGGCTTAATCCTTTTATTGTTGACATGAAAAGGGGGCTTTACCTTTAACCTCTATCACAGCATGACTATTTACTTAATTCATTGATAAAAAATCTGTTTTGGATAAGCTGAAGAAGTTTTTGATAAGTATCGAGATTTTTGTCACAAAGCATTTCTCAAGGAGTTAATACGATTTATGCATAATTTGATAAAATATTTACTTTAATTGAATTAACTTTCTTCCGTAAAAATAATCTTTTACTTTCTGTTCAGACTTTGATTTTCAACAGGCTTAGAAAGATTTGGGTGAAGTTTACATATGAAAGTTTGATTACCCAACTGTGAACTTTTGATCTTTTTTATGGCACAAACTTAACTAAAGATCATACGACCTTAAAAAACAAATGAATCAGCCTTCATATTGTGGGAAAAGTCCTGTTATATTCATTGATTGCTGAAAATAAGGGCTACATATGCAATGTAAAAAATGTCCATCCTCTGTTGTGTTTTTATCTATAAAAATTTGCCTATCATGCCATTCTTATAAAAAATGTTGGTTTTCGGTTGCCCAAATTTTTGAAAGCCGGTGGTTGGGTAGGGTACTCTGGTGGGTATTTGTTTGGTCAACATTATATGCTTATACAGAACTGAAAACAAAACACTGGAATAAAGAAAGAAAAAAAAATTGTCAAAACATTTTTGTTTCAGAGGCTTTTTATTGAGTCTGCCATTTAACTGCAACCCAATAAATTTTGAAGTATCGGCCTCACCTTGTTCAGTTTTATTTGTTCCATCAAAGGCAATATAATAAAACAGAATTAAATACATTGCGATTCATAGTCCTTAGTTCGTGAGCATATCCTTACATACAGCATTTACTATTTTATGTGACAGATTGTACACAAACTTTATTGCAATGGACAAACCTTTTCCTTATCCAACGTAGCTGTATTAATTGTGCCATATTTGGCAAAATACTGTACTTAAAGTTTTATACTGGGTTTTATGTTGTACAGTTATACCAGAATGTTGTTACTTTGATCAGTATGTTATTATTTACTCACTGTGTCATTTGTATCAGGCTCATGAAAACTGACCTTCGAAAAACCTCGTAATTTATGTTTGTTTGTTTTACATAGACATTTATTGAACTGTCTATATCTCATGCCAACTTAGCCATGGCATTTAAATATATTGGGATACTTAAGTCGCATTTTACTACAGATGGTTTATATATCAAGTGGTATTTTCTATGGCAACAACGTAATGAGGATGTTTCTTATCACAGTGATTAGCTGAATGATTAAATTGGCAAATTATTTTTCTCAGTTATAATAAGTGCAATAGGTTGACTAGTTTTTGAAAATTCAACCATTCACTGCCAGCATTAATGTTGTATCAGATTTGCTCAATTTTGGTTTGTTAATTTACAATTGTACGAGCTAGTTTGACCATTTGCATGCACTGCACTGAAAACTTAGTTTGCAATAGAACTTATTGCTACAATTCTGCTGGTAGCTAATCAGTGGTCAGTGTTTCCTCTGAGCTATCATTATTTGGCTGTGTCATTAAATTGTTCTGTTTATAGACGTCAATGCGAAAAATAATTAGTACCACCATATCAGTGGACAAGATAAATTTTGCCTTTGAAGATAATGATGCATGTTTGGATAGATTTCACGATATATCACAAGCTCACACACTTGTTGTAGATCAATCAACAGACCTGTCCAAATAATTGCCGGACCATCTATTTCATTTAATCCCTTTTAAGGATTTTCTCCTACATTGCCAATCTTCGAATCCAATGGAATTTGATCAAAGATCCCATGTAGTAATTGTCAAATTATCTGGATAGATGATGAATATAGATTATACATCACAGGGGCTGAAACCAATCACCCCATCCATGCTTGTGTATGGACATACAAGCCTAACTTATTAACCCTGCATTCACCTACAGGGTGGTCATTAAGAACCCAGTGGAACAGTGTTGTATCAATGTATCATTCAAAAAGGCATTTACATCAGTATGTGTGAGTTTTTCTGCCAGTACTGCATTGAGGCATGTTATTTGAATTTGGGGATATATTCATGAAAGTCATTGCATGCAATCATGTTTGATGTTGATTCTAATCATAGCAATGCAGAGTCCGGTATGACCAATCTCGAAGATATCTAATGAAATTGTTTCTGTCAGTTATAGTGCTAGAGACTGTATTGACCAATATGACCAATTATGGCTGGATGGTACATCAGAGGATCAAAGTGACAGGTCACAAGGTCACACATGATTGATTTCACGTTGGCAGGCTTGATAAGATCTTTTCTGTTTGTGGGAATTTAAGACCAGGAAACAGTGGGCAAATAGTTGTAATGAAGCAGGCTAGATTTACAAACTTCACTTTCCTTCTCAAAACAGATGATGGAGCTAAAAAACAAATTGGAAAAAAGGGAGTTATTAGTAAGACCTTATGGAAACAGCAATTAAGAACAGACCTTGTTCAGCAACAGATGGAGAATGGGTGTCTTAACTAATTGTAAGATGAACATGCTGATGAATGTCTCTAACTTCAGGCTCTGTTACCATTGGTCAAGATTCTATTGAGTGAATCCATCTTAATGTCAACTATTTGTGCAATTTCTGTATGTTAATTTTTACTGGATTGTACAATATTGATATGTTTAGACTGTATTACCAAAACATGAAACAGCTACAATGTGAATTAGGAACTTTTCTTTTCAATTTTTTTTGAGATATGACTCCAAATATTTCCATACTTTGGATTTATCCATTAGAAACTTTGGGATTGGGGCCAAAAAATCACCAGTTTGTTGGGTAATCATAAACATGACTATTTTTCTTCATGCCTCAGTCTTTTAAAGTTAAAGTTAATATGGTATCAAAGTTACATACCTCCAGACTTTTGCTATTATTTGACCAATTGTTTCACTGATCAGTTTCATTTTATCATCTATCTTATGACAAATGTCTCCTTCAAAATGAACACAAAACCAGTGTTTCCGACATAGATTTACTAAGAAATTTCTTTGGTCAATAAATATTACCTTTTGGCGATATGAGAGGATACAAACGTTAAATAACAAATGGCATGTACAGTGAGAGAGTTCTATGTCTGCGAGATGTATTCTGATTAATTCTTATCATCAAACAAGGCATTGATGTATTTAGACTGTAGTTTCTTAGACTTATTTGTTGATTATAAGGTGCATAAATAAAAGCCAATGTGACTGTAGATCTGAATTAGTATGATGATTGTTTGCTAGGAAACATTGTCTAACTTCCGTAACACTTGATATTATTTTCATAAAGCTTTCAACTTCACATATTATATACTGCATTTCTGTGCTGATGCTTTTTAACAGGGTTTAAACACAACCACACTATGATGTGTCTGTGCATGCGCTGACATTCCCTGGATAATTCTCATCCTTTTCTGAGCCTTTGTACTCTGAAAGCTATGCTCAATAGCTTTGTATGTCTGCTTAAAGTTGAATATATTTGTTAAACTGAGTCAAAAATCAAGTATCACAGTATGTATTTAATGTTAAAGATGATGTAACCAAGGCTAACCAACTTGTTTTTGTACTAGCTTTGAATTCAGAAAAATGTGTGCCAAGATGTGGAAAAACTTCACAACTAATTGAATTTGAGGCCTCATGGATTTTAAATTCTTTAAATTAAAAGTCAATTTGCTTATCCAGTGACTGCAATACCTATCAGATGTTGCCAGGTTAATGAAATAGTTATGAATTATGTCACATATAATTTATATTTATATCACATAAATATTATGACAGAAACATAGTTTATTGAGTGTTCTTGACAACAATGTCATTCACTTGGGAAACGCTCAGAATCCTGACCAATAACCTATCTGATTGTATCTATAAACTTGTCTTAAAATTTGTGCCTACCTAACATTAGGGAATTAGACTCTGTTTCTCTATTCAAATATTTATTGTGCACTATGTATTTCATAAACAATAAATGCAATGAGACATTAGCTAGTATTCCGAGAAATAAATATAAAAGTAAAGTTAATATTGCAGACAGAGTAATCACAGGGGACTATTCCTGTGTCTGAAATTGTACTTCCTTTAAAGATGTGATCATTTTACTGAAGTCAATAATTTTACTGTGGAATAAACATTGCTTACAATAAAAAAACATGCATGTGATCCTCTGAGAGTTTTGTGAACATTGATATTTTGTGAGAGTTAGAACCTGAATGATGCTGAATGCTTCTTGATCTAAACACATTAATGTCTGTAAGAATGGTTGCTCAGTATTCATATTTTACAGACATTTCATTGTGATTTATTGCATTTTGATTTGTTCGAAAGTATCATTCTTTGATTTGTGTGTTTGTTCTGTAGAATTTCAGTTCCAGACAGACAGAATAGACATTAGTAGAAATGCTTATTCTGCTACTGTATTTATTGTTTGTATAAAATACCCAAAGTAACAATACTTGCGCAAAATCTCCTTTCCAAAACGCCCTTTAGAAGTAACAATACTTGTACAAAATCTGCTGTCCAAAATGTGATGTCTGACCAAGAAGTACAATTTTTGTATTGAGTATGCACTCTGATGTGTCTCAGAATATTTTTATCTTCATGTGTAACATATGATTTTGTTTTATGCTGAGTGTGTTCTTGGCAAATAATGTCAGATTTAAATCTTTGTCTCCATTTTGTTGCCATCTTGTTTCTGACTTTTTTCCAACTTGTTAATAATATAGGATAATGGTCTGAGTTAAATACTGTTTGATGTACAACATTTATGTTGATATTGATGATTTTTTTTGTTAATTATTCTTTTTGTTTATATTTCTTTTATAATTATTTCCAAGTATAGAAATCTATGATGATAAATGGTTATATACATATTGATGTCATTGATCTACTAGGCTGATAAACACTTTAAACTTTAAATAGATTTCCGCGTACATTGTATGTAGAACTATATTCAGAGAGCATTTTTTCCCTGTTTCATTGATTTTATTTGTTTTGCATGATAAAACTTTGAACCAAGTTCCTGGAAAATAATTAAAATGTAAAAACAAACGATTTCTTGTTTTGATTCATTGTCGTCTGCTGTGAAAATCACACAATTAAATAATTGTATAAACCAAGTTTCTGCTGTTTCAACATTTAATTAAAGCAGTTAACTATGGGTTGTTTCTTCGTGAAATGTTGTATTTTACATTATGTGATGTTATGCTGGCTGTCTATTTATTTGATTACGTCAGTTCTCTTATGTCTGCTTTATTTTGCTTTATTATAATTGTGTAATGGTTGCACGTAATTAGTCTGCGTTATACGAGTTGTTTTGCTCTTTTGGTTGAAAATTTGTTTGTATTACAGATTGTTTTTATCTGACTTCATTCTTTGGCAGTTCACAACACTGTGCCTGTGTAACAATAGAATGTTAGATGTTGGTTCACGATGATGTATTAGTTTATTTTTATTATTAGTTGTATTATTGCTGCGTTTTAAGTTTCGGGACAAAAAATCTATTCATATTTTCATCCAATTTCTTTTTGCATCTGTGTGCACACCTACTGTATTGTGATTTGTATTTTATGTTTCAGTAAATATTAACATCAAATGCCTTTTTGCTTCTCTTGCTTTTTCTAAACAATTGATTACCACCATTCATTATATGGATGTTTCCTCTAGTGGCGCCACTTAGTCTGTTATATCTACATATTCCAGACCCTGCCTATATATTCCTTCAGTTTTCATATTAACTGTTGTTTCCAGAAATCAGTCAATATTTCCATAATATTTATATAGTAATGTGTTAATACATCTTGACACATTCAAGATTCCATGCCAACATTTTAGTTCCATTGCAGCACCATGAATTATGGGGAAAGTTACTGAAGTTCATATCAGTTCTCATATAAAACTTCTACCATTTAGCCTTTTATGGAAGTTCTACTACCAAATGTCTCATCTTGGTAACCTTCATCAGTCATAAATATTTACCAAGTACCATGTCAAATACGTGTATCTGTGGTACTCTACCTTTGGTTTTAGGCAAATAAGGCTAGAAAACAATCAATTAGTCATGTTTACAGTTACATGTGAACAAAAAAGTCGGGGTAGGTAGGTTACAAAAAATTTCTAATTTTTTTCCAAACATACCTTTTACACTTTTGAGGTACTGTAATTTGCCTCCAAATATTTCTGTACCTTGCTTACCATAATTTTGCTGTTTGAACTTTGTTTGAGGATTGGTGCTAAACATGACTTTTTTCTATCCTTATCAATGATATTTGAGTTACGACCCCCCCCCCCCCCCCGTCTTCCAGGATGTGTGAGCCGGGTTTAGGTTCCAGGCGCTGTCACTATCTTGTTTATTTAACTGGAGGAGTTTGTTGTATCACATAGTATGCTCTACCAGACTAGGTGGAACACAAGCACAAAAGGAGTGTGTTAAAGAGAAACAAACATGACATTAGCTAGAAAACCCAAATTGAGCTATTCATTGCTATCTCACCATGCCTATTGAACTATTCAATGTTACCTTCCCATACCAGAAAAATTACCCCATCCCAAATATGCGTTGAGCATCAGCACAACTCTATAATTTGTATGTGTAAGTAACTCCTTTTATTGCAATAATGGTTTATTCTATACTTCCAGAAAATGACCATTTTGTGACGTGTAGGAATCAAAGCACTGTAGGCCCTGGAATATTGGCATGAATGAACAGTGTATCTACAGTCTTCATCTATAGGTAGGGAGTGTTATATAATTTAATGAGGAATGCTTGCATGAATTACTTATAGATACTGATGAAGAAATAGAATAAGAATATTTCATTTATACACAAAAAAGATTATATTGATAAATAGCAAATAATTGCAAACTTTGTTGTCTACTTGCATTAAATTGTTAACAGTTGATAAATAATTATCCAAATGAAAATGTTGAAGGGTATACAGTGACTATAAATATGTACAGCTACATGTGAAGGAGCCTCCATGAGTGAGTGGTTATATATGTTCTCTGGCTAGTAATCGCTAGCCCCTCACTGCTATATGTTCGAATCCTATTCAAGACAAAATTTCTCATGTTAGGAAGCTGTCCAGCTAGCTTAGCGAAGGTCGATGATTCTACTCAGGTGTATGCATGGGATCTTCTACACCGTAAAAGCTGGCAAAGTCACCAAATCACCTTGGCTGTTCGTGCGATGTTAAACCCCAGTGAACTACTCTGTGTATTTCAATTGGTAAAAAAATTGTGATGAAAGTATTTCATCTCTCTCTGGTTAATCCTACATAAGCCTCGTTGGTTGATTAATAGCCTTGACTTGTCTTATTTAAGATATAATTTATAAGTAATCTCTAACTGACCACATTGGCCAAGTGTTGGTATTGTGGACAATTTAAAAGTCATAACGGTTTCACACACCTTCTATAAATATTCAGTGTAACTACTTGTCACATGAAAATCTAACCATTAATATTCATATCCAGGTTCAAATATCATCTTACACCATCTGGTCCTTTTAAAGTGATGAATCACTTTAACTATGTCATCAAAATTATTGAAGGGATGAGAAAAATGAGAAAAAGAAGTTCGGGCAGTGGGATTTTTTGTGTAATTATTTGTTTCATGTGATATGTGGCTTCATACCGTTGTTTTAATGCCTTTTATACATGTGGCCATCAGGCGACTTATTGGTTTTAACACATTTTCGAGCCTATTATTAACTTTACTTCAGTTGGATTTTCTTTTTTTTTCAAATTTTGATGAATTTTTCACTTTTTTAGTTTGCCTTAAATGTAAATAATTGTAAGATTGTGAAGACTTCATACAGATTACACCTCAACACATGCTTCAAGAGCCCCTTAAAGGCTTGTTGACTTCATCAAGCATGTAAAAAGTCAGTGACTTCGAAAGATTACAGCCTTATCAAGATTTGCTCTAATTCCATTATTTCTATGCAATGAATGCTAAATGACATCTTTTCTACTTACTACGTTTCCCTTTGAGATTCTACGAGTCAGTAATCTCTGGCTTATTTTTTAATGCTTTCTAATCATTAGTTATTCAATTTGCCATGAGATACCTGACTAATTGAACCATTTATTCCAAAGCTATCTTAGTGATAGGAAGTAGATATTTATTCTTCAGTTGTAAAAGCAATGTTAGCAATGTTGGTTTACTGTCATATTGTTATCACTAACCATCGTCATGATGATAATAAATGGTTTAATAGTAACAAAATGTCAGTATGCTTAGCAACAGGCTCTGTATCTAATTCATTCAGAATAGTTGACGCCTGTAAAAATACAAATGACAAACATTGTATGTCAATATTTCCGGCTGTTTTTGTTGCTAACCTCTTTGTTAATTGAAGATTCATATCAGTGGTATAATACAAATTACCTCGTGGTAAGTTTCAGGGAATTTTTTTCTTAATTTACAGTAAAAATGTGTCCATTAAAGCTTTCCTAAGGCTCTGTGTTGTTAGAATTGCGACTTACTTCAATTGTTATTGGAGTAATAAAGGTTAGCTTCTTTGTTAAAGAAGTGAAAAGCAACATCATCCTCAGAATGTGTCTGCGTTGCCTCAATGGTCTAGTGGCTTTAGTCTCTAACTTGTAATTACTGGCCCCTCAGCACTGTTCGAATGCTACTCAGAATAAAATTTCTCATGCAAGGAAACTGTCCAGCTAGCTTACAGAAGGTTTAAGTCGCCACATGACTATGGCTGTTGGTGCGACGTTAAACTCCACTGAAAAAAAGCAGTGTGTCTGATATACTTTTAGGATTGCCTTTTCATGGAAAGTGGGCCTAAGCTCCTGTGAAACAAGGCCTAGTGAATAGTATTGTGGATGAACATAGACATTATGGCCTAGGTCTTGTCTCGTAGTACATGTAATCTACTAGAAATATTTATCATTTAAAAATGAAATTGTTAAATTGGTAGGAGGGTTGTGGTTTAAGGTTTTAACTCTTGGCAAAACTGTTGATCATATCTAAAAAAAATTACAGTTTTCAGATGACAAATTGAACATGACAAACATGAGAATTATGAATGAAATACAAATGTAAATGACTGTTCCTGTCTCTGCTCAAGCCTTGATCCCTCAGCAAATTCATTTTCCAATGAAGAATAATTCAAGGCCATCTATCAAAAAAAATATTTGATGTATCTGAATAAGAATTAATTACTGATTGTTTGTGGCCACCTCAATAAAGACCACCCTGTGAATAAAGGCCATTGGTTGAAAAACTATCACTGATTATTTAGAACAAACTGATTTCCAAATAAAGGTCCTCTGTCAATAAAGGCCACATTTTGACTTTTCCAAGGGTGGCCTTAGTTCACAGGTTTGTCTGTTCTGGACATTGAGTGTTTGGATTCATTAGCTTTAACCTGTTCAAGACACTATTGTGGCACTTAGATTTAGATTTTATGTGAAAAAGAATCCCCATTCCTGTGAGCTTCATTGCGCCATAGCTGCAATTGGAGTTAACAACATCAACACAAACATCCACATATCTGCTTTACACCACAGGATATTGAACCTTTATAGACAAGTGTTGAGAATCTCCTAACAACAGATGTTGGTATTTTAGAATCATTATAACTATGATAATGTATATGTTACAAACATCTGATAAATCATACATTATTATCCTATCATAAGTTATTATTGGTTTAACGGCCAGTCTATGTGGCATTATTGATTCTGATGAGGGTATAATTGCATACATTATTCATGATGTATATTGTATCATTCTGTATTGTCTATCAATTATGACTGAGGTGAACAGCTAGCCTGTACACCAACTGTTTTCTCTGGAAATGTTTGTAAATCAAATACAGACACACTTAGTAAATATCTTTATGTACCGTATTTTTGTATGAATTTCTAGCTCCTCTGTTTAGCAAAGACAAGCTATTATGATTGCTGAAGCACTGTCATTGTTGTTGTCATCGTTGTCGTGCAAAAACTTTAATGTAGCCCATTATTCAAACACTTTAAAAGATATCAACACGACACTTGGATTACTTATCATGACAAGGTGGAGTTGCAAGTATGAAAGCTATATTTTTGGAGTTATGCCCCTTTTTAACTTAGGAATTTTGTCAAAATTACTTATTAAATAGAATGATGTATAACAGACCAGCATTGGCGCTCCTCTCTGGGTTCTTGCCAAAATGTTAATTTTGTCAAATTTCTAATTAATATTTTGGATTTTAAGATTTGTATATACTATGTTCCTTAATTTATATAGATAATAAATAATGTGGAAACTAAAAAAAAAGGTTTGTTTGCAACAATTAGTTTTGAAATCTCCTCTTATTGGAAAAATAACCAGTTTGTTGTATACATGGTGGACTCTCTTGGTCAAATTCATTGTCAAATATGTTCCAGGCAAATATTCATACATTAAGCTACAATCATCAGGTGACTTATATGATACAAAATGTAGTATAGCACTTTAATTCATTAGTCTAAATCACATTTTAAATGCTACAAATCTCCCTTTGTATAAGGATAGTAAATTCCAGTACAGCATGCAAGAAACAAGATCAAAGTTTTAATTTGTTATTGCGTTAAATGTATTGATTTACCATGACTTGTAAAACATAGTATATTCTATAATACATTCGAGGCAAAAAAGAACTACAAACAAATCCATTATCAGATTACTGCAGATCAATTGCTGCTCATAGTGCCATTGTCACAAGTGCTTTAATTCATGGTGCCCTGTGATAATATTATCAGAAGCAAACTAAAATACCCAATAGGTGCAAAAAATGCTTTGTTTGAGATGGTGTTGTATGACCAACAGGTGTGACTTGTAGTATCCATGTTCATGATATAATTGATTCAAATGATGATAATTTCCAGCTCTGGGAACTAACTATTCATGAAGCAGAACAAGCTTTCAGACCCGAAAAATATTGTTGTGTTACTAGTAACTTGACCTAAAAATAGTGTAAATAGGCCACAAAACTTTCTTTCCATTTTTTTTCTAAGCATATCTTTTCATTCTTTGGATTTTACTGTTAGGAACTTTAGAATCCTGGCACAAAAAATAGGGTTGGTTGGGTAACTGGAAACACAATTACTTTTTACTTGCCTTACCGTAGTCTTTTCATCTAAATTGCAAAATCTAAGTCCACAGTAGTGTGTAATATGTTTAATACTAGCCTAGTCAAACGTATCTATCATTACTATGCATTTATCATATCAACTTGACCATAAAAAATTCCCCTTGGATTAACAAAAAAATATTTTTTTGGCCTTTGGTTTTTGTTATTCAATACAACTTTATTATTGTTGGCTTGCTTCAAAGTGTGAAAAATGTTGCTTTAAATGATGTCCCAATTTTGATTGAATAGTTTTAAAGAACGTCTACTGAGCACCTGCTGTCATTTTCAATAGTTGTTATAGCCAACTCAATATTGTTACCAAGGTGGAAAATTGCATCATCAGTGACAGACTGCCAGTGCCAGTCTTTTCAATGACAATAGAATAAAGTGAGAAATCTGATGCTTTGCTGCTTGCTTGGCGCATTATTTCGGTTGCAGTAGAATAATTTATTGATTCTATGAGCAGGAGACAACGTGCGATTTTATAGTAAGCCTTGTCTGCATGTCTAACAGGATAAATCTATCTTTGTGGTATCATGTGGATCTGTTAAACTGTAGCTGAGCACTCCCCAAGGCTTCTCTGAAGTCATTGTGCAGACAGTAAATTATGCAGATAAGGATCATATATGATATGTTACCAATGTTTTATGATTGTCCTCGCTTCTTGTCCTTGTTGGATGTTTATAGTACTTAGCACTTATAGACTGGCACTTGTCTGGTTTCCAGTGACCTTATGCGTTCACATCAAAATGCATGATTGCATTTTTCTGTAATTATTATGTTTTAAAGCTAACCTCAGTGACCTGATAAAAGAACTGAAAAAGACCTTGTAATTACCTGTTGACATAATACAGCTTTCAGGATTTCCTTAATTATCAGATAATTAAAAATTAGACTAATAAAACCTGCCAATACCAAACATTGAAATACTTCTGACTGGCTAAAATACTAGACCAAGTTTTAATCAGTCAGACCAATCTCTATCCAGAGTTGTCGTTTGTTATCCTCACATACATCTCTGTCAACGTCTAGAATGTAGTTCAAAAACTTATGTTCGAGTCTCCTTTAGTTTCCATCTGATACACAAAATCACGCTTTAGTTCTCTCTAAATGTACATTTGTTGTCATATTTTGACACGATTACCATCAACTTCTGTGTTTTGATTCCATTTTAGCGATTTAACTTTGTGACCTAATTACCGAAAGTAAATGAAAACGAAAGTAAACGCTGTCTGTCTGCCCTTGATAAATAAAATAATTTCTCTGGTTTTCTGATAAATTATTGCATCTTTTGTCTCGAATGTATTGTGCGAAAGAAATTGTATTGTTTAGTTGTAAAATTTGTACCATATGTTGCTTTATTTCTTGTTTTACAAGAATCTTGTAAAAAGTTGAGACGTTGACAGAGATGAATGAGAAGGATAACAAACAAATCTGGATAGGGATTGTAGTCAGACGTGACTCACAATTTATCATCTATGATAATTGTAGGGTTTCCACAGTCTAGTAGCTATGATCTCTTAATTGTAATCACTAAGCCCCTCACCACTGTGAGGTCGAATCCCACCCAGGACCAGATTTCACATGTGAGGAAGCTGTCCAGCTATCTACCGAAAATCAGTTCACGGTTCTACCCAGGTTTATGCCTGGGGTTTTCCTCCACTGTTAAAGCAGGAAAGTTGCCAAATGACCTTGTCTGTTGTTGTGACATTAAACTCTGCCAGAAAAAATTGAATGATTGTGGTGACTGATATAAACCTGTCTGCTCAGGTATGATGTATCAGGTTCAAATCTTGTTTTTTTTCTTAATGGAATAATTTTATTGGTCATACAGACGGCAAGAACTTCAAAAGATCAAAATAAACTAGCTGAACGATTCTATGGAAGTTTAGTACTTTAGATAAGGGATATTTTGCATGTGTTTTTTTTTCTTTAGGAATCCTTTTCTCATCTATGTTCAATAATTACCCAGTGACAAATTATTTTTTCTGTAAAAAGTTCTTAACCTTATCGAATACCCCTATTGTCTGTCATGCGATTTAATTTACGCAACTGTTAACTAATGCTGTAAACATGTTCTTCTTGGCATAATTTTTTTTTCGTGTGATTGTTTTTGATTTGTTTCACCTCTTTATTGCATTTAGTTCTGGCATTTAATTCTGGTATGGATGAGTTTTCACACTTGTTCAGCTCGAATAATCATCAAGTAATTTTGTGGCTTGCTGAAACAGTGGAAGAATTATTTATGAAGGCGTTGAAATCTGCTGCGGTCTCTTTGAGTGCTTGTTGTATCTTGTGGTAATTGCTAAATGAGATTTGTCATGGTAACTGGACCATGTATGAAGGATTGGGTTATGTTCTACATTATAAATTCATCTCTATGTCTTATTTACTTGGACACATCAATCCTATTTCCAATATTTATTGGCAGGTTTAATTATCAGCATGTAAGTAACGTTATGTTATTGTTTGGCTTTTTTAATTCCTTTGAAGTGTTTTTTCGTTAATGATCAACACCAATGACATATCTGCTGAAAATTTTGTGGTTTTGCACCAATTTTGAAAAAAAAATCAAATCAAGTAGTATATAGTGACTACTGCATTTATCAAACAGGTTAATGTACGATTATTTTACTACAAAAAGAAACATAGCTTAATTAACATACTGTATTATAGACTGTATCCTAAACCATTCTTGACAACCAGTTCTGTTATAATGACTGTATCTGACAACCAGTCTTATAAAACATCTCTGTGTTTTGCCTATGGTCATTCAGAATTGCTTCCAGTTACAGTACCAAAGACTGTTTCCAGTTGTCTATGATAAAATCTAGATAAAAACGTGGAAAAACAATTAACAGGAATATATCTCTTAACTATTTGAACAGTAGTAATGGCCAATACTGTTTTTTCTTGTTCCAGGAAATATCGAGTTTTATACAAATCATTATTGCTTTAAGCCTACTTCATTGTTTCAACAGCAAGTGATTCTCTCTATCTGTTATCGATACACTCGTTTTTAATGCTATTTGCTCTCTCATTCATAGAACAATAATTACACAAAAATACCATAGTATTATGCCAGACTGGTTGCACTTGGAAGTAACAATTGTGGTAAGGCTGATAACGAGTCTGAACTATTGGAAGTATTAATTTCTGGATGTTTAACTGGTATTTTTCTTCTTTCATATCTCCATTCATGCATTTGGCCCCATTATCATCTGTATCAGGTTTATCCTGTGAATTTTCTAGTACGATTGTTGCATGATTGTTAACTATTGAGCAATTATTTGTTTCTTTATTGCTTTTTTGAGGATAATTGCTTCGATTTTTTGGTAAATAACCACTACAAATACTGTGCTTCATTTTCACATCAGTGAGTGTTAACACCAATGTGACTGCTGTTCAAATATGAAAATCATTGCTTGGATTTAATTTTTACAATTCTGACCAGTTAGATATGTAAATGTTTATTGATAAAAATAATTGAAAAGGTATGTTTGAATGGATAAAATAGGTTCAAAGGTGAGATTTGATTTACAAACATTTAATTTCTTACTATAAATCCAAGATTAGTTTGGACTAAGAATATTTACAGTTCTTGTTGTAATACGTTTATTTGTGCTTTTCATTTGCATATCTCTGTGAGTCAACACTTTTTGGTATTTTAGTATTGATGAATTTGGGAATTTAGAATTCTTTGAACTTAACAATAAACTGCACTGTTGATTGTACTGAACATTGTTATATTGGATAGAATTATGAAAGAAGATAAGTGGCTTGTACATGTATTCTGTCTTTTTGATATCATCATCAGTTTAATACACAAATTGTTAAATAATTTCTAACTAGTCCATTAATTAACTTTGCCAGAGTGATTGATACTGTGATGTTCACAGTTCAGTCGTTACTAATTGTTCATGATTTTATAATGAAATAAGTTGTGGTTGAATTTTCTGCACTGATACTTAAGCCTGGATCATTTACGGATTTCATGCTTAGAGCCTCTTAAATACCCTGATTGTTACGATTTATGCTGACTGATTGTTTTAAGTTCTGATTAGTTTCAGAATTCGAGATGTTTTCCCGTTGTTTATTCTTAAAACTGACAATCAAATGACTGTTTTTGTATCGTTTTGTTTGAAGGATATTTACGATGCGTCAGGATTAACAATATTCTTTGTGTAATAAAAACATGCATCTGACACCTTGAGGTAGTATTTATTACCTATAACATTATGGCAATAAGTAATACGCCATTTGTTTTACCTATCATTCCCGTAAAAACCTCTACCATACCTTCTCAGAGTTGTTTTCCTTTGCGCAATAACAGAATAATAGCATTCCGTGCATTGGAACACTTGTTTTGTAATTGCGGTAAACTATGTGCTATTGTCGGATGGTATCGGTTTCAGTTTGAAACTGCTTCATACAATACGTGCCACGAGATGCCAATATCAGGATTCAAAAACAAAAAAATGTACTATTCAAGCTGATGTTGACAGACACCTCAAGCTCGACAATATTGTATTATTAATTTATATCTTTCAGTCGGAATCAATGTTGCGTTTTATCGACAGCTCAATGCACAGTGCACAATGCACGAATATAGTAGTGTGGAAGTTATATTGATGAAACATTGTGATCAAACAGTTTTGTGTGCTCTGGGAGTTTTCATTGATACGAGATTTGTGTTCATTTCAGACGATTAATTAAATTTGTACGAGTTTCATTTCAGGGTAAGCTTGGTATTTGTTTTTGCTTTTTTTTAAATCAAATTCAATACATCTGCAAAGATTTGAAAGTTTAATTATTTCTGATATCAAACTTAAGTTTCATTTTTGTCTAGTTTGGATTTGTAAGAGGCATCTATCAAATTGAAAATAAATTCAAATTAAATTGCAAAAATCCTACTTAAATACCTGAGAAAGTTTTGCATCATAAACAAATTCAAATTATATTGTAAAAAAATGCTATGCTGAAATGCTTGAATGTTTCTGATTAAATTCATTAAGTCATTATTCAACTACTTTTTGTCAGAGATTAAATATATACTGCATACTTTATCTGAATGAATTACAGTTTTTTTACTCAGTAAGCCCACACAGGCGTCTTTCAGCACATATTATCTCGGTTGATATTTTAATTTTCATGTTAATAATACACATATCTAATTATTGATTGAAATCGATCTGATAGTAAATACTTGTCATTGAAATCATTTTATTTTTACTTGGCATCATTGTCAATATTTTGGTTAATTTGTAGTCCTTTGTTGCAGTTAATGTTTTACTAGACAGGTTGTTGTTCCAGGCCGTGTTAAGTCAACTATATGTAACAAAAGGAACATTTTGACAACCCCCTGTTACAAATTTGTATTAATACATATGTAGTAGTATTAGTACAATTTTGGTGTGAAATTAGAGTGGTTTTCATAAAGTAGCAATGCTTTTAAATTTGCCACTACCATGGTCCAATGGTTAGTGCACTGGACTTGTAACCCAGTGATGCGGGTTCAAATCCCAGTTGCAGCAGGTCTTACCCTTCTATGAAAATTTGGTAAAAGTTTTTCAATTTTCATCCTTATGTGGAGAACTTGACGGCTCTTTGTAGAAAGGTTTAAGTGACTGCTTAGTAAACAGTTCTGGAAAACTGGTTAGGTGCATGAACTGGACACAGTGTATAACTAAAAAATTGTTGAAAAACAGCATTAAACCCAGTGAAAAAAATGTTTTTAAAATGTATCCATCATGGGAGACACATTAGAATCCTTCATATTTATATATATGAATGAGTTTCTTACTGCAAGTAAGTATTTTAGAGACCCTGTGGTCATTTTATCCACTGTTATATTCTTGTTTTTCACCTGACACATTTAAACTCGAAATAGTTGCTTGGGTCAATCTATGTCCAAAATAAAAATAGATGTCTGGGTTTCAGTAATGAATGTAAGGTGACATTTCACAGCCTTGTTTTTGCTATGATACATTTATTGGTCTCATGGACCATAACCAGACCACATATAATTATTATGCATTCCAAGATGTGTCTAAGATGTACAATTATTACTTGTCTAATGAATAATACGTCTATGGACTGAATATATTTACATTGATCACTTGTATGAAGGCATCAGTTCTGACAGGGCTTTGAAATCACTTGGAGTTGTTTGTTGTATTGCATGTAAAAACTAATACAATGCAACCTCTCCTAAGCAACACTCTTTGGGAGAAGCAAAATTATGTATTAGTTGAAAGGTTGTTGCTCTAGAGAGGTTAAATGAATAGTTAGATCATACAGTGGATAAAACTCATGATGCTTTTGAAGGGAAGTTGTTGTTCAAGAGATGGCCACTCTGGAGAGGTTGCACCATATTTGGTATGTAAGTATTTTGATCCTAGACAGGTGTGAAGCTTAGAAAAGATGTCTCTCTGAGAAACGTTCATTTCAGTAAATTTTCTTTTAGAATAAGTAATGTTTTCATTACGGTAAAAGTTCTACCTTTGCAGCTGATGATTTACTCTTCATTTAATCAACATACTTGCAGCTATGTGATAAATTATTCATTTTTTTCTAAATTTATGAAATTTTTTATATATTTTTTTAAAAAAAAATAAAATCCATTGTGTGTACTCGACTGTGTGATAAAAAATGCCGCAATTTTCCTGACAGGTGAATAATCTGAAACACGTGTTGTTTACACCCTCATCTTGGGCCTTGTTTCCTTAAAATCTCATAAAATTGTATTTAAATCAACATTAGTCCATGATAAGATGATACAAAACACAAATAAACTATTTACTGCAAGGAAATAAATGAGGACGGCTGGTCAATACTGGTACACAGAACATAAAGCTTGTCTGGAGATAACATGCGAAATGAACTTGATCAATTTGATTTTCATAGGATTAAATCTTGCTTAAAATGAAATTTCTATATAGCGAGGCTTCAGATTATTGTGTTTTAATTGAATTTCAAAGATAGTATGTGATATCAGTTTCTGTAAGTGCTTATTAGTGAAACTGACTTGGAATATAATTATTATAAATATCAAAAGTGTTTTGTTTATCAATCACTGTAAGTATTTATATAAGTGTTTTTTTTTTTTTATATTTTCTATGATATTGATGGATTAATTTTTCCTTATAGTATTAAATCTATTTTTATTTTAATATTTTAGCCTGCATAGATATTTGTTTACTGTTTAAAGATAGTTAAACTTATTTTCAATGATTTTAAATACCAATATCATTTATTATTTAATCCTTTGCCTTTTAAGCATATTTTGGACTATTCCAAATTCAAAGCAAATATACTAGAAATTAATTTATTTAAGAAAATTGGATTATTTCTCTCTAACAGAGTGGAAAGCATGATGTGGCAAAAGAAGCTGTTGCTAGTTACAAGCAATGTCTTCTTTTGTCTCAATGTCGTCTGCATCAGAGGCGGGGAAATTCAGTGCTACGAGGCAAAGGGTTAAAACATTTTCCACTCAATATTCCTTAATTATACTTCTGTTCATGTTTTGTTTTCATTTTCAAAATTTCAAAATGTAGTAGACATGTTTTCCAGACAGCGCTTTAAACATTACATAAATGACTTTTTAATTGAGAATGACAAGGCAAGTCAATGCCAGCAGCTTATTAATGATCAATTCCGTCTCTAGAGTGTAAAAGTGCAAGTACAAAATTCGGCCTGAAATATTTTCCTTTAACTTGGATTAGCAACAATGTTGATTAGCAACAATCTGTTTGAAGCTTGTGTTTTATACAATAAGAGTTTTACTAGTCTTAGAAGCCAAGTATTGTGTGAGATATTTTTTTCCATGAATCTGTTTGTTTATTCTTCAAACAAACTGTGAATGAATCTCTCCACAGTTATTCTTCATTTAGAGTTTTATGTTCAGCGGGTTTTTTTTCTGATTTTTTTTTATCAATCTACGACATGCTACATTACTCAACATGCATTTTTTCAATCATTGTTTTCTTTCTTGTCTCCAGCTGTGTGAAATTAATGTGATTTTTTTGGAGATATTGATAAGAGGAGCTTGTCTGCTGCTGCAGCCTCAAATCCAAACTGCGAAATAAAACAGTTTTTTCTGTGAGATGCATTTTCTTCAAATAGCATATTCCCAGGAAAACTGGTTAGGTGAACCGGTCATCGTATATAACTGAAAAATTGTTGAAAAACAGCTTTAAACCCCAGTGACAATAAGTCACATTAAAACAAACATACAAACAAAAGATCTAATAACATTCTCCATTGTTTTCCTCATATTTTATGTTTTTTAAATGGAATTTAATGATTCAAAAAAAGAGGCCGTGACTTGTAACCCAGAGATCTGGGTTTGAATGACAGGTCATTATGTTCTATGAAAATTTGACAAAAATGTTGATTTTCATCTATATGTGGAGAAGTTGCCGGCTCCTTGTGGAAGGGTAAGTTAGTACTGGTCAATATACAGTCCAGGAAAACTGGTTTGGTGAACTGGTCACCGTATATAACTATAAAGTTGTTGAAAAATGGCTTTAAACCCCAGTGACAATAAGTCACATTAAAACAGAAAAAAAACTGGTAAGAAAAGTCTTTCCTATGATAATTATTGTAGTTTTGATGTTTTGATTTACAACTTTCAGACAACACAGTATTGTCCTGAAACACAGAACACATTAAAACTTCAGATTTTTCAGTGGATTAAAATCTTTCACAATTATCAAATTGTTTGTTGTTGTTCAATTTAAGTGCATAAGAAGTCCAACTGTATTCACTTACATTTATACTAACATTACAGTGCTTTGATTCTGTTATTGTACATAATGGAATTACTGACACTAATAAAAAATTGAAGAGGTCATTGTTACATGCCCCTGGGATTATTCCCTGTTACAGATTGTGTATTTTTTATGCTTTATAATTGATGTCGATGCCTTTATAGTGGATCTTGATATTTTCATTTTTTTAAAAAAAAAACAAAAAAACATGGAGTACATTTGAGAGGGGTGTGTTTGTGTTTGGAAATATACGGTATTTTGCTAGAGATGAGAAAAGGACTCCCAACCGCTTACAATAAATTCCACCTTTCCCAAAATACCACTTGAGACCATAAACCACCCAAAATGCGGAAACAAAAACTGGGGACAAAGCACAATTTTCCCTACTCTTTTCTCTAAATGTGTTTAGTCCATAAATATTATATTTTTTACAATCACTTATTTTCTCTTCTGAGTAAGGTAAATTTTAAAGATATTAACTGAAGTGGTTTATTAACACTATTGCCATTCAAGTGCTAATAGGATCAATTAATTCCTCTGGTCATTTAACCATCTGTCATAAACAGTGGGCTTGTTACAAGCATCTGTCGTATTGACTAATATATTGATTACACTAATTTGTTCTATGGCCGCTTTCTCTGTGTCATTTAGTCACAGTCTATGTGCATCCTGGTCATTATAACTGGTCAGTAGCGGAAGATGACCAGTCAATTGCGGAGAAAATGACCCGCTAATTTCGTTCCGAGTCTGTCTTCTATTTATTAGAAGCTGTGATGGACAATTGGGGGATAATTTGAGTCATGATTGTGATAGTGAAAGGAAATTACTTCATAAATTGTTCTCTAGAATGAAGATTGCGACACACTGCTGTGAGACTGTTTATCACAATTGCTTTTTGTCACCTTCTGTTGTCCATAGTTATTCACAGAACTTTATAGAATGTGGATTATGAAAGTGCTCTGTGTGTCTCAATGGAGTAATGTATTCTCAGTTGTAATAATACAGTGTAAAATTGATGTTTTGGAATAGATGTAAACCTGTTACTTAGTAACAATTTTTATTTTTTATTTTATTTTGTGTTCACCAGCAACAAAAAATCAAAACATCATTTATTGGATGTCATTTTGTACGTCTGTATTATTTGTGTTAGTGATGTTGTATACATTATACATGGTTGTATATCCTTTCAATCACACCCAGGGGTGTAGAAATGAGCCTGAAGCCGGAAAAATCAACCGGCTATTCAAACATTCTCGCTGGCTACTCTTTCCCCACAGGGGGTGTTGACTCTTTGCCCACTACTGGGGGAAACCTCAGACCCCCTTCTACTTTTAATAGCTTATACGGGCTACATGAAAAACATATCTACACCCCTGAATCGCACCTCTCTTCTGATCGTTTGTTAACTTATATCATAGTCCTCAATACTTCTTATACTTAATATAATTTTATTGAATTTTTTTATGAATCTACAGTGTTCTTGTTATTTTCTTTGATAAATATCTTTTATTATATTTCATGTGTAACATATGGTAATACATGTATGAAGGTAATTATTTACATACATTGTACATCATACATAAAGAGCATGATTTATTTACGTATTGATGTTTTAAATATTGGGTGTCACTTCAGTTTCTGAAAAGACATCATGAATACTGATTCTTAAACAACCATGGTTGTAATGTGTATTAAATCGTTATCAAATTGAGTATCTTAGACGTAGAATTCTGTTTGAAAATGAATAACTTTGATTCTTCGTTGATTTTTACCATCAAGTACCACAAAGTTGATTTTTTTAATGAAAGTTAGTTTTTTGACTTTCAAAGAACAGCACTAATGGTTTCGCTTGATGTTGCTTCTGATTTACCCCTTCTTTAGTCTTCTTAATTGCTTAATAATTGACAACCTGGGGTTTTTCATTGAAAACAATTTTGGTTCTTGGTTTTAATTGAGTGATTATACGTCATGATGGTTACGTTACCTTCCTTGATTGGTGGTCTGTATCATGTCTTCCTACCTTGAACCAGGAATTCATTATTAGAATTAAGGCATCAATAATTCATTGGGAAACACGGGTCAAGAACATCATTTGTAAATTGTCGGATCTCATGACTAAGCAATATTACCATGTAGCATTTAATGATAACTGTTTATTGTACATGAATTTTTTTCTTTGGTGTTCAGTTTTAACGAGTTAATCAATCTCTTTAGCACCTTAATGTTCGATGTATCAATAATTTAATTTGATGGTAACATGAAACCAGTCTATAATTTAGTCTGTAGATTTTAATATCAGGCATGGTTATATGTTTTGATGCTTCCTGTAGTTTGTGTTGGAATAAGATGCTTAGCTTCTGTTTAAAGTTCACTGGATGGACAGGAAATCTGGTATGGTTTAATTGTTAATTGTTAATTCAAAGCAGCTATATGAGCTTATGACTGTACTAGGCATTAAGTTGCGGTTCAAATATCGGTAATATTGCGCAATAACTCCATGTTGCATTGTTCATCTAGTTCACAGTCCTATTTATTGTATAAAAGTGAAACTTATGTTGCTGACAGAGAAAGGGGGGTGTGTGTTCTATAAGTTTATCTTCCCATCAAACTATTTGCTTGGAGATTCTTTTAATAATGCATCGATGTGGTGTGTGTGTTTTATTCCTGTCTCTTTCATACATGAAATATTAATGATTAATTATTTGTTTCACATGGAGCAAAGCTGTAACAACATGGTAAAAAGTTCACTTCCTGTTTCAGCATTATCAACATTATACATAACTGCTCCATGATACAATCATGAACGGTTATTAGACGTATAATTAGTCAATTTATATTATTTATTTCAATATTTCCAAAAATATTTCTCCATATCAAACATCATCTATAACAAGCGTTTAAATATACCTGACATTTTCTAGTGTTCTGTAGCCTTAAATCTTGCGTGGATTTGTCACAATTTAATAAGAAAACATATTGCAAGTTTAAGTAAATAATATGTTTTGTCAAGTGTTAGACAAAGATTAGCACTACAAAAAACTATGCTGATCTTTACACTATTGTTAAACTATGGGATTTGTTGTGGCGTTAAATTGTAAATCTACCCCAATCTTATCAGTATTAGCAATTGAAATCATGTTTTTTTATACAATCTTTCACTGAATCAAAGCCTTTTTATCATCAAAGTGGTATGTTTTTTTGGCGACAAAATTTAATACCAATTAATAATCAATACTCGACCTTTTTGGCAGGTTATTTCAATTTAAGTGTCTCGTACATGTTTTATTTTTGTCTAAATTGAAAATTTTCTTTTTCACTGTGTAATATAGTTAACATTGTATTTTCCGACATTTGGTTTTAGTTTCTCTTATAACAGTTCTTCCAGTACTTTTATTGTTAACCATTAGTTAAGTACCTAAAATGCGGCTAAAATCTTTTGATTAAAATGATAAATTTCAAGGATATATTTTTAGCTCACCTGAGCATGATTTCCATAGGTCAAATCTTCTGAAAACTTTGCTAACCTTCTAGAAGTCACAGTTTTGATTGGATCTTCCCCAAACTTTGTCAGAATGCTTGTATTAATGATATCGTGAACAGGGTCAACACAAGTTAAAAACTAGGTCACCAGGTCAAATCACAGGAAAAACATAGATGTTGCAATCTTTACTCAGGTGAGCGAAAAAGGGCCATATGCCATCTTGGCCCTCTTGTTTAAGTTTTGTGACTTGGTATGAATCCTGGACATGATACGTGTTGTCTGTGATTATTTGGTGGACAATGTTGTGTCTTAAGATCATTAAATATCGTCCTACATTGGGGATTCGTGTGAAGTTGTTGGCAGTTATCTGTGGAGAACAGGGTTAGTACTGGTACAGAAAGCTGTGGTCCAGTGGTTAGTGTGCTGGACTTGTAAACTAGAGATCCAGGTTCAAATCTCATTTGTGACAGGTTATACCCTTCTTCGAAAATTTGACAAAAATGTTGATTTTCATCCATATGTGGAGAAGTTGCCGGCTCCTTGTGGAAGGGTAAGTTAGTACTGGTTAGTATACAGTCCAGGAAACTGGTTAGGTGAACCGGCCGCTATATATAACTGAAAAATTGTTGAAAACTGGCGTTAAACCTCAGTGACACATAAAAGTCACAAAAACAGAATCCTGGAGCATTGCTTTGGCTTGCTGCCTCTGCCAAAAAATATGTAAAATAGTGTAGACAACTGGTGTAAAAAGAAGAATAAATTATTTAGGGATAGAATGGTGTAGACACTTTGTGCTTTTTTCGTAAGTTTGAATCCTGTCATCATTGAAACTGGTACTCCTTTGAATTTAATTATTTAGATGACTTCTTTCATGCACTTGGGACATTTTTGACACCCTTTGCTGAACAATGTCTGATAAAAAAGTGTCTAGCCATCATTTTGCACCATTAATTTGAAGCTGCATCATCATCCCAAAACACCACTTAACACTTGTCTAAATAAGTTAAATAACTCTGGAAGCAGTCTGGACCAAACCTCTGAGTTGTTCAAAAGATTTCCAGAATTTTTCGGAGCCTCCAGTTTTCCCAGGTCTGCCCCTTCCAGTTTTTATTGTTTCTGTGGCACCAAAGGTTAAGATTTCCATTTTTTTTTTTTAATTTTCAATTTGCACCCATGTTTAAGTCGTACTTTAGTGTAACATTTCCGCAATCGATGTTAAAATAAATGAGTTGATGCTAAAGTTAGGTTATGATCAATCTTTTGCTGCCGGCATTGACTTCTAGATATTATCTTGTTTCCTTTTATTGATTATCTCCTATAATGATACCGATGTGTCTTTGATCACATTTACGAACAAATTCCAGTCTCTCTCCTCTCTTCCATCTTGCTTGTATTTTACTATCCCCAGTAAATTAATAGTAATTCTCTTACGTAATTCTATTTATTTATACCCTTCAAAGATGTAATTAAGTGATGTATTATTTGTCTAAGGTCATATTTATTCTGTAATAACATGATTGAGGTAGACAGCGGCTCCTTGGAATTGAAACGTGGGGTAAATATATCCATGTTGATCTTGGCAATGTGTGTAATTAGTTCTTTAATGAAATAATTGTTTACAGAATTGTTTGTGGGTTATTTACAATCCACGTAACCTCTCCAATGATGGATTTATTATTTGTTCTAGTGAATGTTTGAATGTAAGGATGTAATAATGTTGATTTATGTATTGACTGTGTTAAATAGCAGGTTCTGACGCAAGCTTTGACTGGCCCCTCTGCTCATTATAGTTTCATGCGATCTCTATGGATAAGAATTTCGTGGGTAAATTAGTAATTTGTAAATTGCTTTGGTGTTACATAATTCATAAGTCTTGCTGGATGTGATTTTCTATTTGTTTCCAACGTGTCTGCTTGAATCTTGTATTGTTATTGTGTCTGCGTTACACTTTGATCTTTTTAACCTTCTCATGTAAGACGCATTTATTGTAGCAGTACTGTACATAGTATTTATGTAAATAAATTGTTTGTAATAGTACCAGCCTGATCAGCTCAGTGGGTTGAGCATTTGACTTGCAAGCAGGAGGTCACGGGTTTTAGCCCTGCATCAGGTACTTTGCTTTTCCTCTTTCTGTTACATTTGATGCAGTGAGAGTGAGACTTTGCCTTGGAATCCTAGCGCTAGGGTGAAGCAAGGGCTGTTTCATTCATAAGACATTTTTTGTAGCAAGGAGTGAACTAGGAATGTTAAGGTGGATGTTTTCTGACAATTAATCATTTTAATGCACTTCCTCATGCTGGGATGAATCCTATGCTGTTGAATTTTCGCTTGTGAATTATTATGAAACATCGCAATAGGAGCACTCTGCTGTTTGAGTGTATCATTATGTATACAAAGATTACAAATATTGTTATTACTAAGTAGGACATGTGAAAGTGATTTTAATGTATCCTCAAACCTTAATTCATCCTATAAATTTGGATCATCTGGATAGAGCAAATTCTTGAATAACAGGAAATACCACAGTAATGACTGTGAACTTGTTTTTGATGTAGTTTTTGCAAATTTTGTTGACATTTGAGAATTATCAGCAAAAACGTGTAAGGAATTTATTTTATTTTGGATAATGATAAAGAAAGTGTCAAAATATTGGAATTCACTTTGACTCTAAATCTGTTTCCAATTAGAAAGTATGCACTACTGCTAGTCGTTCCAGATGGTACTGGTTGTTCCCCTCGTAAACTCAAGTTTTGACAGACAAGACTGAAAACTGATATTATCCATTCGCTACTTGGTGAACGGATTATTGTTTTTAAGAGCATGGAACGCATGTTTTTTTACTCGTTAATGCGCATTTTATTGCATTTTTGACATAGGAGGTGGCATGCTATCTTCAATGAGGCATTGTATAGTACTTGTACTCCTAGACATACCGGAGGTCTTACTGCGCCTATATTTTTTTTACAGTTCATCGTTTTCTATTTGATTTTTTTCTGACATTGAATCTTTCTGTATATTCACAAAGTTCTTCATCCTGTCTCAAAGCTACTGCCGTAAGTAAATCGACCTCTTCAGTCTTAGAGAAAAAAGAATGAACAAATTATTTTACTAACACAGAGCCTAAGATAACAATCATACAGAATATTGATACATTTCCGACGCACGTTATAAAGTAACTGCTATCAACAGTAAGCTACATTTTTTATTACCTTGATTAAGGAAACAAATCTAGCCTACCCAAGAGGGTTATGAGATGAAACAAACATCTTACAGTTAAATATGGTTTTAGATTCAAATTAATTTAAATTGTGTAAATGCTCAATCAAGTCATTGATGTCAATGATTTCTTTAAGATGCGATGCATTTGCTATCAAATCAATATAGAAATAAAGGAATCTCATATTGCATGTTGATGAATTAAGATGTAAATTTTAGTAGAATATGCAGTAGATATTAGGTCATCCTTAATAAAATGTTTGTGGTTACGTGACAGAAGCTTTTAACAGTGGACAGGTTAAGGTATGACCTTTTTGTTTTGTTTGTTAACATTTTATGCTTGTACTGAGGATGAATTAAGCCTTTGTCAAAATTGCTAAAACATTTTGGGCTGATGGGATTTTTGAATGAGTCCGTCATGTGATTTCGTGCAAACATTTTTTAGTGACGGCCTTATTGGAATGCTTCACCCGAGATCATGAGCAGTCTACGGGGCATTTTAACTTTATGAAAATGAAATTTTGAAATATTTAAAAAAATTATTTTCCTTCAGACAAGAGCTCTTGTTCTATATGAGATAGAATATATTAAATATGTCTGAGAATATTTGAAGGATGGTGTGACTGAAATATTTTGTGATGATTTTATTGTATTTAAATCAATTTTATTTTCTCGTTTAATTATTTAATAATATAGTCAGACATAAATCTGTTACAACGTTAGTGTTTTATTGTCAAAAGAGTGCGAAACTATTATATAAAAAGTCGGTTAAGTATGTAAACTTCACTTGAAATGATAATATCTCAGTTATGTCTGTTAGAAAGTTAATTTGTAAAAAAATGAAGTGTGAATATTAGGCTAATCTAATCTAAGCCATATTGAACAAAGCAGCAACTGCTTCCATAAAATACCAGATTGACTATATGGCTGAAATTTCCTCATACTTATCAGATTAAGACTGAAATTTCCACATACTTGTCAGATTATGGCTGAAACTTCCACATACTTATCAGATTATGACTGAAATTTATTCATACTTGTCAGATTATGGCTGAAATTTTTTTACACTTATCAGATTATGGCTGAAATTTATTCATACTTATCAGATTAAGGCTGAAATTTCTTCACACTTATCAGATTATGGCTGAAATTTCCTCATACTTATCAGATTATGGCTGAAATTTCCACATACTTGTCAGATTATGGCTGAAATTTCCACATACTTGTCAGATTATTGCTGAAATTTCCACACACTTATCAGATTATGGCTGGAATTTACTCATACAGTGTGGATTTCTGCTTTAATGAAGTATTAACACTTGATGATATCATAGGTCTGTTATTTGTGAATACCCTGTTGTGATGCTATAAAAATATGCTCTGAAAATTGTGTTTTAGGTGATTTATTTAGATATTACTACTTTTTAACTATGTATACATTTATACTCTATATATGAAACAATGTAAATTAGTCTCACAAATGTTCATTTTGTTACTTCTCATCAATTTTAACCAGTTTGTATCACTTCATTCCTTTATCCTTATTTATATATTATCCTTTTACAGGATTTATTCTTTTTTGTATTCCCTTCATTTAAATGCACTGCATGACCATTAGTTGTCGATGCGTCATAGCTAAGCACCATTAAACAAACAAACAGTATTTCCTTAGTGCACCTTGTCCCTATTTAATTGAAATGCATGTTGAAACATAATCCTATTTTAATACAATTTATAAGAGGCAAATTTTGATGCAGTCAGCTATTGTTTAGTTGGTATTGAAAGCTTTAAAGCTTTACAGTGTTTAGAACTGCACATCTGGGCTTTAAAAGATTAACAGAACAATATTTTTTTCACTTGAGTTGAAGGTCACACCAACAACCAGGTCATTCGGCAATTTTTCCAGCTTAACAGTTGAGGAAGACCCCAGACTTACACCTGGGTAGAACCACTGACCTTCCATTACCTAGCTGGACGGCTTCCTCATGTGTGAAATTTTGTCTCAGATGGGATTCGAACTCACAGAAGTTAGGGACTTGTGATTACAAGTCAGAGACTATAAGCACAAGACCTCTGAGGCCCCGCAACGGAACAATAAGACTTGCCTTTGAGAAAATTATAACATATTTAGTGACACCGACAGCAATAAAACCTTGAAATTAAGGCCATGCATTATTTGGACAAAACATTGACTACTTCTGAGGTGGTCTCACAGAGAAGTTACTGATGAAACATTATTGAAAACTGGTCCTGAAATAAGTGGTTGGTAACCATAGGGATTTTTTTCAACATTTTAGGAAAGGTACTGATTCCAAACAAATGGGGAAAAATCTCATCATCTTATACTTTATTTGAACATTTCGATCAATAATTCATCTGTGGTTCTTGAATTTTTTTCTGAAACTGGCCAAAATGATAGGCATTTGGGATTGGGAATGGGTGTTTTTATTGGTACCTCAGAATATGTGTAATTTTTTTGGCTGTAGTATATTACATAAATTTCAATGTTATTAATTCATCAATCTGCTAATTGCATTTTAAAGCTTCTGACATACAGGTTTTCAATGCGAGTTATTTGCTGAGGAAATAATTACTTTATAATTACGCTATGTTGAATAAATAGCTCACATTGCCTGCATCCCAAACCAGTAACTGTTATTGATGTTTCCTAATTATATAAACACATTATCTGTTGTACTGAATGTTCTATTAATACAGATAGTAGTACGCTGGTTATTCAATGAATGAAATAACTTTCATCTGGAAGAACTGATTTATGTTTAATAATCTGTTTCGGTTCATGACTTGTTATGTTGAACTTCCATTTAATTTGCTTTTCTTTTTTTCATGTTATGTATACATTAATTTACTAATATTTGATTTTCATCGAATTATCAAACTTCTGTAATATGTTTTGTTCTTAATTGTATTGTATTCTGATCAGACAAACTTGGCTCATATGATACAGTCAAACTTATGATGAAAGGCCAATCGAAAGGAGAGAAGTATTGTCCCTTTATTTAGTCGACCAATTTGTTTTCTCTGGGTTAAAAATAATAACTTGCCACCAATGGCCAGTGTCATTTGGTGACTTTTCCAGCTTAAACGGTGGAGAAAGACTCCAGCATTCACCTGCTGTGTAAGCTAACTGAACTTGTGCAGCCAATAAAATCAATAAATTGTTCTGTGGCTCTTGTTTTTAAAGTAGTCTTTCCAGGTAACCAGTGACTCGGATTTTACTGCATAGTACTATAACTTCATCAGCTTAATGAGTTTCCGTCCATGTATTAGTTAATTTTTAGACGTAATGCTTTGAAGTTCTTATCTCATGCATCATATTATTACATTATGTGTTGTCTCGCACATGAGGTGAATATGAAGCATGCCCCTTGTATAGACAGAATTTTATATCAGCTACATTAATTTTATCAAGTGCGATAATCAAAGCTTTTGTGTCTCCATTAACTTAATTAAAGCGAATTTATTATAATAGAACAAATTACAGTGTTATCAACCTCCATGTTTGTCGTACAGTCACTAGACCCAGTGGCTACTTTATTTATATACAGTCAAACATCTTTATTACAAGCATCAATATCATGAGCACCCAACTTTTTTCCAGGAGTTTGTAAATCCCATCAATTTTTGTTCTTAGATGTGTATAATTTTCAACCAACAAACAAGTACCCTTTTATTACGAGCACGACATGTATCTTAAGCAGTTTGTCTGTTCCGATGACTCCTTGAGGTAACACGAAATTGTGTATGAATAGAATTTTTTTGCATTGTTGTGAAATCAGGCATACGCTAATATCATGGGTGTATTTAATCATTTTTATGTGATGTATCATGTATTTGTTTACATTTTGCAATACTGTCTTCATGTTGCTATAGATACGCCCAGTGATTTTATTATTTAAATGATCATTAATGTATACATCCCACAATTAAGAACACTATTATCTACCCACACTCATTCTTTAATTTTTAAGTGCTATTTTATTGTATTACAAATCTACTGTTCTAGGTGATTACACAATTTATTGTGAATGATAAAAGTAGAAGAACCTATTGTTAAACTATCTACTGTACTGTTGATAATATTATGCTAGAATTCATTGAAAATTTCTAAAATGATTGGTTGTTTATATTTAATGAACATTGTATACAGTATACATTTTTTTTTCACGGGGTTTAACACCATTTTTCAACAACTTTTCAGTTTTATATGGTGGCCGGTTCACTTAACCAGTTTTCCTAGATTGAATACTAACCAGTACTAACTCACCCTTCCACAAGAAGCCGCCAACTTCTCCACATATGGAGGACAATCAACATTTGTGTCAAATTTTCATGGAAGGTAATGACCTGCCGCAACTGGGATTTGAACCCAGATCACTGGGTTACAAGTCCAGCACACAAACTTTCGAACCATGGTTGCGGCCCTACATAATAGTCATTAAAACCAGTATATTACTATAACTGAAATAACATTGGTTGTGTTGTATTTATGCATGTATATATAATTCTTTCTATGTTGTTTTGTGCTGCTCTTACCAGATATTGTTCTCTTCTATTGATCCCTGAACATCAGTCTGTACTATATTGATGCTAGGAGTGCACTATTTTGTCTTCTCCTGTTAACACAAAGATTCATTATCAAAAGCATCTGAGAAGCATGTATCTAAATGTCTCATTCATGTATTTGCTATTGATCTCTATAATGTGGGTTGATTAAGAGGTTAATAGGTTCAAATGATAAGGTCAAGGTCGTGAACACACCCCACAAAGTGCCAGTAATGGGCTTTTCTATGAATTGTGCCCATTGGTGTCATAAACAGGGCATAAAAGATCAATTTGTCTTCAATAAACTTGTATAGTCCCAAAATTAATTCTAAATACTAGTAATTTACTTACATTACTGGGCAAACATCTATTGCAAGTTAATTGAATCTTTGCTTGTGGTATTGCAATTAAGACAGTAGAGTTTCTATTTTTACAGTCCTTGTATATTATTATATGTGTTTGTCCAAGCAAAGAATCATAATGTTCATAATAAGATCTTGTTATCATTAATTACCAGTTACCTGCTTGATGAATTAGTTTATGTGCTCTTGTTTATTTTATCATGCGTTCCTGTCACTGAACTAATGTTTTTGTGTGTTTTCAGACAGTTACTTGGCAACAGACATAAAGAACAAGAAGATGATGACAAATTCCTCCTGACATGACAGGTTCTCTATTATAGTCAACAGATTTTGACTGGTTCCCTCAATTAATCTCTAGACCCTAGACTGGTTCTCTTGAAGGAAGCTGAAAGAATTACACTGCACGATGCAGATATTCTTGTTGCATCTTTAAACAACAGCAAAAACAACAACAATGGCATTGACAATCTGGAATGTTTCACATGTTCTGAGAATGTAAAAAAAAAAAATCCAATATAATCTTGGCAGTGAACATTAATAATTAATACAACATTAGGGTGATTAAGGTACCGTTTAGTATTTGTTATTTGTGGGATAGTGTGTTGCATCATATGATGAAAAGCATATGAAGTTGCGGTTTAGATCACGCGCAGTGAATATATATATTTTATTCTGGAATTGGCTCGGTAATTAGTTGTGTTTAACAATTGTTAACAAGATTTGAATAGTGAAATTACAGAATAATTGAATACATGTTTCTGTGGTGTGGAAAATTCCTTTAATCACGTGATATAAAAGTATTGGAAATATTTCATGGTCTTGGAAAAGTTGTAAATATTGTTGTTTACAAATAGTCGGACAACTATTGGATATTTTGGAATCTTAGAATCGGACAGCATCCCTGAAAAATAAGATGGAACCGTCTCACAGAACTGGTTCGGAGTTTTTGAACATTTTGAAAATCATTGTTTTATTGATTACAGTTAATTTAATCGATGTGACAGTTTGTGTGGAGGAGAAGTCCTGGACTTTCAACATTCCAGGTGTATCATTTATATCATTTTCACCAATTTATTCAAAAACACAGAATCAAAGAATATCATTAAGTTTTAAAACTCGAAATCCACATGGTTTAATATTCTGTCATTATTTGAAGGATTTAGATGTGGAGGAATTGGAAAGATTGAATTATGAATTATGTGGTGAACTTCAATATGGATTATTTGTGTTAAAATACAAATTGATGGATTTTGAAGAATCCAGGATAACTGTTGGAACAGGTAAACTCTTCTTTTTATTGAAAAAAAACTGGTACTAATGATAATGTTGCAATTTTTTTTCTCTGGGTTTAATGCCATTTCTCAACTATTTTTCAGTTATACATGGTGGCCAGTTCACCTAATCAGTTTTCCTGGATTGTATACTAACCAATACCAACTTACCCTTTCACAAGGAGCTGGCAACTTTTCCGCATATGAAGGAAAATCATCATTTTTGTCAAAAATTTCATTGATGCGTATGACCTGCCCTGGCAAAATTTTGAAAATTTTACAATATAGATATATTTCTTGAATTTAAAATTGTATTACATGTGACCAATCGATAGATTTGTGCTAAACTATGATAACTCAATTAGGAAACAGTTACAATAGTTTTGCATAAAAGTCTAGGTTTACTATAAGAGAAAAGTTTTAGTGGGGACCTCCATAGTGGAGTTGTTAAGGTCTCTGACTTGTAATCATTAACTTCTCACTGTTGTGAATTTGAATCCCACACAGAACCAAATTTCACGCGGGAAGAAGCTGTCCAGGTAGCTTACAGAAGGTCAGTGGTTTTACCCAAGTGTAAGCCTGCAGTCGTTCTCCACTGTTAAAGCTAGAAAGTCGTCAATTATAAATAACACTGACTGTTGGTGTGAAGTTATACTCCAGTGAAAATAAAACAACAAATTTTAGCAGCATGTCTTATTTTCATCCTCAGGCCAGCATTCACTCCTCGTGCATGTAGCTTTAATATTAATTAAGTTCCTGTTAGTTCCCCCTGTTTCTCTCTCCTAAACTACAGAGGAATGATGATATACCATTGTAATTCATGTAACTGACAGAAAGATGAAGCTTCTGTCATCAGATTGCAGACAATTTTCTTTGAGTAGTGCTCTGTAATAGCAATCTACAAGATTGCGCAATCAATGTTGTGGTAATGATATTGTCATACATGCACTTTCGAGGATTCGGCATCTCTAGAAAGTGTTTTATTTCCAAAATCAAAGCACTTGAAGTGCTTCATACTTTGTTTTTATAGCATTTATTGATTTCTTGGATATTTCCTTCAGGCCAAACTTGACATTTTTCAGAAATTCTATCTCATGTTGTATAAACAATTGATATTAATGATAAGAAAATGTTTACACATTGATGTATGAAAGCTCATAGTTGCTGAACATTAATAATGATGGGTATGTACTGCAAAAGCACTCAACGAACATATAAGCATTTCGGATAGAAGACATTTGATTAAAGTTTTGGTTCTTAAATGTAACAATCTAGTGATTAAGACTGAATTTCTAGAAATAGTGATGATCAGTGTCATTGTGACACATGGGTAGACTGATATGCAGTATTATTGCAATACTGACTGCATTATTGATAGTAGATTTTTTGGTTTTGAAACACAAAGTGTGTTTACATCCATTATGTAGTCTGCCATAACCATGAAAATTTGACAAAAATGTCGATTTTCCTCCATATGTGGTGAAATTGCTGGCTCCTTGTGGAAGGGTAAGTTAGTACTGGTTAGTATACAGTCCAGGAAAACTGGTTAGGTGATCCGGTCACCGTATATAACTATAAAGTTGTTGAAAAATGGCTTTAAACCCCAGTGACAATAAGTCACATTAAAACAGAAAAAAAAACTGGAAAGAAAAGTCTTTCCTATGATAATTATTGTAGTTTTGATGTTTGATTTACAACTTTCAGACAACACAGTATTGTCCTGAAAAATTGTTGAAAAATGGCAATAAAACCCATTGACAATATGACACATAAAAACAAACAAGCAAAACAAGATGTCTGTTAGAAAAGGTGTAAGGACAACCAAACTTTCTGTAAAGGTGACCAACATTTTGTATCTCCTGCAGGATGACTGCCTTTCAATTTTTTTTACATGCCTAAATGATAGTTCCAGCCATATGTATTGCTGTACTTTGTAATACAGATTTTATCTTTTTTTTCAAGCCTGCTGGTTGGACTTTAATTGACTTCTAGTTGAGCAATAGTTCACTGAACTGCTCGAGAACAATTTCCAAAATTTTAGTTAGATACTTTTAAATACGGTCATTTGCCATGTTTTTTTTTTAGATTTTTCAGTCGTAAACATTTTAACCTCAACAGTTACTATTAATGGTATTCTAACTGTGTAAGAATTGTAGTCAGAAGTTATATGAGAATAAAGTTACTGAACATTTCATATGCATTTTATGTAACACTATCGTGCAAATATCCGAACCAAATCACCGAAAACCGAAAGGATCTTATTCGAAACTGAGCTGAAACAAACGGTACCTGTATTTTTGCGGCCCTTAGTTGACAACTAATCACATGTCTCATATAACTGATGTAAACATTTTAATTCGTATATTATCATTGTATGAAATCGCTTTGTAATGCTGAAATATGTAGTTGTAAATAGATGACAAAGTGTTATTGACTTTTAATTAACTCACATATTTGTCATTAGCCCATTAAATAAATTCGATGAAATGTTTCATTATTTATGTGTATTCAGAAAATTTTACCTATAAATCTTGTAATGACGAATCTTTTATACAACCTGGGTATTTGTCTTTCTTTATCTTTTGTCGTCTGTGATTGATTTAAATTGTTTGATTTAATTTGCCATGAAATATGATTATTTTGAAATGTGACAGTTGTGCATTAAAGTTTGATCAATTGTCACACTTGCCACATGGTTTGACACCATTTGTCATAATGGAATTTTAATATGACTGTTTTAAAACAAAACTCAGATTTATGAAATCAGCTTAATAATTGTATGCAGGGGAACAAATTATGATTCTCTTTGGTAAATTTTATGTTGCTGGTTTACCACCTAGTCCAAACAAAAATACTAAGTTTCCACAGACATCCTCCACAAATATGGGGTTGGTAGGTTGACAGAACTTTTTTACAAATATAACTCTTTTTTAGCTCGGATATATGGTTCTTACAAAAATGGAGATATAATGGCCTGAAAGGATTTGACTGAGACAGTAAAAAAGTCTTGGTTCAGCAGAAAAAAACAGGGTTAGATTGGTTAGTGAAAATCATGAACCTTTTTTATGCCATTATAATCATGTGCGGTGAGCTATTTTGGTTTTTCATAAAAAATCAAATGGTCACTCTTCACTATGAAGGTGCTACAAGAGAATGTTAGATATGTTCTGCTCTTCATATGGGAGGAACATACTAATTTCAGAATGGACTTATTTACTGGTTCACTTTGATCATTTTTTATGGCAGAAATCTGAGTCCAGTCTGTGAAATAGTCTGGCAGAAATATTTATTGATGTAGTCATTATCACAGAAAATGTATCTTATGGTCCATGTCAGAAATAATTATTTCTTGGACAGAATTCTATTTACTGTTATTATCTGAATATAATAAAACAAGATCTATTGACATGTGGCCTGTGAACATGTTGCATTTGTGTTAATTAATAGGAGCTGTGAACTACAGCAGTAAATTAATGTAAGAATCATTTATGACTTTCATGTATTAACTGAATGCTTGAATATGAGATAACACTTTTAGTAATTGCTCTTTTAACCCTTTGCTTCATAATACCGCTTCCCCCCCTGCATCTGAAGCAGACGACTTTTGAAAACATTGTGGCAAAAGAAGCCATTGCTTGTAATGAGTAGTAGCTACTTTTGCCACAATATTTTCCACTCTGTCAGAGAGAAATAACCCAATTTTCTTAAATAAATTGATGTAGAAATATATAAATGCAGAACAATACATCTGAGGCTACGTTCAAATTATGTTAGTTTGATTGCTAACCGAAGGGCTTCCGTAGTCCATGGACATGTGGTTATTGTCTCTGATTTAAATAATCTCTTGGCCCCATACCGCTCTGAGTTCAAATTCCACTGGGACCAGACAAATTCTACCTGTGGTGAAAATGTCCAGGTTGCTTAGGCCTAAAAGAAAGGTTTGTTTCCAGTTTCCCTACCCACCAAATATTTCACCTGCTGCCTCATTACTTTTTACGGTGTCCAACATTGGTTGGACGTTAAACCTTAAAACAAAAGAAATTGGGTTGCAACACTAAGACCATAGGATTTTCCTTGATGATTTTAAAAGGACTAAGACTGTAGAAAAAGTCAATTAATTTCAGTCTTGCAGTTGTAATATGAGTTTGACTGTAGCTTGCAGATGGTTCATGAAATGATTATGATCAGTAACTAATTCCTTGAATGATAATTATTATTGTTCATTAGTAGCATGCTCTGTATCACCCTGGGGAGTTTTTTCTTCATTTTTTGGGGAAGATAGTAATAATAACTGAATTGTGAAAAATTGCATTGTTTATGCATTCAGAAATTGGGAATTTTTACTCTAATACAGTTTTGTATAATCCATTATTGCATCAATTCACAAACTTGCTGTGAAGGAGTCATTTAACAGTGTTTTAAGATAACCTTCTCAAATTACAAATTCTTTTTGAAACATGGTGTTAAAAACAAAGAATTCATAATAGCAACTGTTAATGACTTATTAGGCCAAAAAGATCACATTCAATACATTCGATTTCTGGTGATTTGTTTTTGTGAATCTGAAATCTGGAATATTATTTTTCTTTGGCCTGATGAGAATATTTCATGTCATTATCAAACTTATTCAAATGCTTATTTATACAACAATATTCTGCACACATGATTTGAATAGCAGAATGTGGTTGCCAGGAAACTACAGGTATTCTTATTAAAGGTGTTATAATGTTCATCAAATATTTATATGCCTGTTTATTATATAAATATAGTGTTATCCAATGATAATGTTATATATACCTGGACTTAATCTTACATTTTCTGATATCTTGTATTTTATACAAATATTATTACAATGGATGTGTTGGTATGTTTAGATGAATTCTATAAATTCCACTAATTGATTATGCTATTAAACCTTTATAATGAGACCATCTTTGATACCAAAAATTGGTCTTAATAATAAGGTGTCCCATTATTGAGTTAGATTATAGGGGGAGGGTATTGAAAGCAGGTCTGAAAATAAGTGGTTGTAATATTGAGGTGGTTGTAATATTGAGGTAGGTTTAATGTCAAGGTGGGTTCAATGTCAAGGTGGTTGTTATATCAAGGTGGTTGTTATATCAAGGTGGTTGTTATTTTAGGTTTTACTGTATTTGCTTCCTGGCTAGTTGGGAAATTAATGTATCATCTTAATGGCATTTATTGTATTACATTATAAAATTTGACTTTTTTATAAATGATATTTTCATGGAAAATGAAATAGGACATTGATGTGTCCTTTTGTATTCACTAATTTCTTCTAAATAGGATTTTGATTGCTAATGTCTTCATAGATTCATTTAACTGAATTTTAATGAGAAAGAAGTACTTTTTTATACATTTTAAAGGGTATGAAGTGTGTACCCATAATAGTGTCATTTTGAATTTTATAATTTTTGTAATTCCTGTATTCTGTATTTCGCTTTGTTAGTTTTGGGCTGGCTTGAGATTTTTTGATCATGTCGAAAAAAAGATTTAAGCAGCTATATGTATGACTGGTACTTCATATTTGCCTAGACTGCTTTTTCAACTGGAAAAATTTCACTGATAACAAAGTTTCTACGTCCATTAAAAAATGTTTAAGTGCTTGTGTAATAGTTGAAGGAACACGGAGTTGAATATTTTAGTTTGCTTTTTTTCTACATGTAACCTATTTGTGGAAACTATTTTAACACTCTTGGTGGATAATATACTCAGTGACATTTGTTATTTAAAATTAAGAACATAAATAGTTAATATAATGATAAAAACAACAGTACTGATGTTATTTTTAATTATAATTGCAATTATTACAAAAATACATGAATGATTATATACAGTAAAAGTTTGTTTCATTGTATTATGAGCATTGATGAGGCGAGCACCCGACTTATCTCGAGGAATTTTTAAAGTCCTGTCAATATTTTTTCTTAGTTGTGTATTATGATTTTCAACAAACTAACAAACTACCTCGTTATTGTGAGCACCACATTTATCTCAAGCATTTAGTCTGTTCCGATGACTCCTCAAGATAACGAGGTTTTATTGTATCTACATATAATATTAGTAAGTTCAGGGGTTTTTTGGGGGGGCTGTTTTGACGACCGATATTCGGTCGTGTTCCCAATGGCAAAAAGTATGTTTTTTCCCAATTGCAAGGCGAAAATTCTCAATTCAGATGAGAAAAAAAAACGAAAAAACAATTGATTTACAGCAGTTCAAATGTTTATTGAATTTGTTGAATAACTAAGTTATCAATATCTAAAAACAAAAATAAACTTATTTGTTATTTTTTAGTTTTATTTGATTGTTTTAAGTTATTTTTATACAGTGTGACTTTTTTCCCAATTTTGTCCAAAATCTTGCGAATATTCCCAATTCTGGGGGTTGGGTCATGTTCCCAAAATGCTAAGAAAAAACCCTGAAGTTAAAATATCGGATGAAATGAAAATAAAATTAATAAAATTTGTAAATTAATGTAATAATCATCGAACATGAAAATGCAATTTAGATAGCAATGATTTAACATGATCTACCCTCTGTGTAGTGCGGGTTATAGAAAGTTGAAATTGCGTCTGTAATATTGTATAATCTCCAAGTTAATATTACAATTATTACTAGCCTTGTTTAATAGTTATTTTGAATTTGCTGTTTTCTATGTTTTCTGAATAAAATACGAAGTATAGAAAATTGCAATCTAAAGTTATCATTTACACAAGAGAATATTGAGTGTCACCAAATAACATAACAAAGTAATTGGTTTATTTTTTTTCTCAGAAAAAGTCAAAAGTTCATTTAATGATTGGAATTTAATGATCAGGATAAATGATTTCAATGTTTGATCATAGAGACGTGAATTATTAAGATGTTTAGATGTAAATAGTGAACTTTTATTTCATCATTAAATGGTCACAGTTTTTAACTATTCATATTGAAACAAGGGTTAATTTTGTTATGCCGCAGTTCACTCTACGGTACTTCACTTTGATCCATCGATGAAATTATTTTTCATTAATTTTTTACTTCAATACCTCACGCCATGTTTACGATTGTTTATAGTGATATACTGTAAACAAGGTGTGAGGTGAGAACATTAGAAACTTTTGATGATATTGTGAAGTCTTAATTGACGTAAAATGTTTTATAATAAGTTCATTTTCTTTAGTAAGGCAATCCTGTTTTATTATTTTGTTCAGCATCCGCATGAGCCTATGTTTTGAGCTACATCAGCAAAAAATACCATTTTATTCAAGTTCACGGTTTCTTAATTGGATTCTACAGATTCCTAAATTAACGCCTGTAGTTTGCAAGTCATGTTTTTAGTAGACTTTTATCTTAAATTGTGATTTTTTTTAATTCTTAAATTGTTGTTTAGTATTGTAGTGTAGGATACAGTGACTCGCAAAATCAGAATCAGAAGTGTTGGATTTCTATGTTCAGAGCTTGTCAGTTGACTGTAGTCCTTTTTAATACGTCTAATGATGTTTCTGTTAAAGTCAAGAAAATTTATTGTTTTTTTTTTCAAAATGTTTTTTGAATAGGTAGCTAGGTTTTGCAAAATGAAGTTGACGCTTAACAAAATAAAAAAAATAGGATGGCCTAACTGATACAAGACACACAGTATCAAATTATTTTATTTTTGTAAGGAAAATTTGTTACCATTTAAAGTGATTGACAGAATAATTGTTTTGTGATATTTGAAGAAAAAATTTTGATAGAAGTTCAATTTGTTACAGAAATAGTTCAGATGCTGCATTTTGATTGCCGGTTGTATTTTTTTTATTATTTGTAAAATGATTTCAAAGAACATTCTCTTTATTCAAAATGATGTTGGTTGAATTGTCATGTGTACAAAAATGCATTGAAAATTAAATTTTTAAAAATATTTTACAAATATTTCATGAAGCTTCCTGTCTGTACCGATTTAGTTTCCACAAAACATTTTGTTCTATGTCTAGTCTCACGATGTGCCTTATCAAACTTTCAACTGTACCGAAATGACTTATCAGTCCATTTTTCTATGAGAGCTTTTTTTCAACTATCCCTAAAATCTGTGGATGTGAGTGGCTCAACTTGTCAGTTGTGGTTGCATAAAAATGTCTTGATTTTAAATGATGTTTCTAAGACAATTTGGAATACAGGCATATGGTTTGAGTTACTTGTCAAAGCTTCACCTTAGTTTTGTGGTCAAGAAAGCGGTACATTATTTTGTACTTGTATTACTTGGCTTACAACTGGTCTATGTCTTAAATATTACCATCACAAGTGTTCATTTGAAAACACATGTATATCATATAAAACTCTTTTATGTGTTATATGGTTTTAATTAGATTCAATTAGTTAAGTGCAACCTGTTCCTAAAGAAGCTGTTAAGCTAGCTTATGGATGGTCAGTAGTTCGTTCCTGGGGTCTTCCTCCACTGTTAACCCTTCGCCTCATCATACCGCATCCCCCCACGCATCTGAAGCAGACGACTTTTGAAAACATTGTGGCAAAAGAAACCATTCCTTGTAATGAGTTATGGCCTCTTTTGCCACAATGTTTTCCATTCTATCGGAAAGATAAACCCAATTGTCTTAAAGAAAATTGATGTTTTGTATATTAGCTTTGAATGTGGAAAAATATGTGTATGAGGCAAAGGGTTAAAGCTGGAAAAGTCCCCAAATGACCCCCCCCCCAAAAAAAACTGCAAAAAGATCTGTTCTCTTTTTATTTGAAACAACAGCAACAACAATCATAATTCTGAAATTTGGCTACCTCTTTATAATGTAACCCATTTCAGTAACCAATATGCATACTAAGAGTATCTTGAAATGTCTTTATGTGTTCAGGTTCCCTGTACAATATCTCAGGAAATTAATGCACAATACTGTCTGACTTAGAATGCGTCTGTGTTTCCTAATCAAAATTGCCAATGTATGATTCCAAGATACCTAATACAGTCAAACCTGTGTTTGCAGCCACCCTGTGGATGAAAACCATTATTGATTATTTAGAGCAAACTGACCTCCAAATAAAGACTATCTGTTGATAAAGGCCACAGTTTGTTTTTCCCAAGGAGTGGCCTTTGTTTAGAAGTTTGACTGTATGTAAACTTCAGATATGAATGTAATTTTCTTGTATTCTGCTTGCTCCATTTTTCAATATCCTCTTGTTGACCTTTGCAGTTGATAAGATTTATTTTGGAATTCATTTCCATGTGGATGAAAATGAACTAATATTTCTGTCACGAGGTAGTATTATAAATGTATTATGAGTGTTTATAATGATTGGATTTGATTTTTGTCAGATAGATAAATTAATTCAGTGATGTTGACCTTAAGCAAACAGCCAATTTTGTTTAAAATTGACTCCCAAATAGCAGGAGTAGACAAGAAATTACATGTGTCACATGATAGTGTCATAGTTTGAAAAGGTCAGAAAGAAATATTCAATGCTATATTGGCATGGTTCGTGTTTATACTGGTACTGCTTTGGCTAGTCATTTTTGGCTGCTCAGAGCCAAAAATATGAATCAGACGTTTTGTAAATTAGGCCTTAATTCTAAACTACGTCCTTATATGGTGATTTAGAATAACGTAGTTTTTAGTGATAATTACTTTTATATCTCAATCCTGACCTTGGGCCGGAAAAAAATAATCATGTTTAAGGTTACTTGAATGAAAACATTAGGGTTGGTAGGTCGAAAAACTTATGTATTTTTTATCTAAACATGTATTTTGAATGAATGAGGCATTAACCAGCAATCATTCACATTGTTTTGTCATATTGGATACACTAACTTTTACTGACATGAAGAAGTTCCTCTCTTGGACATGCTCACAAGCATCAATCTTCACGGTGATTTGCAAAGATGCCATTTTTATCTTCTTGAATGATTTATTCACAAAGTTTTCATACTTGCAGTTTTTTGATAACTGAAAACATGAGTATTTTTTACCTGGCCTGATTATTCTAAGGCACCAAAATTTCAATTAATAAAAAATATTGATCTAATTATTAGTTTGTTAGGACATCTTTACCAGGAAGATTGGTGGTGTAGTATGTATATGTACCTTTTATTGATGTTGTTACAATGTATGATATTTAGCTTATAAGTATAATGACAGATTGTTGTACATAAATCATGCATGGTCATAAAATATGAAGTTCAACCACCCCACCAGGCAGATAACTCAGATTAGCTGAACGTAACTGTTTTTTTATTGTTATAGATCTAATTTTCTACTTTCAGCATTAAACAATGATCAATGGCATGCTATGGAGGTATACCTAGATATTCAAACAGGAGAGTTAAAAGCCGCAATTGATGAAGAAATCGGAGTTGTCTCCCTTAAACAGTATACAAGACAAGAGTTCTCTACCTTGTTAGACTGGTCCACACACTCTTCTGCTATTTATTTTGGAGGTAAGGTGTGGGGAATGATTTCAGATTGTTGAAAATTTTCTCTTGGCATGTGGTAAACACACAATTCTTATATTCGAAGACATCTGAGGTTTGACACAGTGCCATAACCGATGATAACACAATAAGTGTGCTTGAAGTCCCCAGGTAGCTTTCATATTTAGCTTGTTTGTAAAACCATCAGTCACAGGTGCAGATAACAAACATTACAAGTACTAACAAAACAGATATCCAAGAAGCATAGTTAATGAACATTTTAACATTATTTCATGATAGGGGGAGGTCACAGTATACATCGGAGGTGTAGAAAATGAGCTGGAAGCTGGAAAAATCGACCGGCAATTTGAGCATTCCTGCTGGCTACTTTTTTCGAAACAACAGACTCAATACTGCAGTGAACACCCAGACTACCCTTCTACTTATAGTAGCCAACCAGTTAAATGAAAACATTTCTACACCTCTGATACATGTAAACCATGTATATCAAGGTACTGTTCCTTGCAACAGTATGCATTTGGTTCTGTGGGGTCTGTTTCAATTGTTGGTGGTACTTCATGAAAAGTTCAAATTTACTTATCTTCACAAGGGCAATGAAAGCACTTGTCTTACTAATAGAACACTAGCTTATAACATACTTGTGTACTTCAGATTCAAAAAAGCTTAACTTAGCTGGCTAAAATGCATGTATCAATGGTCATTGCTGGTCATTTTTTATTGAAACTGTAAAGTGGTTCATACTGGTATGCAGTCCAACCTGTAAACAAACGCCACCCTAGGAAAAACAAAATGTGACCTTTATTGACAGATAGCCTTTATTTGGAGGTCAGTTTGTTCTAAATAATCAGTGACAGTTTTTCAAAAAATGGTTTTTATTCACAGAGTAGTCTTTATTATATTATGTTCAGATCATTTTACAAAATAGGCTTTGAAAGAAGGTTTAATTATTAGATCATCATCACATTGTGTCAGTTACTCTACAATCTCAGCATTTAATGTAATATTGTTGTAAAGATGACTGTGGATTTGATAGACAATTAACTACAACCACCTCGTGGAATTTGATTTGACAACACATAATAATTCACTTGTCACAGTCGTGAACAGAAGCAACCAGATTATATTTCCTAGGCATTAAAAAAATTGTTTGTTTCTGGTTACCTGACATACCCTAATTTTTCCCTGCAACACTAGACTTCTTACTAGGCCTGACTCACTTTTTTAACTTTCTACATAAAAATAATCTCAGCCGAGGCTTTCAAGAATAATAATAAAAAAAAATAAAAAAAATAAAATTCCTTACCTACCTACCCTATTTTCAATGAGCATGTAACCTGAAACAAACTATTTTTTATCCGGTTTATCTGTTGTTTAACGGCCCATTCGAGAGCTCTGGTCATTTCAGAGCTGCCCCAGAGAGGGGGGAGAAGATACAGGAGAACTGGGCATATATCCCTACTCTTTTCGAATAGACCTGGTTTTTTATCGTGCAACAATTTTTTTTTTACACTTTATGATACACTCATTGTATAAATAGAAATAACATTTTCTAGTTGTTATGGATATTATTTCATATTTGAATAAACTCGCTATTTCATATTTGAGTAAACTCGGCTATCTTCCTTGTAATTTGGCTTTCAGTGTATGACATTAGTAGAATCTATTTTCTCTCCAACTGTGTGATCTCTCTTCCCTATCTTTGTTTTCTGTGATTGTATATGATTTAATCCAAGGAAACAGTTTATAATCAAATATCTGTCAATCGTAATTATACGTTCTGTACAGTGAAACATTTGGTTTTTACTTCTTGATATGACATGATGTTATGTAATTCCCGGGATACAACTAACTAGGCTCATCATTAATGCTATGTTATGGGAAATGTCATGTTTGTAATATTAATGTGATTGATGCATGATATGCCAGTTCATGCAGTTTGTAAAATGAGCTAGAGCAAACTAATCAGTTAAATATTTACCGTACGTGTGATTTTAAAATTTCGTGTCACGATAAATCCTGATTTTATGATAAAATGAAATTTTTTTTCGACTTTTTAATTCGTATAGCAAACATGTTTTCCTTTATACTACACTAGAATGACACAATGAATGTTAAGCGAATTTTAGTTTTCTTTCGTTATTGACAGATTTAGGACATGTTTATTACATATACCTGTCAATTATTTTTCTTTTAATTTGTAAATTGTCCTGTAATTGGACTTTTCTTGTGTTAACAAATATATGTTCTCTACAAACTAGTATTTCAATATAATGAAAACTGCCAGGTAATGGTTACATTGCATTAGTTGCTATTTAACATTGGTTGTCCAATCCCAATGTATATTTCTTATTGAAATGCAGTAAAACCTCAAATAGTGACTACCTGAATATTATGACGACGTTGTTATAGTGATCACTTATATTTGGACAAGCATTCAATAATTCTCTTATGTAATTTAACTTGATAATGAGACCACCTCATTATTTCAACCGATTTTTGGGACCCTGAAAGTGGTCTCATTTTCGAATTTTTACGGTACCATAGTTTCATTATCAAAGTACTGCAAGTACTATTTTGGAATTTGTATTGATTACTGCTCTCAAAATGTGTGTTTAACTTTTTTGAGTAGTATGCAGAGATGTCCTTTGGTATCAGTGTAAAAAGGTTTTAAACTAGGCCTTACAAAATTTCCATACTGAGGACATAGGCTTTGGTACTGTACAATTTCAATACTGTCCAATGGTTTGCTTTTCTTTATATAATGAAGGAGTAACTTACTTTCAGTGCTTTGATTATGTATATTTACAGGCACAGATCCAAATACGCTGTTCTCTGAAATCTACCCACATTTCATTGGATGTTTGAAGAATATTAAATACTTTGACAAGGATGAGAAGTTTTTACCTGTACCTGTGTCTATGATGAAAGGGGTCCTTGATGAATGTACTGACCAATGTGACAATAATCCGTGTCATCATGGTGGACGTTGTATCAATGACTACAGTCAAGCGACGTGTGACTGTTTTGGATCTGATTACCAGGGACAGTTCTGTTCAGATCTGGGTAAGGTTTTAGTCTGATATAATCAACATTGATTCCACGTATAGTTTGTTTTGGGTTAATGTTGCACAAACAACTGGCGTCATCTGATGAGTTTTCCAGCTTCCCCAGTGGAGAAGAAGTTCACATATACAAATGGGTGGGTTACCACTGACATTCCCAAAGCTAGCTGGACAGCTTCCTTTCACGTGAAATTTGTCTGGTCCCAGATGGGATTTGAACTCACCATATGACGGGACTAGTGATTATTTGTCAGAAACCATAACTCTTGGATTGTATGAGCCCCTAAATTTTACTTTTAGTGCAGTTAGAAAATTTATACTTACATGAAACCACTTGGGTACTGTTTTACTGTTTTGTCATTATCGATTCAAAGCTTTGTTATACATTACTGTTAAAAATGCATGCTTACAATTAAGCTAGAAATTGGAAAATAACAGGTAGGGTTGTTTTCAAAAGCATTTGGAATTAGACCCTTGCCCTCAAAGAATTGCTGTATGTTTTTTTGGTGTGGTGGGGTATAATTTTATTTTCCTTGTCAGATGGTATGTAAGGGTCCCACTTCATTACTTACATATAATTGTTAGTAATTATACATAGTTACAAATATTGTTTTTACTCGGAAAAGGAGCATTGAAAAATTGGATTGAATTGATAATTAAATCAGAGATTAGTATAAATATATGCATACATTTTGTTGTCATGGTGATGATATTGTGACTTTAATCAACTTGGAAAATGTTGTAATCTTAAGTGTTGTTGCAGTCCTTATTTCAGCAAGGATGTATGCTTGCTGTTGTGTCAGATTTAATTTACCATCACATCCATTGCACATGTAGATTCTACATAAGTGGCCACTTAAATTCCAATTAGCCAAAGTTGAATCCCTCCTGTTAGAAATGTTATCAGTTTTTTTTTTCATATAATTTAAACTTGATTTAGTGTGCTCAACAGCTTAACACATTGTTCATTACAATTTCTGGCTACCAGACAAGATCGGAATTCGTTAATAACTTGTCTTTCATAAACATTAGCTTCAATTGTATAACTTACAATAAAGTGTTCGTGCACATGTTGGATTCATCGGGCCTGGTATCATTTGAAACTCGAATCAGTAAATGAAAGGAAAACAAGACATTAAAGAAAAGCAATTTTGAAATCAAGTACTTTTTAATTACTTTTTACCAAGCACTTAGTATACATCAAATAATGCATTTAAAATTACACTGACATCTTTGATGTTAATTATCCTATTTTTCACCATTGTTGTAACTATGCAGAAATTTTGTTAAACTTTATGTAAAAAAAGCCTTTCCTTTCGTTGAGATTATAATGAATATTTATACTACATATATTATGAAATGCCAAAGTACTGTATTAATTATGCTTGGTTAAAAACTAACAGCTATTAAATTTTTGAAGCTCCTTAAAATCCCATTTAGCAAATAATTCAAAATGGAAAAAGAGTGTCTCAATAAATCTTTCACCTTCTGGAATGAATGAATGATTTTAGCTACATCTTACTAAGAAGCAAAATTCATATTTTGATGAGATGTATGAAATTGAGTTTGCTTGGAATAAATTGAATGAATTAAATGATTGCATAACTGTTTAACATTTCTTTTTAGATCATTATTTTCAGATAACAAAAATATGATTCAGTGTACAATTAAATTATATTTATAATGTAACCATTTATTTGTCTCTAATATATACTTTTTTATCAAAATTATCTCCCTTGAATTTAAGTAGTCTTGCTTTGATATTCTCCCTTGTTCTCGAACACTGTGTCAGTCTATGGTGACTTATGACTGACTTATTTCTAACTTTGTATGTATATTTACTTCATGTGTAAGTAAATACTTATATCAAATGACTTGTATTCAGACCATTGCATGAAAATACAGTAAAACCTCATCATCGGAACAGACTAAATACTCGATATAAACATGGTGCGGGTAATAATGATGTATTCGTTCATTGGTTGAAAAATGTATACGACTAAGAACAAAAAAATTGACAGGACTTTAAAAACTCCTCGAGATAAGTCGGGTGCTCGTGATATCGATGCTGGTAATAACGAAGTTTTACTGTTCAATAATCTTATCATAACTAACTTAAGAATTTGAGAACTTATAATTAAAATTTGAGGCATAATAATAATCTCATATTTTTCAATCTTGAATTTGTTCATTGTAAAATTTTGCTAAAGTTGTGCCACAATTACTCTCACTATGTCTACATCCAGTATTAATATCACCTTTTTTAGCTGGTCTGTTTTGCAGAAAAAATTGTGCTATTCTGATCACTGTTGTCATCTTCATTGTCAGCGTCATTGTCATTGTGCAAAACTTTAATGTAGCTCATTACTATAACACTTTAAGATATTAACATGACACTTGGAATACTTGATTATCATGACAAGGCACAGTTGCAAGACAAGGGACATTATTCTTAAAGCTATCTTTTATGTTCATATTGTCTGTGGAATTCTTGTCTAGAATTGTTTGTGGAATTTCATATCCAGACTGTCTGTGGAATTCTTGTACAGAATTGTTTGTGGAATTTCATATCCAGGCTGTCTGTGGAATTCATGTCTTGAATTGTTTGCGGAATTTCATATCCAAGCTGTCTGTGGAATTTCATGTCCCTTTGATGTTGTGCTTGTTTGGTTAGGTTAAATGTCAAAATATCAGAATATCAGAATTTAGATTAAACTACAGTGCAGCTTTTCCAAAGCAACACCCTTTGGGCGAAGCAGTATTTTGTTGTTGTTGTTGTTGTTGTTGAGAGGTTGTTGTTATATGGAGGTTAAATTAATAGTTAAATCGTCTCATGGGGAAAAAATCATGTTGATGAAGGGTGGTTGTTGCTCAAGAGAGAGCCATTCTCGAGAGTGCACTGTATGTGTAAGATTATTATTGAAAGATTATTTCCTTTTTTCAGGCCCATCTACGATCACACTAAGAGGGTATGAATGGCTGACTTATAACCTCCACTTGAATGACCAAAATGTTCCCACAGAGAAAACGAGATTAAGTCTCGAATTTAAAGTAGGTCTTTCTTCCATTAGATATATATATTCCATTGTCAAAAATTGTTATTTTCCTTGCTTGATAATTCAGTGATTCAGTATTGGAAAAAAGCAAATGAAGTGTTGAAATTTTTGCTTATTATTTTTAGTGTGTTTCATACAAGTTATTGGTACAAAACATTACACAATTTGTTTGTTGCCCTTGATATTGTACTTCTATATTCTATTAAACATATGTTGAGTTTACTGAACAACATGGCTAAAATCTGTCATTTTGGATCAATACATTATTTGTTGAATCTATTCCAGTTCCATTGGATTCTCTCAGCAAACTGCTTATAATTGTCTTCAGAGTTCTCTTGAAATTGAATTTGTATAAACGTTCTCTTGGAATTGAATTTTTATAAAAATTCTCTTGGCATTGAATTTTTATAAGCATTTTCTTTGAATTGATTTTTTATAAGAATTATCTTGAAATTGAATTTTATGAGTCCTCCTGGCATTGAATTTTTATTAGCATGCTCCTAGAATTGAATTCTTTTCATAATTGCATTTCATTTTTGTTTGTAATATTCTTTGCTGAATAGAATTATTGTATTATATTTAATTGAAGTATTATGTTTGTTATAGTCACCATGTATGAGGTATTTTATGATGAAGTCTTTCATTACAGACTAGTAGAGGCTCTGGTGTGTTGTTCTATGCTGTTGGTGGCGCCCCCTACCATAGTCATGTGACTGCTTCGGTGCATGCTGGGACAGTTCAGGTGTCTGTTGCTATTGGTGATGAAGACATACAGGTTGAGTCTGGTATTGGGCTTGATGATTACAGGTAATTTATTAACAACATTCAAGATTAGAGATGAAACTGCCATAAGTTGTAGTAATTAATGACTTCTGTTGATAATAATCAACTGTATAATACTTAAAATTTAAAGTCATTTTTTGTAATATACAAAATTATATATATTATGTATGCTATATTATAATGAACGTTAATAGCAGACTGGACATTTCATAGTTTCTTTGAATATTTAACTTAGCAAATTATTTACTGATTTGGATTTTTTGAGTGCTAAGTTGCTAAGCTGGCATCTAAATTTAAGTGATATAAAAATTCAGTCTGCCAGGTGCAGTATATTTCATTAATCATTCTGAAACATGTTTATTCATGTATACATATTTTTCCCCACCCACTGAAAATCAATACCTAAATGCATATACATGTATGTATAATGTATATCAAATTTGTAATTCACTAAAATCTCATAATTCATTTATTATACCATATATGTTACAATATGGGTTATCATAAAAAAATACTTTTATAAAATCATATCATAGAATGAAAAATGTTCTAAATGTTTATTTCTCAACATCTCATACATACTGCCATTTATTTCTAACATACATAGTCAAACACGGTAAGCCATTAGATAATTCTACAGCATCTCATAACTATCATATTTTTTTCTATTTTTTCTTTGGCTTTAACATTTATTGTATGAAGTGATTGTTTGGCTATTGCATTGTGCAACTGTCACATGTTGGATGCTCTGTTAGTTCTTTGTAAAATTGTAATTAAGTACTTGTCATCTTGTAAAATCTCTCTTGGCATGGTAGTTGTATGGCTGACTCTTACTCTTCATTCTTTCTGTGTATTAGATACACATATGATACATACACATATCCATATGCATACTCATATATGGTACGTACACATATACATATATATATGTTCATATATGGTACATTCACATATACATATATATACTCATATACAGTACATACACATATGCATATATAAAATCATATATGGTTCATACACACATATATATATACACACATATATGGTATTTGCATATATATATAACTTTATATGTAAGTATGTGTATGCGCCTTATATGACTACACTGGTGTATGTGTGTGTTTGTGTGTGTATGTAACATATGAGAATATATGTATATATGTACCATATGTGTATATATATGTGTATATACCATATATGAGTATATATATGTAAATGTGTATGTACCACATGTGTATATGCATATGTACCCCCCCACACACACTCATAATACATACACAGACATATACTTTTGCATACATTCACGCACACAGACATATATACATATTCACCCATTTACACATTGAGGTATCCCAAAGAAATTGTGCTGATTTTAAATTTTTGTTTTGGTTTAATGTCCATATTTGGTTCACAATACTTTGACTAATAGAATGGTTAGTACTAATGGACTGGTGATTATATGTAACAGATTTATTTAAAAATCCAAATGCAATGCAATTCAGATGTTGATGTCTATAAAGTTCACGTACACTTACATGTACTAGTGGTTTATACTTTTTTTTTATTTTTTCTCTCTTATATTATGTATGTTTCTAACCATTATTGCATGTGGATTTCTATGCGTATACTGTTATCATAGACAATTTATTGTGACTGTCTTTAACATGAATGAAACATTGCATGTTTATATAAGATGCATGTATTCATCCTGTTTTTTTTTCTTTCTATAGCAGGGGCCGTTTATAGGTGTCTTTCCCTTTGGAAAAATCTTTGAAAGCATGCAGTTGTCCCTTAAAATTCTGTTTACATAAAAATTTTTCTTCCCCATTTTACGAAAATACCGTGTTTTTTTCCGAAATTTAAGAAAAAGGCCCCTTCCCCTACGTGCGAAAAAAGACCTCTGTTCTGAGTTGCTTGAATGTTTTAAGTATACAACCAACTTAATGCAAAGCAACACTTAAATTAATGTTAATTTTACTGCAGGACGCTGCTATTTTGAATTTCTGGGGACCCAAAAATTACTTCTTTATATCTATATTTCACTATATTCAAAGCATTGAAATAAAGAAGGGCATGTTTGTGGGAAATAATTATTTATCCTTATTTTGCTTTATCGATAACAATGAAATAAAGCACATGCTCACCCGGAGATTCGGGTTCAAATCCCGGCCACAGCAGGTCATACCCTTCTTTGAAAATTTGACAAAAAATGTCATTTTTCCTCCAAATTTGGAGAAGTTGCCAGCTCCTTGTGGAAGTGTAAACTAGCACTGAATAGTATACAGTCCAGGAAAACTGGTTAGGTGAACTAGTTACCATATATAACTGAAAAATTGTTGAAAAATGACATTAAACCAAGGGACAATGTAACATAAATACTTCGCTATAGCCTATTCTTCTCTATATCACAGTTCACTGTAACCATGTTTAACTGTATAACAAAATGTGGGAACATTAGTCTGTACTCTATGTTACAGTCTTAAAATCAAATGTATTTAAATTCCACTCCACTTTGACCTGACAGAAAAATGTTACAGGTCAACTCATATTGAACTTTAATGTAATTCAAATAATAATTCAGCCAATAAGATATTATACTTCCATTTTGTCTGAGGTATTCTGTATATTTCAAGCAGAACAGTGCTTTCATATTTTATGTACCTATAGTGAAAAAATATCATCTATTACTCTTGCCTCTACAGTAGTTTCTAATAAGAAGCAATTTGATTGGATGAAAGGAAGGTCAAGTTGAGGTGACCTCAAATGAGATCCATACCACAGATTGGATTTGTGGTGTAGATAATGAATATCATTTTAATGAGACTGAATATATTATGTCTAATTAATGTCTCCAGCCTGGATGGTTGTTTAAAGAACTATTAAAAGTTAAGTATGTGCCATTTAATATACACTTTATTCAGTCAGCATATTAGCCTGTCATATCTGTATTCATCTATGTTAATACTAAATTGGTTTTTAATTTAAGTTTAAATTTTTTGCAATGACAGCAAGACTTTTAGTGTTCTCACTCACGCGGTCTGTCTTATGTCTGTTGTAAGAACATACTGTTTGGTAAATGCTGCTGGAAGCTCTGCAGTGTCTGCAATCTGATTATGCATTGGATTTTTTAAATTTAGTATATTTAAATCTCAATTAGTGCAACTGTGGTCCAGTGGTTAGTGCGCTGCACTTGTACCCCAAATATTAAGATGTTCATGAAATTATGAATGTGTCCAAACATACATCAATCTGAAATTTGAAAATCCATGAATTTACGCTGCCATTAAATTGCTAATTAAGGCATACCTATGAAATTTAATACTGACGAAATTAAATGCAACTACAGCATATAAGGTCAAATAAACCTGTTAATAAACTCCCACTGTGAATAAAGGCCACAATTAGGCAGCAAATTTTTGGCTTAGCCTTAATTGAATTACACTGACTATGAATGTTTTTTTCTGCATTCTTTATACAGTATTGGTACACAGTAAAACCTCGATAATGAAACCACTTTCAGAAACCAAAAAATCTTTCATTATGATTAATGAGATGGTCTCATTATCAAGTCAATTATAGGGGAGTTATTGAAAGCCAGTCCAAAAATAAGTGGTGGTTCTTATAAGATGGTGTTAATATTGAGGTGGTTGGTATTTGAGGTTTTACAGTAATTAGAGTCAACACTTTTAGATATTCTTTTTCAGTATTCTTTTTTGATATAGTCATCATATACAATCTGTTCTTTTTCTCCCCTTTATTTCAGATTAATGCCGTATGTAGTCGTAGCATTGGCAAATACAACAATGCACAACTTTTTTTTTAAAAAAAAATCTTATTTTTCATTTACTCTGCTTTTAAGTGCTTGTATTATTATTGTGTATATTTACCCTTGGTATGATGTTGTATATTGGTCATATTTAGTTTGTGGTGTATAGTATTTAGGAGGTTATTTTTGCATCAGTGTTTTAAGTTATTGACTGGTTTTGGTGTTTCATTCGGTTATCATATTATCAGCTTATTGGAATGGAATTTTGTGTAGTACATATACATTAAGTTATTAGTTTGGTATTGGTTTTGTACATTTCCAGACATAATTATGTCACTGTGTATTTTTGTTAAAAAATGTTCTTGTGACAAGCAGTCTAAGGTTTAAGCTCTCCAGTCATTGAATGAAATTGCTTCAAATCAGATTATATTGTAAAATGAAACTAATTTGAATGATCCTTATTTAATTGCTTATATGTATACTGTTGCTAGTAGTAACCATTCAATTTCATCATACTGAAACACATATACAAATGTATGTCACTTGATCACTGGATATATAATACACTTGGTGTATGGATGAATATGAGAATCATACAAATATTTATTATGCTTTGTATCCAAAATAAAAGGAAACAAATTCTTAACAAGTTTGATTTTATCAAAAGATGCTTTCTCTGAATTGCTTTGTCTATGCAAAAATGTTGTCATTACAGGCTGATATGTGTTACTTTCATTATATGTTGATTGTTTGTATGTCCCAGATATCTGTGCTTTGTTAGGGGCCTCTTTGGTTGAGTGTTTATGGTCTCCGACTTGTAATCGCTAGCCCCTCACTGCTGTGAGTTCGAATCCCACCCTGGATAAAATTTCACATGTGAGGAAGCTGTCCAGCTAGCTCACAGAAAGTTGATGGTTCTACCCAGGGGTAAGCCAGAGGTCTTCCTCCACTGTTAAAGCTGGAAAGTCACTAAATGACCCTGGCTGTTGGTGCAATGTTAAACTCCATTAAAAACAATGTATACTTTGTATGTATATAACTTTAGTATCATACTTTAACACTGGGCTTTTTTCAGTTATTTTTACACATCTATTACCATACCTCAGTCATTTTACAAACATTTAATATTTGAATAATTCTCACATTTTTCTTGCGTGATATCTAGTACTGTATGCAGAATATCTTAGTACCACATTTTACAACAATTTTATAAGATTGTTGCGAATCATGTTATGTGTATCACTCAAATGTTTTTTCAAAACTTTACTTTTTTTACGTCTTTGTTGCATTTGTAGGAATTATACAATTTTTTTTTAATTTTGTGTTTCATAGTCATTGTCATAACAACATCTGTCTGTAAATACATATATTTTGTAGATTTTTTTAGTGAATTTTCATGTTTTTTTGTTTACTCCCAGATGTAGTTGTTATATTGTACGACGGTGAGTAAAGCCATTATGTAGGCTTGTTCTGATACAACCATATCACCTCCGATCGATCCATTTTTTTACTTATATATGATCAAATTTTACGCTTAAATCTCTGACAAGGAATTGTAACCTCTTTTGTTTTTATACGTACCTGGTAAAATCATCAACAAAATTTATATTGGCATAACACTTTTTAGGAGATAGCATTTTTACCAAAAAAAAAGCATTTTAACACAATTTTTTTTCTAGTCATTCAGTTATGATCCTTTATAAACCAAAAATAATACACTAATATCAAGAAATGTTAGGTTTACCCCCCAGATTTATATTATTAATCAATTAAATTTCATTCAGGTCTTTAAGTCTTGTATTTACTGTGTAGAATACTGTGATCATTCTTACAATGTAACCAGAGCTAGACATGTGTTTAGTTTGCTCTCCTATACTTGCCTGTAATTAATTGTAGTTAGGTTCTGATAGACCATTAGTCTAAGTAAGTCATTGAAAGTCTGAGAACCAGTCTACTTTTTCTGCTTTGTCTGAGTCTTCATCTTAGTGTATGGGGATTAATAGTCCAATCCCAATGTGAGAGTCTGTCAAATCATTAGAATCACGCTAATTGTCCATGATTGTGCTCTAAACTGAACGCCCATTTTAAGTGTCTAAATCTCAAGCAGTGTTTTAAACTAAGTATTAGATGACCAGCTGAGTGTTTTATTTGAGGGTATCATAAACTGAATGTGATAGCCGCTTCATTACATTAGATTTAATACATTTTATTCTGATCATTGTAATGAAGAATCTCCTATTTAAATAGCCCATGTCATATATTCATGCTCTATGTATTAGAGTTAAGTCACATGGTTGTATAGAATGAATGCCTTTGTTTCATTAACATTTACTTTCAGTTACCTTTCCTACTTTCACTAATTGTGAAGAATACATAAAGCCGCTAATAGTTTTTATCCTATTCCTTTGTACCATAAATCTTGTGTTCAGTAATATGATTAATTCTTTCAAAATTATCTCCAACCAAGTATTATTATTTTATTTATATCAATTAATTCAAGGCTTGATAAAACATGTTTTATACCCTGATTAATTATAATACAAAGGTTGATAATCCAATTTACTCATATTTGTAAAATGAGGGTTTTAATATTGTCTTGTTTGAGCTGCAATAATTGTGTACCATTCCTCTATGCCTTGCTTGTCATTATGCAATATTGAAATAATAATTCTTTACTTCATGATTGGAACTTGTGCATTAACAATAATGAATGATATATACATGTATTTACTTATACCCTTTTTGGCTGTGGTGATGGTGCAGTGATTTATGCACTGGACTTGTAACCCGGAAATCCTAGTTCAAACCATGGTTGCAGCAGGTCATACCCTTCTATGAAAAATTGACAATATTGTTGATTTTCCTACATATGTGGAGAAGTTGCCAGCACCTTATGGAAGGGTAAGCTAGTACTGGTTAGCATACAGTCCAGGAAAACTGGTTAGGTGAACTGACCACCATATATAACTGAAAAAATGTTGAAAAATAGCATTAAACCCAGTGACAATAAGTCACATAAAAGTTAGTTACAATATGGATATGCATAGAGTTGTCTGTTTTTGATGCTGATAAATGTTCCATTCCCTCATATTTGTATGTTTTGGGCCTCTGTGTTGTTACCTAATTTTACATGTAAGAGAGCTGTTCAGCTAGCTTACAGAAGGTTGATGATTCTACCCAGGAATAAACTTGGGTCCTTCCTCTACCTTTAGAGCTGGAAAGTCACCAAATGAGCCTGGCTGTTGGTGTAATGTTGAACCCCAGTGAAAGTAAAAAATATATATATATATATTCGTATGTCAATTCAATCAATTAACTCACTAGTATTTATGAGTTTAATGATGTATTGTTTGTATTATGCAATATTTTTTGGAATTTTCTCTTCTAGCACCACATTGTGAAAACATTGCTTATACAGAGATAATGGAGCTAGTTTGTCTGTTGACAAGAAGAAGAGAGTATAGAGATCATAGAATCATTATCAGAATCATTTACATTTAGTTAAACTTTCATATGCCACATGTCAGTATATCTAGGAAAAGTTGCCAGAATAGGGGAAGAGCACTTTGAAAGGATGGTGTAAAATGGTGTATTTAAGACTGAAATGATCATGTAGACTAAAAACACATAATTACATTATTAGTTGTTTAGAAACAAATTTGGTGTGGAAACTGTCATTTTTGGAAGTTGTAATCCTTGTACATGTGTGTATATAATAAATGTGTTTTTGGTCATTTAAGGCTTAATACTCCATTATACACCATCCCTTCAATGTGCTAGCCCCTATGAAAAATCCACAACATTTTCAAAGCAAAACACATTTTTACTTGGCTTTAGCTAATAAATGCTTCTGTTTCAGATGGCATAATCTGACCATTCTGCATGATATGAGAAAGGTGTACATTTACCTGGATGGTAGGGAGCACGTAAGAGATATTTTTGGTGATAAATATCATCTTGGACTGGACCCTAAAATCTTTATTGGTGGCGGTGATGACTTCATTGTTACAAGAGGTATGAATTTTATGTAAGAATCACTGTAGTTCCCCGATATTCCCCTTTCCTTTCTCCATGGCCCTTATATAGTTTGGTTATGTTTGTTGTTGAGTGGTTATTATCTCTGACTTGTAATCACTTGCCCTTTATTGAGTCAAGTTCGAATCCTACGCAGGACCAAACTTCACATGTGAGGAACCTGTCCAACTAGCTTATGGAAGGTTGGTGATTCTACCCAGGTGTAAGCATGGGGTCTTACTCCACTGTTTAAGTTGGAAAGTCGACATATGACCCTGGCTGTTGGTGCAATGTTGAACTCCGGTGAAAAAAATATTGTCCCTTAGTTTTACTATATGTTTACAATAAGCCCTTAGGATTTATGGATGTTTTGTGTCATAAAAGGGACCTTGTCACTTGCATTACTTATTCATTTGTTAGATTGCTGTAAAATTGTACTATCCTGATTAGAAGTTCAATTTTTAAGTTTCTTCATGCATTTGGTTGTATTGTTTTGCTTGGAAAAAATTGGGAAAAATGGTTAGTAAGAAGCGGAAAAATGGTCAGTATTTATGATAAGAAGACCTGGTATTCATGTCGCAGGTCTTGCTTACTTATTTCTTGTTTTCTTACATGTTTTGATAATGTCTTATTTGTTGTACTGTTTTAAAATTAAACAAACCTGATAATGTATACAAATTTTAACTTCTTTTGACAAAGATATTGTTGATGTTCAGAACCATGTTTTTGGTCTATAGTGGATCTTATGTATATTGTTATGTTGAAAGTGCTCATAAAATAACCCTGGTGTGATTTTGTAATTTGAACACTTTTCTGTTTATGGTAGAACTTGTTTGAATATTTGTGATATTTGATGATCAGATCGTATTGATTTGTCTACAAAGAGAGGCAGAAACTGCTTACCATTCAACATTTTGTATCAAACATTGCGAAATAATAATCGAGGTTTCAGAAAAGTGCTTTTGGCGTTGTTTTTGGTATTCTTAAGTAATAGTTTCTGTCATGCAATATTTAGTCCATATTATTCGTAATATACTTTTATGAATACAAATTCTTTCAGGTTTACAAGTTACGCAGAACTTTGTTGGTTGTATCAAGAATGTGTACATCAATGAGGTATCAGTGTTATACGAATTAGAACTGAACAGAGCTCGGGTCCAGTATCATGGTGGTGGGTCAACACGACCTGAATATTCTTGCAAAGAGGTTGTCAACATCCCCATATCTTTTCCTACATCAGCCTCCATGTTGAAAATCAAAACTACGCAACCCATGGAGAAGGAATTTGAAATTGAATTTGATTTTAAGTCTGTGAGACCTGAAGCTGTTGTGTTTTATGCTAGTTTAGAAGACATGGACCAATCTATAGACTACAATATTGGTTATATTGAGGTAAATATTGGACCATTTCCATGAAAATATACCTCTTAATCATTTGAATTTAAAGTTAGCATTAAAATTTCTATCATATTTATACACACATTTTCTAAAATCCCTTTTGGAATTTTGGCAGAAGTTTATTGTAAATATATACAGATGAACCCCTCTTATAAGACCTTCATATATTATGAAGTAACATTTTTTCACCATGTCCACTACATTAATTTTAGCCCCTTGTACTTAAGGTAAAACTGAAAACTTTGATTGCTAAATGTTTTTAAGTATTCACAATTGTGATTTCTTTTATTTCTCATTGATATTCGTACATTTTCAGGTCTGGTTGCATGATGGTAAACCAAGTTTGAAATTTGTTGCATCGACCACTCACCCAGGTCGTTCTCAGAACCTTAACTTACCTACTGTTGTCAATGATAACATGTGGCATTCAATGTCAGTTACATTCAAACATGGGTATGGTTTTATATTTCCTATATACAGTTGAACCTCTACAAAGGTGCCCTCTCTTGAGCAACAACCTACCTTCAATAACAGCATGATTTTTTCCTACTATACAATGTAACTATTAATTTAACCTCTAGAGCAACAACCTCAACAAGAACAAAATTTTACTTCTCCAAAGGGGTGTTGCTTTGGAGAGGTTGCACTGTACTTCAAAATATCCTCAAAAGATTTGTAAAGATAAAGAGTTATATTTTTTATATACTTCAAAATATCTTTAAAAGATGTGTAAGGATATAAATTTATGTCTCTGATATACTTCAAAATACCTTTATAAGATATGTAAAAATATGTCATGAAAAAATTATCATTTCATACATACGTTATTTATTTGTCCTGTATCTAATTACAGTACTGTCAATCTAAAGGTTGATGGAAACTCGGTGACAAGCAAAGACTTCAAGAGACCTTTGGAAATAAGGGGAATGATCGTTGTTGGTTATGGTTTTAATACATACAAAGGTGAGGAAATAGTTAATCAAATGTCAGCGTTATTTTCGGATTTCCTATTTTAAATCTCTGAGTCACTTTTATTGTCATAACTTCAGTGTGGTCATTCATTTTATTTTGAGTATGTAAGATCATAACAACTCATTCATTTTTTAGTTTAATAGATTAGTAATTGAAGATGTTTTTTAATGTTTTTTTTAACCTTGACAATTTATCTTATGGCAACAACTTTTCGGCCTAGAAATGAATATTTTCTTTAAATGATTTCATTTTTGTTGTTTTCAGAAAGTGAAGGCTTTGTTGGTTGTATCAGGAATTTGAAAGTTCAAGGTCAGTCTGAAGATGCCCTTGACCTTGTACAAACTAGAGAAGCATCTGGGTTGATAATCGATGGTTGTAACATAACAGATTATTGTCAAGGTGACAGGATGTGTAAACATGGTGGTGTCTGTCTGTCTGAGTGGAGAGGTGTGGCCTGTGATTGTACAGAGACTTACTATACGGGCAGGGCGTGTCATTTTGGTACGTAGATTTAACATGGAAGTTTAGGGTATCTTATGTATTGCTCAAATACTCTGAAGAGTGATTTAAAGATTCGGTTACATTTCTTTAGTTTTAAGAAACTAAGGTGCATTGGTGAAATGAGCATTTTTAGTGTGTTTGTGTGTGTGTATCATAATATAACATAAATCTTTGATGGAACATTTGAACAATTATTGTGAAAATTTTTGTCTATTTCACAATCTACTATTTTCAGCAAAATACAAACATACCTGTGATGAATATTACCAAGCAGGGGTCACAGAATCAGGGGTCAGGTTGATTGACCTTGATGGAAGTGGACCAATGGACCCTGTATATGTTCAGTGCGATATGGGGCATGAGGTCAGTTATGAATTTTATGGGAGGACAATAATAGATCATAACCTGGCCCCTAATACAACTGTGAGACAGAAAATGATGAGGGACTTGAAGATATATTTATCTTATAGGTAAGATATTGATAACCTTATTGATATACATCCTGATACTGCCTTGTTTCTCTGTTGTTGGATTCTTGGGAGTTCTCTTAAAGATGATCTTTTTCCATTTCATCAACTAATTTCTTCATTGTCAATTTCTGTTCGTTAATCTCCTTAGATTATATTGGATTGTTTTGTTTTTATGTGACATTGTCACTGGGTTTAAACACCATATCTGAACAGTTTTTCAGTTATATATGGCGGTCAATTCACCTAACCAGTTTTTCTGGACTGTATACTAACCAGTACTAACTTAAAATTACCCTTCCACAAGGAGCTGGCAATTTCTCTACATATGGAGGAAAAGCGACATTTTTGTCAATTTTTCATAGGAGGGTATGACCTGCTGTGACTGGGATTTGAACCTGGATTGCAGGGGTACAAGTCCAGTGTACCAAGTACCGAACAACTGTTGCAGCCTCCTGTTGGAAATCATTGTTAAATCTCTGTTTCTCACGGGCTGCAAATTCTGTTTTCATATCCAAATAATGCTTCTATCAAAAAAAGCTAGATGCATCCTAAGCATGATATTTTATCTTACATTTTATCTTGTGTTTTCTACTATCAATGATGTTATAATTTGATTTCTAGTTCGATATGGTAATTATCAAGTCCTAAAGACTTTTTAGTGTTCTGTTGCGCTTCAGTGATATATATTCTGTGGTAATAATGTGAAAGTAAATCAAATGAGTCCCGGGCTGTAATTGCTATTTTATGACCATATTTGTTATGTAGTTAACAACTGTTAATGAGAATTCCATTAGCTGTGTATCAGATATCCATGTTGTGTATCAAATATCCAAATTAAATTCATTCTTGCATTCTTTTATCATTATTACACCATTCTGTATTGTAACTGGGGCAGGCTATGCCATGGGAACATAATACCCAGATATTTGAATGATCGTATCATGCCTGACAAACATTAGATTATTTCACTACAGAACATTCTACTTAAGATAAGGCTTTGTTCTTGATCTGATATTGATATGATTACAGGGAAAGTGGATAAGAAAAAGTCACGGTACAATATTCGCAGTATAATGTATCAGGATAATTATTTCAATCCAATGCATGCAGTTATCAATATAGTATTATGTTTTGTGATGTGGAATAATATTTCACATGATTTGAATATTTTATAAAAAACATGAGTTATATAGTATTTTGCCAGTTGTCTTTCCAATGTATTTTATGTATCTTGTCTCTGAGTGATCACCAACTTACACATAAGTTAATTATTGGTTTAATTTTGCTGTATTATCCATCTTTAGAACTGCATGGTTTTACTGATAATCAATGCATATTACCAGAAATCAGGGGCCAATACAGGATTTTTGGTGAAGGGGGCATAAATTCTAGATGTTAATGTAAAATATGGACCCAATCAGCACATGAAAGATATTTTTATTTTACTAAGGCTTGCCAAATTTTAGAGGGGACGCACTCCAGCTCTGCCCCCCCCCCCTCCCCTCTAAATCCACCCTTGGAAATGTATTGAATTTTCAGCTGAAATGTATTTTCCAATTTATGTATAATCTTAAATTGCATTCATTGAGCATACAGTTTAGGCCTTTTTTAGAGAACTTGACATCAGTTTGATATATATGTTTCAGAGAGTTACAGGGGGAACATCTGATCCTGCTAGCTGAAGAATCTGCTTGGTGTAAACAATACATCAGATACGATTGTCAACAGGCACCTCTCAGGTACAGAAAATTTACATGAGTAATCACATGACAATAGATATAAAGTCAAACCACGGTTACTGGCCTCTTGTTAATTAAGGTCATTATTAATTTAATTGATACACCTTCATATGAGTTCCCCCAAAAAAGGTCAAATGTACAAAAGGGCATTATTTTGTTGCTTGTTTAGGTGGCGTCTGCTTGCAGGACGGAGAATATGGGATGAATTGAGGTGGTCACTATGTGAGGTTTTACTGTAGTTTCATAGTGGATACAATCTATAAATTTGATACTTAGATTGTGTATTTCTTTGAAAAGAAATTGAAATTTCCAGGGTACGCTGTCTGGCAAAGTGCAGAAATCAATCATTTATACATGTGGAAGTATTTGTGAGGAATTTGAGAAAATTTCAGAGAATGGTTTGCCCTTGTTACTTTGTTATTGGACTTGAACCAAGAATCGTCAGTTTAAAGTATAGTAAAACTTTGATAATGAGACCACCTTTGGCACCTGAAAAATCAGTCGTAATAATGAGGTGGTCCCATTATCAAGTTGAATTATAGGGGAGTTGTTAGAAGCTGGTCTGAAAATAAGTGGTTGCAGTAACAAGGTGGTTGTATTATTTAGATGGTTGCCATGTGAGGTTTTACTGTATACATTATATATTTGTTATTATTGATATTGATCCTTTTAACCTTATTATATTCCCATGGCTAAAAGTTTTTCCAGAATTTTCCAGAACCTCTGGTTTTCCCCAGGTTCGGACCCTACTGGTTTTTATTGTTTCCACGACACCAAGGTTAAGATTTCCATTTTTTTTTTAAATTTTCAACTTTTACCCGTGTATTTCTTATTTTGTTCCCTGTTACAGACTAGGTATACAGACATGGTTCACATCAGCTAATGGAGAGATGTTAGAATATCTGGGTGCCAGTCACTGGTCCCCTGGACATTGTGCCTGTTCTGAAAATGATGAATGTACAGGTGGGAACCGATGCAACTGTGATAATGGTAGGTCCACTTCTGTTTGTGTAAAAATAATTTACTGAAATATTAATTTTAGTACAATTTGACACTAATTTCCTGCTTTGTATTTTTTCATTTATTATATGGCACAAAATATTTGTGGATTTCTGTTAGGGCTAATGAAATTAATTTCATAAAACCCTAATTGCTTTTCTGCTTACTTAATGTGTAACTTCAAAACTCAAACATATGCCACAGTTTTAATGTTGCTTGTCTCTAAAGGAAAAACAACATATTTGAAGTTATGTGATTGTCATCTTCTATGTGTCTTAAATTGATATCATAACCCAATACACTAAAATTGTTGCTATTTCAAAATGGATTGGCTAACAATTTACATAGCATCTGTGGGAGATTTGACTCTTGTACAGTAATCTTATGTTTTATGGTGACATATTTCTCCATAGGATAATCAGAATATTTTCACGAAAATCGACCAGATTGTCATGAAAAGCAAAGATATTTTTCTCGAAAAATTCAATGATTTTTCATGGTATGATTTCTTCACCAGATAGTACACATACTTATTAAGTGGATAATAAAATATTTTTATGAAAATAAAACATTTTTTCCCGAAAACTTAAAAAGCATTCGTGAAAATTTACTTGCAAGGTGTATGTACAAATATGCCCATCATATGTTTGATCTTTGTCTATGTGTTCTACAGATACAATGTTGGTACAGTATGATGAGGGTTATAACACGTACAGCAGGCAGTTACCTATCACTCAGATGACTGTAAAACAAGAGGATCCACTGATGTCCGGCTCTGGAAATATCACTATAGGACCTCTTATATGTTGGGGAAACAGTGAGTCTGCTATCTCTAAGTATTGACTGATCAAATATTTTCCTGATTTTTTTATGTCTACGTATCTTGATATGATCACTAAAATTAGCATGAAGTGCGTATGATGTAAAGATATATTGTCTGATTGTGTTTGATTACCATCTACCATCCTAGTATAATTTTACTTATGCTGTTATTTGGGTTTGTTGGAAAGTATTAAGATATTTAAAGATTCAATTTGATAGTGTTCTATCTGACTGAAACTGTTATAATGTCTGTGTGTTGTACTTTTGCCATTTACATAGAATTTTAAGGCTGCGGTCATGGCCCAGTGGTTCGTGTGCTGGACTTGTAACCTGAAGATCCGGGTTCAAATCCTGGCCGCAGCAGGTCATACCCTTCTATGAAAATTCAGACAAAATGTCGATTTTCCTCCATATGTGGAGAAGTTGCTGGCTCCTTGTGGAAGGGTCAGTTAGTACTGGTTAGTATAAAGTCCAGGAAAACTGGTTAGGTGAACTGGTCGCCGTATATAACTTGTTGAAATTGTTGAAATTTCGTGAATTTCGTGGGTAAGTTTATCCATGAATTAAAGTACCCACAAATTAAGAATTGGTTAAGTTTCAAATGTAGCTGAAAATTGCTGATTATGGTAAATCCACGAAATGAATCTAAAATGTCAAAGAAATCTTACTTCAAAGTTGGTTTCTTTCCCAGAGAATCAGGTCCCTGCGACAGCTGTTACATTCAGCGAAGAATCTGGGTACTTGTTGAGTCAACCATGGAAGTCACATGACATGCAAGTAAGCTTCCGTACTCACCATGACAACGCCATCATACTGTATCAGACTGGAACTGATGAGAATATCAACTACTTCTTTGTGGCTGTGACTTCAGGTATGTTATTCTCTAGAATGAGGCTAGTTTTTACTTTGTTTACAGCATTTTTGTGACTTCCATTTGAAGAACTTATTCAAGTTTATCAAGCATTCATTACAACACTAATGCTCCACTATTATGTTAAAGAAGCAGTTACAATTGTTCAGCATTGATCTTGGAAATAAAATGGAAGGCAACCTTTAACCATTCTGTCAATTTAGCAATTATTTAAATTTTGTCCAATGTCTGGTATGTAGTATCCATCTCATACCATTTATCTGATTCCCTATAATTGTCATTGGCAATAATTCTCACAGTGTACTTCAGTTCAAACAGTTGCTTTATGACTGAAAACTGTTGGTAATTGTAGAACATTCAATTAAACTCACGCTGTCGGGCCAAATTTCTTGAAACCTACTTATTCAAAATTGTCTTATTTCAGTTTATACCGTAAAGTTTTACTTTCGTTGGGGTTTGAAGAAACTTGATGTAGACATTGTAAGTCCTATACCTGTCAACAATGGTCAGTGGCATCAGGTTTCCATAGAAGCAGATATACATAATATTAGGTGTATGCTGGATATGACTGAGAAGATACTTGCTATTCCTGTGGATGTTCCCAGGCTGACGCTGTTTTCTGGAATCCTGTACATTGGTGGAGTACCTGAAAGGTTAGATGTGTTTGTATACATTGTATGTTTGAGTATAGGTTATTGATAACATACCTTCGCAGTGTGAAGTGGTAATATCACACACACACACGTTATATGTATTTTTTGACATTTCAGTTGTGAAATATCAAAATAAAGTGCAACCTCTCCATGGCAATACCCTTTAGGAGAAGCAAAAATATGTTGTTGTTGAGAGGTCGTTGCTTTTGAGAGGTTCAATTGATAGTTAAATCGTACAATGGGAAAAAATCATGCTGTTGTTGAAGGGAGGATGTTGCTCAAGAGAGGGCCTCTCTGTATATCATTATCAATATGATTGACTGAATGTTTTTCTATTTAAAATATCAACTGGAGGCCAAATGTTTTTGTGTTTGAAATATTAATGCATGTCCTCCTATGCTTTAGCTGCACAAACAAGCTTAATGTTTGTTGTTTTAAGATGATTTGTTTAATAAATCCAAGCAGTAAGGACCACTCACAAGATTTTCTGGTAGAATTTCTCAGTCATTTAATTTTTTGGTTGCTGAATTTATAAAAATTATATTATAAATCTTTAAAAAATAATAAATAAAAGAATAAAAATTGATGGCTGTGTTCGTTGCATTTACAGTACTTTTCATTCACAAAAGTTCTTGATTATATTTTTCTTGAAATCTTAATTAATTATTTATTTCAACAGTAGTAGTTACATTCCTAATTCATTTAGTAGTATTATGAAGTATAAATGTAGGTCATTTAAATGCAGTATACAGTTAAAACTGTGTTTGCAACCACCTTGGAATAAAAACCACCCTGTGAATAATGGCCATTCTTTGAAATACCATCATGGATTATTTAGAACAAACTGACCTCTGAATAAAGGCCACCTGTCAATAAAGACCACATATTGTCTTTCCCAATGGTGGCCTTTGTTCTAAGGTTTGGCTGTATACTATTTTAACTCAGATAGCATATTTTTCAGTCTACCACGAGAGAAGGTATTAGAAGATGTGAATGGAATTATTGGATGTATGCGTGGGTTACAGTACAACAATAAGGCTTATCCATTAACAGATCTCATAGACTCTACGTAAGTCTGCAACAATTCCATAACTAATTATTTTATGGATTTTATGCAATTTAATATATTTCATCGAAGGTCTCCAATGCTGATTTCATAATTTAATTAATATGAGATTTATCGGTAGTCAATTGGATGTCTGCATTGTTAAATTCATTGTCTCATACTTTTACCATTGTATGAATTAAAATGAGGATTTTGGTAAAAAATAATTATCATATGGTCATGAAACTGCACTTGTTTGGCTCTGGTATTGATGCTAAATGTTATATTGGACATCTCAGTGATGCTTGAAAAGATTAGTTTATGTATGTTTTAACTATGATGGACAATTAAAGTGACATTAGGTCAGTATGGTAAACATGATGTAGAGCGTTTAGTTCCTATTTTTTATGCTCTTGGAATCTACTGATGCAGGGCAAATAGTGATTTACTCGTCCATCTACTCATTCGTCTTTACAAGGTTAACTAGATTTTGACTATCGCTTTGATAGTTGCCTTTGAACCATTGACAATCCACCCATATTACCCGATTTTGATTTGACCTTGACCAGATTAAGACTTATAATATTTTAAATGGGCTCTTTCTTGGCTAACTAGGTTTTACTGTTTCATCTAGCACCAATGCTCCTGATGAGAATGCTTATGATACTTATGCAGTTGTTGCCTTGGACCATTCCCAATCCACACTTATCACCCGACCTTGATTTGACCTTGACTGGATTAATCAAAATCTACTGTCAAGCATGCCAAAGGAGATATAATATGCGTTTATTGAATGCTGCATCTTGTTTCCTTTTACAGTACCGTTGGTGTAGAGAAGAAATGCATGGCTAGTTGCTGGCCTAATCCATGCATGAATGGCGCCGAATGTGTGGAGGAATGGGGCGACTACCATTGTGAATGTGTGAACCCATGGGCACACTCAGGTCATAACTGTGAGATAGGTAGGTATTATCTCTGTTAACAGACTGTAACTCAGTGAGATTTATGCTGCTAGATGTGGTTATGCTATTAACCCTTTGCCTAATAAACATACTTTGGAGTCTTCCAAATTCAAAGCTAACACACTAGGCATCAATTTATTTAAGAAAATTGGATTATTTCTCTCTGACAGAGTGGAAAACATTGTGACAAAAGAACCCATTCCTCATTTCAAGCAATGGCTTATTTTGCCACAATGTTTTCTAAAGTCGTCTGCTTCAGTTGTGGGGAAATGCAGTATTATGAGGCAAAGGGTTATGGAGAAGTTTGTTGCTATTATTGATTTTATGTCAGTAGATTTTAATTTAGTTGTTAAAGTCTTTGAGGAAACTTATATTACTTTTGACAGAGTTTGATTAAATGATTCAAGATTCAATAAATCTATGAATTTTGATTAATTTAGCTGAAATGTAGATGAATTTCAAGCTGTAATCTTCATAACTGTACTTAACTTCAAAATTGATAAACAACTTTAATCACAAGGCTCGATTCTTGTGGGACTTTATTAGAGACAGACTTCACACATGCGTTAACTCTAGAAAATTGCTTTACTAAATATAACAATTTTATTTATAATGTACAAAATTGTTAACAATTTGAGACAGGCTTCATTTTTGTATCTTTGACTTACAAAGGCACAGTGTATGATTGTTTCCAAATTATACCATGAACAAACACTTCCTTGTATGGGTTGCTTCTATGGTAAATCTTATATTACATTTTATGAGCCAAAACATTTATGAGTCAGAAATTGAAAATTTCTTATCAGTTCATTTTTCATATTGTTACGCTTTTAATGATTGTATTTCAGATATAAACGAAGATGCTGTTACATTTCTTGGCCATACATCGTCCCATCTTCATTTTTTGGAGAGTGATGCCAACAATCTCCTTGATTCTACTATAGTGTTCAACTTCCGTACATTACTGAAGAACTGTCTACTACTATATATACATGATCATTTGAACAATTTCATACAAGTAGAACTTTTGGAAGGCAACAAAATTGTGGCAAAGTTCAACAGATACAACACCATTCTGGATCAGACTAGACACGTGAAAGGTATGTAGGTATATACAGTACCACCTGTGAATAATGGTTCTTAATACAGTACTACCTATGAATAATGGTTCTTTATACAGTACTCCCTATGAATAATTGTTCTTTATACAGTACTACCTGTGAATTATGGGTCTTAATACAGTACTACCTGTGAATAATTGTTCTTTACACAGTACTACCTGTGAATAATGGTTCTTTATACAGTACTACCTGTGAATAATAATCCTTTATACAGTACTACCTGTGAATAATGATTCTTTATACAGTACTATCTGTGAATAATTGTTCTTTATACAGTACTACCTGTGAATAATGGTTCTTTATACAGTACTTCTTGTGAACAATGATTCTTTATACAGTACTACCTCTGAATAATGGTTCTTTATACAGTACTACCTGTGAATTATGGGTCTTAATACAGTACTACCTGTGAATAATTGTTCTTTACACAGTACTACCTGTGAATAATGGTTCTTTATACAGTACTACCTGTGAATAATGATCCTTTATACAGTACTACCTGTGAATAATGATTCTTTATACAGTACTATCTGTGAATAATTGTTCTTTATACAGTACTACCTGTGAATAATGGTTCTTTATACAGTACTTCTTGTGAATAATGATTCTTTATACAGTACTACCTGTGAATAATGGTTCTTTATACAGTACTTCTTGTGAATAATGATTCTTTATACAGTACTACCTGTGAATAATTGTTCTTTACACAGTACTACCTGTGAATAATGGTTCTTTATACAGTACTACCTGTGAATAATGGTTCTTTATATAGTACTACCTGTGAATAATGATTCTTCATACCATACTTCCTGTAAATAATGGTTCTTTATACAGTACTACCTGTGAATAATGGTTCTTTATACAGTACTTCCTGTGAATAATTATCCTTTATACAGTACTACCTGTGAATAATTGTTCTTTATACAGTACTACCTGTGAATAATTGTTCTTTGTACAGTACTACCTGTGAATAATGATCCTCTATACAGTACTACCTGTGAATAATGATCCTCTATACAGTACTACCTGTGAATAATGGTTCTTTATACAGTACTTCCTGTGAATAATGGTTCTTTATACAGTACTACCTGTGAATAATTGTTCTTTGTACAGTACTACCTGTGAATAATGATCCTTTATACAGTACTACCTGTGAATAATGGTTCTTTATACAGTACTTCCTGTGAATAATGGTTCTTTATACAGTACTACCTGTGAATAATTGTTCTTTATACAGTACTACCTGTGAATAATTGTTCTTTGTACAGTGCTTCCTGTGAATAATGATCCTTTATACAGTACTACCTGTGAATAATGATTCTTTATACAGTACTATCTGTGAATAATTGTTCTTTATACAGTACTACCTGTGAATAATGGTTCTTTATACAGTACTTCTTGTGAATAATGATTCTTTATACAGTACTACCTGTGAATAATGGTTCTTTATACAGTACTTCTTGTGAATAATGATTCTTTATACAGTACTACCTGTGAATAATTGTTCTTTATACAGTACTACCTGTGAATAATGGTTCTTTATACAGTACTACCTGTGAATAATGATCCTTTATACAGTACTACCTGTGAATAATGATTCTTTATACAGTACTATCTGTGAATAATGATTCTTTATACAGTACTACCTGTGAATAATGGTTCTTTATACAGTACTTCTTGTGAATAATGATTCTTTATACAGTACTACCTGTGAATAATGGTTCTTTATACAGTACTTCTTGTGAATAATGATTCTTTATACAGTACTACCTGTGAATAATTGTTCTTTACACAGTACTACCTGTGAATAATGGTTCTTTATACAGTACTACCTGTGAATAATGGTTCTTTATATAGTACTACCTGTGAATAATGATTCTTCATACCGTACTTCCTGTAAATAATGGTTCTTTATACAGTACTACCTGTGAATAATGGTTCTTTATACAGTACTTCCTGTGAATAATTATCCTTTATACAGTACTACCTGTGAATAATTGTTCTTTATACAGTACTACCTGTGAATAATTGTTCTTTATACAGTACTACCTGTGAATAATTGTTCTTTGTACAGTACTACCTGTGAATAATGATCCTCTATACAGTACTACCTGTGAATAATGATCCTCTATACAGTACTACCTGTGAATAATGGTTCTTTATACAGTACTTCCTGTGAATAATGGTTCTTTATACAGTACTACCTGTGAATAATTGTTCTTTGTACAGTACTACCTGTGAATAATGATCCTTTATACAGTACTACCTGTGAATAATGGTTCTTTATACATTACTTCCTGTGAATAATGGTTCTTTATACAGTACTACCTGTGAATAATTGTTCTTTATACAGTACTACCTGTGAATAATTGTTCTTTGTACAGTGCTTCCTGTGAATAATGATCCTTTATACAGTACTACCTGTGAATAATGATTCTTTATACAGTACTATCTGTGAATAATTGTTCTTTATACAGTACTACCTGTGAATAATGGTTCTTTATACAGTACTTCTTGTGAATAATGATTCTTTATACAGTACTACCTGTGAATAATGGTTCTTTATACAGTACTACCTTTACCACTTGCTAACAGGACAGCTTTTGCAGATCTGAAATTTGTCTGGTCAAGGTATGGATTCAAACTATAAAATCCTGTTCGTCTACTGTTGTTTCTTTCTAATTTGTGTTTAAGTGTATGTCAACTGACTTCTTTTCAAGCGCATAATTACAATATGACTTCATTAATATAAGTTCACTTTTACCAATTATCTTATTATATTAATAATCTTATCTTTTTATCAAGGTAACTTGGATGATGGAAATTGGAACCAGGTTGTGATAGATAATCTAGATGGTTATATAAAAGTGATAGTAAATGTTGATGATGAACCTGCTAGAAACTCCTACAAGAAAATTGGTCTGGAGATGTACACACAACAACCATTCCCTGGTTAGTAACATAATCTTTTTCATTGGGTTTAGTACCATTTTTCAACAATTTTTTTGCTGGTTCATCTAACCAGTTTTCCTGGACTGTATACTAACCAGTACTAACTTACCCTTTTACTAGGGCCTGGCAACTTCTCCACATATGGATGAAAATCAACATTTTTTGTCAAATTTTCATAGAAGGGTATAACCTGGCACAACTGGGATTTGATCCCAGATCACTGCTTGAGTACTGTAAATACTCAGCCATAAGTCAACCAAATAAGGGTCCAGAGATTTCCGCAATATAACCCTCTACCTATGATTGAAGTTGACTTGTGCCCAAGTATGTTCAGTATTAAATTCTGATTTTCTTTCTACAGATTATCTCATTATATTTTTTCAGTTCTTTGAAATCATGTCATGAATAGTATCTTTTGTTTTAAGACTCATACCAGTGTATGTACTGGTATTTAAAAACAAATTTATTGTACATTTAGTTGTTTAAACATAATATTTTATGTTTCATAGAAACACTTCCATACGTATAGCCTTACATTTGTATTGATGAATGTATGATGGCTGATACAAACAGATTGATTGCTGGTATTTGTATCTGCATCTACCATAATGTAGTCCCATGCTATGTGTAAACATGATATAATCTGACTGAATTCATCACTTCATTTTGTATAGCTGACTTATAGCCGACATATTGTTTTTTGCACATTTCTAGCCACATTTATGCTGGAAAGTGTGCTGCATTCCTTTTATTTTTTTCATAAAAATATTCATTGATTGTTTTAGATGAAGAGGAGATGGTGATTCCACACAGACCATCTCAGGAGCCTGAGCCCATTGTACATGTGTATGTGGGTGGGGTACCACGGAATATGTCTCAATATCCTACAATAAATGGCTGTATAAGAGGTTTAAAGATTGGAGAAAAAGTGTTTGAGTTACATAACTCCGCAAAAGAAACAACAAGTAAGAATGAATATGCGTTAATTTCAAATATACTACATTTTATACAGCTTAAACATTCTCCTAGATAAATGAAGACAAGATAATGCAGTTATATGTTTTATTTATCTGTTGTTTTTTTTCGCTGGGTTTAATGCTGTTTCTCAACAATTTTCAGTTATACATGGCGACCAGTTCACCTAAATAGTTTTCCCGGACTGAATACTAATCAGTACTAACTTACCCTTCCACAACAGGCTGGCAACTTCTACACATATGGAGGAAAACCAACATTTTTGTGAAATTCTTATAGAAGGGCATGACCTACCGCGACCGGGATTTGAACCCAGATTACAAATCCAGTGCCCGAACCACTGGACCACTGTTACGGCTAATGTGTTTTATACTGTTTATGTATGTCTTATACTGGTTTTATTCTAGCTGTATCACCAGTATGTCTGGATGGTTGTGAGTCCAAACCTTGTCATAATGGTGGTCTATGTGAAGAAATGTGGCAAGACAAACAGTTTACATGTGACTGTTCTGCTAGTGAATATGCTGGACCCACTTGCGAAACTGGTATGTATGATTAGGCATAAAAAAGAAGATCCCAGTTTTTGCCTACACAACTTACTTGTATTTTTTCTTCTGATCTTAGACTTTTTGGTTTGAGTCATTTTTTTTCATTTTGATGTTTTAATATGAACTAACTGAACAAAAAGTATGTTTAAAAAAAAAATCTGCTGACCTACTAACCCTGTATTTTTGGGAGATGCTAGCGAAAACCTGGTATTTTTTTTTGGCCTTAGCTTATGATGTATTTACATTTGTTTTTTCCTCTGTGAACTTTTAAGACATTTAAACTGCTGTTTACATTCTTGTTTTCATTTTGCTGGATTATTTAAGAATTAATTCAAGTCTTTTTAGTCATAAATAGTTTATTTTACTTTAAACATTACATTAATAATATAAGTCTCAGTGGATTTGTGATTATCCTTAGGTACTTAAAATTGTTCCTGAGTGCAGTGTTGGAATAAGTTTCTTTCTGAGATGGACTGGTTTCCAGAAGTTTTGAAATTCCTGTTGCCATTTTAGACTTTGTTGTCTTTACTACTGTTGTTCAAACTTGCTGAAATTAACACAAAACTAAACAAATTCTATGGTTCTATTACACATAAAAATACGTTGAAATTTTTAATACAATTCTGTTATATTCAGGCAACTTTTGAACTTTTTTCCAGAGTCGTCTGGATATTTTCAAGGTCAGTCTATCCTTCAGTATAAATACAAACCGGAGAAAGACGCAGAGGAGACTAACAGTGAACGTCTCGAACTGATCTTCAAGGTCAACAAAGGTGTAACTAAGAACATGGTACTAGCTTTCATATTTAGCCAAAGGTACGTCGAAATCACCAATCTCTTCTTTATACTTATATTCCATTACTTTAACTTTATGTCCAATTTACTTCCTGAAATTTACAAATAATTTGTTGATTTTCATACCGCATGTTCCGAAGAAGTTTTTGAAAGTTTATATCCATAAAAAAAGAAAGACTTAAACATTTATCCAGTTATTGCATGGCCATCTGGTATCTTTTAGTGAAGAGTTTGTTTCTGGAATTGTATTTCATTTTTGTTTACCCATCTTTAGAAAAAAATATTTTGTTGGTTTACTAAAGTAGGGTATGCATAGTTATAGAAAAATATTATTTGATTAATTGATACTAGTTAGGTACATGTACTTTAAAGATGAAGCAATTTTGTGGCCGACAAATCATATTGCATTTTTATTAGCGTATGTTTATAAAATAACTTTTTATAAATTAGTTTATCTGGAGAGAATGAGAAAAATTCTTAACAATTTGGTTTGTCTGTTTCTATGATCAGATTCTCATATTTTGTATACGGTGGAACCCCTCTAAACCAGTTGAGCCCAGGACCCGGTCATTTGGCAGGTTTAGAGGGGATGCCAGTTTAGAGGGGATGTTTGAATTATATAGTAATGAAGTCGAGACCAGAACATTTTCCGATTTAGGGGGAAACTGGTTTATAGAGGAATCGGTTTAGAGGGTTTCCATTGTACTATATTTCTTCCATCATATGTTTGACTGGATGCTGTATCTGGCTTTGTCCTCCATATTTGCCAATATTTTTGATGCTGTACATCACATTAAATGTGCCCATATCCTCATTTTTAAGTTTATTCATATTTATCCCCTTAGTTTATACTGTATGGTCAGTTTCAATAGTTTGTTAAAATGCTTCCATGCTCAAGTTATGAAATTGCTTAAAATGATTTAATTTGGCTTACTTTTACAATCATTATTTGTTGTTTTTTATTCAGTTTGGTTGTTTAAATTTATGCTTTATGTTACTCTACGTTCCTCTTTCTGTCCTGCCCGTTTCTTGACAGAGATTTTGATCAATAAACTGAGCTTTTATGAATTATGATATTTAATACCGAACTGCTAAATTGTACAGTTTGTTTATAAAGAAATCTTTATTGGAAGTTAATGAAAGTATTACTAACATGATAATTATGATCAGTTTTTATTTAAATTTATTTATTGGTGTTTCATGGTGCATTGACATCCAATGATCATGCAGCATGCATCGAAATGAAAAGGATAACAATATGATAAGTCATTTAATGAGATAATGCAAACTTAAGATGTAAATGTAACAAAAGAAAATGAAGGAGGTATAATTTATTTAAAAATTGGACTGTTGCAACAGTAAGGGTGTTTAATAGTTTGCAATATTAAAAGGATTATTTAAATTAACATATTATTATTCAGCCCATATCTATCATCTTCGTCTTTGATATATATGTGTCCGAGATGTTTAATTCTATCTTTGTTTGTTTGTTTATGTTTTTTTTAAGTATGAACCGGTAAGAATATGTAAACTAAATCTAAAAAATTAATTATTATCGGTTGACTGGGTTATCTTTTTTTTTCAGTTTAGTGGTTTAAATTTGTGTTTCATGTTTCTATATGTTCTCATTTCTGACTTGCCCTTATCTTGACAGAAATTTTGATCAATAAACTGCACTTTCATAAATGATACGATGTAATACAAAACAGTTAAATTGTTTGGTTGGTTTATAAAGAAATGGTCTTTATCGGAAAATAATGAAAATATTACTAACATGATATGATAAGTTTTTATTTAGAATGTGGTATTAGTCTTCAGCCCTTATCGTCTTTGATTTATATGTATCTCAGATGTTTAATTCTATCTTTGCTTGTTTGTTTATGTTTTTTTTAAGTATGAACCGGTAAGAATATGTAAACTAGATCTGACAAATAATTATTATCTGTAGACTGGGTTATCATTTGCAAAAACTCATTTCATTGGCTGTTTCTTTTGTAATAAAATGTTTGATTGGTTCATTCAAAGTACACTGAATTGCACTAGGATTTTGACATTAATTGCGACAGATAGCCACATCAGTTGTTCTGATACTAAATCCAATCATTGTAATGTATAGACTTATAATTATTAAAGAATGAATTGTTTTAATTTGAAGCCAATGTAATGGATCAAAATGCATTTTATTTATAAAGTTTTGTAAATTAACCCATTATACAGAAATTCTGTGTTTAAGTATTAAATTGTGGAACTATAATGCATCTTGTAAGTTGTCAATGGCAATATCGTCAGGAAAAATTGACGTTATTAACATTAGCATTTTCTTTAACTGACTCTACAAAGCTATTTGTGTTTGACCTCATTTCGTATTGCTGAATAATTTGTGCGTTTAAATAATTATTTGTGTGGTCTTAGTATCTTAATTGTAATAATTATTTATAAGGTTATGCTTAAAAAATTTGTAATTTTGCATTTAAAATTAAGTGTATCAATCCCCTCAGCTTTCAATGTTAAAACATACCCATATATGGTAGAGAGTTTTTTGACTGTTTCAAATCAAAGTACTTAATGGATTAAGCTTTTCGTAAAAGCTTCACGAAGTCTATATTAAGTTCTTTGGTTTTCACATTGCATGTCTATGAATGATTTATGTAATAAGGTATTTATTTGACCGGAATATGACTGTCCGAGAAGGTTTGCTAAGTGTAAAATATCTATATGAGTTTGTATGTGATGTATTCAATTGACTTGGTAGCTTGGTCAGAGTTTTTATGTAAGAATGTTCATAAAATGCTTCACCTAATTTGATTTAAGAGACCATATATAGTAAAACCTCAATAATGAGACCACCTTTGGGACCTGAAAAATTGGTTGTAATAATGTGGTAGACTTATTATCAAGTTGAATTTATAGGGGAGTTATTAAAAGCTGGTCTGAAAATATGTAGGCATTATAACGAGGTGGTCATAATATTACGGCGGTTGCTGCATGAGGTTTTACTGTATGTTAATTTTCAAACTTGGGCTGTTTTATGTGGTGTCATACTGTATCAGTATTGTTGTTCAGAATTTTTACTTTCAAAAATTTTGTGGATGATAAGTTTCATGCAGTTTCCGAATGAGGTTTATATCATTTCTAAATAACTGAAGCTAACGACAGAGCTGAGCTTCTTACTGATAAATGTTAGGAATTTGATTTCAATGAATATGTGATTTTGTAGTGGTGTCTTTGTCAGATCTTGTCCAAACTATGTGGAACTATTTTTTCTAGTCTTAGAAGCTCGACAAAAAAGTAGTTCCATGTATTATTCCACATGCAGACCTACATATGTTATAGAAAAGGGGCTAGGAAACATATTGTGATATCATTGTTGGTGGTGCCTATTGAAGTGATTGAAGGCTCATTTTAATCATTACGTGCAAGTTCCTTAATATGAAACTTGAGTGATCATTAATACTTAAGCATGTGCCCAGGATGTGTGTTGAGATTGGTAAATGCTATGTTTGAAAAGAGAAGGTAGGGGGTAGCAGTTTTTACAACAACTTCCTGTCCGTCTGGATTTTTTTTCATTTTAAATTTTTTGAAATTCAATGATTTCACAATTGTTTTATAGTATGAATTATTCCTTTTATACAGGATTTATATTATTATGTTTCCCATAGTCCTACATCCCATGCGGTTGATGTTTTATTACTTCCCTAGCCAGCAGAAGCATGCATGTTTGAAAGCTGTGTTGTTTTATACTATATAGAAGTGATCCGATAGCCCTGAAGACAAATATACTCCAGATCTTACCGTGTGCTCCCTTACAAGTTGTTGCCTCTCTCTTTGAGTGGTTGTGGTCTCTGACTGGTAATCACTTAGCCCCTCACCACTTAGAGTGTGAATCCCACCTGGGACCATATTTCACATATGAGGAAGTTTTCACATGTTTGCTATCCAGCTATGTTATGGAATGTCAGTGGTTCTACCCAGGTGTATGGGATCTTCCTCCACTGTTAAAGCTGGAAAAGTTGCCGAATGACCTTGGCTGTTGATGTGACGTCTGACCCTAGATAAAAACATAAAAATTCCTTACAGATAATTTATTGAACTGAATGTGTGTATTCTTATTTAGACAAAAATGTGTCTCTTTTCTGCTCTAATGTAAATCTTTTACTGAATGTTATGAGCTCAAGTTTTACACATTAGCCAAACTGTACATGTTCCAGAGGAATCCTATGTAACTGTACACTCAATGAAAGATAATTTTTTGTTACCTTACGGCCATACATTTCATCAAATTTGGGTGCATCTTATCCACAAGAATACATATTTTTCCTCAGACTTTTTAAAAAAAACGAGGGTGCATCTTATACACAACTGCATCTTATACACAGTCAAATACGGTATATATGCACTACATGACAGATTCAAAGATTATCTGCCCCATAAGTCATTTGATGTTTGTTTTATGTGTATGGTATTTTTTGGTATTTTTTTCATTGGAGCTTATAATCATTATTATAGAAATCAGGTATTAGATGGGTGAAATATATTTCCTGTTCCCTATAGTTAGTTTTAAGTCGTCTGTACAATTATCAAGATACAATGTTATATTTAAGATTGAATTAAGTATATCATCGTATAAATTTTTAGTTTCTTTTTTTGTATTATGAAAGCTATTTTATATACAATCATTTGAGAATATGGAGTAATTTTTTATGTTTTATAATTTATGCCACTTTGTCATTAAAGTTTGTTTTTATGTAAGTCGATAGATATTATATGTACGTACATCCAGCTGTACCAATGTGGCATAGATTTGGCTTAAAGCATGATAAGAGAGCGCAAGCATGAAATAGCATTAAGCTTCTGTAATAATACGCTGTCTTATTAATGGCCTGAAAATAACATTTTAAACACTTTATTATATACCTTCAAATCTTACGCATTAAGTTTTGTTAATTAGAATTTAATTAAAGATTTTGTTTGATCATCATTATAAAGTCATCTTAGATTAGGCTCTTCTATAATTCATGTTTGTTAGATACAAAATATATTGCACTGTTAGTAGTATCTGCACTGGTTTCAATTTTCTTGCACTAAGGTAGATTTTTAAGTTAGTAAATTGTGGCAGTTTTTCATTTTCTTGCTATAATTTCTTGAAGATCGCTTTGAGAATCTTGTCTTAATGTGTAATCTTCATATTTCCTATCATATTATATTTAATTCAGTGGTACAAAATACTTTGTTTTATTTATTTCTTAAATAGTTTGTTCCATTTAAAATATTATGGCAAGAAAATGTAACAATATGTTTGTATGGGGTTGCAACATGGTCTCATGCTAATGAATATAATACGCTAAGTAATCGAACATCTGTATATACAAATATCCCATGCCTGATTAAACTTATTGATATATGTGAATATCATTGAATGTTTGAGGTACATTACAGGTATTGGACTCACGACTTTATCGTTGTATACCTGGATCCTCATCATGGCATTTACCTGAACACAAATCAAGGCTACTCCATACGTAAGTAAAAGTGAATATCTTATTTAATAACATGAACACAAATCAAGGCTACTCCATATTACTATGTAAATCATAAACACCATTTATGACTGATATAACATAGAATTACTATGTAAATCATAAACACCATATATAACTGATATAACATAGAATTACTATGTAAATCATAAACACCATTTATGACTGATATAACATAGAATTACTGTGTAAATCATGAACACCATACATGACTGATATAACATAGAATTACTATGTAAATCATAAACACCATTTATGACTGATATAACATAGAATTACTATGTAAATCATAAACACCATTTATGACTGATATAACATAGAATTACTGTGTAAATCATGAACACCATTTATGACTGATATAACATAGAATTACTATGTAAATCATAAACACCATATATGACTGATATAAGATAGAATTACTATGTAAATCATGAACACCATACATGACTGATGTAACATAGAATTACTATGTGTTCTTAGTAATTGTGTATTTAAATTTTTAGAGGAGTTGCTGTCATGCTTATTACGTTGTGTATTGATAATTCTATTATATAGTGCATTGATGATTAAATACATTGTGTATTTATTATTATATTACAGTATGTAACAGTGATAATATTATATAGTGTGTTTATGATATATATTATACTATGTAGTAGTGATAATATTATTTTATGTAATTATGATTATATTGTAGATGGTGTTGGTAAGAGCGGATTGTTTGCTGATGGTAGACCTCATCAATTGTTGTACAGACGAAACAGAAGTGAAATGATTCTCACTGTAAGTATAGTTCGGCTAACAATGTCAAGGTCACAGCAAGAATATTGTAACTGGTAGTGATGTGCTAAGTTACAATACTCTTGCACTTAGGCCTTTGTGATGCTGGTAAAATTATTGGATACTTTATAAATGTGCATAATGCTTTTTTGGTCTGATAGCTTTTGGAGTCAAATGAAATTACATTGCTTTCATGCTTCTAAATGGATGAAATCTCCAACCATAGTACAACATGACTAAATCTCGTGTTAAGTGTGTGGAGAGGTACAATTTAACTGTGCATCTGTTGTAACCATATGTCTTTCCTCTATGAATTTACCGGTAGTATCATTGTTGAAGTAAATAACTTGTGTGTTTTTGTCTGTACTGGCTGTAACTTTAATGGAATCATATTGTTTCAAGGAAATGTGTGGCAAGTAATATGCATTATATGAAAGTGCCATTCATGTGACCACTGTGTATTCTACCCTATATTGGAGATTTGATTGTAGGTTCATCCAAAGTGAGCTTTAAATGCTAATTCTGAATGGAGTTACCTCCCTTGTCATTCGTAATTAATGACAAGTTATTTTCGTATGGAAATTTATTTATCTCGTAATTGTGACATTGAATGGTTGTAATTTACATTTTGCATGAATCTTTGAGAAAATATTACAGGTTGAAAATTGCATCCTTTTGATTGAATGTTGGATATGTGGTTTGGGATGAATGTTATCGTATAATATGAATGTATTAATGAACTTTGTTAACTTAAATAGTATGTCATGGTGGAATGAGTATGCATTTATATATCATAGAATACTAGGCATGTGCATGTAGAAAATAGTCGGATCTAAATATGTTAAGTATTTTATTTACCCGACGAAAATACTCCAGTTTTGAATACCAGACAAGAAATTTAATCCCATCGAATTAATGAATTTAGTCAAGGGAAAACCAGTTCTTACAGTATATTACAACAAATTTGCGTAAATAAATAAATAAATAAAATGTAAAAAAATGTGCATTATATGAACTTTTTACTATATTACATCAGGTTTGATGATGATTCATTCAGTCATTGCATCTGCTTCTTGAAAGATTGCTATTGTATGCAATTAGGACAGCATTGCCATGGCAACCATTGCAATTGCGGCATTGTGGCATGATTTTAATCGATGCATTATGCAAAATATAAGTCTTGACTGGAATGAAAATATTTTGCTTTGAAAATAATGTGCATACAATATACTTAAAAGTAAATTCTTGCAGAAAATTCCTGACATTTCTTTTTGCTCAAAGGAGTTTCGGGACTATTTTGTAACACAAGTGTTTTGCAACTCATAAGTGCTTCATGCATTTTGCCTGTATTATTGTATTCAAAAAACGTTTGGTGATTGAGTTTCAGTATGATTATAAGATGAGAATGATTAATTAACTGAATAAGAAATCAGAATAATTAAAATTTTAAATGAAGATTAGTTACAAGTTATTAAAGCTGATAATAATATTACTTTTTCAGTTAAAGTTTAGTACTTCTCACAGACATTTACTAGATTTAAGAAATTTATCATAATAAAGTAAATTTGATGACAAATCGTAATATTGGTCATTAAAATTATAGTAGTAGGACATATTTATGAGGATTTTGACTCATTGCCAACAGTTAAGTCACAGCTATTGATACAAAGACCACTAGATCTGTGCTTAGTTAGCAATAGTAATTCATATTCATTACTTAGCCTTAGTCTGTTTACATTTTCATATACCAGAATATATGCTTTTAACTAATTCATTATTGCACATCCCATCAACATAGGTAAGAGACGAGAATCACCCGAAATTTAGAAACAAAACAGTCAGTGTAAGTAGTCCAACTTCGAGCTGTCTTACTGTTGCTTCATGGGACATAGGTTATAAAGCTGAGTTTGATAATGCACCCTTGCGATTGGTCAGTTTAAATACTTATCAGGAGTACCAGCCAATCAGATCTCAAACTGATCTCAAATCTCAGTTTTATAATCTCTGGACCCTGCTAGCTCACTCACTTTGTCTGTCATATTGACAAATAATGCTTAATGGTAACTGGCTTTGTATTAGTATTGCAAAAGCAATGAAGAGATTTCTACATTCACTGAGACAATTCTATCACTCTATAATCAATCTTTTCCTACAAACTTTTGCTTTTATTTCGCATGTTTGCACACGTTTATGTTTTCATGTACATTTTTTATACAATGAGTTTTGTACACATGAATATTATATATTTTTGTGGTGTTTTTGTTGTGTCAAAGTCTTTGTTCTGTGTTTTGTAATGCTTTCAATCTTGATGTACCCAGACATCATGTAGCTTTTCTTTTAAAATACAGTCAAACCTGTGTTTGCTGCCACCTCTGAATGAAGAACACCCTTTGAATAAAGACCATACTTTGAAACACCATCACTGATTATTTAGAACAAACTGACCCCAGAATAAAGGCCTCCTGTCAATAAAGACCTATTTTGTCTTTCCTTAGGGTGGTCTTTATTTACAGGTTTGACTGTAGACATCAAATCTCAACAGTCTAGTGATTGTCTTTATAATGTGGCTATCACATAGTAGTATTGCTGTCATGCTGATATGGTAGCTTCATGTATCTTTGGTGTGATGTATCATAGTTTTGTTACACAATCTTTACGTAATGTTGATTTATGTATTGTTTTATTCTAAATTAATGGATCTATTATTATATTGTTATTTTCTAATTCATACATTTAGTACATTTATCAAATAAAATGCAAATTAGTCTGATGGCAAACTCTACACAATTCTATGTAATTATCCAGATTGATTTTGATAAGTTACCTTAAATTGCAATATTTGCATGTGAATTTCATTGATATAAAAGGTTATGTAAAAACTCAGTCTATGCAAGTTCTCATGTGAATTATTTTGTTACCATAATTGAATAAGTGCCATAAAATGTATCTCTGACATTTATCAACTGAACAGAATAGAACAGAACAAAAACTTTTTTCAACTGAAGTATAACAGCTCTTCATCATAACATATACATCTATACGTACAATTATAAGTACATGGGTGTTAAATAGATTACTTAATCAATATATATGTGTGAATAATTAATGAATAATTAATGAATAATTAATGAATAATCAGTGTAATAATCAATGTACTGATTTCTGCTTACAGAATTTATGTCTCCCCTACTTTTGCCTTGCTTTTCTTTCACTACTTCTGTGGTTCAAGTGTTTTTTTTTCTGCTTATTAGATATTGCTATTAGGGTACCTCCTTGGTTATGGGTCTGACTAGTAATCATTAGCCCCTTATCACTATGGGTTTGAATCCTTTTCGGGACAAGAAAAAAAATCACATGTGAGGAAGCTGTCCAGCTGGCTTACAGAAGATTGATTGTTCTAGCCAAGTGTACATCTGGGGTCTTGCTCCACTGTTAAAGGCAGATTGAATGCCATATGACCTTGGCTGAGTTTGTGCGACGTTAACCTCAGTGAAAAAAAATACCGCTGTTGTGTTGCTTGCAATATGTTTTCATTAGAGCATTGTCATGTATTGTTTCGTAAAACATGTTTTTGTGGTGTCCATTAATATTGCTGCATGACTTTGTTTACTGTGTTTTTTTTTAAATTTTTTATACTTCATATTAAAACATTTGGTTATTTTTTGTCTATAAGATGTAGATATGTCTGGTGGGTATTTTTCTGTTTTTGATTATCGTAGAACTGCAACATAGGCTCTCAGGGCTATTGTTAGAAGTTTGTTCAGATTTTTTTTATTTATTTCATATTTATATTTATTTTGTTTTTGATTGATAATGATGTATATTTTTACCAAGATTTGTTACGATTTTGATGTAACCTATTCTCCCATTAAACGAATGACATCAAAAATAGAAGAAAATGAAAATTTTAGTCTCCATTTGCATTCAACATGGAAAAACTCAGATTTTGCCCATGATGTTAATCTAACATTATATGAAAGGACACTACAATCAGTTTGTTTTGTATCAAATGTATATATTTGCTTACTTTTAGATTGATGATGAGGGTATCGGAAGAGTTACTGTTCCTGATAACTCACTTGATGAGCTGGATACTATAATGATAGGTGGAATACTTGATTCACAGTTTGCTGATATTAAGGATACAGAAGATTATATCCACTATGAGAATTTCACTGGTTGTATGTCAGGTATGTTGTTGTATTGTCATTTCTTATCATTTTATTGCCCAATTCACTCATTATTTGGATAGTTTTATTAGATTGTTTGGGAAGAAATGTGGGGGAACAGGTTATTTTCTGACTGGTAACCCTGGTTGGGAGCACTGGTTGGATAAAATGTCCAACAAACACTTCTGAAGTAGTGTTTGATAAATCTGATGTTAAAATGAATTTGAATGATAAAATCTGATTAAATAATATCTTGATAGCTAGAAAGGCCATAAATATTTTTCCACAAAGCAAGAATAATTGACTAACCTCTGGTAAACAAATACCTGTGACTGTGACAATGTTGCCATAGATACTTTTAGCTTCAATGTGACTGAATATTTAAAGCCACATAGGAGAAAATTAAAGTGAGTGCCCAGTGTTAACATAATATTTATAATTTTAAAGAATTGGATGTTTAAATTGGAAAATTAATTTCTTTTTCATGTCATTTTTCCTTTTCATAGAAGTGACATTCTACCCAGTTGGTGATTTACCTTTTTCATTACGACCCCTGAAAGATCTCCGTGACAACAAGAATTCAACTGGCTACGCTAAAGTGTTTGGTCCTGAAATAATTGGATGTAAAACTCGTGAAGCAGCCCTGAAACCCCCTAAAACAACAACGCCAGCCTCTACACTACCCCCGATTGATCGTACAAAGGTAAAATCAATCCATTGGTATTTTTATAAAAACAATGTAATGATTTCTAGAGAAAATATTTACTGTCAGTTTTACTTTAATTTTCAACTATTTCTTCTTAAGAATGACAGAATATTCAAACATTTATTGATATCTTTCATAAAATATTATATTAATGATTATGTCAAATTATGAATCAAATATTACTATTTCATCCCTAATTTTTTTTACTTTAATTTTATAGAAAATGAAAGTATACAAAAAATAGTTCCTGATGTAACTTAAGGTGTGATTTTTTGTTATTAATTTTCATTTCATAAAGCACACTTTAACTGATGTTTGATTTAATCTTATTTTAGTTAACTCTACCACCATGGAATCCTGGCCCAGCAGAGATGGAATATTTTGGCCCAGTTCCAGAGTTACCTAGCAACACAACAGTCGTAGTTACACAGATAACCACCTCTAGTTCTTCTATAACTTATGAAAAGGAGATTACATTTGAATCAAGAGAGAAATTTGAAGATGAAATTATTTGTAAATATTTTATTAGTAAACTAGTCTTAATTAATTTCATTGCGCAATTTCTTAAATAGGTGTACATGTATAATTTCTGCTGTGCCTTTACAAGTGATTCTGTACGGCACTTGTGTCACAGTGATGCCACTAATTTTTGACAGATACAAAATGAAAATTTACAATATCTGTGAAAGAGTCAATTAGGAAGTGGTTAGAAAACTAAATAACAATGGTAGCATTCCTCAAGTTTCAATTGCTCTTGAGACAGCAAGTGTTCAAGTCAATGTATTATCTAAATGGTCCTTCATGCGGTTTGAGTGAGGATTAGAAAGATGAATGTAATGTCTGCCTTTTACTTAGATTGAAACATTTTGTTCCCTTCATTTTGATAAGAACAAGAACACTTATTGATTTTTCTTGTTATCTGAACTGTTTGCCTCTTAATACTACATTTCCCGCATCTGCAGCAGACGACTTGTGAAAACATTGTGGCAAATGAAGCCATTGCTTGTTATGGATGATGGCTTCTTTTGCCAAAGCTTTCCACTGTCACGAAAACATGACCCAGTTTTCTGACATAAATTGATCATGCGTATATTTTCTTTGAATTTTGAAAAATATGCTTATGAGGCAATGGGTTAATGGCAACACTTGTTGAATGTCCATGTTATATTAATATCTATTCACATATTGGATATATTCTGTTTTTTTAGATATCGCCATCGCAGTTGTAGCATTTTTGTTGATCGTTGCTATCCTGATTGCTATTGTTTTGATAAGAATGAAACGAAAGGAGCAAAAGATGGAGAAGAAAGAGAAAGAAGAAATTGAGCTGAAAGAGCCGCTAGAAGAACCTCAAGATCCAATCACCGAGAACCGCAAGAATCAGAACTACCTGGCACGTCTCGATGAATTCAGTATGGTGTCAGCTACATTAGGACGTAAGTTTTAATATGCCAGCTATCTAACTTCTGTGGGGGATTTGTATGAGACGTTCTCAGTGATATTTTCTTTATTTTTTAAAATGTTGGTGTACATATTGTATGATTCAAGAATGTATTCTGTGGTGATTCAGAATTATACCCATAATATAATTGTACATGCTTACCCCTAGTATTTTATTAAGCTTAGTGGGTCTGTCATTATGAAGATGGAAATGTTAGAAATAATATGAATGAATAATTGGAGCCTTTTTGATGTGTGACATTGAGTTGTGTGGTATTTACTTACAATCATGTGCAATTGTGAGTGGGAAATCTGATTACATTGCTGTACTATTTTCCCAGTATAGATGCCTAGTGCAGTCTTTATATTACACTGCTACTGTAGAAGTTATATTAATGGTAAAATATGTATTATTTCTGTAAATATTATAGCTAAATCAAACATGAATGAAGGTATGTCAACTTTCAAACCTCCACCAAGTGAATCATCCTGTACATACACAAGTGTGGTAAGTAAAGTCATCTTTATTGCTTTCTAGTGTAACGATAATGTTCAAAACTAAATTCTACAATTAGCTGACTTCTCCATGTTGTATCACAAAATGGCATTTTAGCCAAATGCTACAGTCAAACCTGTGAACAAAGGCCACCCTAGGGAAAGACAAAATGTCACCTATATTGACAGATGACCCTTATTCGAAGGTCAATTTGTTCTGAATAATTAGTGATGGTCTTTCGAAGAATGGCCATTGTTCATGTGGTAGTCTTTATTCGGAGGTAGCCGCAAACACAGGTTTTAGTGTACTTCTATCATTTTTAAAAAATGCTTGTTTGGTTTATAGTGAACGTAAGTAAATTAATTTGTAATACATCTGTACTTACATAAATATGTAGATATAAAATTATCTACATATATAATGGGTGCTCTCTGATGCTTTTATGACTACTGGATTTTTATGTAATTTACATTCATACCCTTTGATATACCAACATCAAGTTTGGTTAGGAGCCATTTTTGAACTGAAAAATAATGTGAATTTGATTTTGTTGTTTAATTTCAAAACTGAAGGACATTCATTTGTGACAATGCACCACCATTTTTTGACATTCAAATACAGAAGTATTGTATATAACCTTGAAATAATTATGGATTTGTTACTTGACAGCCACAATCTGAGGATGATGTACCGATGTATCCTGATAACAGATTTTACAACAGAAAGAAAAATAGACCGGCATCATCTATATCTGAAGTGTTAGAATTAATGGAACGTATAAATGGTCATAAAGGTATCGTTATAAGTGTGTTTGATGCTTACAGCCATAAGGATGTCTGATAGTCACAGCCATAAGGGTGTCTGATACTTACAGCCATATGGGTGTCTGATTTTTACAGCCATAAGGGTATCTGATACAGCCATACGGGTATCTAATACTTACAGCCATAAGGATGTCTGATAGTTACAGCCATAAGGATGTCTGATAGTTACAGCCATAAGGGTGTCTGATACTTACAGCCATAAGGGTGTTTGATGCTTATGGCCATAAGGGGCCAGTATGCTGTTGGGATAATGTAGAATAGTGAATTTAGACTTAAAATGACCATACGGAACTAAAAACACAATTATATATAAAAATACAGGTTTTGGTCTTTGAGGCCATTATAGGCCTAAATTCACCATTGTATGTCATTCTAAGGATGTACTAGCCCCCTATGCTGACAACATTCTACAAAAAATTGTCTTTTGTAAATGAAACTAATCTATTTATATTTTATGTCGTCTCATTAATGAACAAGGAAACAAGTATTTGACCCTTTTAAGTACATATTTACTAATAAATTCAGTTATTAAAATATGTATGCAATTATTTACCTGATATCTGTAATTGTTGTAATACGTTTTCTATAGCAATAACAAATCCAAGTTTTGTTCTTGTATTTCAAGGTCACTTATTCTTCATTAAGGTGAGACATACTTCATCATCGATACTAACATTATTCTATGCCTGTTTTTAAAGTTTATTCAAATATTTTTTTCTTCTAGATGAATCGGAAATTGAAGATTTTGTCAATAATGGAAATGGTCCATCACTCCCTGTTACTATGGAAACTGCACCTTTGCCTTGTGTATGTAGTTTAGCAGTTTCCTCTTAGATTTGATTGAGGACATCTTTATTTCTATCTAATGGAATGTTGTTTTTCAAGTTATCAGTAAAACCTCATGTTGTGAACACCTTGTTTTAACGACCACTTATTTTCGAACCGGTTTCAATAACTCCCTAATAATTCAACATGATAATGAGACCACCTCATTATTATGACCAATATTTCGCACTGAAGGTGGTCTTATTATCGAGGTTCTACTGTATGTTGATTCATTTTCTTCAGTAATTTTATTTATACTTATATGTTAGATAGGGGCTGGTTTTCAACTTTTGAATTTATCTATAAAATTTGATCAGTATTCATACCCAGAGTGTGTTTTTAAATATTAACAATTAGCAGTCATATAATAGTGTGATATTTGTTAGAATTCTATTATTATATTCTCAGTAGATGTGTTCAAATTTTGTCTGAGGGTATACAACATTTACCCATATGATTTGAGTGTATATTCAACTTTTGAGTAACAAACATGTCTGTTTAATAGTTTTAGTATGTTCTTTTTTTTTGCAGCATGATGATGATGATGATGACAATGACGCTGACAATGAGTCAGAATCACCTTCACCCCCGCCACCACTTCACCTAATATGCGAATACAACGGGGACAGTGGGTATGAGGCCGAGTCTAAACCGGACGAGGAACATGATACGCTCATGAAAGACATTTATCATGGAGTCGAGAGTGATGCTAGTTACCATAGTGATGATGTCACTCCTAATGCAGATGTTGCTCAGACTTTTGGAAAGGGAGATAATTTCCCGCCTTCACCAAGTTCCAAAAATAGTAACTACGTGTCTGACACAAACTCACCGTTTTCACATTCAGATAATGTTTCTTCTGGAAATGTATCGCCGACTGTGAAGAACAATTCTGATATTATAAATTACGGATTTCCAAATTCTTCTGTGATAGATGTTAGTCCCGAAGTCATCCAGCAAAAACCAAATGTAACGAGACTCGATGAGAATCACACTTAATGATTATTACTTTGTTTTGTTAGAAAAAGTAGTGAAAATGATGCAATAAAACTTTAAATATACAACTTTCGCCTTCCGCATAACTGGACAAAAATAGGTTTTTGAGGTCATTTTTATTAGGGTAGTATGATAACGACATAAAATGTTTGTTATAAATATGATTTTATGGCACACAGTGAGACACGGATGTTTCTGCTGTGTATTTAATAACGAGTTCACAAATGAACTCATATCTGTTTGTTCTAAGAAATTCTGATGAATACGGTCCAGGGTCCAATGTGTGGATAAACACATTCTGTGAATGTCACAGGCTTATTCATGCTTATTTGATATAATGTTCCCTTCACCTTGAAACAAATTGTTGCCATCTTGTAGTTTTATCTTAACTTCTAACCATTCCAGTAAAAATCTGATTTAATCAAAAATATTGATTACTGTTAATACTGTTAAACCTGATTTAAAAGCCACCTGTGAACAATGGCCACTCTTGGGTGTGTATATTTGGATATGATAGACCAAATAAATCCATGAATAAGTGTTAACTGTATATAAAGGTAATATTTTTTATGTGCTCTTTGTGACCTTTGTTCACTGGTTTGACTGTAGGTGTTACATAAGGCTAGAAAAAAAAGAGTCATGTTTATAGTTACCAGACAGCCCCTATTTTGGGGTATCACCCCTAAAGTTTCTGTCTGCAAAATCCAAAGCACAAAACTATGAAGGGATGTATCATACCTCCAAAATATGAAAGATATTTTTAAAGAAAAAAAATTAAAAATAATTTTTTGCAATCAAGTAACCATAATCTGACTATTTTTTTCTAGCCTTACAAGCAGTGTGATTTGAAAGATGGAATGGTTGAAGTCGTTATGAAGTTTACGCTTTCAGCATTTAGGCATTGCTTGATAAGTTGTTGTTTTATTAGGTTCAATGTTGTTTGTCACTTAACATATATATATATATATATATATATATATATATATATATATATGCGTTCATTATTTTCTTAATGTTTTTAATTTTGTTTAAAATTTGTACTTGAATCTCAAGATGTGTTGCCGTGACGTTGAAAGTATCAAAACCTTACTCTACTGGATGAATTATTGTTAATTGACATCAGACTGTGAAATATTGATACTGACGAATATTAATAATTTTACCAGGGTTCTTTAAATTGTATTTTACTCCATATTAATGTAATTTTGTGTAAAAAATATACGAAACGATGTTTCATTTATCTAAGTAATTTTTCAAAAAATTAAAATGTCAAAATTATCACGCTAATGAAGTTTTAACCCAAATGATGGTTTTATTATATAAAATGGATTGAGTCCGTGCAACTATTTGCGAACAGAAATTATTATTGACATAAATTAAATAAATCTTTTTTATGCATAATAATCTTAATTTTGATTGTTTATTAAAAATAGATTTGTTGTGTGTCATTTTTTCATGTTGAGTGTTCAAATATATTTATTTATTTTGTAAATATAGATTTTATTAATTATTCAGTTGATAAAATTGATACATGATAAAAACTTTGTGATTTCTAGAAATGTGCTCTGTATACAATTGAATGATGTGTGCAGAATAAGTCAGTAAAATATTTGTGATTTGTGATTCCCTATGTTTGTCATCATATATGAATGGATTTCAGCCATAATGTATTAAATACTACATCTTATAGTGGCTTACCTGCTCTAAGAAAGTGTATACTGGCTCCTGGAAGATCGTTATCATTTCTGAATTTTACCTCATATACAGTAAAACCTCGATAATGAGACCACCTTTGAAACCTGAAAAATCGGTCATAATAATGAGGTGGTATCATTATCAAGTTGAATTATAGGGAGTTATTGAAAGCCAGTCCAAAAATAAGTGCTTGTTAAAAGGAAATGGTTGTAATAATGAGGTGGTCACTATTTGAGGTTTTACGGTAATTATAGATACACCGAGGAGGCAAAGTATACTGAAAAGAAATGAACTGAATAAGTTTTTCTTTTAAGAAATCTATACGCAAACAAATCTGTTAATATATTTTCTTATGGTTATATTTTTAAATGAGAATTTGTATTTTCCACATGAAACTATAAACAGCCGTATTGTATTCATGTATCATATAATGTTGGGTCCATATTTATTGTTAATTTCATGAAAAGTTAGTTGTCAATAGATTTATGTCATTTTTCTCAGAGAAAAATGATACTTATCATTAGTGTGTTGATCTTGTTTGAAAAAAATCACTTATATTAGGCAATTATTCTTGTTGTTGTTTTTCATTGTAGTTTAACATTGCACCAAAAGCCAGGGGCATATGGCAACTTTCCAATGGAGGAAGACCCCAGGCTTACCCCTAGGTAGAACCGCTCACCTTCCGTAAGCTAGCTGGACAGCTTCCTCACATGATCCATACACATTTATCAACATCATCCACACTGTATATATATATATATATATATATATATATATATACATGTTCATGCTATATTCTCAAGTCATTTGTGACAATTTATGTTGTTATGTATTGAATGTTTTATTGTGATTTTAAGAAACTTGACTCGTAAGTCAAATTGCAAATATTTTGTATTTTGATGTTGTTGATTATAACATTCATGCCTTACTGGAATAAAATTTTTGAATCTCACCGTATTGTACTTTTATGTTTGTTTTATGTTTTATGTTTGTCATCATGTGTGTTCATGCTTTATACAATAAACATAGAGAAACTATTAATGATTAAAATATACTGTAAAGTTCCACTTAACGACTGCTCTGATAATATGATTACCTATTATGACCCCTTTTTCAAAGAACCAAATATTTCTCTGTATATTTCTATAAAATCGTGGTCTGAACTTTTGAAATGTGCCAATAAATTCAGCAAATGTAACAAAAGAAAAATTTTTTTAAAATTTTTTATTTAAAAAAAACATAAATTCTATACAATATCACAGATTTAAATTTATCCAACCGTAAATGCTTTTCTTGTTTAAATTTGTAAAAAAACACTTTGTTACGCTCATAATATGCCTGAAATATGAAATTGAAATACTTTATAATAAATATATATAATCACCTTTAATATTATTGAACAAAGAATGATAAAAGTCTAATAATAAAAGTTAAAGCCACACTTGTACAATTAATTTCTGTCACAGTTTTAACTTATAAGATGTTTATTATGCACAACATTGCACTCTGTTGTTGATGATGGTGTTGACTGTGGTTCTATTTACTCGCCTGTCTTTGTGCTTGTAAGATCAGTATTGTCTGAGGAGGACAGTATGGATTTCAAATCCTGAAATAAGGAAATGTTTTCTGTATTGGCAAAAAGAGAAGAACAATGTAACAAAAAATACATGAAAAGAGGCAGTCATGTTGTTTTATGAACAGACAAAAAAAGTGCCCAGAACTAGCAGCTGTCCACAATACATGCTGCGTAATAATCTTTTAGAAACACATGTTGATTAACTGTGATAGCTGACCATGCGATCTATTAATTTTATCACCAATTCTTTAGCTATTTCTGTGTGAAATATACCTTTGTCAAACTTACATTGTCTACATATCAAAACCTTTTTTATATGTTTAATTGAAAAACAACTTTGTTGTAAAAGATTATTTAGACACAACAGAGAGATAAATGTTTCATTTGCTAATCAGATTTAGCATACAATTTGGGTACACAAATTATTTGAGACATCAAAAACATAGGACGAAACTTACGAGAGCTTTGAATGTTTTGCAGGCTTGCACAATATCTTGTATCAATGGATGTTCAACAAGTACTTTCAGTGGTACTGGTGTTAAACTGTCATCTCCTAGCTCTTGGTACACACTAGCCAATTTTTCCTAAAATAAAAATAAAACATTTAAATTTGCGTCCCTGGACTGGTTTGGTCAAAGAAAGAATATAAGACCTATTTTCTCTTTCAATTAAATTTTTATGTATTTCATATATAGTCATAAAAAGTTTATAACGATCAGTCTCTCATTTCACATAATTATCAGGATCCATGTCATACATTACGTAAATGCTGTTGGACTTTTTTTAATGGGCAACTTAAAATAATTTCATTTATTTGTTTTTGATTTTTTTGGCACATTTTAATTTGCTTTTTCGTGCTTCATGCCAATGTTATAATTTTGTATCAGTTATTTGACCAAAGGGTTGTTCCTGCATTGCTAAAAATAACTAACATGTTCTTTACTGGATTTTCTTTTCATTGGGTTCATCATCTCACCAACAGTCAAGGTCATTGTTCTTCTCTGATCAAATGACAACTTCCGGCCTAAATTTTGTTATTTCAAGAGAAATTCAAAGGAAATTACAGTAAAACCTCAATATTGAGACCACCTTTAGGACCAGAAAAAATGGTCCTAATAACAAGGTGGTCTTATTGTTAAGTTAAAGGCCTCTTTGAAAGTAAGAGATTGTTATATTAGGGTGGTCATATTGTTGAGTTGGTTGCTTAGTGAGGTTTCACTGTATCACAAAGAAGACGTTAAACTTACTCTTGATGTTGAATCTTCCGGATCTGCAGTTACGGAGAACCTATGACTGTCCCCTTTAGCGCTCTCACCATGATGTAAGACTCTATACAGAGCATCAAGGGGTACAACAGCATCTATAGCATCATCAGGTATATCCTCTGGGGGTGGGGGAGGGGGTGGGGTAACATCATCAGGGTCATCTGGAATGTCCGGGCTGGAAAGACAGCAATTGTAAGGCATAAGTCATGAAGCTATTGACAGAACGGGTATTCTTGCATGTAAATTAATAGACATCCTGTTTTCTGTTTTTCTTGAAAGTGATACCAAAGAAAGATGGAAGGAGCAACATGTATGTGACTCTTACATATTTACATATAAATACAGGTCCTATTAATTCTATTTGAATTTAAAAGTCACTGCAAACATACATATATATATGTATGTTTGCAGTGACAGAAGCTCTAAAAAAAGGAATTACACAATCACATCAACAACATATGTTATAATAAAATATCTAGAAGAACTATAGTATAATGATAAAAGTGTCTAATCATACCTTGTAACAACGGAATCTACTTTCGACATTGCTTTCATGATTCTGGGCATGTGGTTACCAGAGGCTACACTTAATGCCCTCATGAAGCCTTCTTGAGCATTGGGTGCAGCACTAAAATACATCAGCTGAAACACACAGAGTGACATACAGAAGCTGAAGATCTATGACATACGAGCATGGATAAAAGTTGAAAATTTTCCAAAAAACGGAAATCTAAACCTCGGTGCCTCAGAAACAATAAAAAACAGTAGGGTCTGGACTTAGGTTCACCTAACCAGTTTTCCTGGACTGTATACAAACCAGTACTAACTTACCCTTCCACAAGGAGCCAGCAACTTCTCCACATATGGAGGAAAATCGACATTTTTGTGAAATTTTCCTAGAAGGGTATGACCTGCCACGACTGGGATTCGAACCCAGACCTCCGGATCACAAGTCCAGCACACTAACCACTGGACCAAGGCCGTGGCTGGAAAAAAACTAGGGTAGAGTAATACTTGAATATGAATGTAAAAACTTACCATTCCAACATATTCAACAACTGGTGGAGTTCTGTTATGATCAGCAAACATATCAAATAATGAAGCTTTCAACATGGTAAGTCTGGGTACAGCCACACCATTAGTATCTTCTGTACTGAACCATAGGTTCATCTGTAACATAATGCACAATCATACCATGTATCAATAAAACTGTTTGCTCACAAGTTTGATATTATATGAGAAGCGGTCTTGTTTCTTGTTCACCCAATGCAAAAGTAGTATTACACCTCATACAATTTGACAACTTAAAAGAAATGGGAAAAATGTTATCAAGACAATAGGATGATTTGCTCATGATTAGATAAAAGTCTACAATTATGAAACTTAGAGATGAAAATGCCCAAAGATAAGATTTTGATAACAACAGCCAAATAAAAATCAATGTGCAAATAGCTTAGACACACATCATATACAGAAACATTGGTAACATTATCACTTAAAGACAGAGAGGATGAATGGATAGCATGTTGTTTGTTTTAAGTTATCATATACAGTAAAACCTCATATGGTGACCACCACAATATTATGACCACCTTGTTATAATGACCACAATATTATGACCACCTTGTTATAATGACCACAATATTATGACCACCTTGTTATAATGACCACAATATTATGACCACCTTGTTATAATGACCACAATATTATGACCACCTTGTTATAATGACCACAATATTATGACCACCTTGTTATAATGACCACAATATTATGACCACCTTGTTATAATGACCACAATATTATGACCACCTTGTTATAATGACCACAATATTATGACCACCTTGTTATAATGACCACTTATTTTCGGACTGGCTGTAAACAACTCCCCAATAATTCAACTTGATAATGAGACCACTTCATTATTATGACCGATTTGCCAAGTCCCGAAGGTGGTCTCATTATCAAGGTTTTACTATACATACCCTGTCATACTGCTCTCTGGTTACAAATCCAGTGGATTTCTGATCCATTTCCCTGAATCTGCCCAGTGTCTCCAGCAGTTCACTTTGTGTTGGCACGGGTATTGGTTGTGCTAGAGCAATCAGAAATCTTCTCCAGTCTACATACTCACTGTCCGAGGATGAACCATTAGCTATATCTTGTATCTGAAATAAATGATGCTAATTCTCTATATCTTGAATGCATAAATGTATTAGATTATAACTGGCTTTTCTGTAGCATTGTTATATTCACACTGACATACTTGTGTCAACATTCTGACAGGATTGACAAAAAGGAATATCGGAATGACAAATTACAGCTTTTACAGCAGAACACTATTAAAAATTATGGAATGACTACAATCATAAAACAACTAAAAATTATGGAATGCACTACATTCACAAAGCAATAAAAAAGGACTTAGATTCCATACTGCGTTTTTGTTTTATATGTTTCATTACATTCTGATATACCTTATCAAAACATAAACATGAATGATAGAGTTTTGAAAACAATTTCATATTCAGTATTTTTCATCAATTAAGACTCTCTCACCTGTTGCTGCGATACACTTAACCAGACATCAGGAAGTTGTTCCATACCATGTGTCACAGCTACCATATTTTCAAATGTTTCCAGGAATGCTCTGTTAGACATTACGCCAGTAGGAGCAGTGGTAGCAAACTGTGAGTACAGGTTCATCAACTGGGCCACAGTGAAACAATCAGACATGACTTGTTCCGTCTCCTTCTCTGGTGGAAGCGGTGTTGGTGTCTTAAGCACAGCCAGGTCCTAAAAATTATAGGTATGTCTAAAGTTGGAAGTTGTTAAAAAATACCTTAACAATATGTAAGACAACTAAGCACAAATTATGATACTGTAGCTTTTTTTCTCAGAGGTTTAATGTTGTACCACAGCCAAGGTCATTTGGCGACTTTTCTAGCTTTAACGGCGGAGGAATACCCCCCCCAGGTGTATACTTGGATAAAACCACCAACCTTCCATAAGCTAGCTGGACAGACTAACTGTATTGAATTACAATATAAAGAAAGTGTAATAAATGTACACATAATAATATGTAACAAAATGATAATAAATTGCAAATGTAAAATTTGGAGATTTGTGATGAAGGAAAGACTTTCTAAACAATTAAGGTACTTCATCACAAATTTTCGAAATAGCATACCCTCTGATAATGAAGTTATATAACAGTAATGTTCTGTTATTAATACTGGTGCACCAAAATTTTGAACCTGCTAAAGTTCTAACATTATTTTCAGTTCAATACCTCAAACTGTATCATATTATGACATTGTGTGTGTATGTACAGATGGTTTTTTTTTATGTGCAGCACTTTTAATCATACAAACATGTACCGTAAAATGATAATAAAATGAACTTTATTACCTCATTCAGGAGGAAATCTTCTTGTTTCAATACAAGTTCTTGTTTTATCTTATTCTTGTTTTCAATAGCGTGTCTTACAATCTCGGACATATGGTCAATACTGAAATATATAACAATGTTGATTAAACTAAAATTTCCTCTATAATTTTATAATGTTCTAAAAATTGTCATCACGCATAATTTCTATTAACCATTGTCAAATGTGATACATAAGAACGTATTAAAAATATTTTAACCATTTGTTCCTCAGCTATTAGACAGAATATGTTCACTTAACAAACCAGAGAAAACACAAAAAGACGGACAAAATATCTTCTGTTGAAATTAATTACCCAATTATAACTGCAGTAGTGCATAACATTAAAGTATGACTCTTTTACGAAGTTTTGATACATATTAAAATCTATATATTGACTATGTCTGTCCACTTTTTGCAACTGTTTCAATTAGAAAGGTGTAAAAAATTGTTTGATTCTGGCTACACGCTCATTAAAAATGTAGCACATAAATAGGTATGGATTCCTTTTTTAATTTTTGTTCCATTATTCTTGAAAGCCACTGTGGAGATTATTTTTTTGCAGAAAGGTAAAAAAGTGAGACAGTGGATGTACCTTTTCACTGGCCTTATAAAAAGTCTACGGTCACAGGAAAAAAATTAAAGTAGGTCAGGTAACCAGTGAGTACATTTTTTTTCTATGCTTTCCTGCATCATCATTATCATCATCAGAATGAATACTAACCTCTCCATTTCCTTCAGATATCTAGCTCCCAACCAATCATTCATATCTTTGAACGCTTCATCGGCCTTAGATTTCAGGTCTTGTAATACAGCCATAGCAGTAATCTTAATAAGTTCCATTCTAGATTTACAAGCCTGTTCCTCTTCTTGTATAGAAAAGAAATATTCCTGCTTCATACGATCTCTAACGTCCTTTTTCTGTTTGTCTTCTTCAGTTTCCGGTTCAGATGCTGCAACATAAACACAAATACTTATATTCTTGAACACATATAAGGCTTATAAAAAATGCTAGTAAGCGTATGTATTAATTAGTGTTTTGTGGTTCGTGTAAATTTTGCTACTCATAAGAGGAAATATCTGAAAAACAGAAGACTGTTTTTAAAGAGGGAAGTTCGTCAATTTTTAACTTTAACCTTAAAGAAAATATTTCCTCTAACAAATAGTTGTTTGTCTGTGTGTTTGTTGTTTGTTTGTTTGGTTGCTTGTTTGCTTGCTTACTGTCATAGTATTTCATCAATCTTAAATAATTTTAAGCATCAACTTCAAAAATATATCACAGAAGTAATTATAGAACAACAAAATAGAAGTTTTAGTTCTAGTGAACAAAATATAAAAAGAACTGTTTTTAAAAGTTAAGCATCGTTTAACTAATAAGACAATTGCCAATCTGGAAAATGCTATCATTCAAAAAAAGACACTTAAAGATCACCAATGCATCAAATGCTAACATTGTATATAATATTATAATATATTAGAATACAAATTTAAAAGGAGATGCATATAAATCCGGACAAAGCAACATACGAGGTTGTGGTGTGGAGGCTCCATCATCTTTCTTGCCTCCCTTTTTCGGTGACGGGCTGCGACTTTTCTTGCCTTTGCCTTTGGGTTTAGTTTTAGCGGCAGCGGCAGCGAGAGCGAGCTCTTTTTGTTTCTCTGCTTCCTTGTGTCTCTCGGCTTCCTCAGCGGCCTCTCTGGCAGCCTCTTCCGCTGACATCTTATAATCAAACATTTACATGGTATTATGGATATATAAAATAAAATTTAACTAATGACGCTAAAACTGCAGTATTAACATCACATTTTATCATTTTTGTCATCTTTTAAACATTAAGATGTTTTGTGCACATGCTTACACAAGAGGATCACATGTATGACATTTGACCAACTTAATAAATAAGCAGCAAAGATAATACATATACAAAAAAGGAGCAAAAGGTTTTGAGTCCCCAAAGAACTTCCTGAATAAATGGAATGTATATTCCAACTGAATAAGTTTTGATAATTGAAGTTTAATGAAAATCTTTGAGAGATTCTGAGGAGTATAAGGTAGATAATAACTGAGGTTTATGCTAAACTTACAATATTGGCCAGATTTGTCAATCCAAAATGGAAGGCATTAAAGATCAGTTTCTCATCTGGATCTTCTGGCGGTACTGGACTTTCATATCCTTCATCTTTCTTCTTCTTATCTTTAGCTTTAGCAGCTGCGGCAGCTTTTTGATTTTCATCGGCAGATGTTGGACGTCTGGGTACCAATGGAATTCTAAAATATTGACGACAGTTAGACAATTATTTTCCGATACTCTTGTTCGACTGGAGAAATTTGGTGAAATAATTTTATTCTTTATGCATCAAGTTCAGAGCTTAATTTGCTTCATGGAATTTTGCCAGTCAAATCCACTTAATATGTATTTTGATTAACCTTTGCCACAAAATACCACTTTTCCCTGCATCTGCAGCAGACAACTTTTGAAAACATTGTGACAAAAGAAGCCATTGCTTGTAACTAGCAAGTCTAAAATATGCATATGAGGCAAAGGGTCAACTCAATTATTTGAAAATGAAATTCTCACTAGGTTTTGGAAAATACAATATACTTAACATAGTCTTGATTAAATTTCAGTTTTGTATCTTATATAGTATATTATCTTTGATACTCAAATGCTAAATATTTAGTAAATTAAGTATTAGTATTCATGTAACAAATTCATGCTTGATATAATGCACTAAATGCCATCAGTTTGAAATGTATATTAAAGGAAGTAACACTCGTTATGTCTAAGCATTCACTCTATAAAATGATTGAATCTTCAGTTGCATCCATACACACAACAGCTAAGATAAGCAACCAACAAATAACTAAGAAATGTAAGATAACTCAAACAGAAGGAAACTGATAAAAATATAACAAGGAAATTCTAAAGAGCAACTATGCCTTCTATGAGAGTCTGGGCAACTTGCTAACGATAATTCTCCGGAGCTGTAATGCACCCACATACAAATGAATGAATTTACTAGTAACAAGAAGATGGTTTTGAATTCATAGTTGTGCAAATTACCACATAAATCTTAACCATACAGTTTTCCCTCAAACAATAAGGTAAGGCAGATCATTAAAAACATATCTCTTATCGCTTAACATTCATCAATACTTAGGTTCTTCAAAATTTAAAACTGACACATTTTCATTCAAGCAATCAGAATTTGTTTCGTATGAAAAACTTTCATTGTGACATAAACAATACTTTATTTAATCAATGATTAACAATCAAACAAATAGTCAGACGTACAGAGATGCTTAGAATACTCATATTTATTCTGTATACATTCAACATGTGTAAATACTCACCTTTTACCAGCCTCAGTTGGAAGATTTTGTACTTCAGCAGGTTTGTCTTTCTCCTTACTTTTGTCCCTTTTCTTGGCAGATGGTGTCCTTGACCTTGATTTGCTTCCCTTTGGAGATTTTTCTCTCGGAGATTTACTGCGTCTTCCACCTTTAGGTGACCTTGGAGATTTAGACCTGTCTGACTTCCCGGTTCCTGGACGTGAATCAGGGGATGGTGTTTGAGCTCCTTCACTCGCACTCTTCTCTGGGGAACCAGGTCTTTCAACTGGCAGCTGTTTAAATTTGAAAACATTGCTAATAAAGTTAAAGAATTTTAACTTAAGCAACCATAAATGTTAAACAAAATAATACGACTATTTGCATGACCATCTTAAAATTAGCACAAAATGAACATATCTTAGCTTCTACTAGTTAGAACATTATTGCATCAAGACAAAAAATAAAAAAAAAAGAAAGTGAACGAAATGAATTAAAAAATGTACCTCAATTAAAGGCAACCTAACGTAGTTAGAATTGAGCTCGTCAGGTATCTCGCCTTCCATTCCGCGGTAATAATCCTTCATCATTCTTACAGTATCCTGGAATCTATCCACCTCAGTCTGCATCAGAGATATATAGAAGTTACTTAATACGCCCAGTCTATCATCTAACCAACCATCATTCATCACTGTCTCGCGTTCACCTTCGGCTTGCTCCTTTCGTTCGTCGCAAATATTCCACAATCTCTCACGTAGGTCATCTACCCGTTGATGAAGTTCCATCTTAGTCTCGTCATCTTCTCTCATGTCATCAGGAACTTCATTGTAGTCCTAGAATCAGATAAAATATTTGTTAACACAACAATCATAAATACAATGCAGCCTTTGAATTCATAAAATTGGGGAAAGAATGTCTTTTGTCAATATTACTGAAAACATAATGTATAAAACTAGATTAATGACAGACTTGAATGATAAATGTATTAATCCAGATTTGAGTGATAACTTTTTAGACGAGAGGAAAAAAGGTGATATATTTTTGATGTATTTTCGTAAAAATAAACTGCATACCTTTTGGAACTGTGAGACAAATTCCTGCTTATGGTCAGGTCTGCGTAAATAAGCCAAGAAGTCCTTCCTACAATATCAGACATGAAATATTGAGTACAATTATATGCAAGTAAATATAGTAAAACCTCACATTGCAATTACCTCAATATTATAACTTGTTATAACGACCAAAATTAATTAGCGGACATGCTTTCAATGACTCCCCTATAATTCAATTTGATAATGAGACCACCTCACATATAACGACTGATTTTTCAAGTATGTGAAGTTAACCACATTATCAAGGTTTTAGTGTATTTCAAATTAATAATTTTTTAAGGTATGTGTCAAGTTTGCAACTACTAGAAAATCAGGTTTGAGTGAAATTTCACATAGAAGGAGGAGATAAAAGATATTATTGTAGGAACATGAATAATATTTTAGTACCCAAATATCAGAGTGGTTTACAACACAGGCTATATATAATACGTATCAGGAAGGTAACTAAGCATTAGAACCCAGGGCCTAGCCCAGTAGCAACAAGGATCAAACACATTATCAGTCACAAGAAGTCATACGTTTTCAGAATGAAGTAAAACTAGCCCGGTTCTACATTTATCAACTATACAAACAATCTCAAAGATCAGGATTAAGTCAATAAGTACTGACCTGATCTGGAAGAAATATCTGTAGATGTTTTCCCTCTCGTCCCTGACTTTACGGAATACAAATTTGCCATTCTTAATGTAAGTATTCTCCACGGCTTCCCAATGATCAGCCAAGACCTTAGCCAATTCCTAGAAAATAGAAGACAATAAAAAACAAACATAAAATTTGTTTTAAAATGAAAATGGAATGGGACAATGTAATTTTCACTTGATAAATGATTGGTTATAGTTGTGGTAAATATTACAGACAAATCCTTCACTTCAGCAAAAAGTAAGAGGTGCATCACTTAATCAAACTGATACTTCTGTAGGTCATTTAATTTGTTATGACACTGAATACAATGTGCAAAATCATTAACACTTTCAATGCACTTATAGCCGGCATTGTACACTGTATTGCCAGGGAATTTTTGAGAAATGATGGCTTCAACCCATTTCCCAAATGGGTGTACCAGTCATATAGGCAAATATGCAGAGCTTTATGCAGATGGGCATCCGCCTTATAGGCACCGAAAGGGTTAAACAAAATATATAGTAATACAACACAATAAATATGAACAAAATAAATACCATCTCAATTTTCTGATCCACAAACTCCCATTCCTCAGATCCAGGCTGTGGTGGTGGGGGACCAGCAGGTACTTCAGGTTCTGGTTCGGGTTCCGGCTCGGGGGTCTTGCCTTTCTTAGCTGATCCCTTCTTTGATTTTGGTGATGAACCTGAATAGAAATGATTCAACTGTGTTAGTTTGTTTCAATCACAAAAATGAAAGCAAGTTTCACCTTAGTTTCAGACAGTTGCAGAAGATTAAATATCTGAAACTAATATACAAAAACTGAATCAATCGTAAATAACTTGTGATTTTATTTTAAAATCTAAGCTATTCTTAGCAAATAGAATTCATTTACATGGAACTCTTCAGCATGCTAAAGCTATCTATTCCTGGTTAGAAATATAAATTATCTGAACATTGAGAAGCAATGCTTTTTAGTAAACCGGAATTTCCATTTTTTTAGCATTACTAAGGTAAAAGTTAAACTTCATCAATTTAGGGAAGTATTTTATTCGCATTTGTGAGCGCTAAGTACACGAACAGACATGTAAACATGTGATTTCTAACATATTGAAATCTATATACACCATTTTTTTTTCACAACACAGTAAAACCATGATAATGAGAGCACCTACGGGACCCCAAAAATGGTTGCAATAACGAGGTGGTCTCATTATCAATTTGAATTAAAAGGGAGTTATCGGAAGCCAGTCTGAAAATACATATGTAAGTGGTTATTATAACAAGGTGGTGGCAATATTGAGGTGGTCACTAGATGAGGTTTTACTGTATATAAAAAATCAACAAACCTCTACTCTTTTTGGCACTATCTTTACCGCTACCAGCAGAACGTTTTGGTGATCCACTCTTATCTCGTTTCTTATCCTTAGGAGATTTACTACGAGAATCTTTCGACGAAGCTCGCGATCCTTTCTTTCCAGAACCTTAAAAGGAAGTTTAACATAACTTTTGGTACACTGTATGTCAATTATAACCATTTTTGTTCCTTTGATGGTAAATTTTCATGTTTTTTTATATGACAGCTGTACATTGTTTAGGAGAATTGTAAAAAGAAACAAACACAAATTGTTTGAAGACACCAGATTCTTGCTTTAAAATTATTTTATCTAACCTTAAATAACACATCAATAATACATAAATTTTAACATCAGTGCAAGAAAAGAAAATGTGATTACCAGACTGTTCTGTGTTTTAAGGTATAAAGCCAAACAATCAATTACGTCTTACATCTTACTAATTATACAAATTATATGAGACAAATTACTGCAATGATTATTCATAGAAATACATTACCTTTTCTGGAGGATGGTCTACTAGACTTCTTTTCTTCTTCCACAGGGGTCTTGGGAGGTTCTGGTGGGGGTGCAGGGGGCTTAAATATAATATTATAAGTCTGATTATTAAATAAAAAAATTGCTGAGGTTTGCCACATATTGCATACCTGTCTCATAAATTTAGTTCTATACACACAATTAACCACAATTACAATTTTCACTCACAGGAATTTAAACATCACATTATGGTAATTATTCATAGTACTTAATTCTCAATACAGTGCCGTCTCCGAAGAGCAACACTTTTAGGAGTAGCAGAAAAGTGTTGTTCTTTGGAGAGAGTTGTTGTTCTGTCGGAATTGATACAGATGTTTTTTATTATGTGTATGTGAGCCTTTTATCGTCATTTCTTGGAGGGAATCAGTCTATAAAGGTGACATTATGGGAGGGAGTGCTGTATAAGGAATGAGAACAAGTTGTTTCAGAGTTCAGACTGGATTGAAGAGAGGTGATCATAATGGCATACCTCTTCTTTCTTTTCCTCCACAGTTTCTGTTTGTTCAGCTGGTTGTTGAGAACTTTCCTGGTCCTTTCCTTGTAACTAGAAATGATACAAACATAGTAAATTACACAACATAGTACAATATGAATTAAATATTTAGTAAGGATTACAATTTATGTTAAGTTACCGAAAAAAATCCACATATTCTGTAAACAAATCTTCTAAATACATCATGTAATGAAAGACAGCAGTCACATAATTTATATAGATAGCTCATTCACAACTGTAAGTATTTAGTAAAGATACAAAATATTCATATTTTTCATTAGATTTTGTTTTTAATTTATACATACAGAAAACCTTGTTAATGAGACCACCTTCAGGACCTGAAAAATTGGTCATAATAATGACGTGGTCTTATTATCAAGTTTGAATTATAGAGGAGTTATTGAAAAGCAGTCCAAAAATAATTGGTTGTTATAACAACATGGTCATAATATTGAGGTGGTTGCTATTTGAGGTTATACTGCGTAAGCAGGCACTTCAAAGGAACCATCTTTTACAGTGATCATGCTTCACTTACTCTGTTAAGTGTATCTTCAAGAACCTTCTCTACTTCAAGTTGTACAGATCTTGATTCTTGTCCAGCATCCACTTTTTGTAAAGTTCCAAATTTAGAGAACCATTTCTCCAATTTTGGCCAGTTGTCATGGAAACCAGTGATTCTGAAAGGATTAAGAGGATAATATTTCATAAAATACTGCCATACAGTATCAAGTCTGAGAAGTCTAAAGTAATCACACATACTTTTATTTCATAACTCTGAATCTGTAACAGTGAAGGCTGTTTTAAAAAAATAAAAACTTTCCTGTGCAGTTGCTAAAAATTGTAAAAAGGTACTTTAATTGTATTAAAATTAATTCTATAGGAGTTAGTTTTAACAAGTACAATGATATATGGTCAACTTTTGAATATAAACCATCCTGTAACTAAAGGCCATTCTTCGATTAACCATCGTTGATTATTTAGAACAACCTGACTTCTGAATAAAGGCCATCTGTCAATAAAGGCCACATTTTGTCTTTCCAAAAGTGGCCTTTGTTCACAGGTTTGACTGTACTGAATATACTTCACATGATCTATGTATTTCTACTGATACAACTAGACCTATCATTGAATTGTGATTAAATACTCCTGCAAAACGGGGACAGATCGCAGGACCTACCAAACAACCAACCAACAACCAGGGTGATTCCAGCATAACAAATCTACCGTACCTGTGTTGTATCTGATCCTGATCATGAGCCACGTCTTCTACATCAATCACCTTCTCTTGTTTACCTACACCAGTAGCACTGCCATCTGGTGGAGGATTAAACTCTTGCTGATATTCCTTGTCAGACTGAACAGCTCCTAAAAAACAACAAAAAAGAAGAATGAAATGTCAGATAATACAGAAACAGTTGAGAGCTTTTAGTTAAGACAGCAGAGCCCAATTGTATAAGCATTGGTTAACTTTAACTAAATGGTTAATTTAACCCAAGGTTAAATTTAACCATTTTGGTTTACTAATCATTTAAAAAAATCGTTTAAGCATTTAAAAAGGGCTGCCATTTTGGTACTAGATACCGTTTATGTTAAGATTTAACCAGCATCTTAGACTTGGGTTAGATTTATTTGAGCTTTAACAAAAACAAAATTTGATTAAACTTAAACAAAATTTTCTTCAACAGCTAACCGAACATTTAACAAAAAATTTAACCAAAACTCTGATTTAACCCAGTGATTAAAGTTTACCAATGTTTATACAAATGGGTGCTGAAATCAATAATTCTGATCTCATTCATTAATGGTTGAACAATATTCCTCATTCAACAAGTGAAATGAGAACTAGAGCTTTGGTAAATAGGAATGTATAAATTCAAGATTAGGTGTAATCATTAGGTTAAATAATAAATAAATTAGCTCATAAGTATTTTATCTTTGTTTACTATACTGAATGTAAATATACCAGAGGGGAATTATAACATACCACTGAGAAGACAAAATCAGATATTTTAGTGAGAAGTGATTACATTGGCTTAAAATAAAAGTATCAAAACTGGTATACTAGTATGCTTATTATTGCAAGTAGCGGTTCATTTCAATTTGCAAATCATAGTAGAAAAATGAGATAATGATAAATTATACATTACTTGTTCTTCCTACAGCTCGTTTAAGACTAAGATCATCAGATAAATCGAACAGTATAACCACATCAATGCCGCTAGCAGGATCCGCAGGCACTGCCGGTGGACGAGGATCTGGCGCTAGCACCGATTTCTTTGATTTTAGTTTATGTTTGCTATCTTTAGCAGAAGCGTCAAAACCACTTAGAGCTTTCTCCAACATCTTTGCTTGGTTGTAATTGAGAGGGAATCCATCGATCACCCAGCCTGTTCCTTCTGGCACTCTTCTGTAAATTTTCGATTGAACCAGTTGGTGAATTAATGAGAATTAATGCTTAGGCCTAAAAAAAGCTTTGTTTCAGGTTACCCGACCGACCCATCTTTTACCTGCAGACTCATATGTTTTTATGGCATCCAAATCTTAGTGCTATATTGTAATTTTCACAACAGTGTAGCCAATATGTGAAAAAAAAAGAAAAAAATCCCTACCAACGTACCCATATTTTTTGGGCATGTAACTGGAAACAATTTTTTTTTTGTTTAAGCCTTAGTTGTAACTAGAACTCTCATTAGTAGATTTTGATAATATAAACATTCAATAAAACAATAGTTCTATCAATATTTAAAGTAGCTGTAAGGCATATGTTTAATATATACAGTAAAACCTCAATATTAATACCACCTTCCTTAAATTATGTAGGTATAGAACACTTTACCTGATGGCTTCAACAAGAATATCAGCCTGGACTTGATCATCGACTGGTTGTCCTTTCTTTAAAGATTTGAAAGCTTTAGCTCCTAACCTCGCTCTTGGTGTTGGCTGAAAAACAGTGAACCAGTCTGTAGCAATAGTTGCTATAGTTGAAGATCTAAATCCCAGTCTTATCATCATAAAATGCTGTACTTTGCAATAGTTTTTTTATACACTGATTTACCAAAAAGCAGTAATTTGTGTACAATTAATTTGAATGTTAAACTTGCTCTATTCTGATCAATTCCAATGTTTGTATTATTTTTTTAAAGTACCAGCCCAAACTATAAGTGGTCTGTGGAAAATAAACAATTAACCACTAGTCTGAATGCATTATTTTGAGAAAGTTCACAAGCCCAAATAGAAATCTAAAAGCTCCAGGCTTTGAGCTAATGGGTCAGAGTAAAGACAGGAATTCTGGTCTTAGCTTCATTGAAACAATCAAACATACTGATGTTACATAGAAGAAAACAGAGACAACACAATTATCTAACCTGTTCCTTTGGTTGTTTCAGTTTGCTTGGTGTTTTTCTAGGTGTTGGATTTTTGGAGGATTCTGACACAACTTCTTCAGTTCTACTTTCAGATTTCATTTCACTCTCTTCTGTGGCAGGTACCTCTTCCTGGCTTTCAGACGGAGCAGCTTCTTGTGTTGATTGCATGGCTGGTATGAATAAATTATGAAATAAATTAAGTCTCAGAAACCAAATATTAAATAAACAATTTTGTAGCACATGCAGACAGGTACATGATAATATATACAGTCTAACCAGTGTTTGTGGCGACCTCCACATAAAGGCCACCTTGTGAATAAAGCCCATTCTTTGAAAAAAACTTCATTGATAATTTAGAACAAACTGACCTCCAAATAAAGGCCACCTGTCAATAAAAGCCACATTCTGTCTTACCCAAGGGTGGCCTTTGTTCACAGGTTTGCCTGTATACAGATACTATGTTATCTGTAATAGAAAAGTGAGGCAGTAAAAATTTCTATCAAGTCCATTCGAATCGTATCAGTTAATGTACATACTACAACATAGTCTGCTTATATACGAAGACCAGTGTACTTAATCTGATATGGTTTTGATCAGTTTCTATGACATTTTGGTTTTCCTGAAATTCTCAAGACTATAACTATCAATAAAACATTAACTAATAAACCACTTGACGATTATATATGCATCAATTGAAAATATATTGTGATGTGTATCATACTTGATGTGTTACACATTTCAGAAATGACCGATCAATTGCTTTCAAAGAACATAATTAGCCAAACTGGTTTATTTTTGTATATTTCAAACCTTGATTTAAAAACAAATAATTCATATATTTTACAATAAGATTAACTAGTGAATTAAGTTGTGCAAATGAACCAAAAAAAAATATCTGCCCATTTCACCAGAAAATGTGTTTTGGTTAAGTCTAGAAAGTGTATGAGATGTTGTACTTGAATTTTTATTGAGTAGAACCAGCACCAAAGTAACAAAATGAGATCAAAAGAGATGGATGTGGAACAATATGGCCTCATGCTAATGTGTGTTTAAGGGTCCATACGAGTCATTTTTGGATACATACCGGTATTCGAGAAATGACAGTAATTGTAAGTGACCAAAGCTGACCAAATAATAAGCCAGGCCACAATTAGAATATTAATGATTCACCCCTGAAAACTGGATGCCCTGAAAACTGGAGTTCTCAGAATTTCAAGATTTTTCAAGTCCAATTTTTTCTCTTCTGTAATTAATAGTTCTCTGAAAACTGTAATTCTCAGAACACTGGATGTTTGGCCCAGTCCAGAAGAGGTCCGGTTTTCAGGGGTTATTCTGTATCATGATTTGCTTTCATTAATTTTTCCGAAGACTTATAATTGCATAACGGTAGAATTGTATCATAATTATTTTTTGAAATTAAAAAAATATTATTCACAACTAATTTGGGTATAATTTAATTGGCCTTAATGTTTAGTGCATAAGAAATCGTGTAATTATACAGAGACAGAGGTTCTCAAACATTTTGTAATCAAAGGCAATGAACATTATTCAGTGAGCATCATGCAGTTGGTGATACAAGAACAAATGTGCATGATGCTGGACGATTAAACAGACTCCCTGCGTGTGTGCGCATGTGTGTATTGTACCTTCAAATTCCTGTATTGGTACAGGAGTCTCCAGACCCTCTCCTGTTGGAGCTCGTACTTTAATTTGTATTTTAGACAACCCCATAAAGCCTTGAATTCGAATAAATTAATACGACTTATTTCATGCGCAAGAAAAAACAAGAATGGTGAATATTTTACTACTACATCTATTCAAGTGCAGATGTCACTATTTTCTATAAAAAAACCTTGATCAGAACAAACTGTTAAACATGTGTAATACTACAAAATGTAACAAAACTACATATACACTAACAATCTCAGTGATCGGGAAAGGCATGCGCCATAGTCACATTAAAATTTAAAATGTCACATTGCTTTTGGCAACTGATGAGCCCGTGGCACATTCTCATGTTTTTTATCCTTTCATGTACGAAATGAATATGAGTATGATGCAAATACTGCTGCTCTGCGTCATCTGACGCTTAATACAATTCCTTCCTTTTGCAAAGCAAGCACCTAATGATAGATGCTCTGTGTCATCTGGCGCTTTACGCTAGTGTTTTCTTTATGCTACAAGCACCTAGCAGATAGACACTTATCAATAGTTATGAAAAAATGTTTCAAAATGTCACATTGGTTTTCAAAATATCACACTGATTTTGCATCCAAAAGGGTCACTGTCCCATTAAGAAAATTTCTTTCCCAATCACTGTAATCTAAACATAAATAATGTTCAAATATGGTCAAACAAATATGTTTGGTTCCTGTCATCAGACAAACAACATGATCAAGAGGGATGTTTCTTGTTCGCTCGTTTTATTTCATTATGACATAGTATCATTATAATTCGAACATTAACCAATAAAGGAAGATATGTATATTATCCAACAAACGTAACTGAAGAGTAGAAGAAACCACTTATTCAGTATTCAGCCAATGAGACTAAGTGAAATCCAAAACATTAACAGACAAAAATTATTAAAAGCTCGAATATTATCAGGGTCCATTTGGATAAGGTGGGGGGGATGCGCAAACATGGTACTAAGCATAACAAAAGTACAGGAAACAAACAAATGATCATTGTGATATATATGTATGTACATAGATGATATTATTGTATAAGGTATTACCTGATGGTGGTTTTTCGGGTGTTGCTGGAGTTTTATCGTCTTCTTCCTGATAAAAATAACATGTATATAATTATAAAACCACACGATTTTAACCCCAATTTGGAATATTTATTAATATACATAAAATCTTACAGTATGAATACTATATTACATTAACAAACCTTTCTATTACTAAAATGATGCAAATATCAAATACAAATCAAAATGCGAACCTCTATAAACAATATTCTGTGTTAAAGCCCCCTTATCCTCCCTGGTCCAGGGGTAATAGTCTCTGGCTAGTAATCACTAGCCCCCCCCCTCATTGCTTAGAGTTTGAATCCCACCCAGAACTGCATTTCACATGTGAGGAAGCTGTCCAGATTGCTTACATAAGGTTGGTGGTTGTACCCAGGTATACGTGTGGCGCCTTCCTCCAGCAAGAAAGTCGTCAAATGACCCCACCTCTTGGTGCGATATTAAACCCCGGTGAAATAAAAATAATATCCACTTATATTTGTATCAAACCTTGATAAACACTGGATATATCACAATATCTTTACCTGTACCCGAAGCACAATTATCCCAATGATAATCATGATAATCAGTTCTTACCTCAACAACAATCTCCATAATTTCACCAGCTTTATGCGCTTCTATTGCTTCGTTGACTAATTCATCAACATTCAACAGCTGTAATCTGTGCTCTACAATATCAGAGAACAGTTTGTTAAACTCTCTTAATGGTGACTATTCATATACAAATGGAACAAATAAAATAAAATAAGTAACTACGCCCAGAAATGTAAGAAATTCAGTTTTTTTATCTATTAATTTAACTAGCTGTGACCATCGTCCAGTGGTTTGAGCACTGGACTTGTAACCTGGCAAGCCGGATGCAAATCCTGTATGTGGCAGGTCAAACCCTTTCATGAAAATTTGATAAAAAATGTTGATTTTCCTCCTTGTATGAATACAGTGTATTGCTAGCTGCCCATAAATCATATTAATACTGAACATCACGGTTTCTAATCCCAGTCGCGGTGGGTCATACCCTTCCATGAAAATTTGACAAAAATGTTGATTTTCCTCCATATGTGGAGAAATTGCAGGTTAGATTAGTACTGGTTAGAATGCAGTCCAGGAATACAGGGAAGGTGAACTGGCCGCTAAATATAACATAAAAACTGTTGCAAAATGGCTTTAAAAACCCAGTGCAAAAAAAAATAATTCAATTGAATCAGCAGGAAGAGAACAGATATATGAGTTAAGGATTTTTTTTAATTTCAATAGCAGTTGTCATTAGTCTATACGAACTATAGGACAATATCGTAAAATACCATCAAATAAACATATTACCATTAGCAATATTTCTCATACATGATGATTTTCCAGCAAAAGCTTTACCCAGCACACAAGCTCTAACAGGGAAGGGAGGAAACTCTGGCGGTGGAGGAGGAGACTATAAAACAAGATTCAGCGTTTATAAGTAAACAAGAACAAAATATATGCAAATAATTTATATATATAAATTTTATATTAATAAATGATTTATACAGGCTAAATTTCTGTCCATTCATAAGTGTTGATACATAGGTTCAGTTATTATAAAATACTCTGTAAGCAGAGATTTTTTTTGAATTTGTGGCTTTCTGAAGAGGAAAATATAGCACAAAATATCAGAAAAAGGGGAAAATTGAAAAACTATCACTTATTTATATGGCATTTTTAGGAAAAATATAACTTTTTTTGAACTAGAGGAAACAGCCGATATTTGGCTGTAAAATATAAGAAAAAAATCATTGGTAAGAAATACATAAATTTTCTGAAAATGGACATTAGATATAAAAAATTATACTGAATACTCAACAACATAATTAAGTATCGAAGTATTAACAATATAAATGATATAAGTGGATTTACTTACAGATGGTGGATAGACCATATTAAGTAATCTTTGTACAACATGGCCGACTACAGGATTATCTCTTGGTGGTCCAGCTACCTCACAGCCTTCTGGAGGCTGCCATTCCCCAACCATATTCTGTAAAAATAGATATATTCATATTTATACATTTGATCCACCATGTATTAATGGTAATAATGATGTTTGTCATTTAATGGGTCTTTTCAAGTGTCCAGTACAAGTATTGTTTTATGTTTTTATGTGACTTATTGTCACTGGGGTTTAACACCATTTTTCAAAAGTTTTCCATATATGGCGACCAGTTCACCTAACCAGTTTTCCTTGACTGTATACTAACCAGTACTAACTTACCCTTCCACAAGGAGCCGGCAACTTCTCCACATATGGAGGAAAATTGACATTTTTGTGAAATTTTCATAGAAGGGTATGACCTGTCGCAACCAGGATTTGACCCTTGTTCCCTGGGTTACAAGCCCAGCGCACTAACCACTGGACCACGGCCGCGGCCAGTACAGGTATTAATGATAGTTATAAAGTATCACTATGTATTATGTCACTAGAAATAAACAATATAAAAACAGACATATCGCTTTTCGGTATAATTTTAAATACTTATGAAGCTGATTAAATAAGGTCATGACTCTACAAACAGTATTTCTTTTCCAGGAATTGTCACAGTCGTTGCATATATGAAAATGACCACACAAATATCAGCAAAAAACAAAAATCAAAGAAGATTATGTATTCACTTCAAATGTAACAAGGTGGGATAATAAACAAGACTATTACGAAATAATCATAAGCACCTTGTATTCTAGGAAGTCACCTTCGTCAAGTAGATTAAGTCTTTCATCTTCCAGCACTTGTTGAGCAGTAGGTTCAGTCTCTTCAACAACCTCAATTTTCTCATACAGAGGAATTCCTGCTTCAAACTGAGCTCTCCATTCTCTCATTAATTTAGCAGGCACTAGACTGAAATAGTAGGACACACGCATTTAACCCTTTGCCTCATGAGCATACTTTGGACTCACCCAAATTCAAAGCTACCATGCAAAACATCAGTTTATTTAAGAAAATTGGGTTATTCCTTTCTGACAGAGACGAAAAAATTGGGGTAAAAGAAGCCATTACTCATTATAACGAATGGCTTCTTTTGTCACAATATTTTCAAAAATCGTTTGTTTTAGATGCGGGGGAATGCGGTATTATGAGGCAAAGGGTTACGACAAACAAATAAAAAAAAAATAAATTCATGGAAGAGGATGATTAAAAATTTCATAAAAATATCTTCTCAGAAACAGTCTGCAACTATTGCAAATTAGCAGCTCTTTTTGACTAGGAAATGCACTGGGTGATTTTTTAAATATAAAATAATTAGACCATATGTTTATATTGATATTATGGCAAAAGATATTAAAATATTTATTAATGAACACTCATAATAAAACCAATCACCATTAAATCATCTGCCCTTGTAATTAATAAACGAAATATTTGGAAATGAAAAACTGACAAAATAACAACACCACTAAAAAGAGGTCATTCTTTCCTAGTTCTGTGTATATAAAAGTCTATTCTATTATCAATCAGGATACAAATTTGAAAACTATTTCTAGTGAAGTATGGTAAAATAAGACCAGACAACAACCTACTTGTTAGTGAGCTCTCTGTATTCAGCCACCTTGCATGAGAAGTCGATGATTTGATCAACAACTCCTTGGCTCATTTCATAATGTTTACGATATTTCTCCTCAGCACGTTCTGCTGCAATTCTGTCATGCAATTCTTTATCTTTCCTTGTTTGGTCTTCATATTCTTTTTTCGCTAATCTAGCCATTTCCTACGATTTTAAACATTTCAGTTAACATTAAAATTATTCAAACGTAGCAGTCATTCTTGTATCCCAAGAAAAATAAAAGAATTTCAAATATGGTGCTGTCTAGCGTACTGCATTGGCATTAATCATTATTATGATACACTTAATTCTGCGTTGAAACAATAAATTAAAATCTGAACTAAAAATAATATCTTAAAGAAAAGATGCATGTATGAATATGGCACTGAAAAGGCTAAACTTACAGCTTCTCTGTTCAGTGCTTCTTCGAAGTCCTTCAATCTCCTCTCTTCATACATCTTCTCTCTAAGCACCCTGTTCTTTCTTATCACTTCTTTCTCGTGTCTTGTCTGTAGAAGTTGTACAGCAATTCTGCGTTCTTGTTGCGATTGTCTCATCAAACGATTTACTAACATTTCTTCTCTGTGAGCCTCCTAAAAAAGTGATAGGACATTGTTAAAACTGATGCAATATACAGCAGGCAATGACTTTACATACAGGCATTGAAACTTTTGAAAAGGTACAGAAGTGATAGATGTATAGTAATCTACTACAGTAAAACTTCATAATTATGACCATCGATATTAAGAGCATCCTACTTATCTCAAGGAGCTTTTAAAGTCCAGTCAAATTTTTCATAGGATTTCATGATATTAAGTAAATTGGCTCATTTAGGCACAAAACACAAAACTTTTTCGAGCAACAAACAAGTACCTCGTTATTACGAGCACGTGGTTTATCTCAAGCATTTAGTTTGTTCTGATAACTCCTCGAGTTAACAAGGTTTTACAGTACCTAGCAACAACAGGGAAGAGTATCTGAATTAAAATTTATCATTGCAGACAGGGAGAATGAAGATGAATAATCTCTGGTTCCACAGTCAAACTGGCCCCTTTTCTCAACAATTACCTCTTGGGCTTCGTGGGCTTTAATCTGGTCAACAAGAACTTTTCTACGACGTTTTTCACGTTCAGCTCTGGCTGATGAATCTTCCTGCAACCTTTTTCTGATCTTACCGATGTATTCATCATTAGACTTAGGTTTAATTAAATCTATAGATTCAAGCTGCGTCTTATCTTCATCTCTATTCATTATATATTCCATACCAATACCCTCACTGTAATTATATAAGAGAATAAGTTATTTGTGCGACGAAATGCATTTTCATGTACAGTAAAAACTCAATTTATGCCCACCTCAATATAACGACCACCTCATTATAATGATATTCAATTTTGGTCCAGTTTTCTATCTTTCTTCTATACTTGAACTTAAATATCAGATCACCTCAATATTAAGACTGCTCTTTTTGGGTCCAAATGGTGGTGTTAATATCTGGATTTTACAGTACACGTATCCAACACTCAGATTCATGTATAAAAGCAGGTTATGAAGTACAGTCAGTGTTTTTAAGGGGACCAATTTGGGGCCAAAATTCAGCCCCGTTCCCCTATCTGAAAATTATGGGATTTTTTGTTCATATGCTTAGTCAAGTTATTTTTAGAGATGCTATTTCTCCCCTTTCTAAGGACCCCACAACCTTTCCCCTAGGTGAAAAAAATCACTGACATTAGTCTATGTATTTTTGAAGTCGCAGATTTAGTTAAACATTCAAGTATTAGCTTAAAAATAAAGAATACGTTGCGCTATTGAAGACACATTTCATATCTCATGAAAACTTGTATCTAAAAAAAACACTCACTCATCTTCATCTTTAGTTGGAGGAAGAACCATCTTCATTCTCTCCTCAAATTCTGAAATCTCACGGACTGTGTCCTGTAAAAAAATGATCAGTTTTTGTATATTTTGCTTTTTTTAGAGTTTTTCCTTCATGCCTGATAAATGAAATACATGATATCTAATATTGTGTCAAGAATTACTAAGTATAATTCATTCATTTACTTATTTAAACTCTATACAAACAACTGCAAAATTTTCAAAGCCAAGCAATTAACCCTTTGCCTCATAAGCATACTTTGGACTCGCCCAAATTCAAAGCAAATATACAAGACAACAATTTATTTAAGGAAATTGGGTTATTTCTCTCTGACAGAGTGGAAAATATTGTGGCAAAAGAAACCATTACTCATGACAAGCTATAGTTTCTTTTGCCATGCAATGTTTTCAAGAGTCGTCTGCTTCAGATGAGGGGAAATACAGTATTATAAGACAAAGGCTTAAAACAGACATTTACTATTCATTATTCAAAACGAAATACTTCACCTCACAGACAAACAAAATTACTCATTTTAACAGTAAAACTATCGTTAATATTTTATAAACTGTCTATTTTATATAACACATTATATAACAGTATAATATATAATGAATTTTGTGGAGTGAAACCAAATATAGTTCAGACAATTTCTGTGCACCATAGTGCAGCTATTGTGTTTGTATGGATTATCATGACTGTTTATAATGAATTGATTTTTTGCAGAACTCACCTCTGCCACCTTCCTTCTCCTACCAACAGCTCTAGCTTCCATGGCTTTGACAGTTTTCTGTGGAGGAGGCTGGGGTATCTGAACAGTAGCTGCCCTACAATACAACACTATTATTAATCAATTTATACAAATGCCTTAAACTCTTCAGGCTATAAAACATTAGTTAAGCAGAACAAATACATGTAATTTAACTTTACAATAAATTCCCCCTGTCTATAAAATTCATAATATTGCTTTCTGAAAGTAATGCATCAATTATACAGTAAACAAAAGAATTAGTCAGAAAAAAAATGTGTTTACGGTGATTTGACTAAACTAGGGTAGGAAGGCTACAAAACTTTTCAATTTTTTCGAAACATATCTTTGTACTTTGGACGTAAGGTTCATCCCAAAATACTTTCATACTTATGGTTTTCCTGTTAGAAACTTGTGGGTGAAAGTTGAAAATTAAAAAAAAAAAACAGAAATCTTAACCTTGGTGCTGCAGAAACAATAAAAACCGGTAGGGTCTGGCCTCGGGAAAAAGCAAAGATTCCAGAAAATTAAAAGGAAACTTTTAATCATGGAAACTTTAGGATTGGTGCCAAGAAAACAGGGTTAGTCAAGTAACTGGAAAAATGATCTTTTCCCGGCCAAACAAGAAAATTATAATCATTTCTGGGATAAACTCAAGTAATTCAAACTCATATCAATAAATTCTAAACTAGCTTACTGGATTCTAGCAACCATTTCACTTTGTTTCAGTTTCAAGGCCCTTGATCTATCAAGTAATTGTTTTCTCTCTTTTTGTTGTGTTTCTCGGATGCGTTCTTGTTCAAGAAATCTCTGTTTGAAAGCTACTTTTTCCATCTCTATTTGTTTCTCATGAAATCTACCCACAACTTCTTGGAGCTCAAGGTCAGTCTGTCTAGGTGTTGCATGTTTTAGCCTCTAAATGATAGAGAATGAAAGAAATGTAATATCACCAAATAACACTTCCAATTTCATGTACATTAAACGCATACCGGTAATTGTAAATCTCCTTAAAAAAGTTGTCTAGTTTTTCTGGTATTTTTTCATTTTTACATCCATTTTATATCATTTGCATACTTTTATGTAGACACAGAAGTTAAACAAAAATAAAGCTGATGATTGTTATAAGATAGGACAAAAACAAAAAATAAGATCTGGTTCATATTACATGATACTTGGCCAATAGCTATGCATAGCTTATGTTTATATGCGTACTAAGCAAACCGACTAAAATAAATTTTGTATCTTGTATCACAAACAATGACATTGTATCAATTTTCCTCTTATAGTATGTACTCCTCTTCTAGAACAAAAATGCATTGAATAAAAAAATAACTTATTTAATTATCACTAACTTCTTTGTAAATTCCGCTTTCTACAGCATTCAATTTAGCTGGAGCAGCTGGGCGCATGGTCTCTATAGCTACACCGGTAAGATTGGCTTTTTTCTTGTTGTTGAGCGCAATGTAGAGTTGATACATAAGACGTGTAGCGACCCCATGAGTCTCGGTCATAATAGCCCTGGCGAGATTTGTGTCAAATGGAATGCTAAGTAAATGCAGTGTGGGCTCAATTCTGGTGAAATTGTTGAGCTTTGAATCTGCAGTTCTGTAAAAAGATAACAATCAGAACACTTATAGCAGAAATGTAAATAATCAGATAAATTCTATCATTAACACGTCGTAATTATCATTTTTCAAGAAATTGTGATATGTGTCTATAGAGTATTTACCAACGTAATGAAGAAAATAGAAAATTATGAATACTCACTTGCTCTGGGAGAATTTATCAAAGTCATTTTGTAGCTGATACTTGTGCAGTACTTCACCAATCAAATATCCTGTAGCAAAGTCTCTCTCAAAGGTTGTTGCATCTGAAATATTGTATATTTAATATATGTCTTGTAGTACTTCCAGTTATACTTTCAATACTTTGTCACAACATACATTCCGATTACGGACAATTGAATTTAGCCGTAACTCAAATTATCTCCCTTTTGGAAAAGCACATGGTTGAAGAATTTTTATGCATTCCCCGCACCAGCATACATGAATTTTTATCCTTTATATGCCTCACATGGTCTCTTTACCTTTACACTGGATCAGTACAAATACAAGGTTAAACTATATGCATCTCGTTTGTTTTGTTTTGGTGGTATAATAATATGATATAATATAATAAGTAATTTGCATTTAACCATTTGGGCAGTCATACCTATGAATATTATTCCACATTTGATAGATAATAACTTTGAGTATTCATTCAGTATGTCAATTCTTTCAATAATGTATATCAATTAGAGGTTTTTTTCCAATTTCAGTGAAAGAATACTGAATAGGTCATGACACAAATATTTTTTTGTCTCATAATGTGCTAATATGTGATCAAAATAACAAAATTTAGTAATTTGTTGCTCTGTAAAATTCCATAGTAAATACAACATAGTATACAACCTAATGATTCATAGCACTGTTAGAAGTATAGTAAATTGGGAGCAAGAAAAATCCATGGCTCTATTCGGGTATTGAACCCAGGACCCACACCACTGTAGGTGGACATTCAACCTCGACGCTAAAGAGTTAACCCAACAGCAAGGCTGTCGAAAGAGGCCCATATTCCTACAATCACTACAGAAGATATTCAAGTATCATGCATTGCTAAAAGCCTAAATTCACCACTACGGCACTAGTAGTCTGATAGTTGCATGAATATTAGAAGCAGTACGTCAACCTGCACGAAGCCCTAATAGAGTCACTATGATTCATGTTGCATGTAATTGGAGCCTTACAGAATAAAAATGATAGATTCAATAACAAAGTTTGGGACAAATTCATTTAGAAAGAAGAAGCCTATAACTACCGAGTACGAAAATGTAAGGAACGAAACAAACTTGAGTTAAATTTTGATAGAACATGCACAAGCATAAATCCCTGTTATGCGAATTAACGAAATACTCCCTACCTGCACTTTGAGATATCTTTAGCTCATCATTGAGCCACCGACATAGAATATCCGTCATTTTTTTACTTAAATTAAGCGAATATCCGTCTTTATGCTAGCATTGTTTACATAGCAACGTGCAGGTGCTCGTTTATTTTACGACGCAAGCAGTATGCGGTCCGTACGCGCCAGGTATATTGTCTCCCTTATCACCTTACTGAATTATGTCAAATAGGTAACCCGACGTCGTCGGATATTTCCCAAATTTACAAGAAGAAAGTTAAATTAAATTGCGGGCTAAAAAAATAAAAGCTGATTTAAAACACTTGTATATCTGACTGGCTGTAGAAAGAGCATAAAGCTTAAATATACAATAAGTACTAATAATATCTATGTATGTGTACACGTTTTTCGCGCATGTAGCATTTTTCTTCCATTTAATGTCTTTGAAGGTCTACTAAAGTAGTTCTTATGTAGTTTTAAGACAGAAGGCAAAAGAAACTTCTAACACAAACCGTGTTCTTTCTTTATAAACCACGTACTTACTCAAAAGCAGTGACAATGCATTACGTATTATATATGTACATGTAAATAATTGCCTGAAATAATTTCTAAATTGGACGATTGTGATTTAAAATGATATTTATAAAAACTGACACGTCGTTTTCTTTATTCCCTGCCCTTGATCAGTACGATATTTTAAATAATACATCACGTAGTGCTTCAAAGTGAATATCTAAATAGTGTTTGCTTCTTTCAAGCTATTGACACAAACATATCTTACTTTTGTAGCAGCTATTACTACTTCCTTATATTTTATAAATGTATCTACATATTAATTTACATGGTAGTAGAAAGAGGTTTGTATGCTTTTGTCTAATTTAATTGAAACATGATTTTTTTTATAGATAAAAATAAAATTTAAGTAAATATGAATTTTGAACGAAACATGATGGATAATCCATGGTTTCGGTAAATCAGGGGTAAAGGAAATCTAGTGTTGTATAAAAGCAAAGGGAGACCACTCCCAAATAAATTATGACATACTTTTGACTAGATCAACATCACTCTGTATGTGTTATAATCTATGTTTTATTTACAATAAACAATACTGTTCATTGTAAACATGAAACGTATAGCGTAAACATAGTTGTCAAGGGTTCACTGGCTTCAGGTGTGTGATTTTTTAAAGTTGGGGGCCTGGGGTCCACGAGGCCCCCCGGTAGGTCCAGGGGGCTGAAGCCCCCGGAAACTCCTGAAATATAGCTAATTCAGCACGTAAAATGTACGGTAGCAGTATATTGTATGACGTAGTCAATAAAACTGGCTATGCGCGCGCTTACCGTTGAAATGAGAATGCAGACACTTGTTTACATAGCGGAAATATTCGATTTTTATGCAAGCAGACACGCTTATAGTCTACTGTTCAAAATACATTTGTAACTTGCATTTTTATTTTTTAGAGGACAATATTTTTAATATGCGTGTGTTCTAGACAACTTAGTGTATGAGCGTGATTCAAGGCTCAAATGCGTGTGACACTCGCGCAATGCGTGTGACTTGACATGTATGCGTAAATGGTGTATAATTATTCATAGCATATCAGCAGTCAAATTATGTACCTGAGTCATAATAAGCGCAATATTTCGTGACGGAAAGTGTTATATTTGATTGCTTAAATGGAAACAAAACCAGAAGTTGAAGGTAATCGTGAAAAATTGTGACAACAAATGCAAATAACGCGAAAAACGGAAGCATGTATTTGAGCATCGGGTGGAAACTAAATGAGGCTCGGTTAGGTTTTTTGAACCTTTCGGACGTTGACGGAGATGTATGTAAATGATAGTAACGACAACTCTAGATAGAGCATAGGCGGATCCAGGATTTCTAGTTAGGGGGCGGAAACTGAATAAGTAGGCTGGGGGTCCAGAAGGCTGGAGGTCCCCGGAAGCTCCTGAGTTTGGGTCATTTCTAAGGGATTCAGGTACATTTCCAGAACCTCACCTATCCTTTCCTAGGGTATACAATAAAATGTAAGAGAGCTCTAATCTACTGTGTGCTTTAGGTATGAATCACACGGAGGCAAAAAATATCTTTTGCACAGCGTATAATTTGAATGTTTGCGTGTTTCCCACTGGGTGTACCATGTTTGTTGACTTACTTTACTCAAAGGGAAAATATTATTGGAAGTAAGTGAAAGCGGGAATATTTAAAATACAGAAACGTATTTTATTACGAACATGTAAACTAAATACAAGCGAGAGGAGCCGTTGGATCATGTTTCGACGTACAAGGTTAAAATCGTATTGTACGTTATGTAATTGTGTTACTGTACTCGTAACTTATTGCATGTGTAGCGTGCGAAAATCTTTTGACATTTATATATTTTTTCATGTAAATATCATATTTCATAATTAAAAAACCCTTTGCTTGGGAAATTTCAGGGGGGGGGGGTGGCGTGCGCCGGGTCCCCCCCTGGATCCGCCTATGTAGAGATTGCTACACTAAAATCCTCGATGCTTCACGAATGGACAACCAATCTCTATCCAGAGTTGTCGTTCGTTATCCATCACGTATGTGAGAGATAACGAACGACAACTCTGGATAGTGATTGATGAACAGCATCCAATGAAATAGCCCAAACGAATTGACCAACCAGAGCACCGGATTAATTAGACCTTAGTTGTATTCCTTTGGTGGGGGACATTCTAATGTAGAGAAAGATGATGTATATATTTTGCATCTTTATAATTGATTGTGTATTGTGATATCAAGAAGAAAGAAACAACCTTTAATTAATTACTTGATTTTCGGTAGTAGAAATGTTCAATCAATCAGTAATAAATGTGTAATACCAAAATATGAGGTTACTCAAAACCGAGCCCCGACATAATCTAATTTCGGACCCTACAGAGTACGAAGTTTGCGCTGATATTCGTACCTAATGAATACTACATTATTCAGAGTAAGGCGACTAAAACTATTGGTAGTCTTTCATTTATCAAGTACCAAGTAGGAAAATTCGAACATGGATATTTCGTACGTAAACGCAAGCTCAGAATGATGTTCAGTGTAGTAAATTATTGTTGTGGACCTATCGAGTTCGCTATTCGTGTTGAAAAAAACTTAATTAAAACTCTGTTTATTTTAGAAAACATACATCGATATACAGCATATGGTTTAATTAGACTGAGCAGCCCTGAAGTCGCGTGTATTCGGTTCAATTTCAGCTTTAAGACAATGTGTACACCCAGGTCACGTGTTACAAACATCATTGTTAGTTTTATGACCCAATCGCTATTTTAAGAGGGGGACTCCAAATGTATATAAGTAGTTAATTACGAGCGTCTACGCTTCATTTTTTGTAAATGATGAAGAAGCTGGTTAACAACGTTATATAGTGTAAGAACGCAACTAATTGATGAATTCAGAGGAAACGCAATACCGCAGGTTTAATTCTAATTTCTTATTTATTGATTTAATTAATTAATTTGATTAACTAATTTATTTATTTTTATTTATTTATTTATTTATTTATTTATTTATTTGTTTGTTTATTTATTTATTTATTGGGTATGTGAATGCACTGCATCTATTCAGATATAAACTCATTTATGTTTTAGTAAACATGTTTTAAGCTGTAAAATACCTAAATTACGAATTGTTATGTACTATATGTATTACAAACAGAGCTATGTTTTGACTGAACTTATTTGTTTTTACAACTTTTCTAATTAAACAGTTTATTAAGACAGAGTAAACGTTCGCATCAGGCGAGATTTGAACTCATTATTTCTGAAAAAAGTATTCTAATAAGCTACAATGCTTCCATGTAACAAAGTTGATAAACAGATGACTTATAAAATTGTATCAATTATTTGACTCAACTAAATGCTCACCATTTTGGTTCACATTGTAAAATGAAATGTTTAATAAACACTCGGCAGTATATTCAAACAATAATTTTGCCAAATGGGATTTTTGTACAATAAGCTTTGGGTTCAATTATTCCTTTTCGGTAATTCTAATGTCACTAATGAAATATTACGATTCGATCATGTGGTCTAGTTGTATAATTAATGTATATCATGTAACATAATAAGTTAGTTGCCGGCTCCTTGTGGAAGGGTAAGTTAGTACTGGTTTGCATACAGACCAGGAAAACTGGTTAGGTGAACCGGCCTGAAAAATGACTGAAAATTCTCGAAAAACGACGTTAAACCCAATGAATAAGTAATTAGTTATTGCTGTATTTCAGATAGATTAGTACAATTTTCCATAACTGTCGACTATCGAGGGATGGCTAATAATTTCCTGTTAGGTGTGTTGTTGACAGTTGTCTTCTCTGTATCGATGTCTTCGTCTGAATTTACATCTTACCGAGATTTTGAGAATGAAAGTCAAATATTCAGCTACGACGATAATCAAGAACAAACTAGACTACGCGGATGTAGACTCACAGTAAACAAGACAAATGCAAACAAAATGAAGTTAATGTATGACGATTTCAAACCAGATTTTGGTCGGATAAAATTAATATTCAATAACTCCAACGTTACTAGCACTGATGATGTAATCCAACCATTTAATTGGATATGGACTTTTTATGATTTGAACGGTCTTTTTTCGTATACAAAATGGCCGTACGATTTTTCCATTTTATCATTCGGACTACTGGACGCGAAGACAGTACCATTATCACGTCATTACCTGCAGTTGGATGTTGTGGAGGATACCAATTGTTCATTGACTATCGGTGAAAAAGGCTTTAACAACGCCATTGCCTACGCGTTAAAAGATTTTACTCAATACTACTTGTTAGAGAAAGATAAAAGAGTCTCATTTTCTTATTGGTGTTACCTAAAAACAGTCCCCGGTGTTAAGAAAGCTGATGAACAGGCAAGTTTGTACTTCAACTACCCAACAGAATTCTACGACTACCAATGTTTCCACACATATCGAAATCCATATGTGAATAGGACGGAGCTGTGGATAGGTTGGAAGCGCGGAGTAACTCATAAAATGTTTGAAATAGATTTTGTGCCTTTCATTATGAGTATACTAGCTTTTGCGTTTTTCCCAATACTTCTCCTCAGTTTTGTTGACAGGCTTGTATCCGAAAGACCTAAAAAATTTCTCTTTTACAATATGTCGACGAAAGAAGACAATTACGAATCATTTGGCGGTCACGCGACCGACGCAGACGGTGGCGATGACGTGGTATATTTGAATGGGAATCCACCTCTCAGTATGTTGTCAATCCTTGGAGGGCTCTGTGGGCTTATCGAAAAATATCCCTTCGCAGTTTCAAGGTTCTACAGGTTTTTAATTATCATTCTTTTCCCATTCATAATTTATTTGCGCCTCATTGTTTATAGGTATGATAAAATAACTTACAAAACAACAATGGAACTTTTGCAGCATCATTCGCCAATGGGATATTTATCGATTTTGGCTGGTTTTGAGGAAAGCCGGAAACTGTTTGTACCAGCTCTCGGTGGACCTGTTGTTGTGCTAGGGGCTTATCATGTTCTTGGCTTGTTATTCGTATTTTTACCTAGAGATCTCATGGAAATCATTGATATTGGTTGCAGAAGAAAAGGGTCACATGCTGGTATATCACCGTTAGCATATGGTGCGGAAAACTTGGAAGTTTTATCCTACGTAAAGATATGTGATCAACATGGTTACGCTAAAGCCAAACGTATTTGCACAGCTGGTGTCTATATGTTATTCAGTCCCATGTTCTGGTTAGCTTACATGAATCTTCAATATAGGAGATGTTTCTTTCTATTTGAACTACTCCCTAAGCATAAATTTATTGCAATTGTTCTTTGTATTGTTCAGCTGCCTTTCATGGTTCTGATAGCGGCAATGGAAATATGTCTAACACTGGTGCTTTATGGTGTGCCCATTGTTAATTTTATGTATATACTTGTACGTGGATTCTTATCGTCGCTTTTGTACCAATTGGTATTCTCTGAGAGAAAAAGAATCAAGGCAGTTGAGTTCATTATGAAGACATATTTAGCTAAGTTTGTTCTAGCTATTTTTCTATCTTGTTGCTTTGTTTATTTCATTTTCGCATTCTGCACAATTTTTATGGATATCTTCATGTTTCTGTCGAAGATATTAGTTTTTTGTTTTATTTCAGTAATTGTGTACCCTTCAAGCTCTTTCGGTTATCTATTCTTTGGAATAGTATTTGTCTATTATGTTTTTAAAATGTTCCAAAAGTTTGGTGACGGTTACTTTGAATTGCTAACTGACGCGATTGAAGTTAGCAGTACTTTAGATAATGATCCATATCGAAGTCACGTGATCGACGGAACTGTCGTTATTGAGCACACACATGGTTGTCGTATCGATAAACTTCAAGTTCACGATACCCTAGTTAATCTATCCCAGGATCAAAGACAGACACTGAAGAATGTCTGCAAAAATGAACATAAGAAGGTGATACACAAGAACAATGTTGCTGGGATTCCAAAGAGCTTGTTTAATCGTTTAGTCAAGCTTTATCGACCCGTTCATATTGAAATGGCTAACATTTTCTTCAAGTTGGTTCTAATTGGTGCATTAATATTTATGACTATGAGAGTTGTTGTCGTAAAACCTGTAGCAACGGAAGGCATTTCTGAAATCATGCACGTTATTTTCATTATGGCTATTGGGGCGCTCCCCAAAATCATTGAAGTTGCAATAGATAATGTTTATCACGCTGTTAAGAAGGACATTCAACTTCGGGCAATGAAGTTGGTGATTATTGAATTCTGGCGAGAACATCTCGACTGTAATTATTTTTATGGTGAAGAAGGTCACCCGACCTAACCTAAATTATCTTAGAGACACTAGACTTCTTATTAGGCCGGAAGTGCGGTACATCCACTGTCTCACTTTTTTTTTACTTTCCAACAGCGGCTTTTAGGAATGACGAAAAGTCCTTCCTAAAAAATCCCGGCCTACCAGTCCTATTTTTTTATGATTATGTTACCAGAAACAAACATTTTAGCTACAAGTGTACCTTCAACGCCGGAGAGAATAGTTCGATGTACATGTATATACTCTATTTTCTTGTCTTCTGTGCCTCCCAATTCTTATCACAGAATAAACTTTACTCTCTTTGTGTATATATCTGTACAATAGTTTGAACAGAATTTGTAATTTAAAGGTAATTTTAGACATTGTATATGATAAGATATTACAGACGTCCCAGTAGGGTTAATCAATCAATACCAACTTATCAGAACTTTGTAATGATATGCTTAGGTTGCCAGGAGCTGTATAATTTTCATCTGTCGTTGTATATATATTATATCAGATAAATCAGAATACGATTGTCTTTATTTCCTTAAAGTTGTTCATAAATAAGAAATTTGACTGTTTCTACATCACTTACATTTGAATTACTTTGAATTATTAAAGAACGCGCTATTTTCTAATTCAATGTACGTTATGTTTGCAATGTCAGTATATGTATTGGGAAATTATTTTCTAAACCATTTTTTTTTCAAAATTTGTTCCAGATTTTTGAATTCATTTACTACCGGTTCGTAACTGATTTTTAGATTATTTTAGTATAAAGTCCATTTTGTTTCATGCGCACGACACATTGATACATGTATCATTGGCTAATTAGACACATTTTATGCCTGATTAATTGAAACTTAAACGAAGATAACGTTATGTTTCCCATTATTTCACAATTTGTTAGCTTCCTTAAAGCAAAGGTTATTAATCCTCATGCAATTATTAATTACCTCATGCACTAGGACAGTCAACAATTTAAAACAAATTGTGGGTGGGGTAAGTTAGATTGAGTGTAGATACTATGTTAAATCTTTGTGACAATTAGCTTCAACCGGGAGTACGTTAAATGATTTATCAGCTTGTTTTGTAAATACAATGTAGATTAGAACATGCTTTTTGTGTCTATGAAATAAACGACAACATATTTCACTTGTATGATTTTTTATTGTTAATCGTTTGGCAAATCTCAATGCAAAACATTTAGAAACAAAAGACAAATAAATAAGCAAACAAAAAACAAACATAACTCCTGTACATTATTTTGTTCTGATTGGTCACTTTAACATACCAATGGTATTGCAAAGGACGAGACAAAACAACAACAACATTTTAACCAATACATTAAATCACTTTAAATTACGTCTGACACGTTTTCATAAAATCCTAATTCGCCTGGTATTCGTACCAAAAAAAACATGTATATTTGTTTATTTTATAAACAAGATAACAATCAGCCAGATAAACAGGCTTATGAAATACAAAGGAGCAAAAAGGCGGCCGAGTGTTTATTTCTAAACCTTTGCAATCCGTAACTTTTACGTATTTAGAATGATAACAAGCCGTCTGCCAGCCCAGGGTTAAGTTGTAAGCCTAGGACTATTAGAAGCCATGCTACTACTACAAAAATACCATGTGCTACAAGTATTTGTTAGACTTGAAACTGAATCAAACGCAAGACTGACCACTGACCAGCCATGCTTCTGAATAGCTTTATCATTGATAAACGTTCAAATTCACTAATAAAACAACATGTATGGGGTTTACGACAGGATATCCATGACAAAATATTGTATCGTAAGCGTTGAACAACAATCACAACATATTGTACTTACTTTCTTGACGTAAGTCAGTCGGTCCAGAAACATAAAAGAGATACGGATTTAATGACAAGATAGTCCTTATCAATTATTAAATATAGTTTTGTTCTGTGTGAGGTGAGGAACACTCGCTCAGCATACTCGTACATATATCCCTTTGCCTCATAATACCGCATTTTCCCGCATCTGGATCAGACAGCTTTTGAATACATTGTGGCAAAAGAAGCCATTGTTTGTAATGAGTAATGACTTCTTTTGCCACAATGTTTTCCACTCTGTCAGAGAGAAATAACTCAATTTTATTAAATAAAATGGTGTTTTGTATATTTGCTTTGAATTTGGAAGAGTCCAAAATATGCTTATGAAGCAAAGGGCTATCTGCATGTATTAAGCAATAAACTATCCAATCATACTGCAGACCATATTCAAATTATGAATGAAAAAAGTTCTCTTTCTTGAGGCGCCAAATAAACCTGTCGCCCAAGTAGAGGAGAATATTCAGCAAAAAGTATATAATCAGTTGAATAAAATAATAAAATGTCGTTTTTATTCATAGTTGCCTGCATCAGAAATTCATCTGGCCGATTACATAAGTGATTGTGTGCTAAAAAGTAGCCTTTCACGTATGATACCCGTTAACTCAGGTTTGACTTTTCTTGGAAATATTAGAATTTTAATTTAAATTCTACATTGGTATGTAAATAAACATGCAACTCAGAATAAGATGGAAATCTATAGATCCGCATTCAGATCTAAATAATATCAACTAATCATACAACACAATTATGTATCTATTTAAACCACACAATCCATGACATCATTTAAGTAAGTGCATTAATTAAATAAATTTAAACTTAATAAATGTAATTGAATGAATACATTTACTGATTTTAAATAAATAACTGAGATTTCCTAATTATTTTGTTTCATTGTCCAGTATTCGCATTTTTAATAACGATTTCAACGACAGTCAAACCTGTGATTAAAGGCCATCCTTGGGAAAGACAGAAGGTGACCTATATTGACAGATGGCGATTATTCCAAGGTTAGTTTATTCTAAATAATCAGAGGCGGTTTTTCAAGGAATGAGCGTTATTCGCAAGGTGGTCTTTATTCGGAAGTGGTCTCAAACACAGGTTTGACTGTATGTTAAATGACATTTAATGCCATGATAAATAATTATGGTTTGCACGTAAGGTGTCTAGGATTATTCTTCTATAACGGTACCCGGCTTTGTGCGCTTGGTCCCATCACAGCTGTTGCGTTATATTCTACTGCTTGGTCATGACGATTGTGTCTCGAATTCGGAAATAAATACGACTCTGAAATTGAGACAGAAAATATCGTTTATACGATGCAATAAAAGTGACTGTTCTTAGTAAACTTAAAACATAAGAGGAACATTTCAAATCTGAGCGAATTGATCTTAGGTTCCAGCTAAAACCACCAACCCTATGTTTTCGGTCGACTCAATTTATTTCTGGAGGATATTTTCATCGAATATGGATCATTTTCGGTTTATTCCTGAACAAAGTTCGGGGGGGGGAGGAATGAGAACAGAGAACAGAAAGCGGTTTTATTTGCTTTAACTTCACGAACGTACCTGATAAACTGATTTTTTTTGCGTTACTTTGGAAATAAAGGCCAAACTCAATGAACCTATTACATGTACAAGTATTGTTGATGATTGGCACGCTAAATAAAAAGTTCAAGTACCCCCATTATGTTCGATGTCAAAATATGTATCAGACAAGGACTTTGTATCAGTTCATTGAAATGTCTTGTGTAATATGAGCTACTTTCCCAATTTTCGAAAAATCGCCGTTCGAAATATATCGCCATTTAGCTTAACACTGTTTCTTTCTATTTATACATCATTTATGGTAAATCCTAAGTGCTTCGATTTACAATCATTTGTCAGAACAAGGAGTTTCAAATTGTGTCGAACACTCTTGATATAGGTCAATGGATTTTCTAAAACACGTAGACAATCCAGCCAGTCAGTTTGGCGGAAAATGATTAAGTACGTCATTAATTGTCTCAATTGTTATATCAAGTGTACGTCACAAAAAATGAAATATTTTCCGGGTCTTTTTGTTTGGTCATTGACTTTTTGAATTAAGATAAGAACGTGTATTCTAGATTATGGAAAATAATTTCCGTGTGGACATATCGTGTCTAGGCCATACTTAAAAAGATTGTTTGCAGTTACGTAACCAAATCGTTCAAAAATGCCCTAAATTATTCAAGCGATTTAGACTATAAAGATTTAGTTTTTATTCCAACCTTTCGTTCTCAAAACAAGCATATTGTGTGAACGAAAATAAAAGCTTACCTATCAACATACCCACTGTTAAACATTTGGGTCACATAACTGCAACCCAACAATTTTTTAAGTATGGTCTTATACTCGCTGTTTTTTGTTCCCGTATTAAAGGTCATGCAAATTGTCTTAATGGTAATCACTATTATTCGCAAATTGATACGCATAGTCTGATTCATTTTCATTTAATAAATGTCATGTGACTAAATGAGGGCTGACCCCACATTGTTAGAATAGAAGTACTCAGCAATCTCAAATCCAACCGCTTTAACGACTGAACTTTTGCAAAACCCACTCCCCCAAAAGTCAAATAGACTCATTTACATTCTAACTGAACATAAAGAACTATTGCGAGGCATTTACTCAGTAGTATAAAAATGATTTATAAAATAATAAACTTACAACTTTATAAGAAGAGGTTATCCGAACGATGACAAGGAAATACACTGTCCGTTTAAGCATACCTGAAAGTTGGGTGTAAAATACTATTAGCATAATTATCTAATCATGCAATAAAGCTTCAAACAAAACTTTTAAGAAATGTTACCAATTAATCTACGATCTTCTATAGAGCAGAGCAGAGCAGAGCAGAGCAGAGAAGAGCAGAGCAGAGCAGAGCAGAGCAGAGCAGAGCAGAGCAGAGCAGAGCAGAGCAGAGCAGAGCAGAGCAGAACAGAACAGAACAGAACAGAACAGAAAATTTATCAAGTCGTACGTAATAAAAAAAATATAAACATTTATTCACATACAAACTGTATACGGTAAATGTACATAATATATATAAGCACAACAATTATAAATTATATATTAGCATATGTACATACAGGACAAGAGAAACAGCACTTCTGTTTTATAGAATCGAAAACGTATGAGAATGTTATCATGTTTAATAATAATACACAAAGTACATTCTATTACGAAAAATAGTCGATCATTATTATTTATTACGAAAAAAACGTTGATGCATTATTCCTGAAATGATGCAAAATTGATAAAAAAATTCAACATACATTTCCTTTACCACAACTCGTTCCGTCCACGGCTGGTTCCGACCTAGTATATCTCCACTGACCTTTAGCATCATCGCAACATAGATGTTCGCATTGTTTTGGACCGACCTACAAGTTCAAAATAATCTGTCAATCTTATACAGCCATGCATTACGTATATCAAAATTACCAACAAAAGCTGCATGTTTCATATTCTTTTATTTTTGTTCACCTTCAAAAAAGTATCATGAAAAGGACAAGAACTGAAGTAATGGTTGACCCTGCAGCCCCTCCCCCTCAATTGCCAGAATTGTTTCAATTGCTGAACTAAAGTTAAAACAGCCATGCTAGGTATTTTTCATATGTTATTGTCATACGTTGTTGATATAATTTAATAAGTTTAGGGAAATCCTATAGTGATCAAAGTTGTCTGTTCTTTAAGGTCTCTAAATCTTTCACTCGGCGACCACATCAATGTTACAATATTTGACAACTGACCTCTTTATAATAGCCCCTCCCCCTTTTTTTTGGGGGGGGCGGTCTTCAATATTTGCTCCATATTTCAACATGACAATAAGACCGCTTAAATATTAAGACCAATTTTATGATACTAAAAGTCCACTGAACATTAAAGTTTATGATGTGTTTCTATGAAGCATGTGCGCTATGACTTACCTCACACGGCGGGCCGCCAGTAAATCTACGACATTGCTCGTTTATGGACATATATGTACCCGGAAATGACGTTGGGAATTTCATGATTTCTGTACTAGCTCTCCGTCTTAGGCACGCTGATCTGTCCATACTAAAATAATGAAGTGATCGCATGTACAATATTTCTGTGTCACATTTTGGTATATGAATTGTTAGTCTTGTCAGAGTTACTTCCCCTTAAACAGTTAGCCTTCGACAAAAGGCTGATGGGAAAGTGAATGTAACATTGTAATAATGAAGTTTTACCAATTTATTTGCTCTCTTTTTTGATAAACAATATCCATCGAATTAACCGTTGCTATACAAATGGCGAGACCGTCTTACTTAATCAAAATCTTGTCTCATGTGTACCAAATACGCTTAACAAATGATCCATATGGAACAGTTAAAGAGTCTGCTCTAACAAGTCTGAACAGACATGAAAACTTAGAAACAGAGTTCGGTATGTCTATATTCATAAACTCGATGCATCAATTACACGACGTCCTAGATTCATTGAGTATGAGATGTAAATGTAAGAAATATCAACATAAGTGTTTGATTTATTGCTTCAGTGGTTCGAATTTATTTGTTGTTTGCATGTCTTATGCATGTTTCGTGTATTAATAGTTATCTAATTAGCCACAAAACACACTGTATAACAACGAATGTATGATGTATATATTCATCAGCGGTGAAAACTTCATAGTTTAATAGTACAGTGCAACCTCTCCAAAGCAACACCCTTTGGGAGGAGCAACATTATGTTGTTGTTGAGAGGTTGTTGCATTAGAGAGGCTAAAATAATAGTTAAATCGTACAGTGGGAAAAAATCATGCTGTTTTTTGAAGGGAGGTTGTTGATCGAGAGAGGACCGTTCTGCAGAGGTTACACTGCATATAGATCATTCATTCAGTGCAGAATTTGCAACCAAAATTAATGTGATTAAATTGTGTGACATGATCACGTGATGTTCGGACGATCCTTCTGTTATTTCGGTACGAATACAACGTATCGCTGACTGCCCGTGAATCATATTAATACTAAACATCACTGGTTCGAATCCCGATCGCAGCAGGTCATACCCTTCTGTGAAAATTTGACAAAAATGTCGATTTTCCTCCATATGTGGAGAAGTTGCCAGCTCATTGTGGAAGGGTAAGTTAGTACTGATTAGTTTACAGTCCAGGAAAACTGGTTAAGTGAACCGGTCGCCGTATATAACTGAAAAAATGTTGAAAAAAAAACAGCGTTAAACCCCAGTGACAATAAGTCACATGAAAACAAAAACAAACAACATGAACATTACGTCACAGAGCTATAAGCATATTAAAAATGTCTAGTGTTCAATGTTATAAAACTTGAGAGCGGTCTAAGCTCAAATCTCACATTTTGTCTTTTAATGTTTTTAAGTTAAAAATGATCAGACAATAATGATATTATTGATACATTATTCTGACAGCATGAGTGACCTGAATACGTATCTAAACATCACTATCTGTCAGCCATAATACTTTGAGGATGGAATTGCAATTTGTGCTCGGTGACTGTCCTCAAGTTTTATAACCTCCAGGCCAGAAACACAACACTATCACGTGACCTTAAAATTGTATTTATATTCGAGTGTTCGACGTAATCGTTCGCATCGTTTTTTGCATTCAAAAATGTACGCTTACAAATTAGTAAAGTCCATTTTTACTTGGTACTCATGGTCAATAAGCATGATTATAAGGTTTGCTTAAAATTTGACTGGCATAAGTTTGGGTTAACTTCCAATAAATATCATTTTCTCTGGTTTGGTATCGGTCGAAACAATTGATGTGTTCAGAAGTACTTACTTTAAGAAGTTTTGGAAACTTTTGATGGAACAAGGTGAGAATCTACTGAATTTATAGGCGTCTTCCCTAGAGTAACTCATTATATATCCAGAATTACTGGCGCAGCCCACAGCTTCTGCCTCGCCATCATGATACGCTCCTAGTCTGAAACAGAAATATGACAGTTTGCTATATACATAATTTCTATTACAGATGGCATAACATATTTTCTATTACTGTCATGATAACTTCAAAATTATAACTATTTTCTATTTTATATGCTTTGTCATGTATATCCGAGTGTCAATTTTATTAATTTTGCATTATATTATAATGTGTTTTCTCCTTCACATTTTTTTTCATTTACTATACATTCTTCATATGTTGTCCGTATGGGCCGCATGGCTTAATGAACTCTAAATAAACATGAAACTTATATGTTGAGTCGTTTGAACTTTAAAATTATTAATTAATTGATTACTTGATCGTGGATTTGGCTTTCATTGTAATGATGATTATTTCCCCCTTTTCAATCAGTAGCGAAATATTAGTGAAAAATAACAATATACATTGTATATCTCACAATGCGCAACAGCGATGTTTAGCATTTGGTATTATACGTCATATTTCCCATCAGACACCCCAAAAACTCTCGCTTGTGTGATCAGAAAAGCCGACTTTAAGCCTCAGAATGAAATATAACAGATGTATTGACATTAAGAAATGATATCATTAACAATCGAACATAGACAAAGCGACGGAATGCGAGGCGCGTACATGTTTGTAACGCTAGCATAATTATACTGATGTATATTAATCGTGTATGACAAACGATTAACCTAGTATGTTACAGTATTTGATGTGGTCTTTGAATACGATCTACAGATACGTCGTAAAAAACTCACATCGCGTGTTATTTATATCATTTACGACAGGATCTACAACATGTGGCTAGAATAAGCATGAACATTCTGCATGTTTAGGCCTTCAAAATTGTTTGGATTGTCACTGGGTTATTATTTCAAAAGCATTTTCGCAGTTGTGACACCATATAAAATTTAATGTTGTCATTTGATCAATGCGATTTGTCATTAAATGATATTTAACTAAGCCTGGTGAATACGCTAAATGTTAGATTAAATATGAATGATCTTATTTGCTTAATGTCTAGCCAAGATGTAATTCCGACAATAAAACGTCGAATTGAATGATATAAAAATATTTAAAGACGAGGCAAAATAAAACCATGTTTCCACCAATATCTCCAAATACAATGTAATATAGGGTCGGTAGATCGGCAAAACTTTTTTCCCAAGACTGTTTTTTCCCTTCGGAAATATTTGAATGGTTTGTTTTTATGTGACTTTGCAATTGGTGTTTAACGCCGCGTTTTTTTCACCAATTTATCAGGTATTTCAGGTATTTTCACCTAACCAGTTTTCCTGGACTGAATACTAACCAGTACTTTCTTACCCTTCCACGAGAAGACGGCAACTTCTCCGCATATCTCCGGGTTACAAGTCCAGCGCACTAACCACGGGACTACGGCCCCGACCCTCGGAGATAAGTTCACATGAAAAATATTACCGATATCGAAAAGGTCCAGCAGAAAAAAATATAGGACCGGTCGGATTTGTGGAAACCAGAAACTTTTTAATTTAAACCTGAACTTTAGGTAGCGTTTCATTTGAATATACAGTAAGATCTTAAATAGCGTCCACCTCAATATTACGACCACCTTTTGTTATAACCGGCTTCCAATAACTTCCCTATCTTATTACTTGATAATGAGACCACCTAATTATCACGACCGATTTTTCGGGTCCTAAGGGTATTATACTTACAAGTGGCCAACTTCATGAGCGGCTATGATAACGCCATTAAAACTTGTTGATGCCTCTCCAATACCGAAGTTATAGGCAAGCTTCCGGAAGTAAGGTGCAGACAGACAAGCGCCGCGCACATAGGCAACACCTGAAGTAGAGACAATAATACTGAGGTGACTTCCCGACTTTCTTGTATTTTCAAAGTTTTGTTCGTTTTAAATGTAAATATGATTGTGTGTGTAAGCACTCATTTATGAAAATTTGACAAAAATGTCGATTCTGACCTGCCGCGACCAGAATTTGTGAATATTAGAGAACTATACATACACTTTATTTTCCGAACCACTCTCATATCTATCATTGGTAGAAAGGTTATTAGTACGATGTATGTATCTGTATTATATTCAAAATGTTAACATGGACTGGATCAACAGTAAAATATGTGTCATAGAAACAAAAGGTGTTCATATGATGAAACAGACGACTTCCACTTATTACCAAAATGTTGTAAGCTGAACTATCATTTATGCTTCATATCAATTTTTCATGATTTTCTACAACACAACCCACTGTCATACAACAGACGGACACATGTTAGTAATGTTTATAGTAATGTGTAAAATTAATTACTATCACAAACACGGAAGTAGAACGATATTTAGGTGGTTTTAAACTCAACCAACCAGAATGAACTTTATAGTTATCTGCGTCAGAGTTAAATATTTCTTGAAATTTGAAAGATTTCAACTGAGTCATGTTTGAAACAGATTTTAGTTTGTTAGTTCACAGGTGTGTTATAGACAGATGAGTTCATAATATCTGGATGCTAATGTCAGTTCCAATTGGTCAATACAACAATAACAACCCTTCACCTCATAATCATATTTTAGACTCGTCCAAATTCAAAACTAATATACAAAATAATACATTAACAGAGTGGAAAACATTGTGATAAAAGAAGCCAATACTCATTAAAAGCAATGGCTTCGTTTGCAACAATGTTTTCAGAAGTCGTCTGCTTCAGATGCGGGGAAATGCGACATTATGAGACAAAGGGATAACAGCGACAGCATCAGCCTTATTTCTTCCAATTCTTCTAAATATGTAGTTTTACTTGAAACAATAGGAGCTTACATTAACAGATGAAAAATGCTGCGTGTTTACATAGTTTTCATAAACCGACAAAAGTTGATAAATAGCTGGTTTATATACTGAATTTGTGAGGCGAAATGAAGCTCAAAATAAATGTAATTGTATTTAATTAAACACTAAATGTTTTTAGTCGACCACTATTACCAACGTTCGTGACTTAACTTCGATTGAAAAGAACTAAATGACACCGTAATCAATAGATTTAAATGTTAATCAAATATTCTTTTTGCGAGGCAAACAATTCAAATGAATATTTTAAACATGTTAATACATACAATACATCGTGAAGACAAAATTTATATTGACAGAGACCAAGTGTTACATCGATTTTTGTTTTATAATCGTTTTGAGATTCAAACATGGGTTGTAAGAAAGAATTTAGAAGACTTGTTACTTACCCGCTGTACCAGCAACACAGCCGTCTACTTCCTCTTCCTCCTCATCGCTGGTGAATCTACTATCTTTAAATCTTCTAGTATGACTTGTCATTCTACAGGCATCATTTCTGTAACCATAATAACACGTTTATTCTCGAATCAAAACATTACTAAGATATACATGTACATGTTAATTTGTATTTGTAAGATTTTCCATTGAAATACTTTTTTATGTGAACAAACTTTTTTTTAAAAAATCCGCAAATTCTTGCGTTATTTCAAAGTTAGTTTTATGTGACAGATGTCGGACTAAATGGCTACGAACACTGAGGGTCTTTTATAATATTTACCCTGTTTGTAGAAAAGCGACGTCGTGAAGCGGTAACACCGTCTCATACTTGACGAGCCATCTTTGTAAGCTATCCATGGCGTCATACAATGAGAATAGTCTACTTCCACGTCGTATACGATTCTCTTCTATAAAAGGTTGAGCAGACACATCCCGGAATACACCTATCTCGCGGATTTTCAGATCTATATTCGGCCATTGTCTTTGTAACGATATAGTTAGAAATTTCCAGTTTACCTACAATAATAAGCGTATACAGTCAAACCTCACATTACAAACACCTCAATATTACGACCACCATGTTATAACGACCACTTATATTCAGACGAGCTTACAATAACTCCCCCATGATTCAACTCGATAATTAGACCACCTCATCATTACGACTGATATTTCATGTTCCGAAAGGCGGTCTCATTATCGAAGTTTTACTGTATATATTCAACCAACTATGAAGAGCTTAGGAATAGTACCAATTCGATTGATAAACATTTGGCATAATAAACATTTGGTTCGATAAAACATGTAATATTACACCAATGTTAAATTGTTACGAAACCCTGTGGTTACAGGCGAGTCAAAGAAAGGCGTGCAAGTTGACAGAGTAAAGTTTGTCTAAATGTTTAGAAGAGCCGTTTTTGTTCTTTACATAAACGATTCACATATTTGAAGAAATATATAGTGTTAGGTTTTTTTTAAAAAAATGAATGAAAACTATAAATGAGTTCTACACGTCATGAAATCGTTTCGAATTGAATGTTGAGGGCACATATATTCGATCATTAGTCATCTATGCATAGTTCACGTGACCCAGATATTAATGTGTCCAATTGATGCATAAATGCTAATTTATTTGACAACTTTAACCTATATAGATTAACAGTTCGCGAAGATGACGTAATCGTAATATATTAACGTTTGATTTGTCGGATTCGGAGCCTATCGCCACAGATATAATTAGCGAATATTTGACATCAAAGAACTGCAGACAACACATCAGAGACATTTATTATATCAATAAATACGCGGAAGATGTAAATTAATTTACAAAGGACTTAGTCGTACATGTCTATGAACAATTTTTAAAAAATCCGAAATCTTAAAGCACTGTCATTTTGTAAGAAACGGAGATCACCGAAGTTAGACGATAAGCTTCCGGAAGTTCATGATTTTCAAACCATGTAGCGTGAATATTAATAAGATAAACAATAATGGCTAAATTGACAATGTTATGATAATCTAAATACAGATATTGATATTAAACACCACAAATCACGCATGGAATGAATTTAGTCAAGATTATGTTATTGTAGCCTACATGCAAATCGTGCTATTTGAAGCAATTTTAACATACATTTTACGGTTATTACGGAACCGGATATACCTGACGGCCATCCTATTTCCGCTGTTGCCGAGTGATATTCTATGGTCTCATTACTTTGACATGTTTAGTTCTATATTTTGATCATCAAAACATTCACATTTTAGCTCGGTACTTCGATAAATAAGGCGGAAGTCAGTTGTGACAGAATTTTGTTTTGTTCTGTTCCATTTGACCTTTCGCGAACTTCCGGTTTGCAAAAATTAAAGATCGGTGAATTTCGTTTCGTCTGCAACGACTAACTTGGCATTTTTCTGGTGAAAACGGGACCACATACATCGCTTTTAACTTGTTGTGAACGTAAATCAAACTTTTTTTCAGTTTCAACTTGTGGTTTAAAAAGTTTCGTTCAAATGCGTCAGATAAATTTCTAATCAAAGTGATTATCAACCACTAACTGGTGCATAATTGATTTCTTTCATGTTCATTTTCACGATATGTTGATGATGTGGGATAATTATAACATTCATAAATAACACTTGGTTACAGGTACGGCGTTTTTTAAATATTTCATCTGTCGTCTGCTTCAAAGATAACAATATTTCAGTATACAATTATAGAGAGCCTCTATTGTCAAATGGTTATGATATTTGACTGGTAATCACTAGCCCCCACGGCTCCGTGAGTTCGAATCCCGCCCGGGACCAGACAACTTTCACATGTGAAGAAACTGCGCAATTTACAGAAGATCGGTGGTTTTACCCTGGTGCACACCTAGGGGATTTCCTCCATTCTTAAAGTTTGATAAGTCACCCCAAAAACCTTGGTTGTTGATACGCGGTCAAACCCCGGAGAAAACACAAAAAAAACGGTTATAAGTGAATTCTTTAGATCATTAATATTTTTTTGACCATGTCAAAATTTCGCTGCATCCGTTACATCTAAATAAGGAAAGACATAATTTACTACAGTTATGAATCAAACTCTTACCGCGTGCCAAAAATGTAATAAATATTCCAACAATTCGTCTGTGTCACCTTCAAACTGTTTTACCATCGCATTGTCACAGAACAAAAGTAGTTCTGGCTCTATTTTTGACGAAGCCAGTGACGCTTGTCGTCTGGTTCTGTTCCGTTTACGGAAGTGGTATGGGACGTCGCTAGAGGCTGTCGGGGCTGGCTCCAAAGGTGAGAAATAAGTGGGAAATTGCATTTTGTCAATACTCGGCGGAACTGAAAGCACAGACAGGTATTAGATTAAAACACACTCTTATGAACTTCAGCATGAAACGATGAAACGTTGGTCTGTATCTTTGAACACAAGCCTACAGAGACATATTAGAAATATCCTTTCAGGACAAATAAATATCCAAGTTGTTGACTGTGAATCGATGAACGGGTTTACCGTTCAAAAGTCCGATTATCGATAAGTAAATTCAATAATCGGTTAACTGTACATATCAAAAAGATCAAAAGTACTTTTACCATGAAATTGTCTTACATTGATGCATTACTGACATAAACATTTAAAATCTCATATACGCATATAGTTTCTAGCGTGACTTAGAGCTTAAATTAAAACTCATATCAGTGAAATTATCATTCTTTATTAAGAACACCAAGTAGATAAAGCGTTGCATATCTAGATATCAGATTACAATTTATGATAATCTCTTGGTGTATAAAACATTTATCACTAGAACACACCGAAACTTGCATACCTATACGTTAACAACAAAATTTATTTTACTTGTCTTATTTAAGAAATGTTTGCAAGATTTATTTTCTAATTAACATAATCACCCTCATCATTCTCAATTATACTTTGTACCTAAGGCCCGAAAAAAATAGTACGTTCTTTGGTGCCAATAATACAGTTTCTAACAGCAAAATACAAAATAAGCAAAAAATGGGTAACTCGTACCTCGTTTTCTCACATAAGGTTTGTCCGGTAGAAATACAGTATAAGTTTTTCGTCCTATCCAATCTAATTACTCCCCTAAAAATCAACTTGATAATGAAACCACCTCATTAATACGTCCAATTTTTTTCAGGTTCAGTAGGAGGTCTCATTATTGAGGTTTTACTGTATTTTGCGATTATAGGATTATAATTTAACTATTTATTACACGATTATGTGTAGGGAGTTCTTACCAAATAATTCGTCATCAATAAACTTAGGTATTTCCGGATCCTTGTTCCATATAGAATGTTTAGTTCTGTGAAGTGATCTTTTATGACGTTTGTGGGCGACAGGTGGCGCTATTATAATGTCACCATGGATGATACCCTCCTGAAATATCAAACAATATCATGTGACCATATTTAATTCTTTTTTTCCTTTGTTTTCGGCAGTTCTTGTACAATCTGGGCATGTTTTGACAAGGTGAAACTTATGTGAAAATGATGAAAGAATTGGTCCTTCACCATGTGTGACGCTTCATTGTTTGTTTATTTGTTTGTTTGTTTTTATGTGACTTATTGTCACTGGTGTTCAACGCCGTTTTCCAACAATTTTTCAATTATATACGGGGACCGGTTCACCTAGCCGGTTTTCCTTGACTGTATATTAACCAATACTAACTTGCCCTTTCACAAGGAGCCGGCAACTTCTCCACATATGGAGGAAAATCAACATTTTTATCATTTTTTTATAAAAGGGTATGACCTGCCGCAACCGGGATTCGAACCCGGATGTTATGCTTTCTATGTATATACATATATGTACGAGTAGACAGAATACGTAGTATTTCATACAAAAGAGCATGATGTCACGTACTTAGCTAAGTAACGAATTCATCATACTTCATGAGTAAGTCAAAAGTAACGCAAGCGACAAATGTACTTTGCATTTCATTTTTGTTGATCTCACGACACTCAATTTGTTTTCATTATTTTCGGTAGAAAATATGTAATATATCATAAAACATATCCATATGGAGTCACTAAAGCGACATTCTACTTTTTTATTTTAACTGTAGCATTCATTTTTGTTTCGTTTTTACGAAATAGCATTTCTTTTTTTACGAATTATTATTTATTATTTACGAAATAATAATTCGTATTTAGGAAGTTCACGATCTAATTCGTAATTACGAAATATTGTTTCGTAAAAAGGAAATAAAAACTGTTACGGTTAAAATAAAAGTTTAGAATGTCACTGTAGGGACTCCGTATATCCGGTTATTTCTATAAAGTACTATCACAATTTGGACGTTCGTGGGACACGTTTGACAATTTCAGTAAATTTCAGTAAATATGGGTCTAAACAAATCACTTATGTCGCCTTGAATAATGACACAAGCACATGTTTTCATGAATGTATACAATGTCAATTATATGACTAAGACAAATATCATTAAGAAAGATAGCACTGTTTAGGAAAAACGTACCACATAATGAGCGAGATTGTCTGATGTTGGCGCTTTATTAGTTCTCACACTGATGAGAGTACCGGAGAACGGATCGTGGTAGAAATGAAGTTCTTTAGCTTTCTCGTGAAGTCCATGCTGAAACATAAAATCAAAAAGTTATACATACAGCTTTCTGTTCGGAATCCTATTTCGTCCGCATTACATTCCGCTAGTACCACGAGATAATTAGCATTTTAAAAGCCATTATTATCCCCTAATGGGCGAAATCAGAGACACATATACCTGCCCTAACCCTAACCCATCAGACGATATTATCGCCTTTAAAACGATAATTATCGCGTTTTATTAGAAACATTTAATGTGGACGAAATAAGATTACGAATTTCTAAGAGATTGAATCGAAGTTCAGTCACAGCTATACCAGAACGGTACTCGTCATAATAAAAACAATATTGAGACGTCTCTTGTCCTTGTCTCTTGCGATTACCAACTGGAGTAATCTGGAATCGAAGTATGCAGGAATGGGTTCGAGTCATGTCGGCGGTTTTATTTCGGCCTATTTCGTCCGTTAGGTGGCGTTTTCCTCGAATACAGTTTTATCTTCTTTTGGTTATCTATACTATTAGTATTGAAAGAAAATCTGCAAAAATCAAACATCGACCAAACGATCAACAACCGAACGACCGCCCACCTATAAAACTCATTATTAATAGACAAAAATGGGATATACAGTGCAACCTCTCCAAAGTAACTACCCATTTGGAGAAGGCAAATTATTTTGTTGTTGAGATGTTGTGACTCTATAGAAATTAAATTAATAGTTATATCGTGCAGTGGGAAAAATCATGCTGCTAAAGGAATGTTGTTTCTCAAAGGAGGGCCGCTCTGAAGATGTTGTACTGTATAAACAAATACGCGAAATAAATTAAATAAAACAGATGATTTTCCACTGTAAACATGAAATATTCGTTTAGTGACAAATGACAAAACAAATGCACCATGTTTCTATATATACCATAACATGCAAGTTCAGTAGGTCAGTAGAAGTAACAGTTACAATAATTTGTTAAAGTTACTTTTCTGACGGTTGTCGCCGATGACATTTGAGATATATTAAAGTGTGAGGCTTTTTATCACTTGAATGAGTTTTGTAGTTTACACGTCCATTTTTGCAAATATCGCGACAGAATCCATGTATTATAAAGCGTGTATATACCACGTGTTTAATTGAATTCATTCAGTTTGTACCCTATGACATCTTCAAATCACGACATTTAGATATAGTATGTACATGAATATACTAAAATCATCTAGTTTTATGATTCTGATTTCTCACTGCTAAAATCAATCATTTTTTCACTGGAGTTCAACTTCTTTGCATCAACAGCTAGAGTCATTGGCAACTTTCCAGCTTTAACAGTGGAGAAAGACCCCAGACTTTCACGTGGGTAGAACCACCGACCTTCTGATATCTAGCTGGATAACTTCCTCACATATGAAATTTGGTCCTGGGTGGGGTTTGAACTCAGTAGAGAGGGGCCAGTAATTACAAGTCATAGAAAACAACCGCTAAACCGTGGAAGCCCACAGGACAACTGCAGAAACCCACAGGACAACCGCCAAAGCCCACAAGACAACTGCAGAAGCCCACAGGACAACCGCGGAAGCCCACAGGACAACCGCAGAAGTCCACAGAACAATCACCAATATAATAATTATAATAATAAAGATTTTATTTAATGGGGGCTACACAATTTGGTACTACACAATCTTCCGTGTGAACCTCGAGTTATCTTTTAACCAATATAAGCGCATTTATGTATATATGTACATTGCATTACCACGTAAACAGGGTCGATTAATTACCACATACTTTTTGATCATCACTTTAATGTAAAATAATTAGATAAATGATTCAAATTGATGACGCTATAAATAGCTTTAAAAAGGTAGATATCAGAAATTAAAGTTTTATTTGACATTCTCGCGGAAAGGTTTTGCACATCGCACATAAAGATGCGCTGCAATGAAAACACACGTGCGTGCACTATTTTTATCTTGTGGTATGGTTGATTTACAACTTGTTTATTGGAAATTAACTAAGGTTTAAAGACATCAGCTGTATTATCGCAACAATAACATTGTGATCATGGTACAAGCGGATACAAAATAAACCAAAATCAATTGAGGAGACTCATAGATAGAGGGCGCCTGTAGAAAGAGGGCGCCCAGAGATAGAGTGGAGCTGTGGATAGACGGGACCTGTAAACAGACCGCCTCTAACTAAAGAACGCCTGAAAATAGCGACCATCAGTAAATAGAGAGCCCCTGTAAATAGACCGCCTGGAGATAGATCACCTGTAAATGTATACCACCCGTAAAGAGAGACCACCGGTAAATCATATACAAATACCGATCACCTATAGGGAAACAGTGCCTCTAGACATAGGCCATCTGGCCGTGTATTAGTTTTATTTTGCTAACGCCAACATTTAGTGCATTTTGACCTTCGAAAAGGGACTACCTCCAACACAGACGAATTTTTACTATATGGAGGGTGGTCTTTATAGGCAGTTTGACAAGCCCAGCTGTTACTTAAAAAAGATTCAAGCAAACATGAGAAATACGTTCATCTATTTGATTAACAGGTAATAGCTGATTAATAACAAATAATCCCAAAATAGTCCGATATTTCCATGTCTACATTAAGCCTAGTGAATTTTAAGCTTATCAACTTTTTTATTTGCTAGCATCATTTGTAATGAGTACAAACACCTATCAACAGCCTGTGTCTCGTTTTCAGCGTGTACTTACATTAACAGCATCTTCGTGAAATACGATTTTCCCATCTGGATCCGTGAATACATTTAAAACTTTGAAGTCTTTATGTAACAACTTTTTGTTGAGTCTTTCTAGATTTAAATTGTAGGTTTTATTAAAAGTCTGGATTTTTACAGATAGATCCTTGTCTTTCATGGGGTTTCCATATATTTGAATGTCAGCGGCGTGGAGGTCGCTTATGTCATCTGAAAGAAAAAAAAGAAAAATGTAAACTTTCATTAGAAGTTTTAACCACCGTTTTGCACGTTTGACAACATAAAAATAAAGTGTCAAACTAAATTTAACGACAAAGGTTTCTCTTTGCATATTAATTTGCAAAAACCGTTGCAGACGACACCTGTTTGTCCCACGTGAGAAAGGTCATTGATCAAATGCAACATGATGATACGTCTACATCAAGATCACGTGTAATTAAAAATCTTCCTCGCAAACTCATACGTGCATCTCAATGTATCAGACCTCCAAATTATATGTTACCGTAACATAAAAGTACGATTAAAATACTCATCTTTTTTGCGTTCACAAAATTTAAGACATTTGAGTACGTCATGAGATCAAATATGTTTTTCATTCGTTGTTTGCTCGAGAAATGATTTCAAACTAAGTTAAAAAAGAATAAGTTGGCTTATATCAGCGTATTCAAAAACATCAACGATGGCTGTTCAAATATGGTTAAAATTGCTTGGATAATGCCATTCCCTTGTCCTGTCAATGCTGCATTTAATATAAAATTATATTATAATTCTGTATATTACATACAGTGCAACATCTCCAAAGTAACACCCTTTTGGAGAAGCAAAATGTGTTGTTGTTGAGAGGTAGTTGCTTTAGAGAAGTTAAATTAATAATTAAATCGTACAGTGAAATGAAAACATGATAATGTTGAAGGGAGGTTGTTGCTCAAGTGAGGGCTGCCTTGGACAAATTGTACTGCATATCATTATATATTACATAAGATTATACCCGATAGCCGTCCAATATTAATAATAAAAATGTGTAAGTCCAATATTAAACGTGTATATTTTACGAAAGCGAGACTATTTTCATTTTGTACAACATAGCAAAAGAAGGCCACCATGAAGAAAAGCTATTTTGATGTAAAGTTTTAATTTAATGTTTTCATGTTAATTTTCCATACATATGAATAATCGATATAGATTTAAAAATCTAAAGTATCATTTAAATCAGACGTAATCCTCAAACTGTCCTACATGTAAAATACTGAATTCCTTGCGTTACGCGCCTCATACAATTTAATACAGAAGAAACTCGATTATCCGAAATTGACAGACCCGATATATTTTTCGGACAATCCATGGTTTCGGATAGTCCGGGGTAAGGGAAATCTAGACTGTGTTGCATGAAAAGAAAGGGAGAATACTATCAAATAGATTATTACATACCCGTAAATATATTAACAACAAATTGTATGCGTTATAATTATAAGTATTTTACAAAATAGACAGCTTTCGGCTTATATATATATGACAGATATTAAAAGCAAAATGCTATAAATTTTGAAGTTTCCTCATATGTGCAAGGTATATTTGTAGAATGTTTCTTTCTTAAAAAATGATTTTCGAAGCGGATCTCATGCGGAAGAAATGCCTTAAAAACTTAAGTTGGTTTACAGTGTCATAAACATCTTTATATATCAAAACGTAGAACAAGATCAGTTATTTTATTACTAATATCTAAAATGAAGTAATTCATTACATAAACTATTCCCAATTTAACCTACATTGATATTGGTTGTCTGATAAGTCAAAATTAATAGTTCTTATGAACCATATAGTAAACCCCAAGCCGAGATTAAGAATTCAGGACATGCTGTTATAAAGTCACGAGCCTAAAACGAGGCTGATTTATCTTCATCAAGCGTCTATCAACGTTGAAGACAATCTGAATCAAATAAACGATTGTACTGAACTCTGGTGACATGCTGCTGTGGTTGGTTTTGTTTCATCTTTACACGTTCTGGGTTGATATGGCGATAAAATATGAAGATGAAGTATTTTGAAGTATGTGACATCTTTACCGACCAACATTTTATTATTTCTGGGCTGAATTTAATTAAAACCATGGATTTTTTGCAGTGGTTTCATATTAAACAAGCTAACAAAACATTTAATGGTAATGAATATTGAGTATCGGTGAAAAACATTTAGCAAAACGGGAGATTCGTGTTTAATTTATCTGTTAATCAATTTGTAATAAGGAAATACATGTATTGGTTAAAATGTTGTTTGTTGGAAAAAAGTCTAATTGCGCAGGTAATAAATAAACAGCGTAGTAATAAATTTTATCATTCAAGCCCATTCAGGCATTGCGAGACATCCGATGGAGGGTGGGACAGAATCTAGGGGACAGGGATCAAGACGCTATGGGTTCTTATACCATAGAACGAGAATATGAAACAGGTCTGCGCAAAGCCTTGGGCATGTTCTATTTAACAACTTCGGAAAAATGTCATCCATATTTAGTGACATAAAGTTGAAATAATTCTTCGTTTAATCTGAAGTACCAAACATTTCACATTTTGTGATTAATGTGAAGACAAATATGGTCAGGTATGTAAGGATCGTATTATTCTATCGTTGCATTTAAAAAATCATTCTCAAAATAGAAACGATACGTACATATATTTGTCAGAGCTGGATCAGGAATGTTTAAAGTTAAATTGTCGGTAAACCACTCAAAAATTATGATGCAGTATTACGTTAACATAATGATCATAGAAATTATAGCCAGTATTACATAAGCTGACCCAGGAACACTAATACTGACATATTAACGACATCCTATGTTGCCTAATAACATAAAGAATTAATTGTATATCATATGTAATGTTTAATACGGTTTGTGGTTAACCCCGATGTGCACACGGCATGAACTTCTAAGAAATCCTCAATATATGTCAGCCACTCGCGAAAGACAAATTTACAATACTTGATAATTTCAATGTATAGTTTTAAGACGATTTTAGCAAAGAAAATACTACAGTAAAACCTCAAATAGCGACCATCTCAATATTACGACCATCTTATTATAACAATCACTTATTTTCTGACCGGCTTTCAAAAATTCCCCCGACATTCAACTTGATGATCGGCCTACCTCGTTTTTACGTCAGATTTTGGGCGTCCCATTGGAGGTCTCATTAAGGATTTATTTTATACATTACAATATAAACTAAATGAAGTGACGTGTATGTGGTATGTGTTTTGTATTCTAGATAATATACACCTTGTATTTAATTACGACCATGAATGAAAATAAAGAGACGTAAGCAATAGTTGAATGCAGTTCGCAGTTCGCAATACGAATCGCGAACTGCACTCCAACTTTATACAACCGTAAGCATTGTCTATGAAATCACCGACTCCTTTCAGATGAATCAAGCTGACACCAAAGTGCCAATGTGTGTTCGATAGATACCGTAACAAAATACGTCAAATAAGCTTATAACGTTATTTTCTAAATAACAGAGGTTTTCCTGCGCAGTCCTTTGATTGCATAAGATGGAATTAGAATTAATGTACAATATAAAAGCAGGAATTTAACCACATATCCGTCATTCACTCTTACCGAGTAAAATATACACAGTAAATTCAGTCACAAACAAACCGTGTAAAGCATTTTCACGTTATGATGCCGTCACGTATTTCATAGCTTATATTAAGCATATTATTCTATATATTAAGTATTCAGAGTATGTCCTGAAACCTATACTTCACATAGGTATTTGATATATCTTAACATACTGGCACAGTTTCGAATAACCTAAGAAATTTTGCTGATTCTCTTGATATATAGATAGCTCTTCATTAAAATTCAAAACAAGAACTGATAAAATCGAATAAATCTATATCCCATTTAGACAGATTCGGAATATCTTAACCCTGACAGACCATTGCAATAAATTAATGTATTGGGCTATTATATCGACTATAAATAGACATGTACCAGAATGCATCAGTGAGATATCTGTAAACTGGTACCCATTTTGCGGATAGAAAGTGCGAAAGGCCTATGAGAATAAACGGGAATCGGCTTGCGATAAAAAGTAGTTCCAGTTTTCAAAAAGTAGATCTGTATGCCATACAACGTTAAACTGGTACCCGTTGTTTCCGGTATACAGAGACTTTGGTGCAGTGCAACATGGCTCGGGGACCAGTTTATTACAACGGTAACTAATAACAAAAAATACCTACATCGTGTGTATAATTGACATGTATTACATTACAAAATGGACTAATACAATGCTTTACTGTATCTTAATAACCATTTTTTTATTCAAATATTTGATGTGACGTGTCAGGGCGGAAGATGAAAATACAAACTGGTCCCCGTTCTATGTCGCAGTGCACCAAAGATCCAGATAGAGTCAACGGGAACCATTTTAACGAAAATATTGTCAAAGTACGAAAGATTGATAAAATAAGAATTGCGCCGTTTTACGACAGAACATCAAGCTATAAAAATAAAAGTTTTTCTTTTCAGAGCAATTTAAACTTAAAAATTAATACATTGTATTAATTTGACAGCCATTGATTTACTAAGATTAGAAGTTTTATTCCAAATGCAGTCTTTTGTTGCATATATAATTACATATGTTGTGGGTGTCATGACTGATTATTGGCGAGTCTATGTATATTCACGTTATATCATAAATATATCGACATTGAATGATCAATCATCACGCGTTTTATAGCGAGGAGACCATATTGACCACAATGGTCACAAATGTCAATATATATATGTGTATAATATATCAATATACATATAATTATGGATTGTTGATCTTCTGTGTAGGATATATAAATAACATCCTATAGGTATAAATGATACGTAATTTCGGCTGATCAATCATTCATATTCACAACATTAATGAATATTAATAAGCACTTCCTTTAATGGAATATATATCAATTTACAATAAATTCTGATCAAATGTTAGTTACTATCCAATGGTAGACTGGTTGACGACTGGTCTGCGGTCGAAATAAAGATATTGATATATCAGTTCATGAAGGTTTCGACAGAGATTAAAACCACTCCTTGAAACAGTTTTTTTTGTACCAATTGTTGAAGAACTTTCAGATTTTAAGGAAGTACAATGCAACATCTCCAAAGTAAAACCCTTTGGGAGGAGCAAAATTATGTTGCAGTTGTATCTAATTCTTTTTTACTTTTTTTCAGTCTAGTAATTTAAAGTCTAGCGTGCGATGCTGGATTATAAGTATGAAACTAGGACCATAACATGTTTATAGCTTTTATTGGCAGCAATTTCATATTTGTTTTTGTACATTTTGTGTATCGGTATTAAATTTGGTTGTATATGCATGTATTCTGCTTCCGATTTTGCAAGAAATTTCATTAATGGAAGAAACTGTATATGATTTTCAAAGCCAAATATGCGACAAGGCTCAGAAAACCGTTTCAGCAATGGCCAATTTTAAGACAGTTTTAGAACAAGCCAATCAGAAACCTAGGTTGTAAGCCTAAAGTTTAATTTCAAAATTTATTATATCCCCCGCAAACGAAGCCTTCGTGTGTATGCTGGTCGGTTGGTTGGTTGGTCGGTCGCGAGGTCTGTCCCCACTTTGCGGGGGTATTTAATCACGATTCAGTGATATGTCAAGTTTTAATTTGCCAAGATGACTAAAATATCAGAACCTCCAATCGAAAACAAAACAAAAAAATGCGTGTTTGATTGTATATAACAGAATAATGTTCTTCCTCTTCCTGCGCTCATCATTATTACTAATCTGACGTCATGAATTACACGAAACGTTTTAATTGAACAATCACGTCAGATTCAGTTTGCCTGACTTTCTTAGATCCAGTCATACGAGGTTCAAAGTCATAAAGAGGTTCTCAACACCATAAAACAATATGAAGGTGTTGATTGCTTGGGTTCGGCGACACGTCGACATTAATGTACCGTGTCTGACTAATTGATATCATTGCAATTAAATATATTCCTAGCATTTATTGGCGTTCGCGAACCGTTGTTTTATTTGAACAAATTTATTAAATTGCATTAGTTTTTTTTTCTATGGGGTTCAAGGAAGCATGTATAGCCAGAGTGATCTTTAACAGTGGAGGAAGACCTCAGGCGTGGGATTCGAACTCACAGCGCTAGGGGCTTGTGATAACTAGTCAGAGACCATAACCACTCGACCATGGAAGCCCCAAACTTGTATTAGTACGAATTAATTACATACAAGTACATCACTGATACATACTGAAGCAAGAGGAAATTATTGATAATGTTAATTGATAATGTCAGACAAATTTTAAACAAAATGAAAACAAGAAAACAATACACTTTCGTCTGATTTAAACAAACCAATTAGTTATAGTATTAATTAAGTAATTAATTATTCTAGCCTGCAAGTGGCTTCCTGGTGTCTAAGCGAATGAACTTAAAGAGAATAAACTTGCGAATACATCATGGCAACGATCTTTATATAAATTAATTCCAACTTCAAAGGATATTTAATTTATAAATATATCATTGTTTGTTTGTATGTGACTTATTGTCACCGGGGTTTGATGCCTTTTTTCAACAATTTTTCAGTTATATACGGCGAACGGTTCGCCTAATCGGATTCCCTGGACTATATACTAACCACTACTAACTTACCCTTCCACAAGGAGCCGGCAACTTCTCCACATATGGAGGAAAATCAACATTTTTGCCGAATTTTCATAGAGGGATATGCGACCTGGATTCGAACCCGGATCTCCGGGTTACAAGTCCAACGCACTAACCACTGGACCACGGCCGCGGCCTCTGTCAGGCATTGGGCATGTAATTATAAATGCAGGAAATTCATCACGTGACGTCAATATTTGTGATTCTATTCTTACCTGTGGGTTTATCTTTAGTATGGTGACTGTATATTGATTTGGCAGATTTGATCTGCTCTTGAAATGCTGGTATCTTAATGAGATCATTCCAGGTTGGCTCTGTGAGTTGTGCACGGCACTGAAAATAGATCAGATAATAATCATAATGTGTAAACCATTCTATGAAATTATCAAAGTCTTTGTATTAAGCTTTATAGGTTTTGTAAACTGGCTTCAGTTGTAAGGCGACAAAATCAAGTATACTAGCCGTCATAAGAAAGTAACCTGTAAGTGATGTTGGTATCAAATAGACAAAGTGCAAGTAATTGAGATGAATTTAATTCTGGAAATAGCTGAAATTTTTCATGATACGGTTTATTGTTATCCATAATTGACCATGAAATTGCTGTATACCATTACAATTTCAAGGTCAGTATATTGGGCCAAATTTGAAGAATTTTTATGATGGTTCCTTTCTTATGACGGCCATTATATTTTCCAGATTTCTGGAAGAGGAACAAACTGAACAATTACGTTTACATTGTATTAATTGATATTTCTACTATTTTGCTATTTTATGTCAAATCATTTCATAACATATGACCAACGCGTTTCGACACACCAAATGTACTGATCATAAGCGAGCTTACGGCTGATCACAGATACCTACAAACAAGCCCAAACACCAAGATAAAGATTGCCACAAAAACAAAAAAAGTTCACTTGTTATGTAAGGAGGTGCAACATGAATTTAAGTACATTTATGCACATTTATGATGTACAGTAAATCTCCATAATGGGACCACCTTCGGGACCCGAAAAATCGGTCGAAATGATACAACAAATCGGTCTCATTATCACATTGATTTTTAAGACAGTTATTGAAAGCCGGTCCGAAAATAGGCGGTCGTTATAACAAGGTGGTCGTAATATTGAGATGGTCGCTGTTAAAGGTTTCACTGTATATATGATATATGATCGTTTACGATCTCACTGACAACATTCACAGAAATGTTTTAGGTAGGATAACAATTGTGTACATAACTAACTACAAAACCTGTCAATAGTACATATTTCAGTCATTTACATGTGACAACTGAAAATAATACTTTCTACAAATGTATACGTTTCAAAGTTTTTTTTTCACAGTGAACGAGGGATGACACGGTTTTCTTCACTGGGGTTTAACGCCACAACCACATTCAGCGGCTTTCCAGCTTTAACGGTGGAGGAAGAACCCAGGCTTATACCTGGGTAGAACCACCAAACCTTCTGTAAGCTAGCTGGACGGCTTTGCATGGTTTTAATGTGATAATTGTTAACTTAAATTTAAGATATATCTATAAAATAACAACATGTTTTAAAATGTATTCTTATCTCCATTGAAAACCTGGATAGTGAATTATAGTGAATTTTTAGTTTATAAAATATGATTAAAATTATTTCTATACTAATCTATGAAATAGCGTATTATAAAATAATATCTAGGCAATCGTATTTTATCAGAGCTAACAAATAAAGAAGTTGATTTTTAAGTGATGTAAAAAGCCAAATTTCAAATGTTGAAATATGATTAACATCTATCAACATGTCAAAACAATAACTCAACTGCTGAAGAATTGTTACAACGAATTTTAATTTATTGAGCTCATTTTTTAAATATGTTATGATAATTGCAGTGACACGTTTAGAACAATTAATGCCGCTTAACCGAGCAACAATTGTCATTCAGAAAAAAACAAGTACTTCAGATAAACATTGTGATTTACGTGTTAAATATATCTTTCAAATTATGTTGATTTATTCACAAAAAAGTAATCCATCCTTCATGTTCCCCTATTGTTTCAAATTTATGTTTTTTTATCATACTAGTTTACCACATCTCGCTCGCTCCAATTAGCCCGAAATGAATTAGACATCACCCTAAGAAGTACGCGAACAATGAAGGTAATTCTAGTAAAGTTTGTGGAACAAAAATGTAGGTTTACTGTTGTTTAATTGATAAATTATTTAAAAAAGATTGTCACTTTTTTGTTTTAATAACATCTCGCCTTAAATGTCATATTTACATTTTGCTCGTAAGACAAGAAATAATTTGTTCATTTATACGGACATCTTTACATCATAAAACTATAAATGATTCCAGAATTGACGCTTGATAACTAAAATCAGAGATTTTGAGAAAATTAGTGCGGAAAGTTCAATTTCGATTTCCTGGGCGTTCGACATTTATGATGTAAATTTTTGAAATGGAAAGTTCGCAAGCATAATGTTCGATGGATCGCAATGAAAACGCTATAAAATGGTGTTGAATATGGGTATATGAGTACGTTAGATATAAATACAGGTTGACATCAAGCACCAAACGTCAGCTGTATGCAGCTGGTCAATTCTTAATAACAGTACAGCTGATGTTGTCAGAGGAAAAAATGACTGAACAGCTGTAAACACGCAGAAGTTTCTTACGTAAGATTTCATCATATTTATGCGCAAAACATTCGATTTTTCGTTATTCATCATGAACGTTGAAACTATTTTTATTTTGTAAATTTGACATATTTTAGTGATTTTTTTCACTGGGTATTATGCCATCTTCAACAATTTTTCAGTTATTATACGGCGACTATTTCACCTAACCAGTTTTTGTGGTCCGCATTCTAACCAGTACTAACTTATTCTTCCACAAGGAGTCGGCATCTTCTCCACATAAATTTTCACATGGAGTTAATCGACGTTTTTGTCAAATTTTCATAGAAGAGTATGACCTGTCGCAACCAGGATTTTTTAAAGTGAAATACAAGTCTTTAACTGAAAAGTTTGTCGAAGAATAGCTAGCATTTCTGTCCAATAACAAGAACACATGCTAATTTTATTTTGAAAACTCATATAAAAAAGGTGGATGTCAATTTTTGGACGGTTTGGGGGCCTAAATAAAGCCACCGACATAGGTGAAAATATATGTTTTGCAGCTTTAATCTATCTGTGTAAAACATCGAATGAAGTCATTATAATTGCTTCATCAAAGAAGACTCTGTTACGACCGTATAGAGCTCGTACCATATAGAATTTAAATATAAGCTCTACACGTTGTCAGGCGATGTTGGGAAGCTTGCCGTAAGCTCTATGCGTTGATAGCAAATCTATTACAATCACTCACTGCCCTTTAGCATAACAATGTCTTATGATAATTATATGTAAATTTCATGAATTTAAGTAATCTTTACAGTCATCAAAGAAAATAAATCTTGCTTGTTAAGTGATATAAATGAGGTCATACTCCTTAATGGTAAATGTTGACCCTTTATCTGATTCTGTATTTCTTTTTGTTCTTCAAACTGGCCCGCCCCGTTGCGGAACGTCACGTGACCAGAATACCGAACTGGTGTGAATAATGGCTGTATCTATGTAGTACGTTTTTTTTTGATAAATGTGATTGTCTCAATAAATCCGTGGATAAACCTGACATATTTAACCAATTAGAACAAATTAATGCCAAGGCTGTCATACAATGAAGCCGTGAATAATGAATAGATAAAACACAAAAACGTAGCCACAAGGGATAATGTTGAAATATCAGAGTCGTGTAAAGTTGAACAATACAAACAAATTTTCGATCTCAATTAATGAGTTATTACAACATTCAGGAGTCAGACGTTCATGTCGAAATACAAACAAACTTATCATGAATAGATTTTATTCAAGTCCACATTTTCATATGTTATGAAATCATACAACAGTTCAGCCATTAATAGGGTAATGATAAGTCTTTTCTAGCTGAAAAAGTCTATATCCTAACTATTTCCTTTTACTGAGTAGTAATGAGTTCACTCAATGCCGATAGCCTGTTGAGGCTATATCAAAATTATGAAATAACATTCATGTGATCAACTATATATTGTATAAAGGGTCGAGGTTCATTTAGATCATAAATCGGCCCTGTACCCGAATACCGCGATATTTTGACAAAACAAAGTTTCCGATGTTTCGTCAACATAGATATGTTCCAAATTCGTCTAAAATATGTAATATTGACATAGCAACCAAATCAATTCCATTCTGCAAACTGAAAAAAAATCGATATTTTGTTTCTTTTTTTGCTTTAGCTCAATGATTTGTTTTACATAATCCACGTGATAGTAAATGTCGACCACTGAGATAGAACATTTTCATCCCATGGTTGCTATGGAAATGTGGAAGTCATGCCAGTTCGTATATTTAGGATTTTTCCTTGTTTCAATTGCAGAAAATACGCCTCATTTTGACAAAATCACTGCAGCAAGATAAAACAATTGTTTCATAAATGAAATCAAACTATCGCATATCACACGTATGTATCAAAACAGTAATAATAATAATTATATACTGAATGTTGATAAACAGTTGAGGATTGAACATACACATAATAGACACACGAGGGTAAATTCCTGCGGTCAACACGCAATTATTTCGGATCACTTCCTTAACCTTAGGCATTGAACGTTTTCTAGATTTCATTAAACAAACTCTGTTTCGTAAATTTAACTACACTGTTTGATATATAAATGTTGAAGTTTGAATTTAATGGTATTGTTTCCTATCCGTTGTAAAGCAGAATAAAATATAATGCAAAAACACAAAAGCTATTGATAGGTTGAACATTAAGTCTGTATGTATTTCAATGGAGAGTTTTCTCTAAATTTTGTGTGATGAAATTACAACCATTGGAACTAACGAACATCCTTTCTTTGTCCATTTGAATATACATATTAAGTGTAACCTCTCCAGAGCGGCCCTCTCTAGAACAACAACCTCCCTTCAACAAAAACATAATTTTTCCACTGTATGATTTAACTATTATTTTAACCTCTCTACAGTAGCTATCTCTCAACAACAACATAATTTTGCTTCTCCCAAATGGGTGTTGCTTTGTTGAGGTTGCACTGTATATTAGTATAAAGGTCAAAATACGAAATATCAGAAAGATCGATTTGAGTGTTATAAGTGAAAACAAGGGAACAGGCGCGCATTTTTCAAAATACTGATGTAATATATTGAAAGATATCTATTTCCACATTATACTTCAAGTGCATAAAAGTGACCGTTGAAACTAATTTCATTAAAATGAGAATATTGCTATTGTTTCTCTCTTAAAATCTTGGCTACGTATAACCAAAGCGTTGTATTGGAGGGTCTCTTCACTAGGGGATTAACGTCGCACCAACAGAAAGAGTCAGTCGGCGACTTTTTTGTTTTAACGATGGGAGAAGACCCCAAGGCGTACACCTGGATAGAACCTTCGACCTTCCGTGAGCTTGCTTGACAGCTTCCGGAATCATATGAGAAATTTGTCTTGTTCGAGGTGATTGGCAAGTGATTTCTAGTCAGAGACCACAATCATTCGACCAAAGACGCGCCTCTGGAACGTTAACGACTGTTGAATGAACATCATTCAATGTATTTTATATTCTGGTAAACATGTCAATATCATTAAAATCAAATTACTTGAAAAGCATAATACCGACTATAAATGTCAAATACAAATAATACACAATATGCCTCGGGGGTAGTCTTGTTTTGGTCGATTTTGACAGGCCGTTTAGCTAACTTGATTTCTCATACTTTTTCCTTAATTAGAATCCAAACGTACAAAAGTTCAAAACGCCAGTCTAACAGAAGTCATGACTTCCATTTCGTTTGGTGTTTCTTTGCCAGAAAATCGTCTGCTTCAGTCAGATGACCAATTGGTAAAATGACAGAATCGTTTACTGGGCGGATATGATTTAATAATGAAGTGCGGTGTACAAAATGAGTCGTGGCAAATTACATTAATATAATACGAGGAATCAATTAATGAGGCATATACATACAGTAAAACATCAAATTGACACTACCTCAGTATTACGACCACCTTGTTATAACGACCACTTATTTTCGGATCGGCTTTTAATAACTACCCTATAATTCAACATGATAATGCAACCACCTTATTATTACGACCGATTTTTCACATATATGAATAATTGTTGTACCGAAAATGTTTTTAAAAACGATTTTAAGAAATACTGTTTTAAAACAGCAAAACATATACAGTCAAGCCTGTGAACAAAGGTCACCCTTGGGAAAGACAAAATTGTGGTCTTTATTGACAGATGACCTTTATTCGGATATCAGTTTGTTCTAAGTAATCAGTGGCGGTTTTTTAAAGAATGGCCTTTATTCACAGTGTGGTCTATATTTGGAGGTGGTGGCATATTTGACTGTGTTCGTTTACATCATCTAGTGAAATTTCGCGAGACGATGCAGAGTACGCTAATAAAAAGAAATTGATCTCGTTTGTATTACAGAGTAGAGACATGTAAGTTTTCTTTGGTCAAAAGCGCAATTATTATCCATCTAAGTGTTATTATATTACCATTTACGATTCATAAGTAAGACATGATCACGAATACTCTAAGTTGACGATTCGGAATACCTTTGATATAATGTACACACAAATTCTGATATAGCAATTGTATATAGATATTGATGAATGTTAAAGCTTGTATTTTTAGATAACGTTCTACTTTCATTGTAAGAAAATAATATATTGTTCTTGAAAGGAAACGTTCTATATTTGTTTGAAAATTGTATGGTAATACTTCTACTGTTGCGGAAATTGTGAGTAAATCTGATTGTTTGAATTTTGTAAGAAAAACTTCTTCCGTAGCAAAAATTGTAAGGAAACATTCTACTCGTTTGAAAATTGTGAGAAAAACTTCTACTGTTACAAAAATTGTAAGAAAACATTCTATTTTTTCGAAAGTGATAAGAAAACATTCTATTTGTACGAAAATTGTAAAAAAACATCTTCTCTCAGCGGATTATCAGCCTCAAAACATGTCTGAAATATTGCACTGGTTAACATCAAACTTAATATATGTTAACATCAATTTATGTCTACTTAAGAAAATTTTAAAGCAATCTTCTGTCACAAATTTATGTTTGTGCAACTTCTCCTTCATTTTTTCGTATTTTTCATTTCTTAAAATGACATGAACAGACTATAAGATTAATAGACCCTGCTTAAGTACTAAGAGTGGAAGAGTCCCGTAAGTGGCGGTGTTATAATTAAACCTTTGGGGGGACATAAATGAAACAAAATGATAATGTTTTTAATTAGCATCATCCATAATTTAAAATACTTTTGCGCTTACAATGTTTGATCTTATATAATAGAAGTTTTTTAGTGGTTAATCACGTGCATAGACTGCGAGTGAAGAGTTTAGACTACGGGTGAAGAGCTTAGATTACGAGTGAAGAGTTTAGACTGCGAGTGAAGAGTTTAGACTATGAGTGAAGAGTTTAGACTACGAGTGAAGATCTTAGATTACGAGTGAAGAGTTTAGACTACGAGTAAAGAGTTTAGACTATGAATGAAGAGTTTAGACTACGAGTGAAGAGCTTAAATTACGAGTGAAGAGCTTAGACTACGAGTGAAGAGTTTAAACTGCGAGTGAAGAGCTTAGACTATGAGTGAAGAGCTTAGACTACGGGTGTATAGTTTAGACTACGAGTGAATTGCTCAGACTACGGGTGATTATGTACCATACGAATGTAAAGACCAGTAGCTATGTATGTTTATATTAACCCGTTATAAAAGACCACTTTTCCGGTCTATGTTCATGTTTGTATTCATTAATTGGCGCGGCCTCTCGAAGTGAATTGATAGAATGTTTTTACTGTTTAAGTTAATTGTCACAAAGGGAATATTGATCGGGTTTTCTCGATCATTTTAAAAAAGACAAGATTGATTAACGATTTGAGTTCTAGATCGTAAGAAAGACAAAAAAAAATGAAATAAAGCCCTTGCGAGTGAACAAAAAAAAAACAAACATGAACTTTAATTTGTTCATATAAAAGATGGATGGAGAGCATGATTTGCAGCTAAATTATTCTTCACCAAAAGCATAATAAATTACTAGAAGAAAAAACTGTTGAGGAAACATTTTTTTATCTAGGTTCTTATTTTTATTCTTTGTGTGTTGTTTTTTAATGTAGTGTGAAGTATTTACTGAACCTTAAACATATGCCTGATTAATTGGTAGGTGAATTTGAAACATTTATAATTAAGTAAAGCCTCGCATAGCGGCCGCCTCAATATTACGAACCACATAGTTATAATGGCCACTAATTTTCAGACCGGCTTTCAATAGTTCCCCTATATAACAACTGGAAATGAGACCATCTAATTATTACGATCGATTTTTCGGATCCTGAAGGTGGTCTCAATATCGGGGTTTTACTGTATAAACGGTATAAAGAGATGCAGTCGTTAAAATGTTAAACTGCGCGTTGTGTTGTACAAGCTACATCCAAATTAATCTCGCAATAATATAGATTTTTTTCATATTTCAATAGAATTTAAAATCCAATGAAAAAAAGTGAACATAATTGAAACTTTAGAAGTTCCAAGTTCTGGTCGGTGGTAGGTTAAACATGTCAGTGACTGATATTAATTAATTTGATACGAGTGGGCGTTTATTGTCGAAAAAAATAACGTTAACTTATAGTTGTAATTGTAAAGAGTCAAAAATATTTTTAGGGCAAACATATTCGATCGATGAAATGAACCCAAAGCCTTAAAAGGAACATCCTGTTGGTGACTCTACGGTTAGACAAGGAGAAAAGAATTCTGATCAAGATTAAAGGTTTAATGTAAGTAAAAATGTCTTAAACATTTTTTTTACTTTTACCAAGTCATTACCACCATTAGCTTGCACCAGGGGATAAAAGTGCGCTTACTGTTCAGCAAACTTATTTACAAAAGATGCACGTACATTAAAACTTGTGAACAAAGATTATTCTTGGGAAAGACAAAATGTGACCTTCATTGACAGGTGACCTTTATTGTGAGATTAGTTTGTTCTGAAAAATCAATGGCGCTTTTTCAAAGAATAGCCTTTATTCACAAGGTGGTCTTTATTCGGAGATGGCCGCAAACAAAGGTTTTACTGTATTTTGAGAATGTGATTAGCGAGCATGTCGAAGTACGGTGACTCTCGAGTTGGTTTTTATAAGTACTTAATGGGAAAATGTCTGATGTTGGAATGGTAACATTTCGACACGCGTTACGACCCACGTTTAAATGTTTTATACTGTTCACTTATACACATGCGCCTTGTTTTTTTTCTCGTAAAATACACAGCCAAACAACAAAAAGTGAGGGCGTTATGCATGTTGTCGGTTTGCAGGTAACTTCATTAAAAAAAAACTTTGATGTAATTCGTCTGACAGAAACTGTTTTAACTTTCCACCTACTAAACCAGCTTAGAACGGTTAAAGACTAAATTAAACATGTAGTGTTGAATAATAGAATATGTTTACATAATGGCTATCGTTTTTCGACAAAACAAACAACAAACAAAGTGGTACGCAATAGATCTATGTTACTATTTATTGAATTAAACTTTACTGTAGATGAGGCATACTTAACAATTATCATTAATTGATGTAAGATAATGTTAATTGAGATGGTCCTTACAAAGACAGACAGTTCAGTATGTATTAAGTTAAGCATCTATACAATAAGTTGACTCGTCAAACAAAATTATCAGGATTTTCCGCCTACGCGGAATAAATAGTCCCGAGCGTTGGTCGGGATAGACTTAAAGTGATAGTGCAAGAAAGGCCATGTTTACGTGAACATGGCATTCCACGGGAGTAATCTATTTTATTACCAGAGACGTTGCCACGTGACTTATCGTTTATGCGACCTGCGCTTTGAACTGACATTTTCAATTCTTTAGTAAAGTAGTATATGATTAAAACATTCAATATTTCCTCATTTTTGGCAGAAATGTCCTTAATATGTTCTGTCGAAATGAACAATTAGAAAGTCATCAAAAATATATTTTCAATTTTTCAATTACTCCTATGCGATTAAGTCTGTGAAAGATTGAGTTTCATTTATTAGAATTGAAAACGTCGTAAAGAACTCAGAATGAATTTAGATAAATTTCTATAAACAAACGAAATTTGTCAAAGTTAATATACATCTCTCTCCACCCACACTGTAATAAAATCCAAATTGTGAGCTAGTTTAGTAGATTAAAGAGAACGTATTTTGAAGACAAAAGGAAAAAAACTTCACCATCCAAGGAAGCGCGTTTTATTTTTCAAATTTTATAGATACACATATAAAAAGATTTATGTTATGTTTTTACTGACATTAAACAGTTTAAACTAAAATGATTGGAACGTACGTGAATGTACATGAATAAATCATTTGTTTAACAGGAACTAGGCTCATCAGTCTTCAAAATGTAATCATTATGGATTACATCTATCAGTTATAATCAATTACAATAAGTTACAATTGTATAAGATTCTTTAACTTATATAATTTAAGGTGTCTCTTATTCTTTCACTGGGTTTAACGCCGTTTTTTTACAAATTTTCAGTTATATACGGCGACCGGTTCACCTAACAGTTTTCCTGGACTGTATACTAACCAGTACTAACTTACCCTTCCACAAGGAGCCGGCAACTTCTCCACGTGTGGAGAAAAGTCGAATTTTTTGTAAAATTTTCATAGAAGGGTATGACCAGCCGCAACCGGGATTCGAACTCGGATCTCCTTTCAGGTTCTTTTAGTTTTATGTAAACATATGTATTTCAATCTACTGTTGCCCTTTCTTTAGTGTAGACAACTAAATGAGGAGGATAAGTAATGAGTATACTAATTATGTTTTCTACAATCATATACATGTACATGAAATTACAATCTAGTAAGCAGTTTACAAGTACAGTCAAACCTGTGTTTGCGGCCACCTCCGAATAAAGACCACCCTGTGAATAAAACTCATATTTTTGAAACACCACCGCTGATTATTTAGATCAAACTGACCCCCGAATGAAGGCCGCCTGTCAATATAGGCCGCAATTTGTCATTTCCAAGGATTATTTTTTGTTCATAGGTTTTACTGTATCTGTTTACTTATATTTTCAGAGAGCTAAAATTGCTTTTAGTAGAATCTTTCTTTGCCAGGACTTATTCCATCACTCAATCGTTTGCCAAGAATTAAAACGGAATTTCATATAGTTGTTGATCTCATACAACAACTGCCTGTTGTATAAAGATTCAATTGTATGTTTAAATAAGGAAATGTTGAATAAATGATTTAAGCATTTAGCGTTAAAATCCACTGTATACAGAAATAAGAATTTATTTTGGGACAGGCAATTGTATTTGTAACACAGATATAGGCGTTTAAATATACGTAATATTTTTCTCTTTTGGGGGTCCCTGAGGTCGACTTGTTATGGTCTCTGATTTGTAAACACTACCCCTCACCACAATGAGTTCGAACCCCACCCGGGACAAAACTTCAAATGTAAGGAAGCAGTCCAGCTAGGTAACGGATGGTCGGTGGTCCTACCCAGGTATAAGCCTGGGGTCTCCCTCCGCTGTTCAAGCTGGAAAGTCGCCAAATAACCCTGGCAGTAGGTGCGTCGTTAAACTTCAGTCAAAAAACTTTTTTTCAATGTTAATAATAACATTGTATTACATACTTGAATAAAGATTTCTTTAATTGATGGACGAATTCATTCTATATACATGAAGTGGATTTATCATTTAGATATATTGCTTGGACAATTAGAAACTAAGAAAAGGCAGTATTTGGTTTATGTTTTTTGTATGATTTGTATCACTTAATTTGCATAAGTAAAAAATGACTAGATTTAAGAGCAGTCAAACCTGTGAACAATGGCCACCCTACCATCTGAAAGACAAAATGTGGCCTTTAATGACAGATAGCTCTTATTCGGAGGTCTGTTTATTCTAAATAATAAATGACGGTTATCAAATAATGGCCTTTATTCACAGAATGACCTTTATTCGAAGATGCTCGCAAACACAGGTTTGACTGTACTTAAAATGGAATATTATATCATTTTTGTGTTATTGATAAAATAACTATAATTCCATTGCGAATAAAAATAACAAGTCTAAAAGTATACAACTTCATATACATATATATACACACACACAATCATTTATACCATTAAAAAAATAAGAAAAAAAAAACAAAAAATTAAATAACCATATTGCCATAAAAAATGCAATATTTTTATAATTACCTGTATATTTTGCGGCATGAAAATTATCAAAACAGCTCCAAATAATATAGCTATCACAGTCACAAAGTTAACCATCATTATGCTTTTTTATTACAAAATCCAATCAATTCTATTAACACTCCTACCAAAATCCAGATTAACCCTTTGTCTGTTAAAAAAATATATATGGATAAGTTTCAGAAAATATTTAAATAAGTCTAATTTTATAAAATTATCCGAAATTTAGTCTCAGTGACACAAAATGACCAAGAGATGAATAGGATGAGACGTAGTTATTTCCGCTGACACAACACGTTGCTTTAACAAACTTAATAACGACATTAACACATCCATTCGGTTAAGGAAGAAAAAACAACAGAACTATCTTCCAGCAAGCACCTTGCTCAACTAATCGACATCGTTTATGATGACTGATAATTGAATGGTATAATGCGAATGAAGAAATGTTGGTATATCGAGTAAATTGCGAACCATCAATCAAAACATGACAGCCCTACCTTCCCTCTGTATATCGCCGGTTAACGTTTAATAAAATTGTCGTAAACTTCATCAAAATTACTATGTTATTACAAGATACATACAATATAAAGATGGTAACTTAATTTGTATTCTAATGATTCGCACAATCATTTACAGCCGATACTGAGTAAGACAAAAATTTGATCACAGGAACATGGAATATGTATACAGTGCAACCTTTCCGGAGCGGCCCTCTCTTGAGCAACAACCTCCCTTCAGCAACAGCATGATTTGTTTCCTACTCTGCGATTTAATTGCTAATTTAACCTCTCTAGAGCAACAACCTATCAACATCAACACCAAAATTTTGCTTCTCTCAAAGGGTGTTGTCTTGGAGAGGTTGCACTATTGTTCTTAATACCTTAAACAGACACAAGTGTATAACATATGTTAAATTTTACCTTACACTGTACAATAATGAATTATTCTAAGTTTAATGACTTTCTAGGTTTATCAAAGGACGACGAAAATGAATTTTAAGACAAGTTTTGTTGTCATTTTTGATGTACGTACATGGGAAGGATATAAATACGGAAGTGTGTCGTGTGAATAAGGTAATACAGTATAGACACAGTACAACCTCTCCGAGCGACCACTACAATTATAATGACTTCTTAATTTCAGACTGGTTTTGACTATTTCCTCTGTTTTAAAAATTATGAGATTACAGTACCACCTCAATATTAAGACCGTTTGTTTTGGTTATAATGTGACCATATATCAACGTTTTACCGTATGTACTTGTATATACGTGTATATCGAACTAGCTTTCATATTGTCTTCGATATCATCCGGTTCATAATCACTAGAGAGCCTTCTTGGTCGAGTGGTTATGATCTTTGACTATAGTGATCACTAGTCCTTCACCGCCGTGAGTTCGAATCCCACCCGGTAACCAGACATTTAAGAAGGCAGACTGGCTAGCTTACGGTCGGTGGTTCTACCTAGGTGTACGCCTGGGTCTCCCTCCACCATTAAAACAGGAAAAGTCACCGAATGACGCTGCTTGTTGATGGGACGTTAAACCCTAGTGATGTTTGCAATAATACTTAAATGTGAGCAAGAATTGTCGAATGAAAACATATATGTATAGTCCTTCAGCGAAGCACTGTAACTATTTTTTTTGATGACAAATTCAATTATGTCAATAAAAAATTGAATCTAAAAACTGAAACATATTTGATGAATACACATTTTTTGATATTGTCCCAATGAAAACCCGTTAATTTCTAATTTGGTTCAATTTTAGTTCATAAATCGAATAATACCACGAGGAGTGTGGGAGTAATTCTATCAGAACATTCCTCTACTGCAGGATCTAAAAATAGAAATAACTCTATTAAGTGACAATAAGTTCCAATCAAATTTAGATTGAAATCTGTTCATTCCCTCATTTTTCAAAACACGTTACTAAAACTAAATATAAAGACACGGTATTTCAAATCTTGTTTCATGTATGTTAAAAATGTAAGAATTTCACAAGCAGATCCATGTTGAGAGTATCCGCTGATCACGGCATACTCTCTTTGACTTTATACAATATTCTTATCTAACCATCCCAATGGCTAAACCTATTGGAGAAGGGACAGTCAGTTTAGAGCCTGTTCTCATAATTCTAATATAATATTATAAGGCGTAATAAAATTGTTCGTTTCTGGTTACCCGACCTACCCTAATTTTTCTCTGCGACCCTAGATTTTTTATTAGGTACAGCAACCATCTCACTTTTTTATATTTCGGCCCCAAAATCAATCTCAACAGCGGCTTTCAAGAATGATCCCCCAAAATCCCTTCCTACATACTATATTTTTAATGAGCATGTAACCAGAAACAAACAATTTTCATGCCATAGATACTGAACGAGGTAATCTTGTTTATATATATTAATTGTCTATGTTATCAATAAGATGGAGTGGGGGTTTAGGGGTGGGGCCAGATGCACCCAACCGATATAGATCTAGATGTGGCAATCTTTTGCATGGGGACATTTACAAATCTTATTTCATTTATACCATTATATGTTTGGCAGTTTTCCATTTTATTATTAGATAACACTTTAATGATGTTTGAACTAACTATGATTTTGCCCCCACCTGACACAAAGACAGGGATTTGTTCGTAGTTCCTGGTTTGTTTACGTCAACTAGCAGTTGTGGGCGTGGTGTTTCCACCCATGGAATCTCTGTCCTGAGTGAGATTTTATCATGGGCTTGGTAACTGGAGCGGCATATGTTGTCACAATTATTGTGTATTTTTGCTGTGATTCTTCGCAGTTATACAAATATTTGATGGCGGAACCGTTTGAATTTTCTTTATGTAGGAAAGCATGAAATGTTTACAGCTTTAATTGCAAGTTGGACTGCATGTATATCATGATAATGTTATCGATAAATAATCAATAAACACCTTGTTACCTTGTCAAATACTCACGTCAATTACAGCTGTCAATTATAAACAATTTATAACTATTAATATATCCGGCAATGATCACGTGTAATAAAAATAGATATAACAAAACGTGACCCAATATATAGTTTACACAATGTAAGACATTACAGATGACACGCCTTGACATTCAATCAAAACAGCGCGTAATAAATATATAATTATACAAATGTGTATATATTGTTCTCTGTAAGGATTTTATTATAATATCATAGGCGGATATGGGAAAACCTTCGATAAAAAAGATGAATACATTAATATAAATCTGTGACTTCAGAAATGCATACCGAGAATTCTGTTTTGGCAAATTGCGAGCGAAAATCTCCAAGGAAACTAATGTATTAATGTTATATGTGAAAATTACATGTGAAATTATCGAATTCATTCCATAGACGGCGTTAAAAACTATTGCCAAACTCTCGAACCGGCCGTAAATATATAAATATTCCAACTTGTCCCGAGTCCTTAAAAGCGCACAGCCAATGTCTCTTTCACTCTTTATATATTGAATAATTATAATTGTCCTGCGTAATTTGTTTGTATTCAAATCTCTAAATGCACCGGGGAATTCTAGAACCGCGCATATTCTCCAAAAGCACACAGCATACACATCTTTATCTTACATTGAAGAGAGTACAAATGTATTTAGATTTTGTAATATCAGTCTTCCAGTATTTTCTCAGTGTTAATTGTTTGATGCATTTGAATATAATAACATTATTTAAAGAGAGAGTGATAAAAAGGATGGAGAGAAAGAGCTGGAGAAAAAAGATGGAAAGAAAGGGAGAAAGAAAGAGATTTTCGTGCTAAATTAATTCATCTCAACAAATTGATCTATTACGGTAACTCATTTTTCTGCGGTGCTTAAAACCTTTGATAAAAGTATTAATAAGCCATTTTGTGAAAAAAAAATAGAAGGTTTTGGTCCCCCATTGATGATTTATCGTTCCTCGTGAAACATAATTTTAAAGCAAGAAACATACTAACTAGTGTTTAAAAATAATACAAGAAAACAATCATCGTCATAAAACACATAACACAAGATTGACTGGAGAAAATTCCTAGAATAACAATATCATTGAATGATGGATACAGTCTGTATTTGCCTTGGAAAATACTAAAAGTGACATCTTCGTATACTTAGAATGAATAAATATTTGCTTTACCGTCTTACAATAATACCGAGATAGCGAACAAAATTTATCCATTATTATAAATCCCCTTCACTAATTTAGTATAGGTAGACGGAATCCCTTTCAACGTGTTTTAAAAGGTGGACAGGAACCTCTTCAATAAAGTCGATTATACAAGGACAAAATCCATGGATAACATGGCCATACGTTCTAAAGGGACACAATCCAAAATTCTCACGAACCGAGTAAAAAAGAATACAAGTAATCTCCCTTTATTAGAAATACATATTTTTTCACAGTGCGTTATATTTTTTCTTTGTTGTTCATTTGACGGGTGTTGATATGTACCGGAAGTGTCTCTATTGTCGTAATGATCAAAATATCATTATGTTGAATAGCAGATAATATAAGCATTATTTAAAATTTTATTAATAATTTCAGGCAGCGAGGCTGGTTCCTATTTCACTTTGCAATTACAATTCGGCATTCAACAATTCTTAATGGAAGCTTAATTAAATGTAACCAGTACAGTGCACCAAAGTCTACGATAATAACTAGGACAAAGGTAAGAATTTAGCGCATGCTGTTCAAAGATAGCGCATACTGTCCAAAGTTTATGACTGTCGTATTTAAATGATAACGAAATATGTTCAAAAACGGGATGACAGTCACTGAAGGTCAGTCAATTGTTTAATACTAAATTCTTACACATTATGAGATATTAAAGTTAAAGGTTGCATATTAAAAGTAGTTCGAATTCACTTCTGAGTATTTTCCTTCAATGTTTACCCCCCCCCCCCTCCATTTTACCGTATACTCCATGTACATTAAAACTGGAAATTAAACCTTTGCTCATATTTGGATACCGTTGTTGCTATATTTCAATTATCCTTAAACATCTGGTGCTATGTCATATCACATTACAGATTTCTTTCCTCATGTTAATGTTGTTGATCTTGTCTGAATTTCGGAATACACACATATTTCAGCGCTTGCTGTAATACTGGTTTGTTTCAATTAGCAAGTAACTGGTTACCTGCTTAATAATAACAATGAATATGAAGTTTACCTGACAACTGGGGACCAGGTTAGAAAATTAGCCCAACAGCAGCCCCTGAGAGCTACGCAACAAGAAAATGGTTATAACCTGTGGGTAGACAGACGTAAAAGAAGACAAACCATTGATGGATTTGGTGCAGCGTTGACTAACTCTGCGGCGTACGCTCTCTATCACAGTCCCATCAAAAGCCAAATACTTAAAGACCTGTTCGGACAGGGAATAAATGAATTAGGTAATTATATGACATATTTCAGGTCAATAATATTATATAGAGCTTGAAATTGAGAGTTGTAATTATTATAAGTTGTAATTATAACAAGTTGTAATTATAAAAAGCTTTAGATATGGGTGAGTAATTAGAGATTTCATACAATTTTTCTTTAAATTCTCGAAAATAGTTTTCTGACATCTGCATGGGTAAAAGTTGAAACTTTAAGAGAAAACAATAAAAAATCAGTAAGGTCCGGACCTGGGAAAAACCGGAGGTTCCGGAAAATTCCGGAAAACTTTTAACCATGCATCTGGATAATAAAGTCGAATTGCAAGCTTTGAAGTCATTAGATTTACGCGTCTTCATGACATTATTGTGCAACATCGATAAGAACTAGTTGTCTCATATTTCATTGTAGGTATCACGTACTTACGTATCACCATGGGAGCGTCAGATTTCAACGCTGTGTCCACTTACACCTACGATGACATAGGTCAAGGTCAAACAGACTTTGACCTTCAACATTTCAGCATACAGAAGGACAGAGAATTCTTCATTCCTATAATAAAAGAAGCATTGACCATATACCCCAACATTAAGATTCTAGCGACCCCATGGACCGCTCCCGCTTGGATGAAGACTTCTCACAGTTTGAATGGTGGGGAGTTTATCAACGATTGGAGATACTTACAAACATATGCCATGTATTTCGCTAAATTTATAGAAGAGTACAGGAACGAAGGGATACATATAGAAGCAATAACATGCCAGAACGAACCATTATTGTCACGTAACGATTACCCAACAATGAAGATGAGCGCTGATGTACAAAAATCGTTTATTAAGGATCACCTTGGACCCCTTTTCAGACAAAGGAATATTAACACAAAGATTCTGGTATTTGATCACAATTGGTCGGACTCATGGTACCCCGAGTCTGTAGTGAATGATGGTAAATAACAAAACTGTCTGTACTATAAACTAATACATGTAACTCTGTTCAAATTACATTATTTAGTCATGTCAAGTGCTTATATTGGCGAATGTCCTTGTCTTGACCTCAATACACAAACTTTCGTTCGCGAATGTATCAAAGTGCTTTTACGAATATCTGATAATTCGAAGCAAATTTATGGTCAGTTATAGATTTACGAGTTGTTATCTGAATTACAAGTGATTATAATACGATCAACATTTTCATTCATTCAGCTATTCGATGTCAGTAGAAATAGATGACCTCATATTGACCCAGATTTATAAAGAATGAATACTATCGTTCTTGCTAATTAGACGAGTATTCAAATCTTCAGGTAATGTGAAACAGTACGTTTCCGGTGTGGCCTGGCACGGATACTCGGGTAATCATGATGTACCAGGTACCTTCCACAACAGTCACTCGGATGTTGGTATGTTGCTCAGATATGTTCAATCATGAAGTCTTTAATTGTTAATGAACTATTTCATTTGCAATTTTTATCACTTATTTAGCAGGAGTGAATGGTACATGTAACCACAATGAACGCATAGTGTCATTTCAATTTTTGCCTACCACCGTACCACCTTACCATTGATGTAAATAATATATATTTAACGTCTGTTAATTACGTCGCTTGGAGTGGTGGTGAGGTTCTATTCTAAAATTTTGCCATAACTTTCCCAATTTAATACACATGTACATGATTAATCGGGCTGCGGCCGTGGTCCAGCGGTTAGTGTGCTGGACTTGTAGCCCGACGATCCGGGTTCAAATCCCGGTCGCGGCAGGTCATACCCTTCTATGAAAATTTGACAAAAATGTTGATTTTCCTCCTTATGTGGAGAAGTTGTGGAAGGGTAAATAAGTACTGGTTAGTATACAGTCCAGGAAAACTGGTTTGGTGAACCGTCACAGTATATACCTGAAATATTGTTGAAAAACTATGTTTCCATAGTATATCGGTTGGGCAAGAGTTCGGCAGCGCAGGATTTAAATCACGTGTGTGTAACACAATAGCTTATCACTATTAAACTGGTTCCCGTTCCATGTAGCAGTGCACCGCCTTTGTTCAGACAGAGTCAATGGGAACCAAATTAGGTTACAATCGGCTGGGTAAAATGGAACAGCAGATCGTGTTTTATCGTAGAATAATGTATGGGTTGGTTTCCGATATGCTCATATCGGCAATGCTGCTTATCATGTAAGAATAATGTGTCGAAAATACGTAAACGTAAAATACATAAAGGCACTTAAAATAAAGCTGTGCATGTCGCATAGTTCATATTCTTAGGCCTAAAAAATAAAAGGTTTGTTTCCAGTTACCTGCCAAAAGAAATATTGGTAGGAAGATAGGGAATTGTTTTTATTTTCTACATATGTCGGCAACACTGCATGTGTGCGCCGTAATATTAATGGATTGTGAAAATTACAAAAGTGCACTACGATTCGAACGCAGTAAAAAATTAAAAGTCGGCAGGCTAAATGTTGGGTCGGTCGGGTAACCGGAAACAATTTTTTTCAGGCCTTATTCAGATCTTTCAACTAAGGTCCGGTGTATACAATGTTTATAAACAAACGGAATTTTGGGTATTTTCAACAGGGAACTATTTCACGGAAATCACGGGTGGTGACTGGGATACAAACTTTGCTGGTGGATTAACTTGGGACAACAGAATGATTACGATTGGGCAGACAAAGAACTGGGCTAAGGCAGTTTTCTTCTTTAATATCGCCTTGGATCAAAACCATGGACCCAGGGTAAGTTGTCTCGAATGCTTAACATTGTTTTCCATCAAAATTAATATAACACAGGCGTATGAATGTATTTTTAGCGCTTTGAAACATATATGTAATGGATAAATAAAATAAAGAAATATGATTTCATTTACTTGAGCGTATAAATGTATACATTTGATTACGTAAATACAATTTTAAATCATTTGCTCAGTATACAAACATGCATTAAAACATTTTCATTCTGTCTTTCACTTTGAAGTGACCAGGAAAGACATTGAGTTTAAATACATCACAAAATGCATTTTGTCACTTCATATGTTAAAATAGATCGGAGGTCTTGGTGGATGTGATAATTGCCGAGGTTTGGTGACAGTCCCATCCGGAAGTTTTTACTACACCAAAAACGTAGAATACTTTGCACTCGGCCACCTTAGCAAGTTTGTAAAGCCAGGGGCTGTCCGTTTAGAAACTAATTCATTTGGATGGGATCAGCTACATGCCGTAGCTTTCGTAAATACGGACGGAACGACGGTGATTGTGGCAGCCAACCCTAGTGGAAATCAACAAGCAACATTCTCGTTGAATATAGATGGGCAACATTTCGTGTATTACAATCTGCCACCAAACTCTGTTGTCACAATGATAAAATAAATATACGAAAACACTGGGTATTTGTTTAAAGGGCCGCGGTCGCGGTCCAGTGGTTAGGGCGCTGGACTTTTAACCCGGAGATCCGGGTTCGAATCTCGGCCGCGGCGGGTCATACCTTTCTGTGTAAATTTGACAAAAATGTTGATTTTCCTCCATATGTGGAGAAGTTGCCGACTCTCTGTGGAAGGGCAAGTTAGAACTAGTTAGTATACAGTCCAGAAAAACTGGTTAGGTGAACCGGTCGCCGACTATAACTGACCAATTGTTGAAAACGGCGAAAAAACCCAGTGAAAATAAGTCACATAAAAACAATAAAACAAATTTGTTAAACGAGACAGAATATTTGTATGATGCTTGTGTTTATCTGATCTTCGCTCATGTGTAATTTACATACAAAAGTATCGACATTATTATAGGAATCAAGATGCTTCATAATTATCATTAAATGTATTATTAGTGTCTGTTATATTATTTCATATAAATTAAGTGGCCAACTTATAGTAAGATTGTACTTCTCACATTGTACAGTATATTGTACATGATGTAAGTCTGTCTTTTTACAAACACAATATTTTCACATTACTGATGAAAGGCAGACACAAAACAGTCCTTGGCAATTCATTAAATAGTTCGAAACAGATGCATCGAAGAAGACAAATTTTATCAATGCAAATTTCAGCGAGCACAGAAAAGAACAAGACAGAGGTGCAGAACTATTTAGACATGTTACTTGCAGAGATATAACGGGACATTGACGTATGTTTTATATATCTAGGATGACAAGATAACAATGGTATGATTTAATTATTTATGAATATACTTAATAACAATTACAAATGATACTTAAGTTATATCTCCTACTAAACAAAATGAATGTTGTATTAAATACACCACATTCGAACCAGTGCATTCTTCGGGAACAATGTATTTCGTAAAAATGATGGCCTATTATTACCTCTAAGTGGATCCTGCCTGAGGAATTTAATATATATATTTATTTTCTTAAAATCCCATAGAAATTAGACCGCCGACAATCGAAACTCTAGAATTTAGGCCACCCGATCTCACTTTGTCTTATTAGTGGAACAAGGTATCCGAGCTGTCGTATTTAGTCAGTGATAAAGACCTACATGCATATAATGTTTTTGTGTGTTCAATATTACTCAAATTAATTTGTTTTATCAAATGTCAGCACAATGCAGATTTAAAAAACACAAACTTCGGACAAAATAAACGAAAACAAGCATATTCATTGCAAGTTTCCGATTTAAAAGGAGAAATGTGCAGTTGCTTCATAAATAGCCCGTGTTGATATATATAATTATAAAAAGTCTTGTTGATGCATGCTTATACACCATTGTTTACATCTAATTGTCGTGGTACAACATACTGTTTCATTACCCCCAATTAGGACGATCAAAAATCGGTCCGAGTTCATCCGGTAATTTTCGTATTTTTGTAAAATGATACTTACTTTATTGAACTCAAAATTCCCCCGCCTAAATTTTATTTAATATTTTATTACATAATATCATTGGATTGCTCAATAAATTAATTTTAACGGACGGGTAGGACATTTTTTGCTTTATAAATTTGTCAGATTTCGGAAAAACGGACTTAAATCAGACTTTTTAAAAACAAATTCATATCAATTGCTCTATATGCAATGTAAAAAGGTAATTGTCTTTAAATGCTAATTCCCATGCCAAAATATCAAAATAAAATAAATATTTTTGCATACAAATACAGCTGAATAATTAAAGTTAATGAATATGATGGGACATTTTGCGAAATTGTTCCTCATGTTTTATCAATCTATATTTCATCTTGGTGATGAGATCGCCTCAATATTAAGACCATATCTTACAAAATGTGATTTGAATTAGGCTCATTATTAGATATTTGTTACAAATAAGATTATGTTCGATATTTTAAATACTGTATAATCAAAGCAATGCATCCCCTTTATCCATACGTTTATCCATCTTTAAACTGGTCCCCGTTCCATGTTGCAGTGCACAGTCAACGGGTACCAGTTTAATCCATCCTGTACACACAGAACAGTATTCGGATAGATACTGGTACACGTATAGTGTATGTATCAATGATAGTCATAAGGCAGACTTTCGATATTCATGCACAGATCAGTTTATTTTGAGACGAACAGTCAAACATGAATATCATAGGCTTCTGATTACAAGAGACGTCATCAAATCAAACAAGAGTAATAGCAATCAATGTATGAAATGAGTCTTAAATGCGGTACCCCCATTAAATGTGATAGGTGTTTTTTATCAATATAAAGCATTTATTTAATTTCTCATGTAGGACGGCGTTCGCTCATGACGCGAAGCTCTCAAATCAGGTAATACTATACTTCTTTCCGTGGTATTTATGCATTTAATAGATTCATTTTACAATCACGTGCATAAATATAATGACTATGTTATAAAGAAAATCAAGAACGAATGAATGCATATTTGAACTAGGTAAGAAATAAATGACGAGCGCTGGCATACAATCGAGGCGCGAATGTACCTGTCACATTTTGTTACGGTATAGTAGGACTTTATCCACTTCTAAGCGCTCTCTAATTAGGAGTACAATAAATAGCAATCCATTTCGCGGCATGCTTCAAACTACGCTATTCGGCAGTAGTGATTACACTTAAAGTCAAATTGTGATAAGGTGCGTATTTCTCATAATTCGATTAATTTCATAAAAGTTTTCAAGGAATACATTCTGAGTACTTGCATAAACGAGATGCACTTGAAAATATCGTACTCCATATCACGCGTCGCGATGCCAGAATTAGCGAAGCCTTGGTTACTGGTTCGGCTATAAGTTAACCGATTTCATTCAGAATTCAGAAGAGGTCTCTTCTCGAATTTAATGGAAGACATCCAGCTAAAAATGTCTCGCAGTCTCTGACAGTTTAATTACAGTTAAATACCTACAGTTTCGGTAGGTATCCGAATCATTGGTAGTTCTGGGTCACTTAGAGATTAATGGTTCTGAAATTAATGATATGTTTTCCATATCGGATAATACATATTTTTGTTTATAAGTTATATCTATTAGAAGCAAATTAGCAAATTTTCGCTTCTGTATGTTGATAAATGGACTGGATTGGAGTGCCAATTATCACAGTGGAAAAAATCTACCTCATCCCCTCCTGCTGAAACAGAGATAGGGAGATTTCTTCCTGACTAAACATAGAAAATATTGGATGAATAGACTCGGCCTTGATATCATTTGGTTGATAAATGTATATTCTTTGTGCTGCATACATATGATAACCCTGTGCGACAAATCATGGCAGAAAACAACCATAATGTCAACACATGTATGTGTGCTTAATGGAGTGCTGGGTAACATGGACACTAGTCGTTGTTTAAAGGGGGCATGACAAGAAACTATGTTTTAGTTCTGCTTTTTTATTATATTTAGTTTTTCAGTCAAAATTTTGATCAATGTTAATAAAATTATAAATCTTTATCTACGTGTTGTTTCATTCAAATTACTCTGCAGAGTGGTTGTAGTATAAAAACTACAGTACCTAAAGTACGAACTGTTATATTGCAATCGTTTGTTTTCTTGCTTAGAAAATGGTAAAAAAATATTGGTAGCCATGTTTTACAAGTTATATGTCACTTTGACAGTGAAAACTGTCTTTGGAATGACCCTTGAATGAACCAAACAGAACACATGAACCAGAACACACACACATGGTTCGAAACTAGCATAATCAGTGCATGTGCTCCAATACTTAATTGCACATGATTAGATTAAGTAAATCAAAATTGCATTCATGTATTTTGATGCTGAAATATCTGTCTGTTAAAGTATGTATAGTTTTAATTGCTTGGAATTGTAATTAAAATGATGACCACAGTTTATTTAGTCAATAATTGCAACATTTGTGATTCACTTATTAAACCAAAGACATATATACTGTATATAGTGTATGTCTTTGTTAAACACATGAAAGTAAATATACGTATTTGATTTTTACATACTATATTTCTTTCATACATTGATACATCGATGATCAATGTTACTCTGCTGGTATTTTTATCTTCTAGTAATTCAGTCAAGGCAAAGAATTGTTAAACTTTAAACTTCTGTTACGTGATGGATGACAGATGGTGAGATGTCTACCACAAAAGCACTTGAATTCCATTCTCCGAAGCTGTTGGGTCTTGATTACCATTTTCATGTGTATAATAAATTGTATATTGAGGATATCTTGGAGCTGAAAGAGTATCCTCTCTGCAATGGTATGCTTTACTCGCTGGTGTTATGATAAAATTTTACTCAAATGGAAACATAGTTATTTTAAGTTTTTTTCGTGTGTACAATTTGTAAAATTAGTTTTAGACAGAAATTGTATGCGAAAACCTAATGCAGGAAAATACTGATTATTTTTTTAAAAAAGATTTTCTACATCGTAGAAATAATGTCAGAAAATATTAGCTCAGAAAGTTTTTTGTACATTTACTGAATACTCCAGTGAGCAGTGCGTTTAAAAGTGTGACATAGGTATTTTTTCAGTACATTTTAATCATTGTGAAAAAAGTTTCAGTAACAAGTCTGAAAAGTTTTGTAGAACGATGCTGACATTAAACAAAAACATTACTAGTCTGAATGATACAAATACAGTTTCTAGTGATGTTAAATTCTATTCAAGGTTTATTTGCGTATAAGAACCATCCAGTATTCAAAGTGGATGTTATTGGTGTAGTTGTGAAGAAGGAGGAAAATACCAAATGTTTTATTTACGCAGGTATTGAATTACATGGCAGTCTTTTAAAAATACTTCGTGTTTTACTAAGCAATGTGAGTGAAAACGTGCCTTCAAAATTGAAAGTTGCAGCAAACTCTTTTGCAATTGTGTATTTTATTCTATGATAACATTAAGATGTTGTGGAGTACTTGTACCTTTATTGTTATGATCGACAATATTTAAGCAATTCAGTATTCTTTAAAATGATATTATAAGAGTTTCGAAAATCTAAAACAGATAAAGCAAGTGTGCATCTTGTCCAGTATTGTCTTGATGGATTATAGGAAAATTTCAAGTTATGAACGAACAAAATTAATTTGTTGAATAAACATGCAATTTTTCCAAGCCTAATAGTTCGAGTGAAATGCATAACTCTATTTTTTTTCTATTTTTTCATATGCAATAACATCATCTAAAAAAAAAATGAAATAATTTGGGTGGGTATAAAATGCAGATGCATTATGCAGACAATAAAGAAATAGAAAGAAAACGCAGACAACAAAGAAATAGAAGGATAATGGAAAATGTGGACGACAAAGATAAAGATCGAGGGATACTGATATAGCATATGATAAGCAGTTGTTGGTGGCAAATAATTAATAAAGAACATTTGTATTGATGATTATGAAAGTAAGATTTCATATGGAATTATTCTTTTGAAAAAAAAATCAAAAAATTGTTTATTTATTTAGTTTTAATAAAAAATTAATGGATTATGAAATTTTTCTTATGGAAGAAAATCGAATTACCGTTTGTTTAATAGAAAATATCATTTATTTGTTTGATGAAAAATGCTATTCAGCTAAGAAAATAAAAAAATGAAATATCATTCATTTGATTAATTTTAATAATGAAGGTGATAAATTATGAGATTATAATTAAGAAAAGAGGAAATGTGGTTTATTTGTTTCGTAGTACGTAGATCTACCATTTATTTGTTTAACATAGGAAATGATAGATTACGAAATTATTGTTATGCCAATATGTAAAAAATAAAATATCGAAATACCATTTATTTGTTTAATTTTGATTTTGAAGTTATACATGAGACAAAATATCACCTTTTTATGAATCAAATAAAGCATATTTCTATTTTAAGAGATCTTACGAATAGTTCCATAAAATATTCTTTTTTTACAAACAAATTAACGATGGTTTGATTTATACATTTTTTCGTAAGAAGTATTCCATAATAATTTTTTATTCGCCAAATAAACAAATAAATGATTTTACGCTTTTTTCATAAGCACGAATTCGTAATCAATATTAAATTGGAATTTAAATGTTTTCTATCCCTTTTTTCAAATAGATAAATAATATTTCGATTATTTATTTTTCAATCATAAAAATAATTCCATTTTCTTTTTTTCATGAAAAGAATATTTTCATAATCAACAATACTAATATAAATCATATAATATAATAAATAATTAATTTGCCACCAACAACTGCATATCGTCTGCTATATTTATTTGCCTCTATATCTTTGTCGTCTGCGTTTTCTGATAACCTTCTATTTCTTTGTGGTCTTCGTCTCCTTCTATTTATATATTGTTTGCATAATGCGTCTGCATTTTATGCCTTTCCAAACAATTACCAGAACATATATTTATCATAAATAAATGACACAATTTGTTTGGTTTGAAAACCAGTACCATATTATCAGACTGAAGATGTTTTGTTTCAGTTGATGATGGTACTGGTGTTATACTGTGTTGTTGCTGGAAAGTTAACTATTACCACAGGCAAGGTAATCGTTTTCGTGCGTCCCAGTTTATGTTTATATCCTCGTTAATTTCTTGATTTATATCTAGTGAGCATTTTTATGGAGTCACTAAAGTGACATTCTACACTTTTATATTTTAACTTGTAGCACTCTTTTTTTATTTCGTTTTTACAATATAACATTTCGTAGTTACGAATTAGTATTTCGTATAAATGATATACTAATTTCTAATAAATGAAATACTAATTCGTAATTATGAAATGTTATTTTGTAGAAACGAAATAGCAAAGAATGCTTGTGTTATCTGTTAACCTTTTATAACATGTGTGTGAAGAATCATATATTTTCAATCTATGTACCAAACGACAACAACATGTCAACGTCATTGATTTCCTGCTTGCGTGCATTTAAGTCTTTATTAATAATGTCTTCATTTGTTTGAATAAGCTACGTACAACTTACGCTTTTGAAAGTGGTTGACGAAAATTGTAAAGTTCTGTCATTGTATTATATACATGATTCGAAAAATTGAAATTTTGTGCATGTAAAGTCAAATTTTGTTGCTATATTATTTGTAATAAATTATACTGCTTCCATACTTTTAAGGGCCTCAATTTTCTAAGCTGGATATTCCTGATGTGTTCAAACCAAAGGTCGCAGAGTTAGAGATGGAAGCAGAAAGTGCTACAGATGGTTACAGTCTCGGTGACCTGGTCCAAATTAAAGGCAAGATCAAAATTTTCAGAGAAAAGAAGGAAATTGTGGCTTCAATTCATAGTATCCTTTTTTTTAGTGTAATATCAGAGAATTATGCTGGGATATTCTGCTGATTTCATAACAGAGTCTTATTAAGTTATTTGGACTAAAAATTGCGAGACTAAAATCACTCGACCACAGAGGTCCCTGTCTTTGGCTCTTTTTGGCTGAGGCTTATTAATGAAAACTCAAGGGTTTCCAAAATGGTTCTATTCTGCTGATGCTAATGAGTTTTTCTAGTTATTAATTTCAAACTACCTTTTAAAAATATAGCCGCAAAATTTTAAGCTAATATGTAAGCTTTTCTAATGGCTTGCTATATCACGATCTGTCAAAGTTTGCTTACAATTAAATTATAGACATTTGTTCAGGATTGACAAAATTTATTTGGTCCTTTTTTACACCCCCGCACAACAAAGTTGTAAGGGGGCTATACTGGTTTCAGGTTGTCTGTCCATCCATCTGTCTGTAGACGAAATCTTGTGTGCACTTCTTTTCCAAAACAGTGGGTCGGATGTTTATAAAACTTCACCAACACATTAGGCTTCAGGTCTACTTGGGCTAATTATAAAAAAAAATTATTGGGATTTATTTTCACAGAGTTATGTCCCTTTTTTATTTGTCTAAAGACAAAACGGCTCCTTGGATGTTTATAAAACTTAACTAGTTCATTAGGGCAATAGGTCTACTTATGCATATTTAAAAAATATTGTTCGGATTTATTTGCACATAGTTATGCCCCTTTTTTGTTTGTCTACGAAATCTTGTGTGTACGTCTCTTCTCTTAAATGACTTGTTCTAAGTTTTTAAACTTTAAAAAGGGCTCTGCAAGGGGGTATTTAATCATCTTCAGTGATAGTTCTAGTTTAACTTGATTTAATACTATTTTTCAACAATTTTTCAGTTATATATGGCGGCCGGTTCACCTAACTTGCTAACCAGTTCTAACTTACCCTTCCACAAGGAGTTAGCAACTCTCCACATATTGAGGAAAATCAACATTTCTGTCCAATTTTCATGGAAGAGTATGACCTGCTGCAACCAGGATTTGAATTATTTTGTCCTTAACCATACCTTAGAGAAAATACTTGATCCACAACTACATGTTTTCAGAATGTGCGAGTTACCTAAATTATACGCTTTACGATATGATAGACCATTTCAGTTGCCATATAAATGCCAACAAGTTTTAGGAAAACAACTTGAAAAATCGACTGATACTATGTCTGAGGTAAGTAGACAAGACATTGAAGTTCTGCGTCTTGTTGGATCGCTTATAAGGATTTTATTTGTTGTTCTTTTTGCACCATAATTTGTTAGTCCAACATGCGCTGCTTGGTTGCCAACCTGCCAACAGGTATTAACCTGTTGCTTTTCACGTAACGGGCAACTTATATGTTAGATTTGTATCAGAGATGTGGGAGAAGGCCTGTGAAGAACAGTCAAGTTTACAGTTACCTAATGGACCCCTTTTGGCGCTGGTTGACCTGTTAGTTCCAACAGTAGAATCCAAAGTTTAAAAATCTTTGGTAATTAATTGTACCTCTAAATGATGAGAGGAAAGTTTACAGAAAAAAATGAAAGTTTTCTGACTTACCTATCCTATCTCTTTTCGTCATGTCCCCCTAAACATGACGACATTTTGTAGCCTAAATGACTTTGGGTATAAAATCTGCCATCAAGTCTTGCAAAGCAATATGTGAATCACCAGGGGTTTGAATCAACTTTATTGATTCGTAGTTTTGTCTTTTCTTACTAAGGGTGGCTTTGGTACATATACAAGTCTTGCAGTCAGCATGTGAGTGAAGCAAAAAAGCTTTCATGGTTTTGTTATATCTATACCATTATCACTCAGTGTAAAATTGATATGACAAAAGCACAAAAAAATTGGAATTTGGCTGACCATTGAATGTTGCATAATGGAACATTTTCAACATACTTATGTCGCAATCAATTTACAATTTCATAATTTAACCAAATTGTTTGTAAAATCCAATGTTTTTTAGTTAATTGTATTCTAAACAGTATTTGAACAACAGTTTAAATTTTTACTTTCTAATATCGTCACAGTCATCTGCAGAAAGATGTAAAAATCCCCAAAATCGACTGTGACAGTTAGTGCGTACTATTTTAAGGAAGAAAATTTAATTTTCTAAATGCCACATTGATGTTATTTTCCAACAGACATGGAGTAGTTTCTACAAAATAATTAAAGTATTGCTATCCAGTTTTAACATTGATATGCCGATGAGCATTATGTTACTGTCGCAAATATGCTTGTCAGGATCGTTTACTGTTTTTAAATGTGTTCAGAAACATACCATTTTCACTAAAAAGCCAGAAATCGCAGCTGGTAAATTCTATAGGCATCTTGATATGTAATGAAAATCATTGAAATGAGTCACTTCAAAGCATAACATCATGGGTTAAACAAAAAGTTTAGTTTTAATGTTGGGATGCTTGAAATGGTCAGGTATGATAAACAGTTAATTGCTTTTGTATAAGGTGCTTTTATTGAAATTTTGTACATTGTTCTTCTTCTTATCATGTTGAAAATGTGTGTTTTGGTTATTTTAAAAACAACTACTTATGTCTTTGTTTATTGATAATAGAACAAAATCAAATTAATTACTGTCAAGTATGTGCAAGTCAAGTACATATACTGAATCAAATTTATAATAGCTACCTCCCATTTTTATAGGTTTTCGAGACACAGTCGTACACATGAGCATACGATATTATTATAACATCCACCAGAAAGCATGGGTTATGTAATGTTTTACATAGCGGAAGAAGTTTAAACCTTTAAACTAACTGTGTTATGTATATCCAATTCCATAAATGTTAACATTTTGAAAATGGAGTGTTAGAGAATGGCCTCATTGTTATTTTGTGTTAAGCTTGGTGTTTAAAAACAGGTTGATAAAGATTTTAAAGAAAAGATATCAATTTTCGTTTTCTTCATTTTCAATATGTGCAAATGTCGAGTTAAATAGGACAGTGTTACATTTTTGTAACACTAATATGATAAAGCTGTTACTTTGGGTTAAAATGACTTTAGATGGATATCATTCTGACAAAATATAATGGCCAATAGCTGGATGTAATGTGTCAGTTACTGTAAAACTTGTATTTACATGATGCTTGAAATAACATTTACTTTCAGGCAACAGCGGTAGAAGAATTGAAATCTGTGATATTTGAATACATATCTGAGAGTAGCCATGTTGTTTTGCTTCCTCTGAATGACCTTCAACAATACTGCAAGGTGAAGGACATATTCACCAAACTCAACAAAGTGATGGTAATTAACAATAGACTTCGTCATTACAAGAATCAATATTACGTCGTAATATTAAAGTATACAGTAATTAATTCTGAAAAAAAACATGTTTTTTCAATACTTCAAATTATCATAACTTTTTTATTTTTCAAGATATTTTAAAAAGTAAACCTGTTTCAGAAAGCTTTTAATGAATACTTTCAGGTGGTGTTGATTGTTTTTCTGAACAAAATGGTAAAAAAAAATGATCTGGGGTTGTTATATTACGAACACCCAACTTATCTTAAGGAGTTTGTATAATCCTGTTTATTTGTGTTCTTATTTATAAATATATTTCCATATCATTTACAATATCATTATTTTGATACCTTGAGCCCAGATGCATATATTTAGTTATTTTATTTAACATAATAGTGAACAATGATTTATAACGAAGCTGTCAGTTATGGTGTTGATCAAATTGGGCCAGAATTAAAGTGTGGAACTTTTGTTTTATTATTTAGTTAAGATTACACTCTTGTCGTTAATTTCTGTAGATCTGAAGAAAAAAAATCCTGACAACAAACCAGTCTTTATTTCATGAAATTACATGTATGTTTAGAGGAGTAATGATCTATCGAAGGAACTCTAAAGAATTCTGATCTTTATGTTCAATTGATCAAAATATTGAAGTATGCCGCTTTTTTGTTTGAAAACTCCCCTTATTCCTTGGCCTCATAATTCCACGTTTTCCCACATCTGAAGCAGATGACGTCTGAAAGCATTGTGGCCAAAGAAGCCATTGCTTGTGAAGAATAATGGCTTCTTTTGTCACAATGTTTTCCTCTGTGTCAGAGAGAAATAACCCAATTTTCTTAAATAAATTGATGTTTTGTATACTTGCCATGAATTTGGTAGATCCCAAAATATGCATATGGGACAAAGGGTTATATATGCATACCAGGTATCATGTTGAGAATTGTCATACAGTTTGAATGATTTGAGACAACAAAGTCAAGTTACATTTTTTGTTATATTTCTGGCACAGATATGTACTGTTATATTTAGTATTCAGAACTTTAAATTCTTGTAGTACTGCAGACTTCTCTCTTTTGAGACTTCGGGGTTAAATAACGGCACAAAGTGCAATTTTTCTTTGGCTTTCTTGTTGCTGAACAATAGATTCATATTTATATATTTCACGCTGTACGACTCGGCTGGAAGCTCAATTTTTATCAGGGGAGATAATAAGTGAACTATTTTCTCAGCTATGGAAAGTAAATAATACACTAATCTATATGGTAGTCGTGTGGTAGACAACCGAAAACCTTGCGACTCTAGAAACGGTTTCATGAAATTGAACGTGTTCTGTATCGGGGTGTGGTCTGGAATGAAATAGCAATGTCCACCTAACTCAGGATTCTGATCCAGTGCTTGATCTGAAATGATATGGAGGAAACTATTTAACTATGGTAATCCTGCCTTAAAGACAAGCTTAATATTAAGACCACACCATAGCAATGTCCTTTTCTTTGGACAGGATTTTTGGTATTTCCACTTTTTTGCATTGGATAATGAAACAACCTCAGTATGAAGGCCATTTTTTGCATCAAAGATAGTCTTAAAGTAAAGGTTTTAGTTTATACTAATTTATCTTAGCTCGATTGCGAAACAAACTATTTTTGCTTATATTAATCACACTCAAGTCCGCTTCCTGGACACTGCACCAGTACTGCATCCGAAAAATGGGATTGTGAAGTTTATGAACGAAACCCGTAGAAGCCGGGATTTGAACTCTGGAACTTCGGATCAGAGGCCGAACGAAGTTAAGGTTTTAGTTAATGTATTTAAAAACTTAGTTTTACAAAACAAGGTAGTATCTACGAAATGAGATAAGTAAGTATTGTGACTTTGAGATTAAACTCAACGTCTGAGGTTTTATTTTCTAAAAATCTGTGAACAATTGTCGTTTTATAGCAATTGTAAAAAGCAAACTCTTTGTGGAAGAAGGTTTAATTACTAAAAATATAGTGCAACATTTGCTTTGGTCTGTAGATACGCTGACAAATGTTGGTAACTTGCCATGCATTAAAAATATTCAGTAATTAGGTTTCAAATTGTTTTGATTTTAGTAAAATATTTTCTTAAAATATCAACAATGATATATAAATTGTATTTACTTATTTACTGCTTTTTGTGTATTTTTATTTTCTTGTTATTATTTTCATGTAATTCTGGAGCAAAAATCCCTAAATTAATGACATTATGGTGAAATATTTCAATATCCAATGAGGTTGATGAAATTTTTGTCACGTGTATGATTGATTTTAGTCTAGGCACCATTTCTCTATGGAAATTAGGTAAACTGGACACATTTTATTATGTGTATTAAAAAACTTACCAGCACATATAAAAGCCCATGCTGTGTTTCCAGCATAAACAGGTTGAAACAAAGCACTACCATCACCCACTTGAAGTAAAACCCCTCCGTGTTTGTGTGCATTCTTCAATCCGTTCGTTACATAATACGGATCCCCCTCGCCATACATTACGTTGGCTCTCAATGATACAGTGTGCAATATGTTCCCTGTGGAAATAACGATCAAATTCACCTATGTTATTTCCAGATTTATTATCCTAGTTAGGAAAGATTTGTTTAGCTTAAGACAATTAGTTTAATGCTTAGGCCATCCTTAAAAAATTATTGGTTTGCAGTTACCCGACTGACTCATTTCAAATACTGCAACCACGAAGATTTTTTATATGACTAAGAAAAAAAATTATTCTAGCTTTTAATTTTCGCTTTAAGCATAAAATGTTTACAAGAAAATGCCTATTTTGTTAAGTCTCTTGTTATGTTTTTTGTTGCAAAATATTTATTTGCTATGTATACCTTCGTGATAGACATTAGTAATAAGACCAGTACTTGGTTAGTTAACACTCTCTGAAAGCATTATTGTGCCATAATGATCAACATAATTTGAATATTTGTCATGTTGATATTAACCTTGTTTTGTTTTTCTTCCATTTGCTTGAAGAGTCAATTTTTCCGCTCTATATTTGGATTCTGGATAACCAGGAAATAAGAAGTTTGAAGGAATTGTTGTGTTTTCTTCATCCCCGTCTGTAATCTCATTATGTCCAATAACTACATCGACTGTACTACAGAAGATGAATCTTCTTATGTCACATTCTATGCAGGCATTGATTAAATTAGATGTTCCTGTAATAAGACGATAATAATATCACTTACAGTATTAATGAATATTTCCTAGTAAACACTCTTTCCCTTATTTAAATGCCCTTACATTTTTAAGAAAAACATAAATCATGACTCACCAAGAGTACTTTAAGAACCATTCATATTACATCCATTTCATCCAAAAATTGTACTTTGATATCTGCAATACCGAGCTTTTTTCAAGTATTTGCTCAATGCTACTCAAAAATGTTTATATTATAAAAATAGTATCGCCCAATTATTGTAAATTCTTTACAAAAAATTTGTAGGAGTTGTTGCCCTTGTCGAAAAATTGAAAAATACTAATTTCTGAAGATTTTCGCGATGACCTATAATATTCTTTATTAGGATTTTTCAATGGATCTTCCTTTTTCTCTTACCTTTAAAAAAATTGGTTACTCCTATAGACTTCAATGCAAATTTAAAGGGACAATAACTCAAAGTTCACACAGTATTTATTATTTTCTATCATAGAAACCTTTAAAAAAGATAAAGGTTCCCAAATTCTGTCTAAAATTTTGAGATAATAATTTTGGATGTTATTCTTTTTTTGTCTGGACTATAACTTCTTATGCATCAATGGATTTTAAAATAACTTATAGACTCAGGTCCATATCTCAAAGGTCAAGGTCACACTTGGGGTTTAAAGGGCAAAAATTGCCATGTTTTATCTTGTTTAGACTGTGAAAAGGAACCTTAAAGGGCTCGACATGTTGCCATTTGGCGACTTTCAGTATAATAGTATAGGGTATAAAACTTTAATTCATAAGATGACATTATTGTTATAACTCATCATGATAATAATATTGTGACTGATCTAACGGTTGTTCCATTTTACATTTGGTGTAAAAGAAATCAGTAAATGTGATTTAATCCCTCTAAAGTTCCCGTATTACCATTAAAATAAACAACCCATACCTTCCACATTGATTTCATGCATGCCATCATAATCTGGAAACGTTCCGTAACTTATCTTCCCAGCTACATGATACACACTGTCCACTCCTTGTAAGGCATTGTATAACTTCTGTCGGTCAGTTATACTTCCTAAAGTACTGGACACTGGTTTTGTTGTGCCATGACCTTATACAAGATAATTAGGGAGTAATCATCGAAGTGCATATTCATATGTCAGGGATCAGGGTATCTTAAGCTCTGCTTGGGCTAAGTAAATTATGATATTTTATTTTATGTGGTTAATTGTTAAAAGCTAAAATACAGTCAAACTTGTGAACAAAGACCACCCTTGGGTATGACAAAAAAGTGACCTTTATTCACAGATAGCCTTTATTCAGAGGTCAGTTCTAAATAATCAATGATGGTGTTTCAAAGGATAGCCTTTATTCACAGGTCAGCCTTTATTTGCAAACACAGGTTTGACTGAGCATACAGCTGAAAATGAATTCAAAAGTTATTTGATAATTTTCAACTGATTTTGTAACAGATTGTCGTATAATATGCTCTGTAATAAGGTGATAAGATTTTGATATAATTTGGACATTTAATTGTAATTAAATAATTGTTGAATTGAGTTACATTACTTGCAGACTACTATCAGAGGATGAAATTTATTCTCTATTTACCTAATAAGTTCTTGTATGGTTTTAAATCGAAGACCCGAATTTCTTTCACATGCGTTGCCCGGGACTGTAACAAACTTATAATATGCTGTCCAAGAAAACCTGCTCCACCTGTTACCATGACAACTTGTCCTGCATTTGGAGTCTGCTGATGTGTCACTCTGAAGTGCATGAATGTTGCACATGTATTTTTAAACAGCTATTTTACTTATGCAACATAATGTTTAACCCTTTGCCACATAATGACACATTTCCCCATATCTGATGCAGACAACTTTTGAAACATTTCAGCAAAAGAAGCCATTGTTTGTTTTTATCTATTCATGTGTATTACCTGGGTACTAAAAAACTAAGTTAACGTCAAAAAAAAGAAAAAATACGCTTAATAGTATAAGCTGTCAAGTGTTATCTAATCGAGCGGTGCGATCAATATTTGTAAATGTAAACAAGCCTACATTATCTTGAACAGACAAAAGACAGACCTAAATATTGGACTAAAATGTCATGAAAGATACTTCGTTAACTTTAAACCATTTTAAACTTGTTTTCCCCTTATTTATTACAACATGGTGTATGAGTCTGTTCTTTTTTTTTGAGTATTATATATTTATTGGTATAAAAGAATAAAAACAACACCATACAAATGTATACATATAAATGCACTCAAACAATGACATACTTCTACATACAAATGCAATCAAACAATGACATATTTATACATACAAATGCACTCAAACAATGACATATTTATACATGCAAAGGCACTCAAACAATGACATATTTATACATACAAATGCAATCAAACAATGACATATTTATACATACAAATGCACTCAAACAATGACATACTTATACATACAAATGCACTCAAACAATGACATACTTATACATACAATTGCACTCAAACAATGACATACTTATACATACAAATGCACTCAAACAATAACATAATTATACATACAAATGTCCACAAACAATGACATATTTATACATACAAATTCACTCAAACAATGACATATTTATACATACAAATTCACTCAAACAATGACATACTTATACATACAAATGCAATCAAACAATGACTTACTTACACATACAAATACACTCAAACAATGACATGCTTATACATACAAATGTACACAAACAATACCATACATATTTATACATACACAAACATTCACAAACAATGTAATACATATTTATAGTTACAAACGTACACAAATAATTTCATGTATTTTTTATTGGCAAAAATGTACTTATGTATTAGTCGGAAAATTATGCATATATTTTGCGGATTGTGTCAGTAGAGAATGGATAAAAGTTCTAAGAAAAGTATCTTTTATTTTCTTATTGTTGAAATATCTAGATAAAACATTATATTCATTAATGAATGATCTTCTAATATTGTATGGCTTGGGCCAGTTTTCACTTATATGCTTATGAGGCAAAGGGTTAAAGGTACATGTATCAGTGTCAAGTTTTTTTTTTTAGTTTTGTTTGGAATTGGGAAAGTCTTAATAGTATTATCATAAAAAGTAAAATAAATGTTTATCATTAAAATTTTTTAATTATGAGTATTCATAAATAGAAATGTTACACTTTTATTCCATAGCTTTTCAGATATGAAGAAAAGAATATTTATATATAGTGTTGATCATACTGGGAAAAAATCAGATGTTTTTCAGTAAATCAGATGGTTTTAAGTTTTAATGTAACTGAACTGTATTTACACGTCATTTTTTATGTTAAAAACATTTAAAAATGACATCAAACCTTTAATTAAAGCAACTTGTTGTAAGATTTTTTTATGAACACAAAATATTTAATCATCAACATTTTTGTGCTATTACTTTACCTTCTTGAGAGGCGAATACTAATGATAAGATAATTATAAATGTTTTATCTCCATAGAATTATTCAATACATTTAATATTTTCAACTTCTTCTATTAACAATGGAAATAATTTACCATAATTTAATAATTATTAATAATTATTGATTGAAAACAAAAGTAAAAAAAGCTGACAATGTGCCTGTTGATATATTTGAATTTGCTGCCGTGGTTGAGTGCCCTGAGTGTCGAGAGTTCCCCGACTAGTAATTACTCACTGCTGTGAGTTCGAATCCCATGAGGGACCAGAAAAAATTTGCATTCCTCCCGGTACCAGACATGTAAGGAGACTGTCAAGTTAGCTTACAGAAGGTCAGTGGTTCTATCCAATTGTGTACACTTGAGGTTGTCCTCCACCATTAAAGCTGGAAGTCGCCAAATGACATTTGCTGTCTGTGTGGCGTTAAACCCAGAGAAAAATAAGAAGAGAAAAAAAACCATTTAATTGTGCAGTTTCTTAATTAGTTGGAGTGATTGAATAATAATATGCTGATGATGATTACCTTGATTCTGTCGCGATTTTTGTTGACATCCTTAAACTTCCGAAATTTATTTTCGATATCCTGATAGAACTACCAGTGTTCATTGCTCAAGTTATATTGGAAATATGACTTCAGCTTGTGTCTGTGGTTGCGATCTGAGGATTAGGCCATGGATATATAAATCATATTTTCGTTTAGTTTGTTTCTGGTCCTTATATTGTGATCTTCTGTTTATTTTAATGTTTTGACCCAACATCCCTTTTTTATGAAGGTTGTTACTGTATCTACAGTTCAACCTCTCCAGAGCAGCTCCCTCTCGAGCAACAACCTCCCTTCAACAACAGCATGATTTTTTCCCCACTGTACAATTTAACTATTAATTTAACATGTCTAGAGCAACAACCTCTCAATAACAACATTATTTTACTTCTCCAAAGGGTGTTGCTTTGGAGAGATTGCACTATGTGTGAATGTCATATTTTATTCATTAATCCCTTTATTTTATTGCATGGCTGTTTTCAAATTATTAGTTCATTGTTTGATTATGTGGCCATCCTTAAAGAAATATTGGTTTGTGGTTACATGACCAAAACTTTTAACAGTGGGTAGGTAGGATGGAATTGTTGTGGCTAACATAATATGCTTTGTCTGAAAACAAAAGGCTGGATTAATGAACAAACCCCAAAATTTTTTCAAAATTGCTACAAAATTGCAACTCCAATAAAAAATCACTGCCAACCAACTGACCTAATATTTTTGATGAATATTTGCGGAAACGAGGTTTTTTATTGGTCTTACAAGCACGTGTCTGAAAAGAAAATAAGCCTGATATAACATTTTGATTTTCAGACACTATGATAATGGTCAAGTGTATATGAAACATGACATTTCTGAAATAATATACTAGGAGGTTTCAAGAAAAACTAGGAGAAATTAGGAGCACTCGAAAAAAAAAATAGAAATGCTGGAGATGTAGGACAAACGCAAATACTTTAATTTTTCCTGTTTTTGGAAAACTTGTATGTTTGTGTGGCCTGAATCAAGAACTTATTTATCCTCTCAGACTGCATGGTTCTGTCATAAGTGGGAAGTATTTGTAAGGATAAATTTTCACAATATCAGATTATATTCACAATATCACACCATGATGATACTCTCTGCACACATGGTATCTGGTGTCTTGCTGTCAATACTGATGCCATTGTATCGCTTACAGCTAGTGTCGAGTTGTGCTAATTAGTGATAAAATTGTTGTGAAAGTTTTTTGTTTTTGGTGATTCATTTTGTGAAGTGTCACTTCATGCTACATAATATCATTGTATGCGACTGTTCCAGTTATATTGACATAACATTGTATAATTAGGTGGCCCCAGGAGTAGGGGTGGGCATCGGTTAAAATTAAGCGATTCTGAATTGATTCCAATTACAAGATTCCGATTCTTACCGATTCCGATTCCAATAAGTGTTGTTTTATAATAAAATAATAATCATATATAATATGTTGCCATACAAGTGACTTTTTTGCCCTGTTACCCCGCATGTTTACAGAGGCTTTGTGATGATATCACACATCTCAAGAATAACAAGGAAAAAACTACAAAAACTTTTTTATCTATTTATTTCAGATTTTAATGGAGAAACAATTGCTATTTTAGAAAATCTTGTTATGACTAAGTATCAACTTATATTTATATTGAAAGAACTGGTTCCTAAAAATTAATCGATTCTGGCGCCAGTCAGAATTTGGATCCGGTTTATACTGGTTCCTGAGAACCGGTGCCCACCCCTACCCAGGAGTGGATTACGTTCCAATAACTTCCAATAATAATTCTGATTAGAAATGTTATCAAATCTTCACATTTTCTAATCATTATTTTTCATTCAGTTGCTTTAAAACTTATTTCATCACTTGCAGGAATGTAGTTTAGAGAAGCAGGCTGCTTTGTTGATGGAAGCGTTGTGTCTTCTGGAAGACGATGGTCATGTGACGAGACGTAGTGATAGAAGATTATTGTTTGAGGTTTGTAAAGATTAAATTAAGCAATTCACAAATTATTCAAAAGATTGTGATGTTAGCAAATAATAGTTAGATAATATTGGTCTGTGATGTTAAAACTTGGATTAAATGCCTTTGGTGCATATATGATTGTATACATGATTAGAAACATCATGCATGCACCATCAAATATCATTTGATACTATACAGTAGGTGCTTGATTGATCTATGTTAAAATAGTTTTTACTTCTATAGCTGAAGCTTAGGAAGTTTCAAAATTTATTTGATTAAATACAAAGATTGTTTGAGTTGAAAAATAAATCAAGTATAAGGAAGGGGTTAGACCACTCCTGGTGTATTAACAATCACCTGATTTGTGCTTGATGGCGTGTTAATTTATATTTATATTTCATGGACATGTACTTTATTGATAAAATTTATTTTTTCAAAAATGATAATTAAAGGTATTGTTACACAAATCAAGTTTGGAGAAACAAATATTGACCATACTGGCCACAGAGACAAAGAAAGCTAAATGTAAGTTTTACCCTGTTTTATTATTTCATGAATTATTCTTATACCTTTTGTGTATAAAATCCTTTTATTTACTTACTATGAGCAATGGTTAACATTATGGGTGACAAGACAATACAACAAGTTTGGTACCCTTCTGAATTCTGTCTTTTTCAGATTTTTCCCTTTTATCGTCATTTGTCCATTTTTTTCTCTGGTGTTTAATTTAGCACCAATAGCCAGAGTCATTTGGTGACCTTCTGGCTTCAGTGGTGGAGGAAAATCCCAGGTATACACCAAGGTAGGACCACCAACCTGTAAGTTAGCTGGACAGCTTCCTGACATATGAAATTTAGTCCAGGTTGGGGATTGAACTCACAGTGGTGAAGGGTATTGGTTACTGGTCGGAAACCATAACCACTTGACTACAGTTGCCCCTTTCATTTATCATATACTACTACCACACTGCAATGTTACAATCAGTTCTAACACTTAGTTGCATGTTAAGGATAGGCATTATTTTTAGTTCTTCTGTTTCAAAGAAAAAGTGGAGTTATTATGATCCCTGTGGTGGCGTCATTGTCATGCAAGAACATTAACGTAGCCCATTTGGAATACTTGATTATCATAACAAAGCACAGTTGCGAGACAAGGGGCATTATTCTGAAAGCTATATGTTTGGAGTTATGCCCCTTTTTGAATTAAAATTTTGATTCAAATTGCTTACTAAATAGAATGATGTAAAATAGACAAGTATTGGCACCATTCTGCAGAGCTCTTGTTTAATATTATCCAGTTACGACTTATTGATATTAATACTTACAGGACTGATTGTATCACAAATTACCATAATACAATTATTCCAAATAATCATGTAATTAGTAGATCATATTTGTGCATATTTTCTTACATATCTATTCATATTTATTTATTTCCTATGTTAACAGATTCAGATAAAGGTTGTCATTATTTTCACATACTGGATGAGTTACATAAAACACTACAGTATGGTAAAGTCAAGAAGGAGTCTTTGATGTACTGTCTACAGAAACTGGAGGAACAAAGTGATGTAATTAGGACAACACAGTCACATTATTTACCATGTGGTGATTGAATGTTAGTATGTTATTACTGTGTGGTGACTGAATTTTAATTTTTTATTAGAACACAGTCACATCATTTACTGTGTGGTAAAAGAATGTTAGGATGTTATTAGAAGAAAACTGTCATATTATTTACTGTGTGGTAAATGAATGTTAGGATATTATTTGAAGAAAATTGTCACACTATTTACTGAGTGTGTGGTAACTGAATGTTAGGATGTTATTAGAAGAAAACTGTCATTATTTACTATGTGGTAACTGAATGTTAGGATGTTATTAGAAGAAAACTGTCATATTATTTACTGTGTGGTAACTGAATGTTAGGATGTTATTAGAAGAACGCAGTCACATAATCTACTGAACATTTGGATGTAATTAAAACAACACTGTCACATTATTTACCATGTGGTAAATGAATGTTAGGATGTTATTAGAAGAAAACTGTCACATTATTTACTGTGTGGTAAATGAATGTTAGGATATTATTAGAAGGAAATTGTCACACTATTTACTGAGTGTGTGGTAACTGAATGTTAGGATGTTATTAGAAGAAAACTGTCATATTATTTACTATGTGGTAACTGAATGTTAGGATGTTATTAGAAGAAAACTGTCATATTATTTACTGTGTGGTAACTGAATGTTAGGATGTTATTAGAAGAACGCAGTCACATAATCTACTGAACATTTGGATGTAATTAAAACAACACTGTCACATTATTTACCATGTGGTAAATGAATGTTAGGATGTTATTAGAAGAAAACTGTCATATTATTTACTATGTGGTAAGTGAATGTTAGGATGTTATTAGAAGAAAACTGTCATATTATTTACTGTGTGGTAACTGAATGTTAGGTTGTTATTAGAAGAACACAGTCACATAATTTACTGAACATTTGGATGTAATTAAAACAACACTGTCACATTATTTACCATGTGGTAACTGAATGTTTGGATGTTATTAGAAGAAAACTGTCACATCATTTACTGTGTGGTAAATGAATGTTAGGATGTTGTTAGAAGAAAATTTTCAAATTATTTAGCATGTGGTAACTGAATGTTAGGATATTATTAGAAGAAAACTGTCACACTATTTACTGAGTGTGTGGTAAATGAATGTTAGGATGTTGTTAGAAGACAATTGTCACATTATTTACTGTGTGGTAATGAATGTTAGGATGTTGTTAGAAGAAAATTGTCACATTATTTACTGTGTGGTAACTGAATGTTAGGATATTATTAGAAGAAAACTGTCACATTTTTTACTGTGTGGTAAATGAATGTTAGGATATTATTAGAAGAAAATTGTCACATTATTTACTGTGTGGTAAATGAATGTTAGGATGTTGTTAGAAGAAAACTGTCACATTTTTTACTGTGTGGTAAATGAATGTTAGGATGTTGTTAGAAGAAAACTGTCACACTATTTACTGAGTGTGTGGTAAATGAATGTTAGGATGTTGTTAGAAGAAAATTGTCACCTTATTTACTGTGTGATAATTAATGTTAGGATGTTGTTAGAAGGAAATTGTCACCTTATTTACTGTGTGGTAATTAATGTTAGGATGTTGTTAGAAGAAAATTGTCACCTTATTTACTGTGTGGTAATTAATGTTCGGATGTTGTTAGAAGAAAATTTTCACATTATTTAGCATGCGGTAACTGAATGTTAGGATGTTATTAGAAGAAAATTGTCACATTATTTACTGTGTGTTAATGAATGTTAGTATGTTATTTGAAGAAAACTGTCACATTATTTACTGTGTGTTAATGAATGTTAGGATGTTATTAGAAGAAAACTGTCACATTATTTACTGTGTGGTAATCAATGATAGGATGTTATTCGAAGAAAATTGTCACAGTCTCATTATTTACTGTCTGATAATGAATGATAGGATGCTATTGGAGCAACACAGTAACATTATTTATGGTGTGCTGATCGTTGCTTATAACAAACTTGTGCTTTAAAATTTTTGGTAACGTGCAAAAAATGATTCTTTAACTTTTTTGATTGTGTCTTATTTAATTGTTCTAACTTTTATCAAAATTGTTTTTGTTTGCTTTTGTTAAAAAAATTCTTCAAGACTTAGTTAGTAGTAGATTTAACAAGTCTAGCAACATTTTTAGATAATTACAGAATTGTGTTGTTTTTTTTATTTTGTTAAAGTTTTATAAAACATAATCTAACCAGTATTTCTGGAATGTTTTTTTGTCCAAATACATAATGCATGTTTCTAAGAATGTTTTCGTATTTCATGTATGTTTGTTTGTTTCTGGTATTTTACATTTGTGCTTAAAATAAAGTTTCAACGAATATACTTTGTTGTTGTGTATTATTTTATGGACATGTAATGAAGTGGGTCAAATTGTTATTATCTCTTGGGTTTTAGTTGCACTGACAGCCAAGGTCATTTGGCAACTTTCCAGCTTTAATAGTGGCGGAAGAACCTCCCTACGTTAGCTAGCTTGACAACTTCTTCACATGTGAATTTTATCTGTTCTGGGTGGGATTCACTCACTGTCATGAGTCATTTGAGTGACCCTGAGTGTTATAAACATTTTCAAAAATAAACCGACAGTGAGAGTACTTAAGAAAGACAACTGTTATGTTGTTAACACAATAATTGTCGTAACTTCTCTCCCTTTAACCAATAACGTAATTTGCGTGAATGATTTATCATTTCTGACTGATTTGACGTAAGCGTCACGTTAATTTCTACACTTGTCATGTTCGAATTGTTTACTTGTCGTAAGATAAATCATCAATAACTGATTTTCATTGTTGTTTACAGCTATTTATGTCATTTTTTCGCATATTTGAAACCGGTGTAGAAAACAACAAAGTGTATACTGCACGCTTAACGTAGTTGTGTCGTTTTTTGTTTCTTAATTACACGATTTGTAATTAACGTTGTAAGAATGTTGTTTGATACGCTAAAATGTCAGAGGAGCATGTTTGTGTAGGATTTGGATCAGTTTAGATTAATTGATAGCAATCAAACGGACTAGATCAGACACCGGTGAGCGAGAAGGTTCGAAGGAAAAAGACGTCTGGTAGGTTATTTGTCGTTTTTTTCTGCTCGTTGTTCTAAAAAAACACACACACACAACGTTAATGTGGAACATGTACAGAAAGTTGCCTAATGTCTAACGTATTTATTGACGTACATACAAAAAATACATAATTTTGTAAATATGACAAATGTTTATCTGTTATGTTATGGTCTGCCATATTTGCTGTGATTTACGTGGATTAAATATGTTCTGAACTTGTGTGTACTTTATCCGTAATGGCGTTGTCGTTTATGAGACCACGTGATCAATTTTCTGTTGTTTCTTCACCATAATTTATGAACTGCTCAAAAGGTTTTGGAGGCAGACCGGATTTTATGATGAAAGACAAGATATCCGCCTTCATTGAAACCTGGGGAGTTTAGTTCGTAGCTTGATTGACGTTTGTAAATTTGTACATGCATTTCGTCTGAGTCGGGGTTTGTTGTATTAAATTACGTCAACAGCCGAGCACTGCCGATGATTTTTTGTTTCATTAAGGAATCGTTTTAAACGCTTTTTAACATCACAGATTAGACACGTTATTAAATTACTTTACAGTGAAATGTAAAACTTGAAAATGATTAAATACGCCTCATATGTACGGTTCACTTACGTGTGTATGATAATGGTTGATATATCGACGGCCATTTTTGAATCACGTGTCAATCTATATGTCATGATATGTCAGAATTCATCAACTCGATACAACAGCTTCAAGATAAATACTGTACTGACTTATTTCTACGGAACTGATCACTTTAATGCCTTTGCATGGTGCCATTTGAGAAATAATAAATTTCTTAAAATAATAAAAGAAATATTTACGGTTAATCTTGTCCGCTTTATATTTCTTGACCGAATTCCCTGATTTGTGATTGGCTGATAGTGCTCGACATGAATACATTACAGCGGCAAAATTTTTTCTACATGCAATTCTTTTTTGTCACGGAAATTGGATAAAAAATTCATAGTGACATGTTTGAATTAATTAAAAATTAATTAATCGAATTTATTAAATTTAATCGGAGTCATGTGGTGCCTATTTGAATGTATAATGATAAATTAATTGGTTTTCGTGACCTAATTAATTCTTTTTTATTATCAGAGTTTGGACTGATAATAGTGTACGAATATATATACATGCAGATAATTTAATTGGCTTTCATGGTCTAATTCTTCTTTTTTGTTAGCCGAGTCCGCTCGCAAAGGTTACTTAATTCCAATAAATTTTACAAATAAACTCGAATCGACTTAATGCTGAATCGTTAACCGCTCTTTGACAATTAAAACTGAACAATCGTCGTGGTAAATTACTTATTCGTGAAGAAAATTCTTCATGAGTAATTAACCTTCTTCATGGATTAGAAACTCGACAATATGAAAGTTGGAGCTACCCGATTGGTTTAAAATATACGGCAAACACTAACTGATGATTATATGAACTTCTACGTTAAGTCGAATTACACTGATTTTGTATTGTAGTTTTCTGTAGTACAACGAACATTCCCACATATTTTTATTCAAGTGTGTTTGTATGGCGATGTATATACATTTTGTACACTCATGAATTTTTTTTTGGGTAATACACATACCAGTTGACAAAGTTGACTGAAACAACAATTCACGCGCAGTACGGAATATACTAGTACTTCATACAGATGTATAAATGTATAAAATATAATTTTGTTGATAGTTACTGGTGACATTAATATCGTTATTTATACGAAACGTGTTGTATTAAACACATTATTTGTCCAGGATTGTCGGTGTTTATGTTTTCCATGGTTGTGTTTATTTCTATGAAAAGGGGTCAAAGTGAACGACATTTGTTTGTCTATTATAACTCGTGGCCCGTGTCGCTTTATCATATTTTTTTACTGAGCGTCGCACAAACAGCCAAGGTCATTTGGCGACTTTTCCAGCTTTAACGGTGGAAGAAGACCCCAAGCGTAAACTCTGATAGAACTATTCCCCCCACACACACCCGTAAGCTCGCTTATCTGGTCTCGGATGGAATTCGAACTCAGAGCGATGATGGATCAGTGAGTGATTACTATTCAAAGTTCATAGCCTCTCGACCACTGGGTTCTAGAATACAGTGTAACCTCTCCAAAGCAACACCCTCTGGGAGACACAAAATTATGTTTTTATTGAGAAAGTGCCGCTCTAGAGAGGTTAAATAAATGGTCAAATCGTACAGTTGGGAAAAAGCATACGGTTGTTGAAAGGAGGTTGTCGCTAAGAGAGAGCTGCTCTGGAGAGGTTGCACTGTATATCGTTAATGAACATTTGATTTGAGATGAAGACTAGTAATTCTTATTTCACAGATTTTGTCGTTCAGCGAAATAATCATACATCGTTAATTTCGATGAAAAAAAATATAAAAGTCATATACATATTACTAATCACTATTTTATTCATACAAACGCCCAATTAAAGCACGAAATTGCACATGATCGAAGCAACTCCGGGATATTTAAAATAGCTCCATGCAATAATATTGTATAGTATAATAATATATGTAAGATAGACAAACGCTATCCGTATCTCATACGTTGTGTCATTTTATGCAAATTGTGTATGAAATACTGTCGTCTATCAGACCTAATTTACATAATTTGATTGGTTTACAGCCCACGTGTCACTACCAGCAGTATATATTGAATTTTGAAACACGCCCAGAAATCTGAAATATGGTATAAAGTATGTGTATACTGCGAAGTATGCATACATTAATAAGTCATCATGAGATTCACTATTTTTTTCTCTACTGGTAAAGAATTAACACGATAAAATGTATTACAAGATCAATTTTACACGTTTGTGAAAAAGTGTAGATACTAAACAACATAGTTTTCGAGCGTCATTAGTTTAATGTAATAAGTTTGTTTGTTTGTTTTTGTTTGTTTGTTTTTCATGTGACTTATTGCCACTGGGGTTTAACGCCGTTTCTCAACAATATTTCAGTTATATACGACGACTCGTACCAAATTTCCTGGACTGTATACTAACCAGTACTAACTTTCACAAGGAGTCGGTAACTTCCTCATTTATGAAGACATTTTCGTCAAATTTTCGTAGAAGGGTATGACCTGCTTGGACCGGGATTCGAACCCGGATCTCCGGGTTACAAATCCAGCGCACTAACCACTGGACCACGGCCGCGTCCAAATGTAATAAGTTGCGTATGATCTTTTAAAACAAACCTGTAAAAACGGTTTATCTTTCAACACACCGTCTCAGTTCAATTTTGACCGTAAATTGTCCATCAGCTGAACTAATGATATAGATGAACATTATACAGTCAAACCTGTGAACAAAGGCCACCCTCCGGAAAGATAAAATGTGGACTTTATTGACAGGTGGCCTTTATTGGGAGGACTTTTTGTTCCAAATAATCAGTGATGGTTTTTCAAAGAATGGCCTTTATTCCAAGGGTAGTCTTTATTCGAAGGTAGTCTCAAACATAAGTTTGACTGTAGTTTTAAGTAATTGTTGTTGTTCATGTTGATGTTTATTCGATGAATAGAATCAGAGTAATAACTAACAAATGAAAATTTGGAATTTTCAGTCAAATGATTTTTAGCTGTGGTTGTGATAATTAAATTGAATCTCTATAGCTCACCAATATATAAAACCATCATTAAGTTTAACTGGATGAAGTAGGATGACTTATAGACCAAGAACTAGAGAATTATTTTTGTGAGTTAAATACAGTAAAACACTGATATTGAGACCAATTTTGGGACCTGAAAAATTGGTCGTGATGATGAGGTGATCTTATTATCAAGTTGAATAATGGGAGAATTAATGATAGCCAGTCTAAAAATAAGCGGTCGTTATAACAAAGTGGTCGTAATATTGAAGTGGTAATTATTTGAGGTTTTACTGTATACACCATGATATTTCATGACTAAAATACACAAATATATATTCAAACCAAGTAAAATAACCATAAAACTAAACAACTGTGTTCATTAAATACAGTGCAACTTCTCCAGAGCGTCCCTTTCATGAGCAACAACCTCCCTTCAACAAAAACATGATTGCTTTCCACTGCACGATTTAACTATTAATTTAACCTCTCTAGAGCAACCTCTCAACAACAACATAATTTGCTTTTCCTAATTGATGTTGCTTGGAGAGGTTGCACTGTCCAACTTTATTTCGTTTTCTTCTTAAACATTTCAGAAAAGAGAAAGGACGGATAACTAAACAGACGGACGTTTGTCGATGTGTCACGATGATTTTAAGACTGATTACCACGTATTTAATTTTTTCTTCTACTTCTGCCGTTGGGTCATCAAGAACTGACTCTAGAGGGGCTGCTAAATCCGGCTCCAATAGTTCAACGTCATCTCCGACCACAACCTCTGTTGTTCAAACTTCTACAGCGGCTACAACGACGACAGAATCCCAGTCAGCTAAGAAGGCTATGGCAGCTCTAGCTTCTATACAGACTTTCGATCTTCCCCAGACAGAATCTTTGCCAACACGAGCGGTCGAGGAAGAATGTAATATGGTTGATACATGTGTAAATGATATCTGTAACCACGGTACATGTGTTATGCCGAATTGTTCGTTCAGTTGTGTTTGTGATCCGGGATACAAAGGACAGTTTTGTGATCAGCTCATAAAACGACACGTAAATGGAGAAATACATTTAGATATCGATAGCACTGATAATGGACATTCGAATGAAGAGAAATCTGCTAAAGACAATGGCAATGGGCACATTGTTGACAATGGTATCGTATCAAGTGATGATACTACGAAAGGTAAGAAAGGAACAAACGGTAACTATGACAAAATTGATAACGGGAGCGGTTCTACAACCGAAATAAAAGGTAATGGTGATAAAACAACACACGTCAAAAGCACAAATCATGCAAATATCGGTGCGAGAGCCGATATCCAAAGTCCCGGGAAAAGCAAAAAAAAACCTTCGAATGAAAAGAAATTGAATAGTGTTAAACAATCTATAACTGGTAGCATTGGCTCAAAATCTTCTTCACCAAACGAATCTCGCGTTGTTGCAAATGGTTATGTTAAAGGTCCTGAAATATATGTTCCATCAGATTCAAGTGTTGTGAAGGTGAAGACGTCACAAAAGAAGATACCGACTGACAAACCAGCCGTTATCAACCAACCTTCTGACACAGTCACATTGTCCACAGTTTCAATAAAGGATACTAGAGTGCGTCTGCCTAAGGAATCAATAAAATCATCAGAAACCAAAGGTAAACCTGCTAGTGCATTAGGATTGGGATCCGATAATAAAGGAACTATAAAAAGTAAGTCGAATGAAGGAAAGCCTTTAAATGATAAAGCGACGGTTGACAACGACAGTATTGATAACAAAAAACATAAAATAATTTCAAAATCAGGCGTTGCGCAAAGTAATCATGCTGCACTAGCCAAGAATGCAGGAACTAACAAAGACCCCAGAAGTGCAATCGCAGCGAATAATGGACCTGATGTGTCTGATATCAAAATTACAATGGAAATGTCTCCTAAGAAGGAGAATACTAAACAATCAGTAGACAACGACAACAATCATGCTAGGGTCAATGAACCTACAATTAAGCAAAAATCGACATTAAATAAAAATCAAGATAAGGTTACTAATATGCCAAAGAAGCGGAAACAAAAGAAGACATCAGTTAAAGCCAACACAGGGGGTCAAAAAGTTGAATCAGGCAAAGATGTGGCTAAACAAGGAGCACAAAAACAGAACAAAACAACCAATGCTAAAAATATTCTTGTGAGTTCTGATGTAATTTCGAGTGCCAACCAGCATACTGAAACGCGTAAAACCATGCGGTCAAGTATTTTAAATCCAGTATTATTTAAGTTTTTGAATTTAATAGGATCACCAAAATTCGTGGACAATGTATCTGCTGTAAAAATTGAAATTATCACCAAACAAAATCAAACATCATCCGTGAAAGGTGACAATTCGACCGGGCTTGATAAAACTAGTGTCTCTACAGAGGACAATAGTGCTAAAAACGTTGTTTCATCAACACAAACTGACAAGGCTAAAGTCGATAAAGAACGTCGAAATGTTCATCCGGGACCGCCTTAAATTGTGTAATACATGTATATCTGTGAACGTTTTTCATGTTAGTACCTTTACTCAAGGCGAAATTCTGAATGATCCTGACATCTTGATCATAATTGAGTTCTTAATGCTTGCCATCTTCTCATCGACTGCATTTGTACCTTTAACGGCAACACTTTTTTACCTAATTTGTTTCGTTGTCGTACCGACATCATGGAAAAAACGGATACAATACTTGTATCATTTATTTTATTATGACTGATAAATCATTATAATGGCATCCCTGTCATATGTTCGATATTAATTATACATGTGCATTACTGGTGTGTAATCATGCCTAGTGTTATTAATATATGTTTTCAACTGTTCATTAAGTTAGTACACATAGCCGCGGCCGTGGTCCAGTGGTTAGTGCGCTAGACTTGGAACCGGGAGATCCTGGTTCGAATCCCGGCCGCGGCAGGTCATACCCTTTCATGAAAATTTGACAAAAATGTCGATTTTCCTCCACATGTGGAGAAGTTGCCGGCTCCTTGTGGAAGGGTAAGTTAGTACTGGTTAGTATATAGTCCAAGAAAACTGGTTAGGTGAACCGGTCGCCGTATATAACTGAAAATTGTTGAAAAACGGCGTTAAACCCAGTTAAACAAACAAACTAACTAACAAAAAGATAGTACACTTACAAATGTCGGGAAAGAGGTGGTCGGTCGACCCAAATGGAAAACTATCACAATCATCACAATCTAAAATGCATTTTATATTCCTGAATGTTTTCTTGTTAGTATCGTTTGCATAATATCATCTTGTGGTGGTCTAATGTCAGGTATTGCTGTTCAATACTGCATTGTCAATTACCATTGCTTCAACAAATAGTTTATCTGTATGTACAAAGTGTTCGCTTTCTTTTCTAGACTTTGTAAAGCGGAAATAGTAATCAGCGATGATCAGATACAAATCGGTGCTAAAACTGATGATTACATTTGTTGTCTGTATACAGTTTAGGCCATACTTAAAAAAGGTTGGATTGCGGTTTTGCGACCCAAACTTTCAACAGCGAGTAAGCATTTTTGTTGTTGTTAATAAAAGTGTATATCTGAAAACAAAGGTCTAGGATGAAGAACGAAAAAATTTTTTTTTCATCGCTAAAAATGTTTTGGGTCCGGGTGGATTTTTCAATGAGGCAGTCGGGTAACTGCAAACTAACATTTTTTTTTAATGACGGCCAAATGCATTTGTATTATGATTTCATACAATAAAACGTTTGAACAAGCTGTTCATGTTCAAGGGGCATTTATGTATTGTTTATTTTTTCTAAATTCAACAGCTGCTTAAAAATAAATTTTATAATAATAAGGTGATGTACACCGTGATTTGTTTTTTATTTGATTAATAATAAAAAACAACGTTCTAGCCCCAAGAATGATCTTTCAAGTTGTTGAATGAATGTGAACATTGTTTATGAATGAACTCGTCAAATTATTATAAAATATTACTGCGCATTAAATGTCATCCCCTCTTTCGATAATGTTGTTTTATGATTTAGAATAAATTCGTTGTCCACCCTTAAAATTGAAAAAAAATCAGTTGTCAACTGTCTCTTTTGAACAAATTTCGTAAAACAGACACATATTTATTGTTTACATAATCAATGTTTCCCGCCATTTTAAGGCGTGTCTCGTGTATTAGTTTTAGACTTACGTCAGAGGACTGTGACACGGAACAACAAAACATAAACTCAATCGAATTCACTTTTTTTACTTATTCTTGTGTTGTTCACAAAACATTATTTCGCGCTTCTGTAAATGTACAATTTAAGCACGTTATTTTTCTCACCATGAAAAGGTTTGATGGCAATAAATTTGCTATTAAATAAGTCGAATTAAAGTTTCGCGTTTGTCTGCATCATTTACGATCATACAGTAGCACAAATTATAGACGTACAGTAAATTTTCGGCGATTAATTATTTATTTTCTTTAATACAATAACATGCCTGTGGTTCAAGTTCACCGAGGTATTTGTAAAAATGTTAGTCACGTGACAATGATTAAACATTATTAAACAGAAATCTTTATGACTGATACTTTGCGCGTCAGGGCGGCATGACACCTTATGTTTTTCGTTAAGGCATAAACATTTATCTGTGTCTGGTTCCCCGACCTACCCCAATTTTTCCACGCGGCCCTACACTTTTATTAGGGCCCCATTTTTTTTATCTTGACGCACAAAAATAATCTAAACAGCGGCTTTCAAGAATTATAAAAAAATCTCGAACTACCTACCCTGTTTCTAATGAGCATCTTGCCAGAAACAAACTTCTTTTTATGGCTAACTAAGTTTTGACAAGTACTTAAAGGCTACACAACATCAATAATATAAATGAAAGATTATTCAGTACTACTTAACATTTCTAGAGCTGTGTATGATACATTAACACGAACAAACACATTCATTTTATCAAATTACATGTCTTCATTTACAAAACAAAATAAATTACGTTATGACGATCATTACAGATTGGGAACTCGAAAACTTTAGATTTATTATCGCTTGTCTAAATAACAACTTTATAGCTAAAACTTAGACAGATATACGATTGAAAAATGCTACAGCTTCATCCAGTCTGTACATCTTTCACAGTGTTCCATTCCGTTCAGCTTTTTAACCTCTTGTATACATTTTACATTATTATCATAAAAGGTCAATTTGTCGTCCTGTCGCTGGCACAGGCATTAGTAACTGACCTGTGATGGTAAAATTGCAATAAATTCTTTATAAAACATCACACATTAATCCAAAATTACCTTAAACGAAAACAAAATTTTCACATAATTCGACCCCGTTTTCGACTGTTATACACTAATGCCTGTGGTCGCTGATACCAAATTATTCCACGTACAGACACATTGTCCATTTGCCAATGTCAAACAAAGCAACAAGTTAAGGACAAGATAAAAAACTGTTGTGTTCGGGCATTTTCTGGTTGACAATGTGATAAAATAAAGTAACCTTAGCGTCACAGCACAATCCTCCAAATCGGTCTACTTCAGTAACTATCAGTTTACATCAACCACCGCAAGACCATCAGTTTTGCTTTTTCCGTCATAGTTCTGTAAGATCTAATGACATCACTTTGAGCATATCACCTAAAAGGTGAGTGCAAGATCGTGGTTTTATTGACAAGTGTGAATTATGTTAACATCTTGCTTTAACTCTATGTTCACATGCTTTAAAGACATTTTTATGTCTCCATATATATTATATGTATTTGTTTTTATTTCTACGCTGTTATGTGACTATACTCGTATTTTTGAATACACCAGTAATTCGGTGTTCACATCGTTGAGAATGTATCGTGTTATTATTGCTCCCCAAAAAGTAGCACAATGTCTTAGTTTCACGTATGTAAATACAGTAAAACTTTGTTATTACGAGCATCAATATCACGAGCACTCTACTTATCTCGAGGAGCGTTTAAATTCCCGTCAATTACTGTTCTTATTTGAGTATAATTTTCAACCAACAAACAAATACCTCGTTATTACGAGCACACGTTTATCTCGAGCAGTTAGTCTGACACTTCGAGATAACGAGGTTTTACCGTAATTTTGTCTTTGGAAATGCGTGACTGATTATCGTTATGTTTTAAAACAAGATGTCGTTAACAAGACATTGTTATTATTGTATTTTGTTAATTTATCGAATTTAAATTCAAATACCTAGTATAAAGCTTTTAAATTGCTGTAATTGATCTCTTAATGAACGTCAATAGTTAACTACCATTACAATGAAAAATGTTTTTTTATATTTATGTACTCACGATAAATTTTGATCCGCTTATTCGAATAATCATGTGACTGTCTAAAATATTAAAATACTGACGGTACAATATTTTCGGAAAAACCCGGCGGACTCATTCAAAAATTCCCAGTCCCCAACTTTTCCTCATCCATTTTGACATACATTTTTTCGCTCTATGTTTCAGCTTTTCGTTTTTAGTTCAAGCATGTGATTTCAATAAGTAACAAAAAGATGAATGCCCACCTACTTACCTAAATTAGGTTCGCGTGTTTTTTCAATGGGATTAAAGCCGTTTTTCAACAAATTTTCACTTATATACAGCGGCCGGTTCACCTAACCAGCTTCCTGGACTGTATACTAACCGGTATATCAACCTACCATCCACAAGGAGCTGGCAACTTCTCTACATATGGAGGAAAATCAACATTTTTGTCAAATTTTCATGGAAGGGTATGACCTACCGCGACCAAGATTTGAACCCGGATCTTCGAGTTACAAGTCCGGTGCACTAACCATTGGATTTTGGGTCGCCTAACTGTAAACCAACATTTTTAAGGATGATCAATAGAAGAAATACTTACAGGAAGAGACGCTGATATCTGAACTACTGGAGTATACCGTAAACTCAGAAAATATCAATAAAATTGAAATATCAGGAATTGACCGCGCATGTGTTGAACAGCGGTATATAGCGAGTAATGTGAGATGTTATGTTTTATTCTAATGCAACAGATCACTACCAAACATTTATGCAATTATCTACCAATTATTCATGAAATCGCCTACCAAATATTCATGCAATCATCTATCAATTATTCATGCAATTATCTACCAAATATCCATGCAATTATCTACCAAATATTCATGCAATCATCTACCAAATATTCATGCAGTTATCTACTAAACATTCATGCGGTTATCTACCAAATATTCATGCAGTTATCTATCAAAATTTGATGCGATTAGCTATCAAATATACGATTATTATTATGATTAATTTAACAACGTTAGTCTTAAATATACTGATAGGTATTAACAGACTTATATAAATTTTAATTACAGTAAAACACTTGTATTTTTTTAAAGAAAGTTTTGTCTTAGTTTCTAAAGCGTCTTAAATTGCACATTTTTAGTCAGCAATTACCGCACCAGTCTTTCGTGATCAGTGTCCCAACGTCCTTGATTGCTAAGGCTGTCAATAATGACGGTTACACTAAACTTTTACAAAAAAATTATACATCGTTAACGGTTCATTTTGTCATCATACTGAAATAGTTATGAATTTAGGTATTAAACATCATAATTGATCAAACTTTTGAAATTGCATAAAATTGTAAAATTCTACAATAATAGTTTCAAATAGTGATACAAATGTGCCACAATTTCGCGTTTTTCCTGCTTATGTTTGCTTGATCTTGACAAGGAGCCTCCGTGGGCGAGTGGTTATGGTATCTGACCAGTAATAACTATCACCTCACCTCAAATCCTACCGGGCCAGACAAAATTAGGCTTAATGAAGCTGTCTAGCTAGCTTTCGGAAGGTGGGTGGTTCTACTCGCGTGAACGCCTGAGAGTCTTCGACCACCATTGAAACTGGAAAAGTCGCCAAATGGTTGATGATGCGACGTTCGACATATGAGAAAAATATTAACCTTGACATCGGGTAATTATCAAATAGATTGGCTTACAATTCTAATTCTGAACATGTTTGTATTTATTGGATACTACAACAATATTTGAACTTAATCTTTTTGTGTATGATTTCTACATACATGGGTAAAAGTGGAAATTTTTCAATATAACAGGAAATCTTAACCTTAGTGCAGAGAAAACAATAAAAAATCAGTAGGGTCCGGACCTGGTTCCGGAAAATTCCGGAACCCTTTTAACCATGTACGTACTGTTCACATATAATGTTACTGATAATATTTAAGTCGTTTCCTTAATATGGAAGTTGACCTTAAAATTCAAGTATACCGAATCAAGCGTCATATCTATGAGATGTATAATATAAAAATATGCCAGGATACATTTTTATAATACACGTTTGTTCCGTCAGACATCTTTAGCAAATTAAGCGCATTGTATTCGTTTGTCATCACTTATAATCCAATATTAAATTGGATTCTGTCTGACTGAGCATCAAATTGTAATTGATTAATTATGTATAATAAACGAAACATTGCCATAAAATTCCACTTAAAACAAATAAAAAGCTGAAATCAACATTGCTTACGTCATTAATGACGCAAGATACTCGCTGTTTTGCGTCTTACATATAATTAGGTTCGAAAGTGCTAAGTGAACCATGACATCAGGACAGGACCGTTATTGATGTGAGATGCATTGATAATTTGATATACATAAATTACTTACGCACTTGTTGCGTGAGAGCAACTGTAATACAAAACACATATCTCTGTCAGAAAACGTAAATCGTGTTGTACTGATCAACGTACGGACATAAATCAGCTGGACAGCTATGGGCAGTTTTATGGCACCCCTCTGGCGTTTCTAAAAATGATTAAAAACACACTTATCATTGGTCATATATATACATAGATATAAGGAAGTGATTTTATTATGTTAATTATCTTATCGATATTATTTACTGTAAAGTTGCTGTTTTTTTTTTCGAGATTTTATATTTTTCGCCCCTCCTACCATTTTTCTGTTTTTTTTTTGGTGCATGATATTGTACGGACAATATGTCAACACATCACTACATCCTGGTGCCTGGTACCTGGTACCTGGTACTTTCAACTACATCTACTTGAAAGTTTTGAGAAAAAATATGAACAATGATACATTATCGTGTATTACATGACATTCAACGGAAATGTCTTTCTCAGAAATTCAATCCATCGGTTCGCCTTGTCACCACAAGAAATGATCATAAATATACTGGCCGCCATAAGAAAGTAACCATTATAAAAATTCTTCTATTTTGGCCTAAGATACTGACCTCGAAATTTTAATGGTATATAGCACTTCAATGGTCAATAATGGATAACAATATGGTTACACATAACGGTAGTAATGGGTGGTCGGTTTACTCGTGGCCCACGTGCAAAATTGTTCTTTTTAAGAATAACTTTTATAAAATAAAATTTTATACCAACATCACTTACTGGTTACTTTCTTATGACGACCAGTATGTATAATTATACATATTGTGTATGTAATTAATTGTTTACATAACACATGGTTGTTAATTCTTTGAATTCATTTGTTCATGTTTCGTAACAGTACTCAGAAATTGTTTGAAAAGTATGGTGTTCCGTTCGGGACATCGCGTCCTCCCCCTTACGACTAAGATGCTTGAAGGTAAGACTTTGAAAAGATGACAGTGCTCGATGCGATTTCGTACTTTTGTTTCCTTCGACGTTGTTTCAACACTTTCAAGACTTTTCGCCTTCAAATTTTGAATTTTGTTACCATTCATCTTTAGATGAATGGCCAATTATCGATATTTATTGTTTATCTTTTGGCATCATGTATTTTCAACGCAAGTCATCGCTAGGCGACCGACCTTGATCTTGAAAACCAACTGAGTACTCAATAGCCTTCAAAAGGTCTTTTTCTATAGTTTTTACATAAATTTGTGGTTGTAGATCTATTTCTGTATTATAAAACATTTGTGCATTTTGTTTTGTCTAGTCGTATATGGCTTACGAAAGCTAGCACAGTACGTTATTTCAGATACTGTAAAATTTACTGAGGAACATTCTACTTAATCACCGGTAATCGGGATTGTTTATGAACAAACAGAGCGACAACCTGAGTTGATATCAGTATAGGTAGCCAAAATTGAAAAAAATATAATACCACCAGTTTGAGTGGGTATCATTTGAATATTACATGTATAAAGTTTGAATGTAATATATTCTTGTTATATTGATGGCGGCCGCAACCGTGATCCAGTGGTTGACTTGTAACCTGGCGATCCGGGTTCAAATCTCGGTCGCAGCAGGTCATACCCTTCTATTAAAAATTGACAAAAATATCGTTTTTCCTCCATACGTGGAGAAGTTGCCGGCTGCTTGTGAAAGGGTAAGTATACTGTCCACGAAAACTGGATAGGTGAACCGGCCGCCGTATATAACAAATTGTTGAAAAAACGGCGTTAAAACCAGTGAAAAAATGTATTGATGATACTTGCATTGCTCTAGACCCACGGAATACAACCACAGCAAGGTGACCATAATGCCACCCCCGCAACGATGGACCCAAACAACCAAAAAATACATGTACATGTATGTCATTTCTCAGTTTTATTCTGACACTCAAAATTGAACATGAACGGTAACATAGAAATGTTTTGTATTGAATAAAATCAAATTAATCTACGAATCTGCATATCACTATTATGGATTAGTTTGCTAATATTATTTGCCACACGTAACTAATTAATATCAATTTACGACACTGTTGTCTTTATTTGGATAAGGTTTTATTATTTCCCTAAAAAATGAATAAATAAGTGACTGATGTGGACCTATTTTTAGAATATGAAGAGTGTATTATTAATCCGGGAGGCCATATTCCGTGCAAGCGAACAAAACGTCTCATTATAAAAAAAGTAAGCAACATAACTTCTTAGAATTAAGTTGTCTCCAAATTGATTTGTGGTCACCGCGGTAATTGAAACATTAAAGAAGGGAGTAGATAGTTACCATAAGGGATTATTAAAACGTCAACTTGTCAAGTGACATTTCATCATGGTGTAATATTTCAACGAGCAGTATGGTACGGGATTGGGTTGATGAATCATTAAATGACGGATTGTGTTTAGAGTTTACTTTAATTTTAAGCAAATTCCAACAACAACAACAACAACAACAACAACAACAACAACAGCAATACCTAAAACATCAGCATCACAGTTAAATAGAAACAGGCTTAAACCTTAGAGTATTAGTTGAACTAAGTTGTTACATTAAGACACTATCACTTAGTCACATTTGTTTGTTATTCTTATGTTTCATTAAATACCGGTATCGTATTAAAGGTATTTACAGTAAAACCTCACATAGCGACCGCCTAAATATTACGACCACCTAGTTATAACAATCACCGTATTTCGATAACTCCCCTATAATTCAATTTGATAATAAGACTCTCATTACTACGACCGAGATTCGGTTTCCGAAGGTGGTCTCATTATCGAGGTTTTGCTATACATCATGTTTATGATAAAAAAGCTTTCGTCAGAATTACGACGAAGTGTACAAACTTGAGAAATACTATTAATTGAAAGCGGTGTGTACAAATTATCGGGCATAATTGTACTTGATGTTCACTTTGATTAATCCAAATTACAGGTATTTTTTCTCGGGGGTTATTTTAGAATTCAATTCTATACCTAAGAAGAACCTCCGACCTTCCGTAAGCTAGCTAGACAGCTTCATCTCATGTGGTTTTGTCTGGTCCTAGTTGGATTCGAACTCACGCGGTGTGGGACTAGTGATAACTTGCTAGAGACCATAACACCTCGACCACGGAGCCTCTCCTACATACAAACATACTGTCTGTGCATCGGTATTTATTACGTATAAAGTTTTCATATATGTTTGGGTTCAAAACAATGCAAGTATGGAAAAATATTTTTATTATTTTTAATTATTTTTATTGCTACTACATATCAGCTACTCTTTCATCATACCAACATTTGGACTTATATTCCTAAAATACAGATTTGGACTCGTCAGCTCGAAATCTCGTGCATCATAGCTGGATCACGGACTGCAACAAGCTTTAATTTTCCATCGCACTGTGGAAAAAATTGTATTGATGAAATATCGAATGTGACAATGTTCAATACATAATTTTATTGATAATGAAGCATTTGTCCAGCCTAATAACTGCAACTGTTGTGTGAGAAAGAGTTACCAGGTCAAAATCAAGCCGCGTCCAGTGGTTAGTGTGCTGGACTTGTTTCCCGGTGATCCGGGTTCGAATCCCGATCGCGGCAGGTCTTACCCTTCTATGAAAATTTGACAAAAATGTCGATTTTCCTCCATATGTGGAGAAGTGGTCGGCTCCTTGCGGAAGGGTTAGTTAGTACTGATTAGTATACAGTCCAGGTTAGGTGAACCGGTGGCCGTACATAACTGAAAAATTGTTAAAAACGGGGTTAAACCCAGTGAGAAAGAAGGGTCCAATTCATGACTTAAAGTGTAAGATAAATACCATTTATATTGTCACACGATGAATTTATGCTTACGTGATTAGAAAACAAGTTTACGTAGTGATCAACAATAATAAAAATATTTTCTACATTTTTTTTTATTTTTAGCCAAGAAGAAAGAATATTATGTGGTACACCATAACCAGTTGTTCAAGGTTCAATGTTGTGGTCCATGAGGACAAATATGTGTTCATTAGGTGATTATGCAATTCGTTATTGACTCTAATCGAACCACAAAGTCATTGCTTCACTTTCACCTCTTTCATTAATATTTATTTGCATTAAGCGAATAGAAAGCATCGTCCATTATAACGCATTAAGTTGAACAAATTTGAGAGTTTTTTCGTCATACTATATTCATGAACAAATGTTATTTTATTAATTAAAATCGATTTCTTCAAGGCCTTTGGTATCTTTTCCATGATATATTATTAAAACATAATTATTCATAATTCAGTATCATTTGCTTAAATAAGAGTACTATTTTGTGAGATGTTTTTGTAACGTAATTTATGTGGGCTGCTCTACCGATTAATTGAAAATGTAGAATCAATTATCATAAGATATGATATTATGTGCTACTTTCTTTTACCTTAGGGAAAGGAAGTGTGAATAGAAATGATTGTTAGGCCGCGGCCGAGGTCCAGTGGTTGGTGCACCGAACTTGTTACCCGGAGATCCGGGTTCGAATCCCAGTCGAGGCAGGTCATATAATTCTATGAAAATTTGACAAAAATGTCGAGTTTCCTCCATATATTGAGAAATTTCCAATTCCTAGTGGAATGGTGGGTTTGTACTGGTTAGTATACAGTCCAGGAAAACTGGTTAGGTGAACCGATCGCCGTACATAACTGAAAAAATGTTGAAAAAACGGCGTTGAACCCCAGTGACAATATGTGACATACAAACAAACAGAAATGAGACTTGTACACGTTTTTCTATTATGTGAAGCCCAGTAACGTAATTTACAAAAACAGTTTGTTTGTGAGAAACTCCATTTTAGCTCATTTGCGGAATCTACTACTAATATGGTATGGTAAATTACATTTTAATTTTGTCATCTACATAATTATGTCAGTGATGCATAAACGAATGGTTTGTCGGCTTTCTGTTGTTTTATAGTGTTATGTATGGACGATTTAAAACAGTAATGTAATTCAAATGGGACAAGCGTATTTTGTCTTCTAATGTGGTATTATTATAAATTTTCATGCATAGAATATCGCAAGGCGTTTGTTCAATATACATGGGCTATATTTGTGAGCATTTAGCATACATGTGTACCGTCTACGCAATGTAATATGGTCACTAATTGGATAACCCCAATAGTGTGAATGTTGTATTTTGGCAACTATATATGACTATACCAGCATGAAAGTTAAAAGTGTTTGTGCATATTTGATCATTGTTCGGACCTTTTTCTAAAATAGATCCATAATTTAGAAATAAAGGGATGTTTCATGTGTACAGATCGATGTGACACTAAATTGTCTTTAATTGTTCAACTAAACGTGATTTGGCTTGTATTGTATGTATAGTAAAACCACAATTAGATTATATTCGTTTTATATTAAATAAAATCTACTCGATTACGTAGTTACAGTCTTTATTTATGCCCGGCAGTTTTTTCAGCATTCGTAATTAACCAATATGAAATTACATATATATTACATGTTTTTTAACACACACTCACTCGGCGAGAAGAAATGATGGATCTATATATGGAGACAAAAGTATATAATCATGCATGATCATCATACGAATAATTTAATAGTTCAATTGTGTATAAGCTTATAAATTTTGGTTGTATTTAAATGAGAAGATTTAATCAAAGAGTAAATTTTGTATTTAAAATCGTGAGAACTTTGCAAAGATTGTCTACCATCTATAAATTGTTTTCATACCGCGCATGTTTTGTCAAGCATACTTGATAATCTAGAACAATAATTTATCAATAAGGCCTAAACAAAAAAATGTTTGTTTCCGGTTACAAGCCCAAAAAAGTATGGGTCGTTAGGTAGGGATTTTTTCTTTTATTGTTTTTACATATATCGACAACACTGTTGTGAAAATTACAATATAGCACTAAGATTTGGATGCTGTAAAAACTTATGAGTCGGCAGGTAAAAGATGGGTCAGTCGGGTAACCGGAAACAAACATTTTTAGGCCTAAATGTCTTTATAAACCGAACAGAACGAAACAGAACGGATCAGAACGGAACGGAACGGAACGGAACGCAACAGGACAGGACAGGACAGGACAGGACAGGACCGAACAGAAAGAACAGAACGCAATAAAAGCGCATCGATACAAACATTTATACACATACAAACAAACGGTATACGGTTAATGTACATAACATATACAAACACAATAATTATGAATTATATATTAGCATATACACAAACAAGACAAAAGGCACACAGTAGATTTTCACATAAAACAATGCAGGCAGTTTGGTAAATCACTGAAGCAGTCATGACGGAAACTGAAACACGAATATATCTCACAAAGATATAACAAAACATGAAAATCAGATATAAATATAAACAATCATTCTGAGTATTCACGTGAATAAACACGTGAATACTGAACCATAGTCACATCGTTACTGTATGTACACTATTAACATATGTGTCCTTAATACCATAGTCACATCGTTACTGTATGTACACTATTAACATATGTGTCCTTAATACTAGAGTCATATCGTTACTGTATGTACACTATTAACCTAAGTGTCCTTAATACCATAGTCACATCGTTACTGTATGTACACTATTAACATATGTGTCTTTAATACCATAGTCACGTCGTTACTGCATGTACACTATTAACCTAAGTGTCCTTAATACCATAGTCACATCGTTACTGTATGTACACTATTAACCTAAGTGTCCTTAATACCATAGTCACATCGTTACTGTATGTACACTATTAACCTATGTGTCCTTAATACCATAGTCACATCGTTACTGTATGTACACTATTAACCTAAGTGTCCTTAATACCATAGTCACATCGTTACTGTATGTACACTATTAACATATGTGTCCTTAATACCATAGTCACATCGTTACTGTATGTACACTATTAACCTATGTGTCCTTAATACCATAGTCACATCGTTACTGTATGTACACTATTAACCTATGTGTCCTTAATACCATAGTCACATCGTTACTGTATGTACACTATTAACCTATGTGTCCTTAATACCATAGTCACATCGTTACTGTATGTACACTATTAACCTATGTGTCCTTAATACCATAGTCACATCGTTACTGTTTGTACACTATTAACCTATGTGTCCTTAATACCATAGCCTCATCGTTACTGTATGCATTCTATTGATATCTGAATCCATAGTCGGTACAGTATTGACCTAAATGTTCTGAACATAAAAGCGATTAAAACATTTGATATATAAACAAATTGCGAAACTGTTAAAAAAACACATACAGCAAAACGTATACACGTGTTGTTAACTAATTAGAAATGTCTGATCAAGTTCTAATTGTGGTCTAATTTTCCTCACTCGTGTATTCTGCGCATAAGTTGAAACTATGTACGTATTTGCTATTTAATTATTTAGGGGCATAGGGCGTAAAAACAAGACATAAAGTCGTTGAAATATTTGTTGTCATGGACGTTGCAGGCATGCATGAAATTCTTTATTATCTATGTTGCAATTATTTAAAAGCTGACCCAGGAAGAAGTTCGTTATGTAATTATTAGGATCTGAAGAACGCTGTCCCCTAGGGAACATTTAAACATGTGCATACAATCAAACACCTTAGGGGACTCCGTGGTTAAGTCGTAATAGTCACTGACTAGCAACCACTAGCCCCTCATCGCTGTGAGTTCGAATCACCACATATCGATACACGATCACATATACAACATGTGTGTCACATTTGATCACATATGTAGCGGAAATTAAGCACATACGTAACACATTTTGAGACGAATTTGATGTATCCCGATTTTTGATGTGACATGCAATCACACGTGTCACAAGTAAACTTTGATAACAAAGGCACAAAAAGCATTTTACATCTGAAATATATTCGTCACATGTATTTAATAAGAAGTGTTATTACAAGTCGAGACAATAAATTGATACTGTTTCGTTGTATCGTAATGAAACTTAGCAAGAATGTCTGCATCCTGGCTCGTCTATTTATAGTTGCATGGTAGCCGTATGTCACTTAATTTCCTCCTTATATTCAGAGCCAAATCGGCTGTGGTTGGTAAGATTTCACTGAAAATTTGCTGAATTTTACGGATATTATTGGGGGGAAGATCAATACCGTACACAGTAACTGTCCGACCCTTATAATTAGAGTCATGGCCTGTTGTTTACCAAATCGCGCCAACAACAAATATATTGCACTGAAATCAAGACCAAGGCCGCCTTCACTAAAAGTAGGCAGAAAATCTGACAAAAGCTTCTTTCCGTGGGATACTGTGTATATATACATACATAAATACTCTAAACTATGAAGTAGCTCGGCTATTGTCCTCATTCTAGTGTCGTCGGCGTCGGCGCGGCAAGCTGCAAGTTTGAGTAAGTGTTTCGTTTTAGTCCAGTTTCATCCATACATTCAAATCTGTTCGCTTTAAAACAACAACATGTTTTCTAAAGAGTCGTATAATGATGTTGTTATTACTATTAACTGAATGATCATTTTAAAACAGTCAATAACTCAACCGGTAACAATTACTTCTTATGTCAACCCTCATTTTGGACAAACACATTTGTAACAGATTATTCCTGTTACGAATGTGATCACGCAGTTGTATTTGATTGATGTTCAAAAAGTACCACAATATGAACAAAATAAATGAATGAGAATTTTACTACTAATTGACCTGTATCTACGACAGAACAATCCCTGTATAAAATTACTCGCTGTTTTCAGATTTTCTTTAAAACGTTTTCATTGTTTTGAATACTCTTGATTCGTTTAATCATAATGAAAACTGTTGACAAATTGTTATCTTATTAATGTCTTCATATACGGGATGTGTGTTTCAAAGAATCGCTACAGGATATTATTCAAAACGAAGACAACTATGTAATGCAGAATCTCTACGTTGTTCGTCAAATTGTTATGCTGTGAAGTTAATAATTTATTGTTATATTGGATAAACAATATCAAAAAGTACGTGTACATAACATCCGGTTTCATACGCAATCCGTTTTATCAATCTATACAAATGTTTTGCATTACAGTTAACTTTGACACAAACTGACACCGAAAGGGTATTTTAATATCGTTCTACATTGTAACTAGAGTTCTTCAAAGTTAGGATAATTTCAATATTTTCGGTCGTTTTTTTAACGCACATATTAAATCCATAAACTCTTCCAAATTCAAAGCAAATATACAAAACATCAATTTATTCAAGAAAATTGGGTTATTTCTCTCTGACAGAGTGGTAAACATTGTGGCAAAAGAAGCCATTATTCATTACAAGCAATGGCTTGTTTTGCCACAATGTTTTCAAAAGTCGTCTGCTTCAGATACGGGACAATGCGGTATTATGAGGCGAAGGGTTAAGTGCAGTCCATATTAACATAAACAACATAACTTGAGACATTTCCTTGTTTTAAAAAATGTAGGTTTTCACAAGATATGCCATTGCTGAGACATTGCTGTGATTAATGATTTTTAGAACTAAATAAATCACTAGTATGTGAGGTTGCTAAACCAGTTCTTTCCCTATACTTAGCGTAAACAATTAAGTTTGCTAAACAAGTTCGTTCCCTACACATAGCATAAAAATTAATGTAGTTAAATCAAGTTCACACTTGGCATAAACAATTCAGTTGATAAATAAGTTCGTTCGCTAAACATAGCATAAAAAAGGCAGTTAAACAAGTTCGTTCCCAGTTCGCATAAACGTTTCGGTTTGCTAAACAAGTTCGTTCCCAACTCAGCATAAACGATTGATGTTGCTAAAACGCTACTTAGCATAAACAAAATTAAACCATGACGTGAATTGTTTTGTATTCTGTTTCATTCAAAGTACAGACAGCGAACCAATGTTTCAAAGAAAAGTCGAAATTTCGTCAAGGAAACCATTTTCAAAACCTTAAATTAGCTTTGTTCACCCATCAACCCTATGAGGAAGAAAATTGAAAACAAATATTCATACTGACATGTTGATCAGTGTCAAAGTGACAACTTATTAAAGCCCAAGCCATATCCTAAATGTTTCATGAGTCATCTTATTACATGTATATTTGCCCTCATATTAGAATGCTTTGATTGGCGTCACGTGGTTTTGTACGAGGAAGGAGAACAACAACTACACCGCCTTTTTTAATAGCTTTTTTACATGCATTTAAAATTGATTTAATAGACCTAGGCTTCGCTTAGTATAGAGAGAAAAATGTCTTCTGAGGATGTTAAACTCATCACGACAGATACTGGTGATGAATTTGATCAATGTATTCAGACTGAAAATATGTACATACTCGGCAGGGTTATACATGTACATATAGTTTCCTTGCATTCAGGTTACAGTAAAAAATGATATATAAATTTCACTGCGCGTGTATGTCTATATGAGATGGAAGTACTTGTATAAATTCAAGAACACAAGACTTATTATCAACCTGGTACTGTTTGATAGCTTTTTATTCAGTGATTTGAGATCTTTTTGCACACCAATGTCAACATTTTTAGCTAGATTTGAACAAATACTTATTCTATGTAATATACATTCCATGACACATATTGTACATTTCAATCGTGTTAGATCCTACTGTATATATGATTAATACTATGTACAAGACTTACAATATACAACTGTCTGTACAAGCGCTTTGATCCATTGGTTCAGCCCCACCCTTTCCTGAAATTTATATTGTCACAGTGTATATATGAAATTGTAAATGATCAAAGGCAAATGTTTTGCCGATTGCTAATAAACTTGATGATTTGAAACCTGAAATTTAAAATCGTGCTAGTCACTCCCTATGCTCTCTTATGTATCACTGTACATCGGTAATTTAACGTTTGTCCTACGTTTTAGCCAATTAGATGGCTCCAATTTTCAAATATTTTCGTTTCTAATCTATGAAGACAACTACTTATTCCTGATGAGTTTTCTTCACAATTATTGTTTGTTTGATGTGACATAAGTTTGACAAGTTTTTATTTCATATCAACCAGAAGGTCATAGACCCAAGTGGTAATTTATATAAATATATATACATATACTACGGCGACAAGTATGAACAATACAAATTCAAAATCTTCAAATATTAAATAATGAACATACCATGTAGCAATAAATATAAATGATCCAAAGATAATCATGATTAACTAACATACATGTTATGTTTAAACAATCAAATTACGCATTACGACATATTGTCACTGGGGTTCAACACTGTTTTTCAACAATTTTTCAGTTATATACGGCGACCGGTTCACTTAACCAGTTTTCATGCACCGTATACTAACAAGTACTAACTTACCCTTCCACAAGGAGCCGGCAACTTATTTTTCACAATAAAGTAACCGCGCTCGTATATAGCTACGAACCGCTCGATTAGGTTACTTAATTGCGAAGAAATGTCTTAAATAAACTCTTATTTATTTATACTTAAATGGTTGAGCTAAAAATAACTGAGCATCCGTTGAGTTGTGACTTTATTGGGTTGTTTCTGAATCGATGTTTCTTTAACTGAACTTAAGTGAACTGACTTTTATTAACGCCGTGTGACAATAGAACATTTTACACTACATTTATGCTCTGTACAACGCCGATATAGAAATATCAACATGACACGAGCTCTGACAACTAAAGTACATGTATATATTATTATACTTATCTAGGTAAAAATTAATGAATTCAAAGTTTGTCGTCTGAAACAGAGGGTGAAGTGACATCTTATTAGTCACGTGCTCCGTAATTATACAGCTTCTATTTTCGTTTGTTACCACGGAAACAAAAGTGATAAATTTGTTGTTTGTAAGAATTCACAAGTATGATACATTTTTTTGAAAGCCACAAGCATACGCATTTATCCAAAATTATACATTTCTTACAAATCTAGCGTGCTATTTTTCTTGTTTATTTTAGCTGATTTGCATTTTTGTTACGAATTGTCAAGCAAATTTCATTGACAGACCATTAATTTGAAAATGAATACATTTTCACGTTTTAATTAAAATTCTTAATGCTAAATGCCGCAGTTAACCACTTTTTGTTTTTTATCAATCATTAAGGCGCGCGTGTCTATCTGAATGAGCAACGCGTTCTTGTACATGTATGTTTGCCCGTCATTTGACAAAATTGAACCTCTCTAATCCGCACCTTTCCAATCCGTAATTCTCTCAAAACCGAACATGTCAGCTGGTCCCGATTTTTTATATAATATATTTGATGCTAAAAAACTTTTGGAATCCGGAACCTAAGTATATCGAAAACCCTCTAATCCGGACATTTTTGTCTGTCCGAGCAAGTTCGGATTAGAAAGGTACTGCCGTACTATGTTTTATGATAAACTCATATTGAACAGTTCTTGAAACGGCTGTTTCTTTAACTACGATATCAGTCTTCCCCGAAATTGTTGATGGATAAATAACATTAAAAATACCCTCAATAAATTCTGTTATGAACAATAGGGATGTGTAAACAAAAATATACTGTCAAAATAAATTCAACATTCACACATAACCATACACATTTTAGACATAACCATTCATTTCTAAATAATCTACATTATAGTTTAAATCGTATTCCTCTACACCTCAAACTTACACTGCTTAAATGTTAAGCATTCACCATTTAACTGGACCGTGGTCCAGTGGTTAGTGCGCTGGACTTGGAACCCGGCGATCAAGTTTCAAATCCCCGTCGCGACCCAGTGAAAAAAACCTATAACTTCAAGGTTTGGTCATAACAATTTTTTTGGTTAACTGCTTAATCATAACTATTTTTGCTGACTTCTGTATCATTAAAATTTTTGGATTAACTTTTCATAAATAATTATTCTTCGCTTAACTTCTTGACAGTAACCATTATTTAGTTCTGTCTTTAAGCATAACCATTATTTGGTGGTTTACTTCTTAAACATAACCATTATTAGGTGGTTCATTTCTTATATATAACCATTATTTGGTGGTTTACTTCTTAAACATAACCATTATTAGGTGGTTCATTTCTTATATATAACCATCATTTGGTGGTTCACTTCTTAAAAATAACCATTATTTGGTGGTTTACTTCTTAAACATAACCATTATTTAGTTCTGTCTTTAAGCATAACCATTATTTGGTGGTTTACTTCTTAAACATAACCATTATTTAGTTCTGTCTTCAAGCATAACCATTATTTGGTGGTTTACTTCTTAAACATAACCATTATTAGGTGGTTCATTTCTTAAAAATAACCATCATTTGGTGGTTCACTTCTTAAAAATAACCATTATTTGGTGGGTCACTTCTAAAACATAACCATTATTTGATGGTTCACTTTTCAAACATAACCATTATTTGGTGTTTCACTTTTTAAACTGAATCATAATTTTAACTATGCTCTTCAAAACTTTTTAAGAAAGACATATACATAATTATGACAAGCATATTTATATTACTGACATAGCTGGGGGCATTACAGATTTATTGAGGCTTAATTTAAAATTTGTTTTGATTATTTCTACGGGGCAAAATTTCAAAACATTATAATGCATATAAGCATATTTGTACCATCATAAAATTCATGCCTATACAATGTACTTCAATTAAAAAAGCGGGTGTGGTCGCTGAGACTTTTTGATTGATAATTTAATACTTCTTTACTTTAATTCGCATTAAAGCAGAAAACAATTGATCATCATCCCATTACTGCAAGTCTATTTAACGAATACAAATTAATACAAAAATATTTAAATGAAAACATCATAAATCATTAAAAGTGTGTTTATAACTCAGTAATAAAAATATTTATTACTTCAACAAGCAACTTAATGTATGGGTCTTGGAGCGGTCAATTAGAGTTACCAATCTGGTGTAAGGGAATTTCATTTCCCATTCAAATGTATTTCAATAAGTATCAAACTATCGAACATAAATTTAATGAGAAGTGCGCATAGTCAAACAAATACATATGTATATATTAAAAATTCATCTCATACGTTATCTTAAAGAAATATATACATTTTTTAAATTTGTTGGTTGAAAATTACACACGACTAATGACTAAAAATTGACGAGACTTCCTCGAAAATCCTCGAAATAAGTCGTGTGTTCGTGATATCGATGCTCGTAATAATGAAGTTTTACTGTACATATAAATTCGATACTCAAACTGCCTTTTACAATACAGAGCGAACAAAAAAGTATTTCATTGTTATCTTAATTATTCAATAAATTCATACATACTTTGGTCTGATATGGTAAAATGACTTATATACCATTTTTCTCAAATCAACATAACCCGGACATATGGATATAAAATGGCATTCATCTTCCATATCATGATTATTACATATTTTGCAATATATTTCATTTCCCGGAATCCTATTTCTTGAATATCTACCCGCGTGTATTATTAGTGAAAGAGAAGAAGTTCTTATACGTGTAATAAAATATCATAAGTTATAATGTACAATATCTAGATATATTTCATACTCATGTTTCAATCAACAAAATTTATTAAATCTAATATTATATGTTCGTCTTTGTGGACAATTCTTACAAAAACGTCTACAACACGTTGCTTGAAAACATGTAAAAAGCTCTTATCTGTCATAAAAAGGGTTGTGTCAAACATAATAAAATGTTACTATCTTCAAAGATATATATCAGTACAAAGATACATCTATTCACCATATATAGAATAATTATAACGCGTAATATTGTAACATATACAAATGCACTTGTAATTAACACCTGTCTCAATAACTCTAAACATCGTCTAAACGATAACGAAGGCTATAAACAGAATTGCAATACATTATATACTCTACACGAATGTTTTTGCCATTTCTGGATAACAAGATACCAGGTTCTTTAATCTAAGTCTATATTTTTAATGCAAAATTGATATCTATTACACTTTTATGTTAACATTTAAACGCAAACGCGTCTTAGCTCTAACTGAATTAATTGTAATAAATCGCGGTAATTTATTTTGCTTGATCACCTGTCATTTTAATGCCGTTTTTAAGAACATAAAGCTATGACACACAACAATAATTACTTAATTTTATTATTATGTATTTCTATAACAATAGGTTATCATACAACTTCACGATTATTCATTTCGCTGGTTGAATAACAATAAACTAAATTATTTTCAAAGCATAGATTCATGGCATTGTTGGACAGTTTGCAGGTAGCCTCATATACGTTGGTTCTCATTCATTGAGAGTGGAAGGAGTAGAAACAATAGTAATGCACAAGGTTCAAAGTTTCCTTGCTTGCGCCGTTAAGTCAGGCAAGTTTCTTTTATGTTTTAACTTCTAATTTAAATAAGCGACGTTTGGCCGACTTGCATCAATAAATGTAAGATCATACATACATACATAAAGGCATTAATATTTGAGCAGTAATCGCATTTTAAGTTATTATACAGACCATATTCACATTCGTATTGTGTAATTGATTGATGTTGATTACATAATTCAGTTATTTTTCATATGTTTCATTAATTAATTCCTCCAGATCTTCAAGTTTTTTCTTTCTTTTCTCACCTGTTATCTGACGAAGGCAAATAAACAAGTCGTTTTAATTAGCAAACATCCATTACATTAATGCAACCATATAAAAAATGCGACGAAGTTATTAAGTAAATTTTGTCTGTCACCAGAATCACACAACACATGTTAACAGGCAGGTAACAATATATCGCCGATCTGACAGGAAACTTGTCTAGTAATTAGAATATTCTTAGTCTTGGTGCAATGAGTTATTGAACAAACATACGAATACCATGCGACTCTATAATACATTCGTCAGCTGTCCATATAAATTCATGTTTTAACCACAACATTCAAAGTCTACAGGCGACAGGTAATCTGTCATCCTACTTGTCACGGTTGATACACAACACACATATAAACGAATTCTCAGTTACATAGAAGGTTTTGTAACTTGTTTCCCCGTACTGTCTGCGTCGTTGTTAGATAAACGTTTCAAAACTGATTATTTGAAGAGCGATCGTAGCACAGAAGACATTGTGATATCTTTATAACATTTAGTGGTAATGTGATGGAAGTATTGTTAAAATACATTAAAGACGATAGTTTAAGGTTGAAAATATCACTGTTATATAAACATTTGGAATATTATCACCTGCATATAGGATAACAGAGTATTCACTTACTGTGAAGCAACTGATGTTTAATGGAACTTGTGTTTAAATATACATTTAATATTACAGTGAACATTTATATTATTTTTGGCACTAGGAAAGAGATTTTGACTAATTCATCCAAAATGAGACTGTATGAAGCAGTGTCACTCAATTTTATCCATTTTATAATTGTTGTTTATGTATTAGCGAACTGTTGGAGTTTTTCCGACTGTTTGAATATGTGGACGTCAATGGAAAAGAGACAAGCAACCAGTCAAGTCAATAAGAGCTGTGTTTCTCCATGTACATTGTTCCACATCATGTGTAAAAATGATGGAAAATGTAGACAACGTGGGTCTGATTGTACATGGTACTGTGAATGTCCGAAAAACTGTAAAGGATTTTTCTGTGAAACAATTATTAACAGTGATGAAGAAGCAACGGCCCAAGAATCTGGATATTCCGTTAATCTGGAAAATTCAAGTACGAAGAATGGACCATGGATAGGTGAATTTAACAAAAAAGTTTTGAAGGACATTTTGACAATGATTCAGAGAAATCCAGAAGAAGTGAAAAAAACTGAATCGCCAAAAAAAGATACCAAGAAAACTGTTTGTCCACCGACGGAATTAGATATAACATCCACAAACAATCCAAAGAGTGTAACAAAGAAGGCTAGTGAAAATGTTACATCTTCAACCGTTACAAAATCTTCCACTCTAAACGCAGGCATTGAAACATCCACACCAATGCCTATTGTACGTTCATCTTTCACAACAACAGATTCTCCGTCAACATCAACAGATACGTTTCAATCAAGTTCAAAAATCTTTGAGACGTCCACTGTAACCAGTTCTTCGACAGCTGCGTTTTCAAAGAATGAGAAAACTGTTAAACAAAAAGTGTTAAGTCGGAAAGCGAAACCCTTAGATGAACTAGTCGAAGAAGCTATTGCTATAATAACTATTTCGACTGCTAAACCCTCTATGGATACTACTGTTTCAACACCTGTTGCCACATCGGACGTCAGGAGTGTGACACAAAAGCTGTCATCGTCAGTACCACAGACCAGAGGCGTATCGAGTACAACAAATACACCAGAGAATTCGAAAGTGACTTCTGCAACACATGTAGAGATCACTACACTGGAAGAACAAACAGAAGCGGTCACAGCAACAGCGCAAATAACACTAACAACCGGGAAAAAACAAATGCCAACAGAACAAAGTACTACTAGTACGGAAACGTTGACGACCCAGTCTACAAGTAAGAAAAAAGAATTTAAAGATAAAACAACAACTCCATTAACTGAATTGGCGAATTTGGCATCAGTATCAAAGGGAAATACTGTTGAAAATAAACAAGTCGAGAAAATTGAAAATAATCCGGTCAAAAATAATAATGCTTCATCTAAACCATCGAATAAAGGTATTGTCGAAAACACCGGACCTTCAACTAAATCACTAGCTACAACAAAGGAAACTAAAACCCAAGCATCGCAAGTGACTACAGTTTCTACATCCGAGGCGCCTCAAACGACGACAAAAACAACAACTTCGCTCGAAGCGCAAACGACAGAATCGCGCACGACTACAATTTCAACATCCGAGGCACCTCAAACTGCAAAATTCCAGACATCTCCTCCATCATCCACCGAGCCTACAACTAGTACTAAAACCACCATATCACAAAACTCGATTGATGAATCGAAGACAACAGTGCAAAACAATCTTTCTACACCTGAAATTATAAAAACAACCGTTGCATCTACAACAAGTACTAATGCAATGGCTGAGCCAGATTCAACAAATAAGAAACTGAAATCAACTCAGCACAAACAAGCGATAAATTCGGAAACTAACACGACGAAATCTTCATTAATAGAACCAACACATAATGATTCACATTATGAAACCACGGATAAGTCTGTTTCATCAACAGCTTCGACAACGAACCGAGCCTCGAAAGACATAATAACAACAAGAATGCCACAAACGAAGGACGCCGCGAAGAAAGAATTAACCAAATCAAAACCAAAATTATCTGAAGTAAATAACTTAGATCAACCAAATAATTCGAAAACTGCAAAGCGTGAGAAACACCTGTCGCAAGATGACAAGTCGATAGTAACTACCGAAATTAATGTGTCGCCTTCATTAAGTCTAGAGCAATTAAACCAGACAAGTATGAGTACTTTGAGTCACGATGTGCCTAATACAACATTATCGTCTACATCGCACGATCCGAATCAAGATATGACAGTAACCTCACCCGAAACAATAAGCTCGCTGCTAACTACTTCAACAGAATATACCAAAACAGCGGCCACCACTACACCGGCGATGGTCTCCGATAAGACTTCAGTTATTCCAGATACCACAAAATCGGAAATTAACGATACTCAAATAAACGCAAACAGCGACAATAAAGATATCCAAACGAGTGTTGACACCAGGTCTGATAAATTAAACAATGCAGTGCCTATCACTGAAACCATTGAAGCAACGACGATGATCCCAGATGCAACAACAAACAAGGTCAGTTCTTCATCGATATCCACTTCAAAATTGACGACCGTTTTGATGTACGAGCATGAAATATCAACTACAACACCATCAACTTATATTGATCATTTCAACGATATGTCGGGAAATACTGGTGATAACTCTGGTCTTAAACATAGTGATAAAGGTGTGGATCATAAGTTAGCGGATATTTTCTTCAAAACGAAAACCAAGAAGGAGATCATTTCAGACTCCTTGTCTGAAAGAAATGACTTGAAATTAGATCTACAGAAATGGAAAGAATTACATGAAAAAGGTCTACCAAACGATCTTAGGAACTTGTTGTGATAACTTGTATACATAGCTGTATATACACCGTTCGGAACCTTTCTTAAACGTTCGCTTGTACGCTTAATGAAACTAGGTTCATGATAAAAATAAGTAAAACCGGTCTGTATCTAAGCGAAAGAAGACATTTCGACATTTGCGTAATTAACGCCGTACCATGTATCCATCAGGTGCATTGTCAAATAATGAGAGATAATTACAAATGTATTCAAGTTTAATGTTATAAAAAGCGAGTGCATCATGACATAAATTCGTTTACAAACAAATTGTTATTTCCCAAGGTTTATGCGTCTGACGGCAGCTGACCATGTATGTGTAGTTGTACGGGCTAATGTATAAAGATTGAGATTTTCATTTCAAACTTTCTCATAATAATAATACATTGAAGTAATTGTTCTAGAACGTAACTACATGATTACTTTTTATAGACATATCTTAATGCATATCCTGCGATTTGTTGACAGTGAGCGCGGTAATAGTGCGTTTGTTGTGTGTTGAATTTTAAAGACTGCGAAATGGTACTTCAATTTTTTACCAAAGGGAAATTGTTGACAGCAAAGTGAATGAAAATGTATGCAATTCATATGCGTACATTAAAAGCCAGGACTGGTATAGGTACAGTTATTTTAAGACGTGTACAATCGGCGTTCGTGTGTGTGTTGTAAACTCGGCTAAATGCAATTACCACATCGACTGTATGAGTGGATGTGTTTAAGAATAAATTTACGTGCACACGGGGACAAAAACGTTTAACTAGCCAGTTTTAAACAATGTACGTGACGAGAATGCCACGATTTAAGGCCAAGATGGGCAGGTATTGCACTTTATTACGTTGGCCTGTCGTTCTTTGGTACATTAATATAATGAGCGATGTCCAACCTTATGACAAAAATAGACATTATATTACTTGGATGATCCTTGGACATATTATTTACGCCATGCTTTTTATGCATAATATGACTTAATTGGGACAAAGTGATAAATCCCACAAATGTGTTTTGTATAGTAGACTTATGTTTTATTGTTGTAAGATAGCGTATATATTGTATAGAGACTTATGAGGCTGCAGAGTATATATATTTTTTGTTTAAAAGTGCGCATTTAAGAAATACATTTCAATTGTTCTATAGAAACTTAATGTATATTTAATCAGATAACTAGCATTGTTTTTCTTAGGTCCAAAGGCTGGACCTTAATGCTAGCGAACAAACATCATGTTATATATATATGACTGTTATGTTGTTTGATCGTAAACTCGGATCTTAACGATGAGACAATGTATCATCACTCTATTTTTCATACCTCAGTGATTAAACTAGATTAAACGTTTAAGTATGCAATCTAATCTATTCAATGTTCAAAGAATGTTAATCGTGTTCTAATCTGAAACTGAAACAAACTTTTTATTACGTTGATTATAAAATTCGCGTACATTCTATAACGACAAAGTATTTCCAATTCGCTGATGGTTACATGTAAAAATATATTGTAACATCTACTTTGTATTTTGTACAAAAGTTAAATCTTGTTTTTTTTTTTTGTTTATTTTTATGTGACTTATTGTCACCGGGGTTTAGCGCCGTTTTTCAACAATTTTTCAGTTATATACAGCGACCGGTTCACCTAACAAGTTTTCCTGGACTATATACTAACCAGTACTAACTTACCCTTCCACAAGAAACCGACACTTCTCCACATGTGGAGGAAAATCGACATTTTCATAAAGTTAAATCTATACTCTGCGCTAAGAGAGCCGCATTCAATTAACAACAGACTAATCAATCTTTTGTCTTAATGCGCAGTTATATTTTAATCTTTCCCAACGACAAGAAAATTGAAGTTATAAGTATAATTTAACACAATACATTTGAAGCATTGCAGATAGGTAATTATAAGAAGATTTAAATCATCTGAGAAATATTTAATTAGAGATATTTTACAAAGTGTCTGTCTGAACATTTTTTACGTTATTTTTTTAAAGAATGTTATATGTTTCGTTGTTTGGTATACAATATTTTGTGGTCGTGGTCATATTTAGTGTATGATTGCTGGTAAATTATGTTTTCTTGATAACATACGTTGTAGCTCATATCATGTGACGGCGTTTTATATAGATTTTTTTCTTCTTATATTTTACTTAACTATCATTATATTTGAAAATATTGCCATCCAGAGCAAGGAACCGCTGTAACTGTTTATGTATAAGTATTAGAATAGTTTCGTCTCATAGAAAAGAACAAAAACATCATATTTAGGGATCCGATTAACCAAGGGATCCGTCTGAAATTAGTCTGCCCCTGTATATTCGTGTCCTGTACTTATATCACTTTCAATTTTGTTCAGTTAAACTATTCGTATGTAGATTTTTACTTGTGTAATATTTTGTATATGAATTGTATATGTACTATTCATTCGGTGACCACGTGTGTTATATCACGTTTTGTATCATATGACGAATGGACGAAACAGTGACACGTGTAAATAACCTATGACATATCTCTAGTCACTGTGGTTAGGGTTCAATGGCCGGATTTTTTGTATTATATTCGCCAGAATTTACATGCTTCGTAATATGTACACTAATTATTCTTCACTAACACGCATAAAGAAGAAAGCTCGGCGATCTTGAACCCGAGCTGTCGTTTCAGCCATACTCTGGTCACCTGATACTGTGTCACGTGATATCGCGTCATGTGGTGTATAGAGATTCACTTAGTTAAAGCTTCGTTATTAATCTTGTTATTTTATTGCTTGTTTTCATTTATCTAGTATTGTGTACAGTACAAGATGAATGGTATTGACACAAATAACCTGTTCATGCATGTTATAATTTTATATTGTATGCTGTATCTGAGTACTTGCTCATTAAACGTATATAAATAATCGACATTGTTGTATTTAATTACTGTGCACTTTTAATGCACTGTTGAATAACACACTTTTCACGGATTATGCTTTTAACAAACGTACTTATTCGGGACAGCATCAGTTTCGTTTATCAGAAAGTGTACGCGTGTATTTTTATTTAAATATTTTCATTAAAAAATGTAGACTGACAATCTAATGTAGTACGATGAATTTGGATTTCAAAGAACGTTCACGTTGTCAGCTAATATCCAAATATGATGCAAATATAGTAGAGTTACGGAATCTTATTTCGTCCAAATTAAAATTTCGCAAGTTCCACGCGATAATTATGGTTATGGCGATAGTTATCGCCTGACGGTTTAGGGTTAGTGCTGGTATAAGTGTCTCTGAATTCGCCCATCTGGCGATAATTATCGCTTTTAAAACGATAATCATCGCATGGAACCAGCAATATTTAATATGGACACTATAGGATTCCGTATTGAGTCTATGAGACGAGAACACGGTGTAAAAGAGCATGGATTTATTGATTATGCTATACAATATTTAGACATATCTAGTCTATATCCAGACAAAATAATAACAAATACCGTTGAAACATTGTTTTACATCACTAACGTAATAGGAAATATCTGTTGTCACTTATCTCTGACGCTTACAAGCTGCCCAAATTTAAACCATAAAACAGAAGCGAAATCAAAATTTCAAAATAAAATCAGGTACGTTTCCATTTATTCAAAGCCAATACAAAATATTATTATATTCAAGTTATTATTTTATCGTTGCTGTCAGACTTAATATAATACATTTTGTCAAATACTTTGTTTGCACGTTGTTCCTTTATGTCGGATCTCCGGCGTTTGGCATTTATTTCGGGCGGTTGGAGGCAAAATATACTCAACGAAAGTTGCCTGATGAAATCAGATCATGACGATTAAAACATACTGATTTATCTTCAACAAAAAATCTGCAAGTAACAAACTACAAAATAACAAACAAACTACAAACTTATTGCAAGTACGCCGTTTCCAGTACAGTAAAACCTCACATTGCGACTACCTCAATAATACAAACACCTTGTTATAACGACCTCTTATTTTCAGATCGGCTCTCAATAACTTCTCTATAATTATAATGAGACTACTTATAATTATGACCGATTTTCGGGTCCAGAAGGTGGTCTCAGGTCTCGAGGTTTTACTGTACTTTGGTTTACCTTTACCGCTGACCAGCTTTTCTGTTCATTCTCTTAACATTGTATTCATGTACTGTTTTAACTTTGACCGAATTAAATGGATACAGTGACATATACCATGCTCTGATAACTGATGTTGTTGGTTGCAGAGGTGAATGCCCCCAGGTAGCTGAACACACGTGAGTCGACACACCGTACCCTGCGTTTATATCTCAACACTATACTTCGGTCGGTAATTTTTAAAAGAATGCTTTTTAATGAATAAAAATCACAATAATTAACTAACATTACAATTACTCCAAGTATTGAATATTAAAAACTTGTATGAACACACTCCTAAAATATTTTTTATAATAAAAGTAAAATTACATAGTACTCTATTCGTTGATATGTTTTCCCACAACAATTAAACTCTGCTGAATCAAGCAAGTTGATTTTTTTGTCATTCGACGTACTTTATTTTGAACAAAGTTTTATCTATTCTTCTAGTCTCGGGCTTTATGCTTAGACTAAACATTTGTGTACTTTCAGTACTTTGATTAAATCTTTAAACGTTTCCAGTACTACGATAAAACTTTACCGTTTCTTGACTGTTTCCAGTACTTGAACATATCAAGTACTTTAGGTAATCTTGACCGTATCCTGTATTTTAGTTAATCTTGACCGTATCATGTATTTTAGTTAATCTTGACCGTTTCCAGTATTTTAGTTAATCTTGACCGTTTCCAGTATTTTAGTTAATCTTGATCGTGTCCAGTATTTTAGTTAATCTTAACCGTTTCCAGCACTTTGGTTGATGTTGATCTTACCCAGTACTTCAGTTAATATTGGCCATATTCAGTACTATAATGTGTCCAATACTTCGGTTAAACTTGACTATTTCCAGTACTTTTGATAATCTTGACCGTTTCCGTACTTTGGTTGACATTGACCGTATCCAGTACTTGGGCTAATTTTAGCCGTATCCAGTACTTAAGTTAATCTAGGCCGTATTCAGTACTTTGGTTAATCTTTACTGTTTCCAACACTTTGGTATAAACTTGGCAATTACCTTTACAAGTATAAGACATCGTTTTATTTCATAAAGGTATGATCAATATACAGTTTATTTTGTATTACTAGGTTATTCATTTATATCGTTACAATTACATCGCAGACTAATTATCACTTGACAAATCTATTTAAAACATGTATAATCGTTAAATAAAAATTAAGATGTTTCATTAAACGAGCAGAACTTTAAATAAACAATGTACGCTTTGATGATTCTTTCATAGATCGTTAATTGTGGACGAACAATTAGACGGTGATTACAATAAACGGAGTGTTAATATGTACAGTGCAACGTCTTCAAAGCAACACCCTTTGGGAGAAGCAAATTTATGTTGTTGTTGAGAGATTGTTGCTCTAGAGGGTTTAAATTAATAGTTAAATCGTACAGTGGGAAAATATGCTGTTGTTGGAGGAAGGTTGTTACTCAAGAGAGGGCTGTTCTGGAGAGGGAGGTTACACTGTATGTACATTTTTTTGTTTTTCCAATTTTGTCAGAAAATATCAACCGTGTTGTGCAATTGAATTGATTGTATCTATTAAAAGCGAACAGTATGTGCCTTGGATTGAACAGTTTTTTTTAATTTAACAAAATATACTACAAGGAAATAGACGAGCTGTCACAACAATACATGAACATATGGTGTGGCTAAAGAACTCATTATGTTTAGAATATTATAAAACAGTACGACGTACCAACAATACCACAGAAAAATACGACACATTGTATAGACGCCACACAATGTTTAGACTAATTGAAGTATAAACACGCTATTTCAACAAGTTTTGAAATAGTTTTTATTACTGTGTAGAATTATGCATAACAGAAACCCGAATAGGCCGCGACCGTGGTCCAGTGGTTAGTGCGCTGGACTTGTAACCAGTGGTTCCGGGTTCAAATCCCGGTCGCGGCAGGTTTCACCCCTCTATGAAACTTTGACAAAAATGTCGATTTTCTTCCACATGTGAAGAAGTTGTCGGCTCCTCGTGGAAGGGTAAGTTAGTACTGATTAGAATACAGTCCAGGAAAACTGGTTAGGTGAACCGGTCGCCGTATATAGCTGAAAAATTGTTGAAAACGGCGTTAAATCCAGTGAAAAAACACGAATGATAAGGCGCGGCATAGGTACTTGTATGTTAGCCTATATTGAACGTTCATGTTGATGAAACTGTAAGTAATCACAAAGCAGTTTGAGACACGTGTAGTAGACACACCTTATAAGGAAAAAATACGAAATTCTATCAAACTGCAAGTATATTATTATAAAACGTACGTGTGTTGTATATTTCCTGAAAGATCATTATTTAACAGCACATCAGACAGCTCACCAAGCCGTGTATTCACCACAAATGAAGAATATGACTCATAAGACGTTTATTATAAACCAACATTAAATCTACACTGTTTCTCATTGGGACGCGGATATTCTATATGACTTAATTAATTACGTAATTAACTAAACAATTTCGCATATCCCCATACCTGTTGCATGATATACAAGTACGCGCAATATCTAGGTAAATTTGTCAGTCTGACAATATAGGATGGGATGCCGGTTAACATATTAGGAATTTACGCATATTTATTAAATGCCAACCATAGACAAGGAAATAGATCCCCTGTCCAAGTCATGTATGAAAAAAATTCATTCATTGCTCGTGAGATACCAATGTTGGATTTATTGACAGAAAAAAATGCATTGTATGTTATCTGAATTCAATGCCGATGGATGAAATTTGTGTACAGAAAATAAAAATGTACTACAACGTATGTCAACCAATAGGCCTCCATGGTCGAGTGGTTATGGTATCTGACTTGTAATCACTAGCCGCTCACCTCTGTGGGTTCGAATCCTACCTGGGACCAAATTTCACATGTGGGGGACTGTCCAGCTAGCTTACGGAAGGCCGTTAGTTCTATCTATCTGGGTGTAAGCCCAGGGTCTTCCTCCAATGCCAAAGCAGGAAAGTCGCCAAATGACATTGGTTGTAGGTGCGTGGTTATACTCCTGAGTAGTTCAACCGGAAGTTATTATGGCAGTGAGACATTTCCAAGGTAGATGAAGGTACTGTGAATATCCCAAGCATGAAACCTGTCGTATGAATAGCCGAACTGATAAGGAAACTTCCCGCTATGTCATTGACAAGAAAACGGGACTCTAAAGATATCGAGAAATGATAAGTAATAGGAGTATTTAACATCAAATCGTAAAACGGTTTAGCTGAAATGGCGGGGGAATGTTGAAACAGATTGTTGTTAATCAAATGCTGTTGTGATTCCTTCTCATGACAAATCACATTAGGTTTGCCTAATTGCTTACGATTTTTGAAGAAGATAACGCCTGATACAATTTATGTGGACTTTTAGCAGAATATGTAAGAGAAATACTAAAAAGGAGCGGAAAGATTTTGAGAAACTTTATAAGTTTATAGATTCCCATGATACTAAATGATTTACAAAAACAGTGACAATCATTACAGTTATCGTCCCTTTTAATTTACATTGAAGTCTAAAGGAGTGACCCAATCTTCGAAGATTAAAGAAAAAAGGAAGATCCAATTCAATGAAAACTTACGATAAAAAGATGCAAAAGCACAGTCCCAATCTAATTTAATGCATTTCATGGTAATAATTCTTACAAAATTTTCAAAATGTGTCATATAATAGATTTTAGTACCTAGAGTAACCATCAAAGAAATTATGATAATTGGGCAGTACTATATTTATAACATTACCATTTTTGAGTAGCATTGAACAGATACGTAAAATAAGTACAGTATTATGGATACAATACCTTAATAAAACCCCACCCGGGACCAAATTTCACATGTGAGAAAGCTGTCCAGCTAACTTACGGAAGATCGGTGGTTCTACCAAGGTATAAGCCTGGGTCTCCCTCCACTGTTAAAGCTGGAGAGTTGCCATATGACCCTGGCTGTTGGTGACCCTGACTGTTGGTACGACATTAAACTCCAGTAAAAATACCTTAATATACGTATAAGTGTATAAGTAGATAATTATATAAGTAGACAACGTCTCCCAAATACTAACAAACAACACGCCCATCAGATAATACTAATACACATTGTGGTCGTGTCTAATGGAATTTATGATACACCTGTCATGGTATTGGTATGTTGTTTTGTTCAATGTTGTAAAAATACATTAAAAACAAAGTTACTTATTTATTATGGCAGACTAACATAATAAGTACAATTTATGTGACAATTTCTGTGCCGGGCGCGCACGTGTTTCTCGATGACAATTTCATAAAATATATCATTTTCAAGGTCATTTGTATCTAGTTTACATAATGTAAGGGGGGGCTGCCACAATAAAAGGAGAACAAGCTTGAACTTACAGGTAATCTAGGAACATAGGTTGGTTAGGATGACTCTCCGCATTATATAATCAACGAACTGTTGTTAATTAGAATTACAAACGAACAAACTTACGAACGAATGAACTTACGGACAGACGGACGGACGGACGAGACGGACGGACGAACGGACGAACAGACTGACGGACGGACAAACAAACGGACGAACGAAGGTCAATGTATTGTAACACAGCAAAATTATGTTATTCTAATTAAATTGAATTTCATTTAAATATGATCATTCTTTACCTACACACGCAGCACAAAGTTCATTAATAATTAGAGTAACAACAACGTATATCAGACAATGTACGACTTTGTTTATTATTATTTCAACCGACTTACATCCAAAAATAAGTTTCTTTATTTTTATTAATTGTTTATTTCTCGTAAACGTAAACCAGCGAAGCACTGAGATTTATTGCAACGGTTTATTGCAATTTATTGTTTAAGTTTCAAATAACAAATTCTAGCATACATTCATCAGAAAACATGGTCTATGGTATGTGCCATGTATCGTAACTTAACGTAACTTAAAATTCGCAATACTGACGTCCGCATTTACGAATTAAATTTAACTGTTTTTATTTCCCACATAAAGCCTAAAAAATAGGTTTGCTTCCGGTTCCCCGACCCATCTTTTACCTGCCGACTCAAACGTTTTTACGGCATCCAAATCTTAGTGCTATTTTTATTTATTTATTTTTTAATTTCTACTACAGTGTTGCCGATATATGCAAAAAAAAACGTAAAAGAAAAAAATCCCTACCTACCGACCCATATTTTTTGGCATGTAACCGGAAACAAACCTTTTTTTGTTTAGGCCTAAATGTGACCAACTCTTTCAATACAATTGACTGTCAAAATGTCCGAACGAATGATCAAATTGCTCTAAATAATAATTTGCATATTTACACTTATATTGACAGAAGGTTTTGTCAATAATCGTTGCGCGTGAAAATGCGACGTCCAGTGCATTTTTTTCTTCTTGCTTTGTGATAACAGCAACAACACAACAAGACAATAGTTCATACATGTATCACAACAAGCACAGATTACAAAACATTGCGTATTAAGGTTAGTTTGATATTTGCATGGAAATATTTAACAATGTTCAAAAAAATGAAAATTGTCAACTGCACGCTGCTTGAAAGTGAAGGAAAATAATTGAGTGCCTTTTCATTAAACTTCCATGCTTGCATATTTCTGAATACACTTAGCGGGTTAATTTTCCTAGCTTCCTAGGGTTTCGTGAAAATGTTTTATTTTCATGAAAATATATTATCGTTCACTTAATAAGTATATTATTTTCGTGAAATGTCTTTGTTTTTTCGTGAAAATCTGGCAAATTTTCGAGAAAATATTCTGATTATCTTACGCAGAAATATACCACCATAAGATTCAAATTCAAGCCACCACGTGTTTGCAATTGACAACTGAAACCGTAGCCCAACAATTTGCACGATGTAAAGTTTTAAAAAAACTGCCTAAGTTAAGAAATGTCTTAGAAGTAACTCCTTTGTTCCAACAACAACATAATCTTGCATTTCTTAAGTATTAATTTAACCTCTCCAGAGCAACAACCTCTCAACAAAAATATAATACAGCATTTCTTAAGTATTAATTTAACCTTTCCAGAGCAACAACCTTTGAACAACAACATAATCTTGCATTTCTTAAGTATTAATTTAACCTCTCTAGAGCAACAACCTTTGAACAAAAACATAATCTTGAATTTTTTAATTATTAATTTAACCTTTCTAGAGCAACAACCTCTCAACAAGAACATAATCTTGCATTTCTTAAGTATTAATCTAACCTCTCTAGAGCAACAACCTCTCAACAAGAACATAATCTTGCATTCCTTAAGTATTAATTTAACCTTTCCAGAGCAACAACCTTTGAACAACAACATAATCTTGCATTTCTTAAGTATTAATTTAACTTCTCTAGAGCAACAACCTCTCAACAAGAACATAATCTTGCATTTCTTAAGTATTAATTTAACCTCTCCAGAGCAACAACCTTTGAACAACAACATAATCTTGCATTTCTTAAGAATTAATTTAACCTTTCCAGAGCAACAACCTTTGAACAACAACATAATCTTGCATTTCTTAAGTATTAATTTAACTTCTCTAGAGCAACAACCTCTCAACAAGAACATAATCTTGCATTTCTTAAGTATTAATTTAACCTCTCCAGAGCAACAACCTTTGAACAACAACATAATCTTGCATTTCTTAAGAATTAATTTAACCTCTCTAGAGCAACAACCTCTCAACAAGAACATAATCTTGCATTCCTTAAGTATTAATTTAACCTTTCCAGAGCAACAACCTTTGAACAACAACATAATCTTGCATTTCTTAAGTATTAATTTAACTTCTCTAGAGCAACAACCTCTCAACAAGAACATAATCTTGCATTTCTTAAGTATTAATTTAACCTTTCTAGAGCAACAACCTCTTAACAAGAACATAATCTTGCATTTCTTAAGTATTAATCTAACCTCTCTAGAGCAACAACCTCTCAACAAGAACATAATCTTGCATTTCTTAAGTATTAATCTAACCTCTCTAGAGCAACAACCTCTCAACAACAACATAATTTAGCTTCTCCCAAAGGGTGTTGCTTTGGGGAGGTTACAATGTATCTTTCAAAGGAACGTGATGATGTCATTATCTAAGATGTATGAAAACATGAAGTGCTCATTAATGATACATTAATAATAATATTGATATTTGATAACATTAATTAATACAACTGATACAGTGAATCAAAAGAAAACAGAAATAAATGTATTTGATTATAGAGTACTACATGATGGACGTAGCATACAACAACCCATTGTACCAATATGGTTTTCACGATTTCATGTAAACACTCACAAACATTTTGGTGTCAAACACAGTTCACTATCTAAATTTGTAGATAAAATACATAAATGAAATTTGTAAGGTAACAGAAACAATTATATAACAATAAATTAAATGACACATTGTGTAACAACTCAACAAGTAGTTTGAATCAAATTACAACAGATAGAAACTCATAATTCTGCGTAGCCGCGACCGTGACTCAGTGGTTAGTGCGCTGGACTTAAAACCCGACGATCCGGGCTAAAACCCCGGTCGCGGCACGTCATACCCTTCTTTGAAAATTTGAAAAAAATATCGATTTTTCTTCATATGAGGGGCAGTTTCCGGTTCCTTGTGGAAATGTAAGTTAGTACTGGTTAGTGTACAGTCCAGGAAAACTGGTTAGGTGAACCGGTCGCCGTATATAACTGAACTATTGTTGAAAAACGGCGTTATTACCAGTGAAAAAACATAACTCTGTAGTTTATTTATTGGTAAAACATGAAGCACTAATTAATAATACTACTTATAGCGTAAATCAAACATATACAAGAGTCCATTGTACCAATGTGGTTTTCACGACTACATGTCAACACTCACAAACACTCTCAAATTTGAGTGAAACAACGCAATTCACCGTCTGAATTTGAAAACAATATGCATGATTAAAATTATTTGTTTGAACAAGTTTCAACAAGTTTGGAAGGTCGTAGATCCTGTCACATACATGTATATACAATTAAATATAATAAATCAAACGTCACGTTGTACATATATAACAACACAAAAAATAATCTGCATCAATTTGCAAAAGAAAAACAACCACAAATAAGTCCCTCATAATTTTATACTTTATTTACTGGTTTCCAAATTACCACCTGTTCTGTGTACCGTATACGCCAGCAAATAAGCCTCTACGGAGCCACTCTGTAGCCTTCCTTGCTACTATGTCCCAATCAAACGCTCTCCTATTCACAAGACCATGGTACATGTCATTATATGGGTTGACTGGGTCCATAATGTAAGGTCCAGGACTGCAATAATAAAATTATGTTACCCGAAGTGTTAACTGTAATTGTTTATTTCAACATGCAAACAATGAACGGGAGATAACCGCAGTTGATATCCATTATTTACAACGTTAATGACGAAGATATAGTCTGAATTTAGTTTAAATCTTGTTTACTCATTATTCAATTATTACGATAAATTCTGTTGGCGTTAGGGATTCGTATTTACGGTGTCCAATTGATTCTTATTTAAGCGAACAATTAATAGGCATATAGAAAATTCATGGTATAATTCATGTGGTCATTCGAATGTACATTTTAGGTTGCTAATGTACCGAACAGTAATAGTTTGTGACCAAATAAATAACATCATGTTTTAAGTCAATTTCACACAAGAAAATATCAACAAATGGACAAGACAATATGATTTCTTACATATGATGTAAAAAGTCACTAATACAGTGCAACCTATCCAGAGCGTACCTCCCTTGAGCAACAACCTCCCTTCAATAACAGCTTGATTTTTTTTCCGTTGTACGATTTAACCATTAATTCAACCTCTCTAGAGCCAGAACCTTTCACTGACAATATAATTTAGCTTCTCTCTAAAGGTGTTACTTTGGAGAGGTTGCACTGTAATTTATAGACATACCCGTGTCGTGCCATACCGGCGTCATACTTCATGAACCCATGGAGCAGTACTCTAAACTCTTTGTGGTCTACTAGAGAATTGAGCACGCTGTGTATGGCTCTGGTCATGTCAAAGTTTTCAGGTCTCCCAGCTTTGATCCAAGCGTTCATCACAACAAGTTCCAAAGCGTACGAACTCGGCCATGCAGTCTGTCCCAGTCTCTTTTCTGCAAAACTAGGCATTTCTGGCTCCGGGCTCCCCTGAATGCAACCCATATGCATATACAGTGAAACCTCACATAGCGACCATACCAATATCATTTAATAACCTCAATAATGATCAATTACTTGTTATAACGAACACTTATTTTCAGACCAGCTTCCAATAACTCCTATATAATTCAACTTGATCATGAGACCACCTTGTTATTGTTTCCGATTTTTCCGGTCCAAAAGGTGGTCTCATTATCGAGGTCTGACTATATTTATGATTTAACGAGACGTTTCAAAGGTCCAGAGGAAACCATCCACATGAAAATATTCGATACTTCAAATGCTCCAAATCTGTATCAGTTAAATACTATTTGGTATACACAGTCAAACCTGTGATCAAAGGCCACCCTTAGGAAAGGCAAAATATGGTCTTTATTCACAGGGTGACCTTTATTCGGTGGTGACCCTAAACACAGGTTAGTCTGTGGTTGCAAAATAATATTAGTATCACATTTAAATCTGTATTAAACAAGATACAAGCAAACTTATCAGCTGAGTAGTATCATGTGCGGTGTATATCATTTATCGTGACCATTTACCTTATACAAATTTATCATTTAAGCTCGGTAAGATACATATACTCGCGTATTTACATGACTGGGCCGGTGCACTTATGTATTTCTTTCTATTTGTAAAATGTTACTAACATAATTATTGCACACGCCACTTTAATAAAAACCTACCTACATACATACCTACCTGCCCCCTGCTCACTCGCTCTCAATTACTCACCTACCTACTTACGTACATGTATAAAGATTTGAATCAGAAATATCACTTCATTGCCTTCAGATACTTAATAAGAGTACTGTGATAAATACCATGACACAATATCTTTACCACTATATTTTGATATGCGATTGTAATATGTACCTTCAGTTTTTCATTTTTCCAATACTTCACAAGACGAATAAGACTCTTGACTTTTGTGGGGAGATGTCCAATGATATCAAGTTGAAGTGGAGACAACGAGACAGAATATTCATGTACAAGTTTGTCACTGACGTCGCCCATTTGATGGTATATAGCTCTGGTTGTTTTACCTGACGTAGTGAAAGAATGTTTACCATTTTTGCAATATCTATATTGTTAATATATTGGAATTCATTAAAAAAGCAAGCCTATACGAACAGAATGTGTGTTCATGTTATTTCCTGTGTATACCAGAAGCCCCTTTCTAATCACATGTTTTTTTTTATTCAAGTTCAACTTTTACCACTTACCCATGCCAATCAAATCCAGACCAGGTAAGATGTCAACCTCATGTGTATGACCATTAAGACAACGCATCGTAACCTGGACCGAAAATCGTGTTGTAACTTTATAGTTTGCTCTGGTATTATTTTGGAGGAACGTTTCTAATTTACTAAGTACATCTGGCATTTTTTTCATGAGTTCTTCGACATCTTTGTAGTCATTTAGCATCATTATAAGGTCCACGTCTGATTTACCTTTGACGGATGTGCCTTTACCCAACGAGCCAGACTTTGAAAGATTAACAAGTTAGATACTATTAAATAAATAAATCTAAAACACATGATTACGTTTGATCAATGTTTACAACGGTTTCTAAGGTAATCAATATATACATGTATAGTGTTTCAATAGAACATGACTGTATAAAAATAGCTTTGTAACGCTACGTAGTTACCTATTTTTTAGCAAATATAATTTTAATTGGCATATTCATGAAGCGAGTTTATCAAGATATCAATGTAAACTATTTACGGACAGTCATATTGTAAGTATATAGAAAGATAAAAACTGTATATCAACGGTTACATCAATTCATTAAGATACGTGTTCATTTTCACTATAGTTTAGCGTCGCACCAACAGCCAGGGTCATTTGGCGACATTTCAGCTTCATCTGTAAAGGAAGACCTCTGGCTTACACTTGGGTAGAACCATCCATCTTCCGCAAGCTAGCCGGAAAGCTTCCTCACATGTGAAATTTTGGAATTCGACATCACAGTGAGGGGCTAGAGACAATAACCACTTGACCATGGAAGCCCTTAAAGAAACATATGTACTTAGTAGGCCTACTATGTACATACTTTATTTTGATATACTTATTGCGAATATTAGACATGGTTTAACCTTTGGTTTATACAGTTCAGTAGAAATGCAGACTTGAATGAAGAATGAATTTATTCCTGCTTATTTTACTAAACAAAGTATTGTTTAAATCAAATTGTACCTTAATTATCTCCCGTGGGCGGAATGGGGAGTTCGGCCCTTTCAGATCCTCCGCAAGCTCGTTTATCGCACGTTTACAACTGACTAAATAATTGTCGTCTGCTTGTATCTGTTCTGCAATAAATCTTTCTAGATTGGAACTATCCACGCCGTACAGATCAGAAGGATGCGAGGAACTTGCAAACATATTAGGACCAGCACACGAACTTCCCAAACCACTTGCCATAGTAGGTGCAGGGTGCTTAACCTTCTGGTGAGAATTCAGACCATTTGAGGTGGAAAATGATCTACCACACGGACTACATAAAAATGGCCCCGAACTAGTGCGTTTACTTCTTCTCGATCGAACTCGTCGCTGGGTTTTCTGTTCGCCATGCCTTGATCCCAAAGCTCTGAGATGTTGTTCCATGTATGCTTGCTCAAGAAACGTTCTTGCATAGGAACACATGACCACTCGATCACTGTGGTAATTACGTCGATGACTTCTCAGGTCATCAGTGGAATCAAAACCAGTCTCAAGGCAAACAGGACACTCCCTCATACTTTCAACTAAGACAAGGAAATTAAATATCTAACTTGATGAACCAGCTCCGGTAATCATATTGAGGTTAAATAGTAGGCGAACACAATTTCGGCTACAGACATTTATTGATAGAAAGAAAAACTACAGAGTTTGTTTCACAATTAAAAATATCAGTACTTCGCGCTTATAACACATATATATAACATATATAACCAAGCCTAGCCAAGCCTATCCGGCTTTAATATCGAAGCGAAAGCTTGTGAGCCCGGTGGTGGTCTACCGTGGACTGCCCCTCAGTGGCCGGGTGGCCCACTTTTATGATGTTGCTATTTCTCACCATGTCAATCAAAGTTTGGAACTAACTCATGGGCTGTACGGCGGTCAGGTCGACACCCCACCACCCCAAGCACGTGATGAGTTCCTTACTAAGCATCTTTTGTACACTAAATGTTATAGCTTTTTAATCGCTGGTACTAAAATTGGTTTCCTTATATTGAGACTTTACAGTTGCCTTATCGCTTATCTACCCATTTAATAATTACTACCCATTTAATAATTTACTTGACCAAGTTGCAAGCATACAGAACAACAACTAATAAAAGATGAAAAGCAATGAGAATTAAGTTATGCTAATAGCTTGGCTAGTATCACTTTAATATACAATTGGAATTAACTTATGCTAATAGCTTGGCTAGTATCACTTTAATATACAATTGGAATTAACTTATGCTAATAGCTTGGCTAGTATCACTTTAATATACAATTGGAATTAACTTATGCTAATAGCTTGGCTAGTATCACTTTAATATACAATTGGAATTAACTTATGCTAATAGCTTGGCTAGTATCACTTTAATATACAATTGGTATTAACTTATGCTAATAGCTTGGCTAGTATCGCTTTAATATACAATTGGAATTAACTTATGCTAATAGCTTGGCTAGTATCAATATAATATACAATTGGAATTAACTTATGCTAATGACTTGGCTAGTACCACTGTAATATACAATGGGATGACTATGCTTTAGCACTAGAATTCACAAAATACTAATTTTTATATTGAACTGATCTTTTGAATGATCAGTATTACAAATATAGTTTAACAGCTTACGAAACATATTACATTATTGGTTAGTATGTAAATAAAACTGTAATAGCATTTTTCCTTTGATGTAAGCGGTCACATTTTTTATCATAGCAATTTACTAAGTTTAGCTCGCTACCAATGTTCTTGTTAGCTACTAATGTTTTGGGTAGAGGAGTGCTACGCGTTTATGGTATTCCTTATCAATTTTTGGGTATTCATACCAAATTTAGATACAATGTAATTGCTACCACTACCTGGTGTAAAAGCCTGTCGTGGTGTATTAATTCATATCACTGAATGATGCATTCATTGGAACGCACGCCATTTTTCACAGCAAAAAATTGATAAACATTATGCCAATATAAGTTACCTGTATATTTATCTAATCTAATTTAATATCCTCATTAATAATTTCAATAAAATGAGCTTAACCTGTCTAAAAATGCTTACGTTACTTTTGTCTATGTTTATTCACACCGAAAGTTGCACTGCGTACCTCCGCCCAACTATAAAATAATTATAGTTTGTACATGTACAATCCAATCTACAAATGTAAAACAATTCTAAAAATAGTCATTACATTCTCGAATAACAGGAGCGTAGCTCGAGACAATACTGGCGTTACGAATCCAGATTCGTCAGTTATAAAGGAATTCGTTTAAATGAGCATCACAATGAAAATATTAGGACGAAAATATGAAGATACAATTATAGACTACGATAATTTAAAGAAATGCGCATGAAAATATATAAATTAGCGGATAAATGTTAGACCAAATGTTTTTGAACTTCATTCATATCTGTAGCATCGATTTGTTAGATATACAAAAACTTCATCCTTTGCGGTTAATTTTTGGAAAACGCTTTTTATATACCGGTATATGTTATAAATATACTGGACTCGCTGTTCTGTCCGCAATGCTGCGTTCTAACACTTGTGAACGCATTTAGGACATGTCTGTTCTGGCAATTTTCGACAAATAAAATAAGCTTCACTTACCAATGAAGGTTTACGTTACTAAAGTCAATGTTAGTTCAAATCGAAAGTTGCACTGCTTGCCTCCGAACTATAATGTTGTTGTTCGAAAGGCATCAATTTATGATTATTTGCGTAGTTTGTACAATCTAATCAGGATTATTCATCTATAACAATTCTAAAAATAGTCATGAATTCTCGAATGACAGGAGCGTAGCTAGAGACTACACTGGCGTCACGAATCCAGAGTCATCAGTTATAAAAGGAGTCGTTTAAATGGGCATGAAAAATGAAAATGTTTTATAGGAAAACGCTTAACCTATTTGTGTTATAAATATATTCTTGGTGTATTCTATTTCTGTTCTGCCCGCAATGCTCCGTTTCAACGCCTGTGAATGTGTTTAATTAAGATATGAATGCTCTAGCAATTTTCGCCATCCTATTACTGCACGAAGCATTTACAAAGCCTGCCTCTGTCACCGTATTCGAAAAAGTGCATTTTTCGGGAACAATGAACTTAATGCAAACGATGGCCTATTACCACCTAGCCGGATCCAGCGGAGGTTAAAAAATAGTGTATTTTTTATATTCATAGACATAAGACCGCTGCACAAGGTCAGATCCCCAAGAATTTGGGCGAACGGAACCACCATCGTACCTAGAGCGTCCCAGTACATGCCAACTTCCTGTTAGTCACCCCATTTGAAACAGCTGTAGATGGTAAAAGAAAACCATAAGGATTTGTTGACACCCGATCTCAAACCAGCTACTCTGGAACCTTAGTATGTGGCTCTACCGATTCAGCGAGCCGAGTAATAGAGGTAGCAGTAGTAGTCGTAGTCTTGATGGAAGGACCGGAAGTGGTATTATGATGGCGACGTTGACAATAACGACGACGGTGATGACGATAATTTGCGGTGGTGCTAATGGCAGTTATAAAATGATGTTGCTATTATTATCAAACGATTGAACATTAACTGTCAACAGCTCAACCTGATGCATAAAATTATGTGCTTTTTATGCCAATCCCCATTTCGGACATTTGTAATAGATTGAATTGTATTTAAACTTATACATCATATCGACAAATTTTACCGCGTGACCAGAAAATAGTAAACGGAGAGTTTCCCAGTCAGTAAGCATACATCACTTGTATACATCGAAATAGACAGTATAATCTTAGATCATCACTGTCCAGAAATTATGGTGTTTCATTCTGTGTTCCCAACTGTAAAACTTCAGGATTTGATGAAAATGTGTCCATGCATAAATTTCCCAATGATGGAAAACAAGCTAATTTAATTACACTTTTCTTTCAGTAGCATTTACTGTTAAAACAATTCTGCAGTAAAGATTGTTTGTATATTACACATAGAGTCTTAAAAAATACAGTATAACCTCTACCAACAACATCAAACCGGAGCAAAGTACAAAGTAACGTACATTTCCCAAAACTTACTGTATGGAGGAAATTAACCTCTACAGAGCAACCACCTATCACTAGTTTCTCAGGTATGTTGCTCTGAAGAGGTTGCTTTGTTGTATAAGAATTATATACATGAAAATACTATTAGCACAATGATATAAAAAGTTGGTAATAAAATATATTGTTTTCCAGGTGTGGAAAGACAGAATCCCAAGATCAGGGTGATCAGGTACAAAAGATGAATAAATAGGTACAAGCAGCGCTAGAGTCTGCCACTAAGCAGTTTTAATCTGTGGATTTTATTTGCCAAGATGCCCCCAAAAACCGATTAAAGTCTGATGTAGTGCCGTCTGTTTTCACAAGGACTCAAACACCAAGGCAAATGTCACCAAGGAGGAGAAAAATAATGAATAATGAGACAGACACTCATCTAAGGGTGAGGAAAGGGTCCACCAGGAAGTACGAGCAAATATAATCGTGCCATGTACTCACAGGTTTTCCATTCACAATATTGTTCATTGCAATGTGGGAAAGCTCCAAGATAATAATGGACAGTGTGGGTTTATTGAAAGCCCTGTACTAAATACAGACGCATCATGATGACAGATGTTCTTCATCTTTTTAGTGTACAATTTTCGTGCAGTATCCTCCCTGTGTCTGCTATGTACAATTGATGCAACGTTTGTTAAGTTTTTAGATGTAAATAAATTTTTGACAAACACTTCAGTTGTTTGACTTTTTCTTTTTGCTTTGTGGTAGAACTTTTTATCAGTTTGACAGACAAATGTGTACTAGTACATAACGTTCTACAGAAAATGTATCCCTTTTCAAAGACTGCTTTTTCCTCTTTCTTTTACATAATCAGCATTTTGTAATATAAAAATGTACAAAAAACTAAGGAATTCCACTTATTTTTTACTCCAATTCAAAGAACTACTAGTGGTCATTTCAGATTATTTGATAGGATAAATAGCCAGAATGCAGTTATAATCTAGGACTATACATTTTTAGTGCTAATGAGTGTGTAATTGTTTATTTTTTAGCCATGATAAGCAATTGATGAATTGCGCTTATTATCTCGGCATAGTTGTTAACAGCTTACTCCGCAGGGAAGGGAAATGAGTGTTTACCTGTTTCAGGTCACGTGATATGTCTGTCGATATGGTGTATACAGCCAAACCGGTGTTTGCAGGAACCACAGGCCACCCTGTGAATAAAGGCCATTCTTTGAAAACTATCCTTGATTGTTTAGAACAAACTCACCTCTGAATAAAGGTTATCTGTCAATAAAGGTCCCATTTTGTCTTTCCCAAGGGTGGCCTTTGTTCGCAGGTTTGACAGTACATATATTCTTCAGTATCATTATTTTTTTTTATTTGATAGTGTTTAAGAATATGAATACACTTCATGTTAAAGAAGTTATCTTTTCTCTTTAATTGTACCATAAAGTGTCAATTTCTCAGTAAGACCTGATAAAACAGTCTTGATATAAAACGGTCTCATTATTAAGTTGAAATATAGGGGAAGTTAGAAGCCGAACAAAAAATAAGTGATTACTAGTATTATAAGGAGGTGGTCATAATATTGAAGTGGTCGCTGGTGTTTGCGGTCTTATTATACAAGTATTTTACATTGAACACTATGTTCTTTCTACTGTTCGTTATTGCATTCATTTTTTAATATGAATTTAATTGATAATTTCAGCACAAAACTGCAAAGTTCAGATTAAGACTACTGCTGAAGATACAGGAGGCAAATTGTGAGATTCAACGTTTATCTACATCTTCCTTAGTAGCATCTAAAAATAATCTCTTACCATACTATGGAAATGGTTTTGGAAAAATCAAAGCAGAGAATGAATGCGGTATGGTAAGACAAGGATATAGATCTTTTATTTCTTCTTAGGTTAACTTGTTTATAAAAATCTTCCCATAGATGACAAATAATCAGCAGTATAAATAAAGTGACAATGAACTAATACTTAGACCAGATCGTACCTCAGAACTAACGCTAGAACCAGACCATTTTCATGACTTGGGATCAATGCAAGAAAACAGCATACTCGCTAAATGACTTAGGGCAAATTTCAGAAAAAGTACGATTTGACTTCGGACATATTCGGGAGAAAATGTACCAATTAAATTGGGAAGGATTTGGAGAAAAGGTACGTATTACCTTGGGATAAATCCGGAGAAAAAGTACGATTTAACTTGGAATGAATCTGGGGGGAAAGTACGAATTGACTTGGGACGAATCAGCCCAAAATGAAAGAAATAACTTGGAAAATACAGGGAAAACGTACTAATTTATATGGTACAAATCTGTCAAATGTACGAAATGACTTGTGACGAATGCAGAGCAAAATTATTAATTGACTTGTAACGAATCGGACAAAAAGTACAATTTAACTTGGGACGAATCCGGGATACATTACTTGTATTTCTTTCGTTAATATCTTTTTTTACTGCAGGAACTCTACATATGAAATGTCGAGTCCCTGATAATTGTAACACCAGCACTTTTCATGTATATGTATATTCAAAAAACGGTAACGGTAATTAATATACCCGGTACTACACATCAAGGGATTGTAAAAAGCAATATCTGGTGCATTTTATGTGCAAGTTGTAGGCGTACCTTAGTGTCCTAGGTGGCACACAGAATTAAATCGCCAGACGCGAGATCACGTAAATTCGGTGGGCCGAGAACGCTGTCAAATTGATTTGGATATTCGCTTGATTAATCAATTGAAACGTATACCATTTTGTAATTATTTATACCAATTAAATCCGAGTATTTATATCTTTTTATTTATGATACTACATCGAGTTATATGAAAACTATGACTATTTTT